>CAWUFW010010664.1:0-676093 GCA_963921515.1 Calotriton arnoldi
ACAAAGTACTTCTGCAGTGTGATTTCTTTTTTTTTTTTATATTTCTTTTTATTAAACAGACATCGGAACACATAGCCATTACAGAGGAATAAAAACATCCGTATCTTGTAGTACAATATTATCAATACATGGTACATTCATTTTCACAAGGGGAATGTTACGGTGAGGTGGGTTCATCTAAGTCCATTCTGCGGGGTGGCGAACATATATCTCCACGGTATGTATTCCAAGGGCTCCAAATACGACCCCATTTTTGGGGGCATCCCCTAGCTGAGTACACCGTCTTCTCTCTAAACATGCACCAGTCTAGATCCCTCCTCCACGCCTCCACTGTAGGTGGCTGGACTGCTCCCCAGAGCTGTGCAATGTTACATTTCGCCAACATGAACCCCAATGTAGCCCATTGCGTTTGGTGGACACTGAGATCTGTCGACTCCCAAATATTCAGGAGGCACCTCTGCGCGAAGAGAAACTGAGAGTACTGTGGTAATGATGTTGTGTATCTTGTTCCAATAGGCATTTATATAGGGACACTCCCAAATAATATGTAAAAAAGTTCCCATGTGTCCACATTTTCTTCTACATTCCCCTCCCTCCGCCCCCTCCATTAGGATCAGCCGGGTTCCTGTGACGTATACCCTATGCAGGATTTTAAGCTGAACTAATCGTAATATCGCAGGTATGGCAACTACCTTGGTGGAGGAGACCGCCTCCTGCCAGTCTTCATCATCCAGCTCTATGCCGTCCTGCACCCATTTCTCCCGCAGTGATGTGAGGGGGTCTTCCATATTGTTTATTAATTTTTTATATATCAGGGAAATAGTTTTGTCAGGTAGGTGTCCGTCGAGTATTCTATCCTCTAGCGGCGACGAGTCGGGGGGGACTGTGTCGCATGGTATGTGAGTATGAAGGGAATGTACTACCTGCGCATATCGGAAGTGTTCCGAGTCTGCCAGTCCATATTCCTTCTGTAACTCAGCAAAGGGCACTATTCTGTTTTTCCCCCACATATCTTTAATATGGGAGATTCCAATAAGATCCCATTTGTCGAACCCTTTAGTCTTCCACAAATTGCCGAGTTTCTCAGAGTCCCACAGTGGTGTCGCTAACGTCAGTCTGTGTCCCCATCCAAGCGAGTTGGTTGCATTGTGCCAAATCTGGACAGAGTGTCCGGTTGGGCCTGTTAATTTATACCGTTTAGGTCTTGAATATAGTGCCCTGCCATAATTTCCTCCCGGAAGGATCCATCTGTCCATGGCGAAGCCTGGGTCGTCAGGACGACCGTAAGTGGCATGGTTTATAGCCGCTAAGTGTGCAGCCCAATAGTATTTTTTGATGTCCGGCAGACTGATCCCTCCATCATACCACGGTAGTGTCAGTTTATTCAGGGCAATGCGTGGTCTTCCTTCCCATAGGAGGTCCCTCTGGAGGCTCTCAATTTCATTAAAATATTTAGCGGGAACCGGATCTAGGGTGTTTTGTAAAACATAGAGGAACCTGGGCAAGGACATCATTTTAAATAGAGCTGCTTTGCCCAGTAACGAGAGGGGGAGTGCCTTCCAACTAGTGATATCTCGCCGGAGCCTAAGTAGGGGAGGGAGGAGATTCTGGGCAGAGCGGGTCGGGGGATCGAGGGAAACAAAGATCCCCAAGTACTTGAACCCTGCGGTATTAATTTGTATTGGGCAGTTTCTCGGCGGGTCAGGCGGGTCCCCGTGCAGAACATACAAAAGGGATTTATTCCAGTTGACAGCGAAGCCAGAGAATCTTCCAAAGATTGCCAATATGTCTAATACGACTATCAGGGATTTCCTGGGGGCAGCTAAATACAGTAAAATATCGTCCGCATATAGCGATATACGGTCCTCCCAGTTCGGGGACCATCTCAACCCTCGTATTCCGGGGTCTGCACGGATCCAGGCCGCCAAAGGTTTGAGAGCGAGGGCAAATAGGAGTGGTGATAGCGGGCAACCCTGACGGGTTACCCTGCTGAGTTGGAATGCCGCTGATACTTTGTTGTTGACTACTACTTGGGCCATAGGTGCACTGTAGAAGAGACGCACCCATTGTATATATTTGGGTCCGAAGCCCATCTTATCTAGAACTGCCCACAAGTAAGGCCATTCTATAGTATCAAATGCCATGGTTGCATCCAATGACACGATCGCTGCAGGCTCCTGAATACTTGGGGCTCTGCTAATTACTCCGTGGACTCTACGCAAATTTAAGGCCGTGTTCCTATGTGGCATAAACCCGGATTGGTCCGGGTGGACCAGGGCTCCAATCAATTTGACCAGCCACGTTGCCAAGAGCTTGGCCAGTATTTTAGGTTCTGCGTTGAGGAGGGAGATGGGCCTGTATGAGGCGCAATCGGTCTTAGTCTTGCCTTCCTTATGTATTGTAACTATTGTGGCGAGCCTCTGATCCCTAGGTAGTGTTCCGTTTTCTCTGGACTCCTCAAACATAGCTTTCAGGTATGGCGCCAACTTGTCGGGTCGGAGTTTGTATAACTCGATTGGGAGTCCATTGGGCCCGAGGGCCTTCCCAGAGTTCAAGGATCTGATCGCCTGTGCTATCTCATCTGTCGTCAAGTCACTATCCATTTATTCCCTATCTTCTGGGGAGAGTCTGGGCAGTTTAATATCCCTCAGTAGATCCCGGGAGTCCTGCTCCGTATGTGGGGATATTGTCGTATATATTGAGGCAAAGTGGCCGGCAAATCTGTCGACTATAGCTTGAGGTTCTGTCAGGGAAACGTCCCCGTCTATTTTAAGCTCCGGGACTAGTCTGCTCGCTTGTTCCTTTTTATCAAGCCATACTATGAGTTTCCCTGCTTTATCTCCTAGGTTGTACACCCTTCCCTGTCTCTCCCTGCCCAACGCCTTCGCCCTATCTGTCACTAACGCTTTGTAGTCGTGCTGCTTCAATTTTAGTAAATGGAGCTTTTCCGGCGTGATGTCGGATGCGAGATCCCCCTCCAGCCCTTGTATTTCATTTTCCATGTCTATCACTTCTTTTTGTTTTTCTTTTTTCATACCTGAGATCAGGGATAGAGCCTGGCCACGGATTACTGCCTTAAAAGCTTCCCACAATGATTGGGACGTGGACACTGACCCCTCGTTATCTAAAAAGTAGCTGTCAGTGGCTTTAATTAGGTCTTTGCGGATGTTAGGATCTCTGAGGTGCCACGGGTTAATCGGGGCTATTCTTCCCGCTGCAGCATGGCTTAGGGTTATGTGTATCCATAACGGTGAGTGGTCCGAGATTCCCCTGGGTAGGTGTTTGATTTCTTGTATGTTTGTGGCTTGTGCTGCTGGGACTAAGCAGTAGTCCAGGCGGGATAGACTATGGTGAACTCCGGAGTGAAATGTGTGTTGTATTTGATCTGGATGCGGAGTCCTCCATCCGTCCACCAACCCCATGGATTCGAGAAAATCCGGCAACCATTGAGACGAATGTCCCACCTCCCGCGGGGGATACCGATCTAATGTTCCTGATACCACTGCGTTAAAATCACCCCCAAGGATTAAGAGGCTATCAGGTATAGTAAGTAGGACAGAGCTCAAATCAGCAAATGTAGGGGCATATCAGCAAGGCGAGGCGATAAAATTATCGCCGCTTTAGCGTCCGTTTTCGGACGAAAAGCGTCGATAATTTTATCGCCCTATCAGCATTGGCACGCTAACGAGTGAATCCATGCCTTAGCACCTGATTACTGAACGCCCAGCTTTGCATCTCTAATGAGATGCAAAGTGGGCATTCCTTCCCGAAATAACTGGAGAAATGTCGCTAACCGACATTTCTCCAATTATCAAGCTGCACGCAAACAAGCAGAGCGATAAGAAAAGTAGCGATAACCACAGTTATCGCTACTTTCCTTATGCCTGCTTGTAATCTGACTTAGCCATGTAATCCAATGGGAGGTGGATTACATGGCTAAGACCACCCTGCCCTATCAGCAAGGTATCGCCGGTCACAGTGCGATTATCGCTGGTTTCCCAGCGATAATCACACTGTTTTCCAGCTATCGCTTGCATTTCTATCGCTTTGGAGATAAGCGTTGCTGATAGCACGCTATCTCCGCGATAGAAAGCAGCGATAGCCGGCGATAATTATCCTAGCGCTAAGTGCGCTTAGCGATAATTATCGCCGGCCCTTGCTGATATGCCCCGTAGTGCTTTGCAACCCTGGTGGTACGTAAATGGACATAAATGTGGTCTGGCGCCCCTCCCACATACCAGACACCCCAATGTACCTACCCCTATCATCGATCCACGTGGCAGTCACTGTTAGTCGAAAGGAGTTCTTCATCATAATGCCCACTCGCCGCGAACCAGAAGTAAACCCAGCATGCGCCACCATCCTACATCCCCACCTTTGCATTGCTTTACATGTGTTTCCTATCAAATGCGTTTCTTGCAGCAAAACCACATCTGGGGCCTGTCTTTTAACATACTGGAGGACTACGCTACGTTTAATCTTGTCCCCAAGACCGTTAACATTCCAACTTAATATCTTAACATTTTTGTCTCCCTGTGTACCCATTTGTCAATACAAAGATCACGGTATCCTCTGTTTTTGATACGAATGCAAGTCCCGATGCGAAAACATAAACAACATATGCATACAAATCCCCCACCCAACAACCCCCCTCCCTGCTGCCCTGCACTGTGAGCTTAAAACTGCCCATACAAAACTCTGCAGAGTGCCTGTCGCCCAGTGTCTGCACTAAACGTAGAAAACTTAGGGTCGTGGCATGCCGCTTGCCTGATCCCCCCCCCCTGTTGATAGAAAATGACTATACAGTTCCCGCAGAAAGTCCTGCACCATTGTTCTGGACGGGGCACGCTAATGACAGTTACCCCATCGGTTCTTGATTACCACACTGCCCGTTACCTGGCTCGGGCCCAAGTGAGGATATAACTTCTCGACGGAGTCTCTGTTCGTGGCACGGCCCAATCAGCCATGCGATTGGGAGGCGGCCTCCACTTCAGCATCGCGATCCCGTGCGGTTCGATTCTGGAGTCGTTCAAACCATTCTGCTGCTTCCTCTGGTTGTTCAAAGAACCAAGTTTTCCCTTTCGCCTCCACTCGCAGGCGCGAAGGAAACAATATAGAGTACTTAAATCCTCCCTCCCTCACTGACCGTTTAATTGGAAGAAAAGATCGTCTCTGCCTTTGCACTCTTTGTGTAAAATCGGGAAGAAAGAGATATCTGCATTTTCGTATCGAAGAGCAGTACTTGTCCTAGAATTCTGTAGAATTGTGTCTCTGTCCCGGTAATTCAGAACTCTCGCTAACATTGGACGCGGGGGTGCTCCTGGCCTGGGGCGACCCCCAGGTACCCTAGGAGCTCTCTCAATCACAAAGAACTTACTTAGGCCCTTAGGGCGTAGATGTTGCAGGATAAGGTTTTCCACAAAGAGGTCCGGGGCCTGCCCTCCGCTTTTTCCGGTACCCCTATGATTCGCTGGTTGTTACGGCGTAAGCACCCTTCATAGTCGTCCATCTTTAGTTCCGCAAACTTACGGAATGTTCTCATGTCTTGCATTTCTCCCTGGAGCTGAGCCACATCCCCAACCAGGCTAGCAGTGGTGATTTCCACCTGTTTGACTTTTTCATTGAGCTTGGATAGGTCGGTCCTGATTAAGTTGACATCGATGGCTATGGTGTCCATTTTGCTCCAGGGAGGTCTTAATGCTGGTTACGGCTTCCACCACGTCTTTCAACGACAGCTCCTGCTCTTCGCCTTCTTGTTCCCTCACTGGGCTACCTTTAGACGCCCGGTTCTGAATCATGTCTTTGGGGAGGGCGTATCGGTCCAACTTAGTTGATTGTATCGCTTTGGACCCCTTTGAACTCGCTGACCTGCTCTTCTCCATTACTGCTGGAGGTCTTCTCCTGGGCTCCTGGGGTAGTTTACTATCAATTTCGATTTTGTCCCCTTTCACAGTCTCTTATTCTGCCCAATCCTGTTTCACGGCTGGTTACTGGTCCGGCGCGGGGGTAGACGGCACAACGTTATTGTCACCCCTCCGACCAATGATGCTTATCTCTCTTTCTGATACGCCACGCCAATGATGGCTGTCTGTGGAGCTTCATGCAAAGGGGCCCAGACTCTTCATTATCCGGGCGACAGTGCTGCCGTCGTTGCCCGCGCCTGCTCCCACTCTGCCGCTGGGTTGCAAATTTCGCCCCGAGTAGTTCCGGTGTTTGGTCCTACGTGTTACTCTTACTGCTTATTGAGGTCCCACTGTGGCACCTGCCCAGTGTAGAGGGGGGCCCTCCCCAGGGTGGATGATATTCTGGATGGCTGGCTCCCGTTACGTCGCTCACCTTCTTGGGGGGCCTCCCTTGCCGCCTTGTCACCCCCGGGATGTCCCAAGTCTACTGTGCTGTTTCCAGGCTATGCGCGCCACTCCTACCAGGTCCCTGGTGCGGTGTCTCAACGCAGTTACCACTGTTCGTGGCGGGCCCCCACCAACCATGCGTGCAGTATGGTTCACTTCCGGGCTTGTGCGCAACCCAATGAGGCCCAGTCTCAGTGTCCCAAGGCACGACCCACGTCCGTGGTCAACAGTCCAAATCAAGCCCCCGGCTCCACAAGTCTACCAGGCCCCAGATTTACGGACTCGGCCGGCACCAATGTCGGGGGGAGCCCCAATCCGTCTCCGGACCCCCAGTCACACACCAGAGATCCACTGGGCCGTGGTTCTGTACTGGGCTTCCCTTATCCCTTGCAGCCCACAAAGTTACTGATCTGGCATTCAGAAGAGGCGGGGGCCCCACGGGGGGGAGGGAAGAGACGGGGACCCTCGAGGGCAGGTTCTGTCGCAATTACTGGGCCTCCATTCCGCCACTTACATTCTTGGGGGGGGAATCTCCTTTCTCCTCACCTCTCCCCCGCGTCTTGATGTCCGTTTCCCGGCCGCGGGCCGTGCGGCCGATTCTGCCCGGGTCCCCAATGCAGTTCTCCCCAGCCCCGGTCGCCGCAGTTCGTTCTTGTCCAGCTCCAATGAGATTGCTGTGCAATGGGGTCCGGGCCTGTGCGCCGTCCGGCCGACGCCGGGACCGAGGCCTGGATCGCTACGCCTTCCTGTGGTCAGCCACCAAAATCGAGGTCCCGGCTTCACCGCACCACCAGGCCCCAACTTCAACGGATCGGCCGGAGCCAGCACAAGCAAGGCTCCGCTCCCGCAAACGGCTCGACCGACTCCGCCCGCCTTCCGGTGCGTCGTCCACCCTCGGGAACTCGGATCTGTGCAACGGATTGATATAGGGGGGGATCAGGTATCACGGAGCTAGCGTCTTAGGCGGCCATCTCACTCCGGGTCTTGGCCACGCCCCCGTTCTATCCAGTGTGATTTCTTTATCCGCACTCTTCTTCTGCCTACTTCAGGCCAAATTTCCATCCTGGGATTCCTTCAGGTCCCTCTGGTCCTGTACCTCTAGACAACATAGAACAGGACACTAACTTTTCTTGTTAAAAACATATAATCAATAATCAACAATTATTACCAAACTAATCAATAAACAAACTGTCCTCTGCTACCAGAAAACTGATCCAGCGCAACAATCAGGGATCGATACTCATCAATATTACATACAATGGCCCATACACATTCACCCAAATCCCTAATGCGCTGGGGGTCAAGTTTTAAAGACGTGAAAATCACTTCCTTCACAGATTCATGTTTAACTATTCTAAATACATAACTAGACCTATATATCAACTCTCTTTCCTCTCGGTCGACGGACCAATTAGTTGTGTAAGTGATGGTAATAATAGAACTAACTGACTATCTAACCAGCTAAATAATCACAGACTCTCGGTAAGTTTTAAAAGGTTTATCTCAAATAAATTATTAATGCTCATCGTATACAGGTCGCAATGCAAACAAAGAATCTCACACAAGGGAGAGAAAATCAATCAGCAATGCAAACAGTATCAAACTCATCAACAATTAACAATATGAATATGAGGGAGTGGATAGAAGAAGAGACATAAGTTTCAGCAAAAATAATGCGAAACAATATATTAATGATGGAGTGGATAGATGAAGAGCCATAAGTTTCAGAGACAAAATTACATTTGCAAAGGATTATGCAAATTACGAGTCGGAAGATAATACAAACCCAAAGATCAATGAAATACCACCCCCTGGCCAAGGGAGTAGTGGGGATCTCCTGAAATAGAGTCAGGAAACAAAGATTTCAGGAACGGGACAGGACAAGGGCAGGAACAGCTAGGCCTCTCTGCAAACCGACGAACAGCGACTCAGCTCCCCTCTCAATCTCCTACCGCTGCAGCTTCTCTCTAACCTAAACCACACCCAAAAGGCACCCCAGTTATACCCTAAAACCTACATGTCCAACCCACATTATTGAAACATTGCACAGAATTCGACAGCTCATTGGATGCTCGGGGAGGTGGTGTATCACACCACCATGATTTAATTCAACATTTCTTTATATTCATTGTTCTAAATCCTCTCCCATTACGTCAGGTTTGACTTGTTCAGTTATTCCAACATTGAAACATTTTTTATTTTCTCATATATATTTTTTCAGTCACATCCGCAAAAGAAATCGTGGATCCCACGGCCAGGCTCCTCCGTTTGGCAGTCATACAATGTTCTCTGTGCTGCATAGCCTTGAACCTTTATACTTTCTCTGCAGCGCTCAGCACTTCTGTCTGTTTTAGCATGTCATTCTCGCTCGCTCTCCTGTCCCTCATCTGTCTTGTCAACTTTAATAATTTCAGGCCCATTCGACTCACTACGGCAATTAGAACATAAACATTCACTAATTACATGGTAAAGCATTTTTCACTGTTTACCACCCACTTTTGCACTATCCCTAGTTAATATTCTTCCTAGCATAAGCTTCATGCAAAGCGGCATTATTTATTATTGTTTAAAGCAAAATGCAACAGGAGAATGTGAGATGCAGGCCTAAACGTGCATTAATCTCGTTTCTTTTCAAACGCAATGTAAAATGCGGCCTAGTTCTTTCATGCATTAGTTCACATTAGTACACGCATGCGCAAAGCGGTTTCCCTCGTGTTCATGTGATTTGCATTGTTGATTTTACACCGCACATTGTTAATAAGTATTACGGGGGTGTCAATCCGAGCAGGTTTCTTTTTGCGAAATCCTGCTCCATCAGCAGCATTCGATTTTTCAAATGGGGAGGGGGATATTCTTCAATTCAGTGTAAATTGGGGAGTTGGTATGTGTTGTACAACTGCAAAAAGCATGGGGAACCCATGCATCTGTTTAATTGGTGGACAAGACTTGGACTGCCCCCACAAGAACTTATATTTCATTCTGGAAACATTTGCGCCATTTTATTACTGGGCTTAAGCTGAAAACAAGTAAAAAAGGCTTCGATGAAAGTGTCTCAGGAGGTATGTAATTCCTTTTATCTATGAAAGAGACAACTTAGAACGTAGAAATTGCATATACATTTAGGGGAGTCATTATGAGTGTCCCTGTTATTCTGATGTGGCTGGTATTATGAGCTAGCAGCCCCATCGGAAGAAGATTATTTGCTGATTTACTGAATGTTCATGTTCTTTCAACTGGGGACTTTGTCTGCTGACAGCGGAGAAATCTTGGGGCAGATTTACAATGACTGGCGCATCTCTGCAGATCAGCAGGGATGCACCAGTTATTTTGCGTGACGTTAGGAACTCCTTGCGCCACCATGGATGTGCTGCATTTACAATGCGGCGCACCGTGGCGCAAGGAGAGACAAATGCGTGACACATCTGTCAGCGTATAGGTGACTGCTCAGGGGCATCCTATACTTGCAATGCTTCATCACTCCTTACGCCTGCTACAAGCAGGAGTAAGGTTTTGACGCAGCGGGGACTCAGTGAAATCTTGTAGATTTCACTGCGTCACTTTTACGGGGCTTCCTTGCGACGGAAAGCCCACCCTGCATACATTATACCTGACGCAGTTATAATGTAGCGCAGGGCTATACAACGTGACGCATCTCACTAGATGCGTCACGTTGTAAATCTGTCGCATAGTGGCGCATTGTTTACGACGCCGCTGCGTCACATAAGTGATGCAACGTGTCGTAAAGATGTCGCAAGTGGCTTGTAAATCTGCCCCCTTGAGTTGAAAAACTGGTAATTACTGGGAAAACCAGGTACAGAATTACTAATCTCCCTAGTAATTCCTAATTTCTGAGTCTACCTTCATCGTATAACTCAGAATCCAGTGGTATTTCTATCACCCAACCCACCCCCCGCCCCCACACCGACTTACATCTGCCCTTTAAATTAGTAACTCTGGGGAAGGGAATGTCCTATTACTTACCGGTAATCTTCATTACTCCTGGTCCCGTTGTCCTCGTCCCATTCCTTTACTAAGTGGAGATGACCATCTCCGCGACAGAAAAAAAGAACAGGAGCATGCTGGGATACCCAACCCACTCCCTCCCACTGGGAGTACATAAGCGGTACCAGCCCAGCATGCAGCCTGAAAATACCAAGCCAACAACCGGAAGGCCGGCCGCCAGGGAGGGAGGGGCGTAAGGAATGGGACGAGGACAACGGGACCAGGAGTAATGAAGATTACCGGTAAGTAATAGGACATTACCCCCAGGTCCCTCCTGTCCTCGTCCCATTCATTTACTAAGTGGAGAATACCAAAGTAGAGAACCCGGCCTTCCAGACCCCCACCAATACCAGGGGCACCAGACCAAAAAACGGCACCCCACATGAGCAAAAGGAGCCCCCAAGAAAGGAGAAAAACGCAGGCAGGAGCACACAACCAACCACTCCCCCAACCAAGCGGACAGAGCCGAGACCCCAAAACCAGCAGGGGATGACCAGAAAAAAACACAATAACCCCCCAGGCAAGCCAGAAGGGGGCCCACACGCAGAGCCAAGCCCCAAGGGAACAACCAGAGGGGCCAAAACAAAGTCTCACCCCCCCCCCGAACCTCACCAAAGGAAGGCCAGGAGAAGCGAAAGCGCCCCAATGGAGCAACAGAGCCAGAAAGGGCCACCGACCAGGGAGAAACCCCCAAGGGCGAAGCCCACGGCCCCAAGCACCACCATGCAGCCACCCAACCAGGGACAAAACAGGCCAACTCAGCCCAAAGGCCAAGAGCAGAGGAGAACAGGCCGCACAGGGCTGCAGGGCCAAAGGCCCAGGAAGGAACACAGCCGAGGCAAAACAGAGAGAACCCCCCAAAACAGGGAAGAAGGGGAACCACAGGCGTAGGAACCCACAAAGGACCACACCAAAAAGCGAGGGGAAGGAAGACGAAACCAAAGAGGCATGCCAAAGCAAGAGAGCAAGGAAAGAGACGACCAACCACAGGACCACCCCAACACACCAGGGGAAGCCACCAGCAGAGCCGCAAAGACCAAAGAGGGCAGAACCGGACAAGAAAACAGGCACCGACCCAGAGGAACAGCTAGGAAGAAAAAGGGGCAGGGAACCCAAGCAAGGCCCACCCCCCCCCAGCCGACAACAGCAGCAACAGGGAACCCGGAGGCCAGAAACACACAGAAGGCCCAGGACACAGGGCAGGAACGACCAACGGCCAACACCAGCCGAGACACCGAAGAGCCGCAGGAACATAAAGGCCGCCACACCGGGAGAAGAACCCGGGGCACAGGAACCGACCAAGCAGCCAGGCCCGAGGCACAACCCCAAAGAAGGAGACACTGGGACACGAAGCCCAGCAACCCGCCCAACGGAGGCCAGGGAGAGCAAAGAAGCACAACCCCAAGCAGACCCGGCCAAAACCCGGGCACAACCAAGAAAGACAACAACAGAGGCTGAACACAGAACCGGGGAAACCAAACCCCAGAACCGGGAAGGAGGAAACACCACCAGCCAAGAGCCGACCCTCCCGCCAGGAGGAGAAGAGAGGACACCACGGAACCACCGCAGGCGAACCCCAAGAGGAGTAGCAGAAGGGCAAAACAGGAAAGACCAACAAGGAGGCCAACAGCCCAACCCCGCAGGAGATCCCCAAATGCCCAAGAAGCCAGCCGGAGAAACCGGCAGGCCAGCCAGGAGGCCCCCAACACGGCGCCACCAGGACCCGGAAGGCCACAGACAGCCGCAAAGGAGCGACACAGGAAAGGACAGAATACCAGCCCAGGACCGAGAACACCAGGGCCAGAACCACCGGGCACCAAGAGGCAGAAAGAACGCCAAAGCCCAAGAGAACGAGCGGCCGGGAAAGGACCCAAGCAGGGACCAAAAGAGGACCCCAAGCCAACAAGGGCCCCACAGCACAAAGCCTGACACATCAAAGCCGAGAGGTGCACCAGCGACCCACACGCACAAGCGAACGGGAGGCCAAACACAGGGACCGCAAGGGAAAACCCAACAGAGGCAGAGCCCAGGCCCCAACAGCACACTGGAACAACCCAGGCACCAGAAACCAAAGGAGAGGAGCCCGGAGAAGCCAAAGGCGCACCACCCACCGGGTTGCGGGAACAGACTCGAACAAGGGGATAATGAACACCCCAGAGCCAACAAGAGAGCAAGGGCCACAGATACCACAGGCCGAAATTAGCCCGGCCGGGAGCACAGGCCCAACGACAGGCCCCCAAATGGGAAAAGCCAGAGCCCCAGAACTGAGGCAAAGCCAACCGCAACCCCAAAGCGGAAAGAGAGGAGCGGGAAGCAGCAAAGCGGCCCACACACCAGAGGAGGCCGGCACCCAACACCCACAAGCAGGGAAAGGGCACAGCAGACAGGGCAGGGCACAGGAGCCGGGCACCCGAAGAACAAGGGGCCACCCAAGGCAGAGGCCAAGGACGATCCAACGACACCCAGCCCCCACAGGAGGCAAAGGGAGCGGCAGGCGAGATGCAAAGCCCAAAGCGCAACAAGCCACCAAGGGAAACACAAGAGGGGAGAAGGAAATCACAATCAGAAACCAAACCCCAGCAGGCAACACAACCCGGCAGCAGGCGAGAAGCAAACCCAACTCCAGCCAGAACCCACCAGGGGCACAACCAGCACCGCCCCGGAGCCAACAGCCCAACAAGGCCAAGGGCCCACCAGGACAGAGGGAGGGCACAACATTCCCCCCCCCCCAGGAAACAAGGGGGAGGACCCAGCAAAACCGCGGAAGGGCAAGAAGAAACCAGACATCCTGAGCACGGGGCAAGCAGAAGCACCCGGAAGGAAGCAAAAAGCGCCCAACAGCGAAACCGCAGGCAGGCACCCAGACAGGCACGCACCAGGCCCGAACCCACAGAAAGGGCAGGAACCAACGGGCGGAAGGGCAGCAGGCAGCCGAAGGAAGCCCAAGAACCACAAAGCACCAGGACCAAACGCCCGACAAGCAGTCAGGGACGACCAGAACAGGCCACAGCAACAGGCAAACCCAGGCGGACCCCAAACCAGGCATCAACCAGGGCTGACCAGGGAGAACAGAAGCCCGTAGGCCCAGAGGACAGAGCAAAGAGGCCACAAGAAGAAGCCAACAAGCCCCCGGAGAGACTGCACCAAAGCGAGCCACGGCCCAGCAAGCAGACACCACACCAGGGATGAACCAGAGCCGACACGGCCAAACCACAGGGCGGGCAGCAGGAGGAACAGAAGCCAAGGCCGCAGGCCAGCACAGCAGGAGAGCACAGCCAGCAAGAAACCGCCAGGCGGCATGCACCAAGGGGACAGGTCAACAGCAGTCCCACAGGGACCGACCCCCAGCCCAGACGCCAACTAGCAACAAGCGCCAAGCAAGCGAAAAGCCAGAAGGCCTGGGAACACACCACCCAAGGAGGAAGCCCCGAAGGACCCGCCCCAGGTCGAACCCTCAAAAAAAGGGCAGCGACACAGGGGAAACCACGGCCCACGACAGGACAGCGAAGGCAGGGGAGCCTACGCCGCAGGCTGCCAAAGACTCAGAAGGGCCGCTAGGACCCCGGGATCAGGGGGCAGCGGAGGCAGAGAACCAGGCCGGAGACACCAAGGGCCCAGGACCGAGACAGCAATCGGACCCACACCTCTCGCAACCAGCAAAGCCCAGAGGGCCAACATGCAGGAACAGGCGCCAGCAAAGAGAAGCCCCAACAGGAATCCACCAGCACCGGGAGAGACCTGAGGACGACGGGATCCAACAGCACCTGAAAGAAAGCAAGGAACCCACACGGCAAGGCCACAGGGAGACCAGCCGAGCCCAGCGCTATGACGTAGGGCGCAAGCAGCGCAAGCAGGAGGCCCAAGGCCCAAATCCCAGCATCTCCTAGAGGCCCAGGGGTACATCGCGGCAGCGACCAGAAGGCCATACAGGCAGCAACCCAAACACCCGAAGAGGGTATGGGGAAGACAAACCATCCAGGGCCGCAAGCGAACCCCACGGAAAGCTCATAAGCCCACCGAACCTGGAATACCCAGGCGATCTCCCATCCAGTCAAGAACCAGACCCGAACCTGCCAAACCACTGACAAGAACAGGCGCACACAGGTAGGTATGGCCGGAGGCCAAAACAGTAAGGAGAAAAAAAAGGGGCCGCTACGCGGTACTCACCAAGGGGGCAGGAAGGGCGCACCGGAAGCCCACCGTCCCCCAAGAGCCAGCCCATGCGCGCACCAGGAAACCAGCGCCGGGTGGAGAAGCCCCCCGAAAACGGCCTCTGAGGCCACAGCAAGGCCCGCCCCTGCACCGACCCAACCGAGCAGCAGGGGCGCCAGGAAGAAGAGGAGGCCGGCAGGACATCAAACGCCAGGCAGGGGGCCCAGGAGCATCGCCCAGCAGAGCCCCAGGACCCGCCAAACAGCTGCAGCAGCGCGTCCCCCAGACCGGCCAAGCCACAGGGAGATGCGCACTGCAACCAGGAAGAGACCGGGAGGAACGGCGCCCCAGCCGCAAAGGGCCGGTCCGCAATCAACGCGGCTTCTGGCAAGCCCGGCAGGCCAGGAGAACGCGGAAAGAGGACGGCGAGGACAGCCCAGCAGCTCCGACGAGACGTCCAGCGAAGAATCCATCAGGTAAGTCCAAACACGTCCCATTCTGTCGGAAGACAGAAAAAAAGAACAGGCTGCATGCTGGGCTGGTACCGCTTATGTACTCCCAGTGGGAGGGAGTGGGTTGGGTATCCCAGCATGCTCTTGTTCTTTTTTTCTGTCGCGGAGATGGTCATCTCCACTTAGTAAAGGAATGGGACGAGGACAGGAGGGACCTGGGGGTAATATGCCTGGCCATCACCTTCGGTCATGAAAAAAATGCAATTTAAAGGCGGCACCTATATTCTGCGTTTACTTGATGCATGCTGTAAAACCCCTGCAGAATTTTCACACATAACAAATTGCAATGCGCCTGAACTGCAAGTGCTTTGCATAGGTAAAAAAATCTTGCCTACGTAGTCAGCACGTAATTTGAAAGAGCACGCCTACAGTGCAGGCTTATCTTGGCTAAAACAGCCCAAATAGCATTTATTAGTATAGGATCACATAACAGTCAGCTGCAAAGTGAGTCTTAATAACACAATGGAAATATATCGGGCAATCAGGCCATTAATATGAAAGGAAACTCAAACTGGCATATCAGATCTGTGACCTCTGTAGTGCGCCATTAAAATGCTAAATAGCACACGGGAGCCTTCAATTGAAATGAGGCTCTTTTCCTTGCACCCTGCAATGACTCGTAGAATAAACAGCTGAGAGCCATTAAGCTAAATTGCTTATTACTCTTAATACAGAATGTGCATTTAATTCTTCAAAGAAAGTAATAAGGTTTTCAGTTAATAATGTTATAACATGTATTCTGTGACGGACTTACATTAACAATGGCAAAGAAGTGTAGACGAACCCAACCTCTCTTAACACGCACAAGAGGTAAATATTGTTCATGCCTTAAATCAAAATAATATGTGGACTTAACTTTACTAACTCACTGTTTACTTAATTGGATTTTATAAAGCATCTTAATAATAAAAGCCGGTCGGGGCGATTATTTGCTTTGTTTAGCACTTGAGTGGATGTGTGGCAGAATTACTTCCATTTTCTGTAATGAGAAGAAACCAGCAAGTAAATGTTCTCTCAGGCGCAGGTGTTTATCTTTAGCTTTGATTACAAGCTCTTTTGGGCTAATAATGTCATGAAGCAGGCTTTGCTTCTCAGGGGTTGTTGAATTATTTAAACAGCATAAACTCATTTGGAAATCTCCAAGAGACACGAACTTTTATCGTGATAGGTTCAGACGCGGAATTGTTACCGAGAAAATCTAAGTTAATGTTCCCTAAATAGTTTCCTTTGGAAGAATTTAAAATTAATCTTATAGCAGGCAGAGTCAGAGAGCCTCGCGAAGCTATTTAATAGTCTGTCATTGGAAGGCGTCCTCACATCTCCCTTATACCTTCTATTGCAAAGAGCCGACGTACAATTTGTAGTAAAGAAAGGATCGAAAAATAATGTCATATGTACAGTTGCTGGAACTTAGGGGCATATTTACAAGCCAATTGCTCCGCCGGTGCGTCACTTTGAACATGGGAAAACGTGAGGTACGGAGGCGGCGCAAGGGGCTTGTAAATAAGCCCTTTAGGGGCAGTTTTACAACAACTGGCGCATCCCAGCATATTAGCAGGGATGCGCCAGTTAATTTGCGACACGTAAAAAAACCCTTGCGCCACCATGGATGCGCCTCATTTACAATGCGGCGCACCGTGGCGCAAGGATAAACAGATGCTTGACGCGTCTGTTTGGCGTAAGGGCAGCGCATTGCTGGAGTCGTGTCGCAAGTACGACGCAATTCCAGCAATGGTTAGGAATGCCTACTCCTAACAAGCTGCGTCACTCCTTTCGCCTGCTTCAAGCAGGCGCAAGGTTTTGACGCAGTGGTGTCGTACAAGTGACTCAGTGAAATCTTGTAGATTTCACTGCGTCACTTTTACGAGGCTTTCCTGCGTGGGAACGCCCACCCTGCATACATTATACCTGATGCAGGTATAATGTAGCGCAGGGCTTTACAACGTGACACATCTCCCTAGATGCGTCACGTTGTAAATATGTCCCAACGTGGAGCATTGTTTACAAAGCCGCTGCGTCACAGAAGTGACGCAACGGCGGCGTAAAGTTGTCGCAAGGGGCTTGTAAATCTGCCCCTTAGTTTCTAATAATTCAGCTTTAATAATAATAGTATTAATACATATTATTATTACTTCTAGTTATTGCTTGTTACTATTATCATCATCATCACCAATATTATTATTATTGTTATTATTATTCTATTTATTAACCCTTCGCTGCTAGACTTTCCCCCCTCCCCCCGTGCTAAGCCTTGTTTTTGGCTGTTTGGGGTAGTTCATGCTTACACCCCTGTAACCTTTTGTCCACATAAGGTATACACGCCAAATTTGCGTCCTTTTCTTCCAACATCTTGAGGATTCTAAAGGTACCCAGGCTTTGTGGATTCCCCTGGAGGGGACCCAGAAATCAGCCAAAATACAGCAAAATGTTGCTTTTTTTAAATGAAATCAGAAAAAGTGCTGCAGATGAAAGCGGTTGGTTTTTTACCTGCGAATGGTATTAACAAAGGGTTTATTGTGCTGAAATCACCATCTTCTCAGCTTTCAGGGACAGGCAGACTTTTGTCAGAAAACCAACATTTTATACACAGTTTTGGCATTTTACTGTGAAATAGCCTATTTTTGCTATTTTTGTGCTTTCAACCTCTTTCCAGTTAGTGGTAGAAATGGGTATGAAAGCAATAATAGATCCCGAAAAGCTATACATTTCTAAAGCTAGATAAAATTCTGAATTCAGCAAGGGGTCATTTGTGTAGATCCTTCAAGGTTATTTTATAGGAACTAACAGTTGAAAATAAAACGGTTGCAGGGATATATAGGACTTGTAGGTTCACCAAGAACCAGAGCAACCCAGAGGCAATAACTGAGCTGCGTCTTGCAAAGGTTTTTCATTGTGTACTGGGTATATAGCAATTCATTTGGTAAAATATAAAGAGTAAAAAATAGGTACCAAGGAAACTTATATATTAAAAAAACAGGAATAAAATATAGAGTTTAGAAGCAGTGATTATTTGCACATTTCCAAAATTGTGGGTACTCATACAAAAATGTGAATTAGAGGTAATTTTTCAAAATGACTTCTTTTTTACAAATTGTCTTACATTTGGAAGACAGATGTGCAAAGAAAGTCAATTGGTAATAACACTTGTTCTACTATTTTGTGTTCCACATAGACTCCCAATAAAAATGCTACCTCACTTGTGTGGGTAGGCCTAGTGCCTGTGACAGGAAACAGCCCAATACGCAACGTGGACCCATCACATTTTTCCAGTGAAAACTGACCCTTTTTTTGCAATGTGCCTAGCTGTGGAATTTGGCCCCTAGCTCTGCCGGCACCTAAGGAAACCTAACAAACCTATACATTTTTGAAAACTAGACATCCAGGGAAATCCAGGATGGGATGACTTGTGTCGCTTTCTTTAGGTTCTGTTACCCAAAATCCCTTGTAAACCTCAAACTTTGTAAAAAAAACATATTTTCCTCACATTTCTGTGATGGAAAGTTCTGGAATCTGTGGGGAGCCACAATGTTCCAGCCACCCAGTGTTCCCAAAAGTCTTCCGATAAAAATGGTACCTCACTTGTGTGGGTAGGCCTAGTGCTCGCAACAGGAAACAGCCCAAAATGCAACGTGGACACAACACATTTTTCCAGTGAAAACTGACACTTTTTTGCAATGTGCCTAGCTGTGAATTTTGGACCCTAGCTCAGCCAGCACCTAGGGAAACCTATGACACCTATATATTTTTGAAAACTAGACACACAGGGGAATTCAGCATGGGGTGACTTGTGTGGCTCTCACCAGGTTCTGCTACCCAGAATCTCTTGCAAACCTCAATGTTTGTAAAAAAAAAAAAAAACATTTTCCTCACATTTCTGTGATGGAAAGTTCTGGAATCAGCGTGTATCCACAAACTTCGACACACCCAGCATTCCCCAAAGTCTGCCAATAAAAATGGTACCTCAACTGTGTGGGTAGGCCTATTGCTCGCTACAGGAAACGGCCCAAAAGGCAACGTGGACACAACACATTTTTCCAGTGAAAACTGACACTTTTCTTGCAATGTGCCCAGCTGTGAATTTTGGACCCTAGCTCAGCCGGCACCAAGGGTATCCTACCAAACCTATATATTTTTAAAAACTAGACACCCAGGGGAATTCAGGATGGGGTGACTTGTGTGGCTCTCACCCGGTTCTGTTACCCTGAATCCCTTGCAAACTTCAATCTTTGAAAAAAAAAAACATTTTCCTCACATTTCTGTGATGGAAAGTTCTGGAATCTGTGTGTATCCACACACTTTGACACACCCAGCATTCCCCAAAGTCTCCTGATAAAAATGGTACCTCACTTGTGTGGATAGGCCTCGTATCCGCGATAGGAAACAGCCCAACACACAACGTGGACATATCACATTTTTTGTGTGAAAACTGACGCTTTTTTTGCAATGTACCTAGCTGTGGGTTTTAGACCCTAGCTCTGCCTGAACCTAAGGAAACCTAGCAAACCTATACATTTTTTAAAACTAGACATCCAGGGGAATCCAGGATGGGGTGACGTGCGGCTTTCTTTAGGTTCTGTTACCCAAGATCCCTTGTAAACCTCAAACTTTGTCAAAAAACATATTTTCCTCACATTTATGTAATGAAAAGTTCTATAATCTACAGGGAGCCACAAAGTTCGACACACCCAGCATGCCCCAAAGTCTCTTGATAAAAATGATACTTCACCTGTGTGGGTAGGCCTAGTGCTCGTGACAGGAAACAGCCCAAAACGCAATGTGGACACAACACATTTTTCCAGTGAAAACTGACACTTTTTTTGCACTGTGCCTAGCTGTGAATTTTGGACCCTAGCTCAACCGGCACCTAGGGAAACCTAGCAAACCTATACATTTTTTAAAACTAGACACCCAGGGGAATTCAGGATGGGGTGACTTGTGTGGCTCTCACCAGGTTCTGTTACCCAGAATCCCTTGCAAACCTCAAACTTTGTCAAAAAAGCCACATTTTTCTCACATTTCTCTGATGGGAAGTTGTGGAATTTGCGTGTATCCACAAACTTCAACACACCCAGCATTCCCCAAAGTCTCCTGATAAAAATGGTACCTCACTTGTGTGGGCAGGCCTAGTACCCATGACAGGAAACGGCCCAAAACACACTGTGGACACATCACATTTTCCAGTGAAAACTGACCCTTTTTTCTCTATGTGCCTAGTTGTGGATTTTGGACCCTAGCTTTGCCGGCACCTAAGGAAACCTAGCAAAACCTGTACATTTTTTAAAACTAGACATCCAGGAGAATCCAGGATGGGGTGACTTGTGTGGCTCTCACAGGTTCTGTTACCCAGAATCCCTTGCAAACCTCAAACTTTGTAAAAAAATAAGTTTTCCTCACATTTCTGCGATGGAAAGTTCTGGAATATGTGGGGAGCCACAAACTCCAGCCACCCAGCATTCCCTAAAGCCTCCCGATAAAAATGGTACCCCACTTGTGTGGGTAGGCCTAGAAGCCACGACAGGAAAAGCCAAAAATGCAACGTGGACACATCACATCTTTCCAGTGAAAACTGCCCCTTTTTTTCGCAATGTGCCTAGTTGTGGATTTTGGATCCTAGCTCTGCTGGCACCTGAACATTTTTGAAAACTATATATCCAGGAGAATCCAGGATGAGGTGACTTGTGTGGCTCTCACCAGGTTCTGTTACCCAGAGTACCTTTCAAACCTCAAACTTTGTAAAAAAAATACATTTTCCTCACATTTCTGTGATGGAAAGTTCTGGAACCTGTGTGAATCCACTAACTTCCACCCACCCAGCATTCCCCAAAGTCTCCTGATAAAAATGGTACCTCACTTGTGTGGGTAGGCTTAGTTCCCGCGACAGGGATTGACCCAAAACGTATTGTGGAGACTTCAAAAGTTTAGATTACAAAAAGACCTTGTTGTGTGTGTGAGTCACCTGTGTTTTTTATCCCGGTCTTGGCAGCCACCTAGGAAAACCTACCAATCCCAGACACTTCCAAAAACTAGACACCCAGAGGAGTCCAGGGTGGTGAGGCTAGTGTGGATCCCCCTACATTTTCCTACCCAGAATCCCCTGCAAACCTCAAAGTTAGCTGAAAAAATCAAATTGTTCTCATTTTTGTGTGTGGGAAAGTTGTGGGATCACCGGGCTGACACAAATTTCCTACCACCCAGCGTTCCCCCAGGTCTCCCAATAAAAGTGGTACCTCACTCGCATGGGTGGGCCAAGTACCCGTGACAGGAAAGGGCCCAAAACTTATTGTGGAGACATCAAAATTACCTATCACAAAACGACCTGGTTTTGCAAGAGGGGGGCACCTGGGTTTTTGGCCCTGGGCTCGGCGGCCATCTAGGGAAACCTACCAAACCCACACATTTCTGAAAACTAGACTCCCAGAGGAGTTTGGGGAGGTATGGTTTGTATGGATCTCGCAATGTTTTCCTACGCAGAATCCCCTGCAAACCTCAAATTTAGCTAACGAAATCACATTTTCCTCACATTTCTGGCTGGAATCGCCATGCCGGCACAAATGTTCTACCCCTCAGTGTTCCCCTCAGTCTCCCGAGTACAATGATACCTCACTTGTTTGAGTGGGTCAAGGGCCTGCAACTTGGAAGTGCCAAAAACATAGGGTACAGAGGGTATAGCACCGCAATCTCTAAGCAGTATATTTTTTTTAAAATACATTTTTAGGCGGTTCTGCAATGGACACCACACAAATATAATTTTTATAGTGAGAACAAGGGAAATGCTGGGTGGTAGGACATTTTTGCCGGCGCAGTGATCCCACACAGAAATGTAAGGAAAATGTGAATTTGTTTAGCTAAATTTGAGGTTTGCAGGGGATTCTGGGTAGAAAAACATTGGGGGATACACACAGGCCACACATCCCTGTACCCCCCCAGGTGTCTATTTTCTAGAAATGTCTGGGTTTGGTAGGTTTCCCTAGATGGCCACCGAGCCCGGGACCAAAAGCGCATGTAACCCCCTTACAAAACCAGGTTGTTTTGTGATAGATAATTTTGATGTCTCCATAATACATTTTAGGCTCTTTCCTGTCACAGGTACTTGGCCTACCCACACAAGTGAGGTACCATTTTTATCGGGAGACTTTGAGGAATGCTGGGTTCATGGAAGTTTGTTGCTCCCCTTAGATTCCAGAACTTGCCATCACAGAAATATGAGGAAAATGTTTTTTTATTCCCAAAGTTTGAGATTTGCAAGGGATTATGGGTAACAGAACCTGGTGACACCTACACAAGTCACTGCATACTGGATTCCCCTGGGTGTCTAGCTTTCACAAATGGACAGGTTTGCTAGGTTTCCCTCGGTGCTAGCTGAGCTAGGGTTCAAAATCCACAGCTAGGCACATTACGAAAAAAGGGTCAGTTTTCACTGGAAAATGTGATGTGTCCATGTTGCGTTCTGGGCTGTTTCCTGTCGCGGGTACTAGGCCTACCCACACAGATAAGGTACCATTTTAATCGAGAGATAATGCTGGGTGGGTGAAAGTTTGTGGATCCGCACAGATTCCGGAACTTTCCATCACAGAAATGAGGAAAATGTGTTTTTGTTTAACAAAGTTTGAGGTTTGCAAGGGATTCTGGGTAACAGAATCTTGCGAGAGCCACACTAGTCACCACATCATGGATTCCCCTGGGTGTCTAGTTTTATATAATGTATAGGTTTGCTAGGTTTCCTTATGTGAAGCTATTCCCCACCTCCCGAGGCAAAAATAAAAAAAATGGAAATCCCTCAGCTGTCTGCAGCAGAGGGATTTTGTGCGCCTGTGCACATGACGGAATGGTTCCGTCATGAGCACAGGAGCACTGGTGCTCATGATGGAACTATTCCGTCATGAGCACCGAAAGGGTTAAGCGCAGTGTACATCTTAGATATGGTCTCTAGGTGATAGAGAACATTGCCACATTCAAGACGGCTCAATAGTTACAGGTGTTCTACGAAAGAAGATTTCATTAAGTAGAGTTAAACTTTTACGTTTTTATGAACTTTTAAGTCGAACAGTTTATCCTAAATCGTCAAGATAGCAGAGTTCCACAGTAATGAACAAAGACCCCTGAAATTTTTGCTATCCCACCTCTTAAATTTGAAAAGAAGTACAACGATTCAAAAATTGTTGTTTGTTTTGACATTTTCCTGGATCTTTGACTTTGATTCACCAAATGATATGGGGTAATGAAGTGTCTTCGCAAACTCTTTGACCCTAATGACATCACAGGGTTAACCTAATGTCCCACCTTTATTTCCTCAAAAACTGCTTTCTGGCAGGATTGGGCCAAGGGATGTGGAAGGCGTAGAAACTAAAGAAAGAAGGCATGCAGTTAGAGCCTTGCTTTCTTTTGCTGTCAGGATAGCAAGGGCAGTGGCATGAACACTAAAGGGCAAGGCAACAGTAGCAGCTGCTACCCCAAACTCTGCCTATTTGTCCAGCAGTGGCTGGTGCAGGTAAGTGCGGTGGGGCGGGGTGCTGTGGGCGGGAAGTCGACAGATGACAGAATAGTAATTATTTATTTATTTAATTTGTCCTATTCCGTCGTCTGTCAACATACCCCCGTAGCGCCCCGCCCCACCACGCTTACCTGCACCGGCCACTGCTGTATTTGACACCAATGACCCACAATTATTTGGCATGCATAATTTCTGATAAGGAACAATAGCTCTTTTGTACTCTTGGGAGGTCTTTAACTTCCTCTATGAAGTCCAGTTACTTATAACAACCCCGTTTATAGTCCTACAGAGACCTGACATTGAACATTGACAAATAATGGTTTGCTATGTGTACCGAGTACACTGAAATTCTAGTGCCCTTTTGCTGTGGTGTTCAGTTGCATCTCTCCTCCTAGTATTGCTAACCTGGGGTCTCCAAACAGTAGCTCACCTGTGTGCAGCCCAGCTTATTAAAATAGAAAGCTTTCACTTAGTTGAATTAGTATACATATAACAAAATTGAAATTATCCAACACTAATAATATTAGACGCTCTGAATGCGTTTCATTGAACATAAGTAGCTCTCAGTAAAGAAAAGGTTTGAGAGCCCTGTGCTAAACAGTCCCTTCTGTAACATCAATGGGATCTCTGCCAGGGGTGCAGTGGTGTGTTAGAAAATGAGTGTGAAGCTCATTGGCACAATATTCAACCTCTTTCACAAGTGCACCCCAGTTCGAGTTACAGAACATTATCCTGCTATTCTGTATCACTGACAGGGTGCGCAAAGACAAGCCATTACAGGGGCTCTCTTGGACCCGACCTAAGTCAGTCTGGGGTATGTCCATTAAAACTACCTAAATAAAAGAGCGTCCCACCTCAACAATCAAAAGAATGGTGAACACACTATTCTCTTGTCCAAACATCAGCACATATAGTTTTATCATGCCTCGATGTCTCTGGTGCAAGTATCTGGGTCCACTTTCAGTAAACCAGGCACAGGAGCAGTGGTAAAGACTTTGATAGCCCTGAGTCTCAAGCAACAGTCGGCAAGCCAACAAGCCCTTGGAGATCACTTCAGTTGTAAGGCAGAGTCCAGCTCTACTCAGCAGGGTCAGCACAGTAGAAAAACAAACCTTCCAGGTCAGCAGTCCAACAAAGTGTAAGTACTTGTTGCAGCACAGCAATTGTTCTGATAGAGTCCAGTTGTAGGTCCAGAAGTGTCTGATTTGGTTTGGTCAGAGATGGTTTGGTCAGAGACCCAGTACTTATACCCAGTTGTGCCTTTGAAGTGGGTGTGACTTCAAAGAAGGTTGTTTGAAGTGCACAAGTATCTTTTCTTCCCATCCCTTGTTTCAGTAGGGGGTAATCAGCCCTTTATTTGGGGTCAGGACACTACCTATTCAGTTGCAAGTGTCAGCTCCTCTCTCCCTTCCTGCCCAGGAAGGGTAATCAGAATGCAGATGAGTGCTCAGACACACCAGACCTTCCTGTGTTTGTGGCTGTCTAGAGGGAATGCACAAATTGAAGATGTCACCCAACCCAGACATGTATTGGAGAGAGTATGTAGGTTTACAGGGCTGTAAGAGCAGCAAAATGTCCACCGTCTAAAAGTGGCATTTCTAAAATAGTAGTGTTAAATCCAACATTACTATTAAAGAGGATTTATTATTACCATTCTAGTGGTATAAAACATGACACAGCTACCCCTTTCTAACCAGGAATTACAGCTTAAAAGAGTATTAAGTAATTCCCAATGTTAACATATGAGAGGAGTAGGCCTCACAGTAGTGAAAAACAAATGTGGGTGTTTGTCACTACCAGGACATGCAAAACTTAAACATACACGTCCTACCTTTTACTTACAGAGCACCCTGCCCCAAGGGCTACCTAGGGCCTACCTTAGGGGTGACTTATGTGTAATAAATGGGGATTTACAGGCTTAGCAAAGGGTTTTAAATGGCTATATGAAGTGGCAGTAAACTGCACACGCAGGTCCTGCTTCGGCAGACCTGAGACAGGTTTGAAAGGCTACTTGTGTGGGTGGCACAACCAGTGAAGCAGTCCCACTAGTAGCACTTAATTTATAGGTCCTGGGTATATGGTATACCACATTACAAGGGATTTATATGTAAAGTAAATATGCCATTTGTGTATACAGCAGTGTTACCATGTTTAGGGGTAAAGCACATGCACTTTAGCACTGGTCAGCAGTGGTAAAGTGCTCAGAATCCTCAGGCCAAAGAATCAGTAAAAATAGGATGTAAGCAGGCAAGAAGATTTGGGGGAAGACCACCCTAATCATTACAGGTCTAACAGCCAGTAATTCAAGGTAATACGATGTCGGTCTCCTAGCACAGAAGAAGGTGCCCCTAGCAGACCGAGCTGTAATTGTGTTTCTGTGAGCTTATTTGTCTCATTCATTGTAACAAGCCCCAGGGGATATAGATTCAAGGAACAACTTTGACTTGCCTTACTCATATTCTCCTAATAGTCTTGCAGTGTATTTTTTCAGCAACTAAAGACAGTGAATTTGTAAGTTCTTGTCGATTTCAACCTAATTCTGAAGCTATAGTCGGTAAAAGAACATTTTATTTATTAGTTGAAGTTTTCATACAGCACCTTATCGCCAGACCAGATATTAAAGTTCTTTACAGAGAACCAAATGTAACTTAAATGAGGTCAAAAATGAGGGGGGTAGGTGGGAGAGGAGATGGGGACAGGGGAACAAAGGTGGAGGGAAGGTGAAAATGGAAGAAGACAACTAAAAATAAAGAAACAACTGAATAAAGATATCATGGCTTGGAGTTCGGTACTCCACATTGCTTCCTGTGTGATTAGTAGGCATAGGTTGTGTTTAGCTTCTTGCTACTAAGGTAACACTTGAATAACTCTTGAGGCCTTTCTTGAAAGTCAAGATATCATGGGTGCATCTGAGGTCTAAAAGCAAGGAATTCCAGAAACTGGGCACTGCCTCCAAGAAGGGATCTTTCAATGCTAGCAAATACTTAATTTTTGAGTTTCCAATGTTAATGAAATCTTAATTTACGAAAGTCTTTCACCTCCAGAGGGTGTGAAGAGGTTAGAGAGGTAGTTTGATCTGCTGTAGTGTAATGTTTTTTAGGTTATGCAACTGATCGTGAACTTGATCTATGCCTGTGGTAGCTGGTGAAGTTATTTCAGAATTGAGGAGCTATGGTAAAATTTATTTTTCTTTGTGACGACTCTAGCTATGGAATGAAGATGGCTTTGAGGGGAGCCAAGTTTAATTTGGAATGACCTGCTAAAATGGCATTGCCTGTGTCTATTCTTGAAATGACCAGAGCAAGTGGATGTACTCAGAATTGGTGTAGCTTTATAGCAGTGTTCTTTGGCAACCATTCAAGTGGTTCCACATAAACATTGAACAAAATGGGAGATTGTGGAGCCTTGAGAAACACCTCAGGTCACTTGTTCTATAGCATATATAAAACTCTCCAATTTTAGGAGGTAAGACCTACCAGTCAGTAAGGAGTGGGCCCAGCTTAAAACAGGGCCCCTGAAGCCCCTTCTAAGCTCCAGAGTCTTTAGGAGGATCTGGTGATCTACGTCATCAAATGCCACTGACAAATGACATGGCTAGGTACATCAATCCTTTCCTGTCCTAGATTCCACAGTCCCAATCCCACTTACCAACAGTGGATGTATTTCCTCTTCTAGAAGACAGGCTGAAGGCAGTGGAACTCTCGCAGAACACAATACAGTTGGAATTCAACATGACAGAAGCCTTGACAAGAGAAAGAGAGATCTTTCCAAATCAATACTTTTTCTCTCAATTACAACATAATTCATATTTCCTTAGATGTCACTCATTCACAAGATATCACACAGTAGAGTGAGATAGAGAATCTGAAACGGACACCCAGTTGAATGGCTCAAGATGCCATCAGGTCATTTCACATCCAAACAGCAAAATAGGGAGTCCAGCCCAGCTCCTCTCCCTTATCTTCAAGGTACTGTGTACAATCTCTTTGAAGTCTGGGCAAAGGTGAGGTATAATATGCTAATGAATGAATTATTTAATGTTATGTTATACCTATTTATACAGCGCACAAATACCAACAAAGGTGTCTCAGCGCTAGCTACTCCTGAAACAGAGCCCAAGGAAAAGAGAAAGACACATTTTAAAAGACCTAATTATTAAAAAGCCAAGTTTTTAGTTTTTTCCTAAACATAAAAAGTGAAGGCAGATCTTTGATCTGGCAGGGGAGAGAATTCCAAAGCTTGGCAGTGGCCACCGCAAAGCTTCTGTCACCCCAGTTGGATCTATAGGTTCTGGGAACAACCAATAGATTTGCGCCAGCCGAGAGCAATGACCTATTTGGGATGTAAATTTTTAGGGATTTCTTCCAGAATTCAGGTCCTATATTATGTACGGCTTTATAGGCAATACACAGTGCCTTAAATTTTATTCTGTTTCTGATAGGCAGCCAGTGCAACTGTCTAATGACCTCAGATACAGAATGACATTTCGGCGTCCCAGACTATAGTCTGGCAGCAGCATTCTGCACTAACTGCAATTTGTTCAAGATAGATTGCTGAGCGTTAATCAGAAGACCATTGCAATAGTTAACATTAGACAGAACCAAGGCCGATAGGATCGTTTTTCTTGCTTCCATAGGAATGAAAGGAAACAATTTCTTGGCCATTCTAAGGGGCAGATTTACAAGCCCCTTTCGCCACTTTTGCGTCACTTTTCCCATGTTAAAAATGACGCAAAAGTGGTGCAAGGCGCTTGTAAATCTGCCTCTAAGAATATAAAAGGATGAGCTGACTACTGAGTTAACATGGTGTTTATAAGAAAGCTTATAATCAAGAATGACCCCAAGATTCTTTGCCTTGGTTACTGGAACAGGAGGCGGTCCGAGATTGTCTGGCCACCAACCAGGAGACCATGCTGGAGAAAGATTTCCAAACACAATCAATTCAGTCTTAGAGGAATTTAATTTAAGGCAGTGATTGGCCATCCAGGGACTCACTGCCACCATACCATCGTGAAAGTTGGACAAGACCCTGTCTCCGTCTTTATGGACGGCAAAAACAATTTGCGTATCGTCTGCGTAAGATGTAAGACCTAAGCCAGCCGATTTGATCACTCATGCCAAGTCGGTCACATAGATATTAAAAAGAGTGGGGCTAATGGAGGAGCCCTGTGGGACTCCACATGGAAGAGAAAAAAGAGGGGATTAAAAATCACCCAACTTAACTGATTGGGCTCTGTTGGATAGGAAGGATGCTAACAGAGCTTTAGCCTTGTCCCTAATGCCTAATGAGGAGATAAGGTTGATCAGGAGGCCATGATCAACTGTATCAAAGGCAGCAGATAGGTCCAAAAGGACCAGCGCCGCTACGCCACCCCTATCCAACGCGGACCTTATTTCCTCTGTAGCTTTAATGAGAGCTGTTTCTGTACTATGGCTTTTCCTGAGGCAAATTGCGTTTCATCCAGCAAATTGTGGGCCTGAATATATTCGGTCAGTTGATCATTTATGAATTTTTCAGCTAATTTGGCGGGCAGCGGCAAACCTGCAATTGGCCGATAATTATTAGTGTCTTGTGGAACCAGATTTGCCTTTCTTTAGTAATGGCAAAATAGAAGCTTTTTTCCATTGAGAAGGATAGACACCGGCCATGAACATAGAATTAAAAATATTTGCCAAAACTGGCCCAATTAGCTCAGAAGAGTCCTTTAAAATAGCGGGCGGACACGGGTCCGGAGGAGAACCTGATTTAGCTGCCCTCAACAGGTTCGTTACTAGCTCTGGAGAAACTGGGGTAAACTCACTTAAGGAGAGATTACCTAAAGATTCATGGGAACAATATGAACTGGTTGGGGGACGGAAGAAGCGTTGAACTTGGAAGATTGAGTCGCTATATTTGCCAGATTAAGAGAAGGTGTCCCAAGCTTGGATACCACCTGAAATAGGCGTTTAGTAGAATCTTGAGCAGCTTCAATTTCTCTTATAAAGTTGCTGCTTTTCTCCTTAAAAAGGAGATGTTTATAATTAGAGGGGCTTGTTTATAAAAAAGTTTTCCTGGCTATCGTAGTCCCATCTCCAGCATCTCTCTTGATTCCTACAACGCTTTTTCAAAAGCCTCAAGGCTTCCGAAAACCATGGAGCTGAGGGCGTAGATCTATTTTTGGAGGCTATCTTATAGGGAACTAGTTTGGCGAAAGAGGCCTGAAGCCAATCTGAATAGCCCAAAGCTGCCTGCTCTGGATCCTGAGAGAGGACTGGCTTAGTATCTACTAAATCTTGTCTAAGAAGCCCCTGGTCTATATTCTTCCATGCTCTAAAATATTTGGGAGACAGCTTCCTAGGGTAGATGGAAATCACCTTTAGCAGACAGATGCCAAATAAAAGTGCATGATGGTCCGACCATAGCAACAGAAGAACCTCCTTAAAAATTATGGCATCATTGTTAGTGAAGAGGACAGCTAGGGTATGACTTGCCGAGTGTGTGGGAGGGCCTACTTTCTGTAGAAGGCCTACTGATCCCAACTCCATAATGAGGCGGTCTGAGTCTTTGTCGGTATTAGCCTCCAAATGAAAATTAAAGTCTCCCATTATAGTAAAACTCGACTCAAAAGCTGCAACTTCCAATAGACTGTCCAGCGTCGCTAAAAAGTCTCCCCTAGAACCGGGGGGATGGTAAAGGAGCAGCCCTTTAAAATATTGATTCTCTGAAATTGAAATATTGAAGCTCAAAGCTTCACAGGTCGTCGAGGGCACTGGTCCTACTTTAGCTATGATAATATCATTAATTAATGGTTTTATTAATTCTCCCTGGCAGAAGAAAGATGCATTGTTAATTTCTCATAACATAAAAACTATTAGATAAACTTTATCTTAATTTCTACAAATATTTGACTGTCGTGGGGCAGTCCACTACTACTACAGTTAATTAATAGTGTGTCAATTGTTAATATTTTCACATACATAAACTGGTTCGCCTTTCAAATGCTGTTGGGGATGGTGCACTTAAATATAAACAACATACTTACTTCATCTATGGCACGAATTGTAGTGCCAGTGATGCTTGTCATTGAAATAACTTATATTATGTCTTTGCGCAATTCTAATTTTTCCTGGGGAATCCATGACACTTCTCTGTCTCTAAGGCAAAGCAACAGTTAATTGCCACTTCTATACACACTCAGCAGCACTATACATTTATGCGAGATTTATTAAGACTTTGTGCTAGTGCAGTGTCACAAAAAGTGACACAAACTGGCACAAAGGCTTGAATTGTGGTTACCTTCCAGTTTACATCCTGATTTCTGCAGTAAAGATGATTTAAAGTATTGCAAAAGTATTCTTTACACTACTTTGTGTCAAGGTGGCATGCGAAGGGTTTTACATGGGTGTTCCCATGCAACCACCCATTTTTATGCAAAGCCCTATCTACTAAAAATGGTAGATATGGCTTTGCACCAAAATATTACACCTCTTCACAGTAGGCGTGACAGTGGAGAAATGTTTTCTTTTCTCTATACCTTTCCAAATTTACGTGAGCTGTAATGGGCAGCTCACATACATTGCTTCAGTCTTTTTTTTTTTTAAACATAGATTTGATTAAGTTTCCAATTTTGTTGAGAGTCACATCACAGTCCGTCGTGTACATGTTAGATAATTAACATTATATACATCTAGTGATGACAAAGGTTTCACGACAGGTAATAGAACTGCAATTAGTGCATCTGGAGATTATCCATTCACATATACACGTCGCATAGATGAACAAGGTGGAACAAATCTGATACATGTTACACATGGGCAAGTGATATGATACCGCCAATCACAACCAAACTATCCATCATCTTGCTGTTCAATAATAAATCTGAGTCAAGAGTAGAAAAGATAAACCAAAACAACCAGAACTGTGCTACTACGAACTAAGTGTCTCTTCCAATTTCTCGTCGGGCTGGTCAGGGCGAGAACCAGACCCCAAAAAGGGGGGGGGGTGAGGGAAAGAAGGAAAGGGAGCAAGCCGTACCTTCAGCAGTACATCGGTCGTTGGCAAGAGTTGCATCTTGTACTTTGAAGTGTTCTAGTAATTGAGCCCATTCCAGTGATATTGGTTTCTTCCTCAGCCCTCTGCACTCTTCGCGTTGCAACGCCTCTCCCTCAGCAGTGGCCCATTTTATAACCTCCTCCCGCCATTTCCCTTTGCGTGGTGCCCTATGCGAACCGCTGTGTGATAAGTCTCTTGGCCAGCATTAAAGTGAGGCTCGTAAAACGGCGCAGTACCTTTGCCTTCTTGGGAAGAGGAAGGAGACCTAGAAGACAGGCCTCATGGGTACTTCAGGAGGAGCATTCAGTAAGATGTGTAAGGCCTTGTATAACCTCTGTCCAGAATTCTATAAGGGAGGGGCAGGCCCATAACATGTGTATAAAATCTGCGTCTGGGTTGTGACACTGAGGACACTCCGAGAAGGAAGTTGGGTTCATACCCTTTATCACCAGTGGTGTGAGGTAGGCCCTGTGCAGTATGAACAATTGTATTGCTTTGAGCCAGGCATTTTGGGAGACGCGCCTAGGATGTTCAAGGATCAGTACCTATTCTCTGTCAGTAAACTCCCTAGCCTCTTCTGCCTCCCATTTATGATGAAGAGTCAACAAGGATACTCCAAATGGGGCCGTAAGCCTCGATACAACCATCTGACCAGATGGCTACCATGGCCCATTATGTGTAGTGTCTGCAATAGTCCAAAGGTTGGGGTTCTTTCTGATCCACCAGCCAGTACCTACGCACATACTGTGTAACCGCAGCGTGTGTTAAAAACAGTGTGGGAGGGGCCGAATAAGTCTGTATGAATTCTTCATGAGGCATTAAATTCCCATCTAGAAATAAGTCCCCCACAGTCCCTGCACCAGCCTCCGTCCAACTGCGTATTCTAGTGGCAGATAATACTCCCCTAACGTGGGTAAGCCGCACAGAGGAACATTTGGGGTGTATGGTACAGGTGTGTTAGTTTATTTCGTCGCTAATTTCCAATAGTGGAGTGCAATATGTAATAGAAATGGGGGGTCCCTCATCTTAGCTGCTCCAGGACATAGTAACGATTGCAGTGTTCCAGCCCGTAAACGTTTGGGCGAATAACCTATCTCAAATAAATTATGGCCGGCTAACCAATAAGCCATCCACTGTAGCTGGGCCACTATGGAATAGGCTTTAAAATCCGGCGCTCCCATACCCCCCTCAGTACCTGTTAACTGCATCTTGGCAAGAGCTAATCTGTGACGGCCCTGTCCCCAAAGTAATGTGGTCAATAATGTGTCTAGTGTTCTGTAAATCCAGGCAGGAAGGATCACGGGGAGATTCGCAAATTGATACAACAATCTAGGGAGCATAACCATTTTAGAAACGGCTATACGGCCTGTGGTTGTCAAAGGCAGAGTGTTCCAAAACGCCACTTGGGCTCTGAGATTATTAAGTGTACGGACCACATTCCCATCTACAGTGTCCAATGTGGTTCTGTAAATATGAATCCCTAGATATTTAAAAGTAATAGGTTCTACCTTGAACTGCAGTGGGCCAAATTGCAGCGTGGGAAGCCTGTACGTGTCATAAAAAGAAAAAGCTACCGATTTGGAGGCATTGAGGCACAAACCAGATATTTCCCCAAATTGCTCAAACAGCAAGGCGACAGGTGTCATATCTACATGCATATCTTAAAAAAAAAGCAACATATCGTCGGCATAAGCCGAAACGGCTCAGGCAGAATGCAAAATGGCATAGAAGCGACGTATATTCAATGAGGTACTGCGTTTAGGTATAGAGCCGCACTGATCTGTGTGGATCAAAGTGGGGAGTAGGGGAAGTAGTCTTGATGCCAAAAGTTTACTAAGAATTTTATACTCCGTATTAAGGAATGATAGGGGTCTATACGCTGTAGGGTCCGTAGGGGACTTATCAGGTTTTAACAAGGAGGTCACTATCGCCTCCCTAGTCGTAGGGGGTAAGGTAACCTCTGTCAGGGCGGTGGTGTACAGTTGCAGTAATTTAGGAACTAAGGGCGTTGCAAAAGTGGAATAAAACTCAATGGGAAGCCCATCAGAACCAGGGGTCTTGTTACGGGTGAGTCCCCGTATTGCACCGAGGATCTCAGGAGCGGTCAGAGGGGCCGCCAAGTCCTCAGCCTGTGCTGCAGTAATGGTGGGAAGCACTACCGATTTGAAGATCGCTGCCTTTGCTTCCGTCATATCATGAGGGGGGCAGCGTAAAGGGCTGCATAGTAATCATGAAATGTTTTATTCATTTCTACCTGTGTAGTAATCAATGTGTTGCAGTAGTTATATATGGCCAGAATGGGTGTAGGTGATGGCTGTGGCCTAATCAACCTAGCCAGCAATGTGCCTGACCTGTCCGATTCCGTGTGAATGTGCAGTGTGTATGCATGCAAATCTATCACACGTAAGTGTTCTAACAGCTCTGCATATCTAATCCTGGCTTCTTGGAGGTCGGGACTTTTCTCCACATCAGACTGAGCGGCCACTTCCAGTGTTCGCAACAAATCCTCCTGATCCGTAAGGTCCCGTGTGGCCTCCCGTCTAACCCCCACCAGTGTCCCCATAGAGACTCCTCAGATTGTCACTTTAAATGCCTCCCACTCAACAACCCTGGACATCGACGTACCCTCGTTTTCAGCAAAATATGTGGCGTGGTAGTGGCTAACTTATCACGGAACACTGGGTCCTCAAGTTGCAACGGTTGGAGGCACCATGTGGGAATTGGCGTGGGAGTGCGACCCCAGTTAAGTACCAACCCCAGTGGGTTGTGGTCCGAAATAGTTTTACCCAGATAGGTGCTGTGCACGATCGTGGGGAACAAGTCTGGGGTGCATAAGAAGTAATCTAGGCATGTATACAAGGAGTGCAGGTAGGAATAAAAGGAGTATTCACGCAGACCAGCATGTTGCAGTCTCCATATATCCAGCAGTCCCCATCCCTTAGTCAAGTTAGTCAAGTTAGTGGCTTGCACAGTAGCGGCCACGCTAGATAAGGGGGGATGTGAGCGGTCCAAGTGAATATCAAACACTGCATTAAAATACCCCCCTAATATCCATGGATGCTGAGTCCAGGCCGAGAGGGCCCGTGAGAGGCGGGAAAGGAAGGTGTCCAGGTCTGTGTTAGGTGCATAAATCGACCCCAAGTACACCTGTGCACCATCTAGTGTCCCCTGTAAGAGTACATACCTCCCCTGATCGTCAATCCTGCTGTCAGTCAATGAAAAGGGGACTCCCGCTCGTAGCCAAATTGCCGCTCCACGGGAGAAGGCAGAGTAAACAGTACCATACAATGGACCCCTCCATCTTCGTTGCACCTTGCTAAGCTCAGAAGAAATCAAGTGAGTTTCTTGTAGATATACTATCTGTGCCCGGCATCGATGTAAGTGGGCTGCTATCCTGTGTCGTTTCTGTATCGAACCCATCCCCCGTATATTCCAGAAGATGATAGTGTATGATTTCGCTACAGACATGATATCAAGAACATTAACTCCATCCCCCCCACCCAGCCCCCACCACCACCCCCCGGGCCCCCACCCCCCCATCCCCAGGAACATCAGGAAACAGATCAGCAGCACACAAAAAGAAACATAATCCCAATAGGGGGTCAAACGATTAAACTTCGGTCGACCAAACTGTGTGCTAACTAAACACATGACACACTATATAACAATAAAGGCTTCTCGCCTGTGGGGTAGGCTGCTTACTCTAAATACGTAAGTATCAGCTGTAAAGAGTGGACTAACCAGGACGGGCCGGGCCACAGGACAATAATAATTGAACATACCCTGCAGTCTCCAGTGGAGCCGCCCATGTTTGGATCATAATTCAACAGGCCATACATGGCAGTCAATGAATAACGACGCTTCCCCTCCCGGGTAAGGACAATTCCGGGGAACCTAAAACAATATCCCAAATCACAATACACTTACACCACTATTCAGCCAGCGGGTTATTGCTTAATTGCGTGGACACAGAAGGAAATAATGCCATGCTGCCCCCAGAGTCTGAGTCCGTGGACACCTCTACTGATGGACTAGAGCTGATAGGCGCATGAGAAATCCGCAACGCTGAGGCCGAACGGAGGGCTGCACGTCTGCCCTTCAGCACCGACTGTTGCAATGGAGGATTAGTCGCCGTGCTCTGCATGGTTAGCCCCCTCCTCCTTCGACGTGGAGGGCGCCGTGGTTTCGGCTATGACTGTGTGGGGCGTATGGCACGTGCAGTGTCAGGAAAGTTCCTGTCCAGCCACTCCCATGCACTCTCAGGTGTGTCAAAAAAACAAGCACGCTGGTTGTAGATGATCTTAAGTTTAGCAGGGAATAAAAGAGCAAATGTCAAGCCTGCAGCATGGGCCTTGACCTCCATAAATGAATAGCGTAGGCGTTGGGCCGTTAGTGTATAATCCTGGAAAATTGAGATTTTTGTATTGTCAAAATGAATGGGGCCAGTGTCCCGGGCTGATTGCAAGATATGATCACAGTCTCTGTAGTTTAGGATTCTGGCTAGCATCAGACGTGGATTAGTGCCAGGAAAAGGTTTACGCATAGGAACTCGGTGGGCCCATTCCACCGTGAAAAGCGCCGATAGGCCAGTGGGGGCTACACTGGTCCTCAGCCATTCCTCAATAAAGGTTGTGGGATGTTGCCCTTCCGCACCTTCAGGAAGCCCAACAATGCGAAGGTTATTGCGTCGGGCCCTACCTTCGGCATTATTATTTATTATTATTATTTAGCTTGTAAAGCGCCTGGTTACTCCAACGGAGTGTCCCCACGCTAGAACACCAACAGAGCCCCAGCAACTGAACTGAACTACTGCACCTCCCTACACCTATGGCTACCAAGCAGTCCAAAAAAGAGGGCCTACTTCCGGCCACCCGGAGGGTGTCGGAAGAGCCAGGTTTTTAGTTTTTTCCGGAACAGAGTCTCCGATGTGCACATCCTTAAATCCACAGGCAGGTCATTCCATGCCTTAGCCGCCAGAAAGCCAAAGGAACTCCCTCCTGCCCGTACCTTCCGCACCTTAGGCACAGTCATTTTAGCTGTGCCCAGTGATCTCAGGTTCCAAGCAGGCCGATATGCTGTGATGAGGGGGTGCAGGAATCTTGGCCCCTTCTCATTAAGGATCCTGTGACCAAAACATGAGGCCTTAAAGATGACTCTAGCCTATATTGGGAGCCAGTGTAGTTTCATCAGGGCCTCCCCCACCGAGGCCCGCCTAGGGATATTCAGAATAAGCCGAGCTGCGGCGTTCTGAACCTTCTGTAAGATATTCAAATTTCTAGCGGTCACCCCTAGGTACAGTATGTTACAGTAGTCTAGGCGGGATGTAATAAGGGCCTGTACAATTTTTCTTTTGGCGTCAAGTGGGAGTAGGTCCAGGATTTTTCGCAGCATTTTGAGAATGCCGAAGCAGGCTCCAGCCACAGCGGATATTTGCCCTGAGAAGGACAGAGTATCATCGAACCATACTCCCAAATTCTTGACCTTGGCTTTCGGGGTAGGAGTAGGTTCCAACTCCTCCGGCCACCATAAATGTGACCAAAGAGAGGGCTGTTTCACCAACTACCATTACCTCCGTCTTTCCCGCATTCAGTTGCAAGCAGCTGTACTTCATACAGTCCGCAAGCTCACCCAAGCAGACCTTGAAGTCAGATGCCATTCCAGACTCCTTTTGCTCCAGAGTAACAATCAGTTGAGTGTCATCAGCATATGACACCAGTTTTACCCCATGTCTCAACACAATATCTGCCAGGGGGCGCATCTAAATATTAAACAGGGTAGGGCTAAGGGCCGAACCCTGCGGCACCCCTTGAGACAGAGGGCAGACTCTAGATTTAAAAGAATGTTGTAGGACCTGGAAGGATCTGTTCTGCAGGAAGTTTTTAACCCACTCCCAAGTACCGCCACCGACCCCCCGCAGCCTTTCCAGCAGAAGGCCGTGAGAGACTGTATCGAACGCCGCACTCAGATCCAAAAGGATCAGTGCAGTTGTCCTTCCTTCGTTGGCTGCGGTTTTCAGGGCCTCCGATGCCAGGAGATGGGCCGACTCAGTACTATGAAGTGGCCTAAAGCCAGCCTGAGTATCAGGGAGAATCCGTCTTTCTTCCAAGAACATGGACAGTTGGTTGTTTAAATGTTTCTCCGCAATTTTAGCGACATAGGGGAGCAGAGAAATTGGTCTTAGATTTTCTGGGAGAGCGGGGTCTAAAGAGGGTTTCTTTAGCAAAGGTACCACCATGGCATGTTTCCAGTTGCTAGGAACCTGCCCCGAGCTAAAGGACAAGTTCAATAGTGTGGTGAGAACCGGAGCAATTACTTCTTTCCCTCGCAGTAGAAATTTTGGGGGAATCGGGTCCAAAGGCATCATCAGCCCCAGCCTGCAAGGCCTCAACCTGTTGTTGAAGCTGCTCCTTCACTTGTGGTTGTAGTGTTGAAATCGAATGGTCAAAGTCCTTCACCTTATCTGCCAGTTTCTTATAATCGTCCTTGAGCAAGTTCAGTTCAGTGGATATAATGCCAATTTGTTGCGCTATAGCTGAGCGCGATTCACGGATTTTCTGGAGTATCATATCCAGCTTATCAACGGGAGGCAGAGGTGAAGTCCCATCCTCAGTCCGATGAGACTGTATCGAGGAGGTCTCAGAAGGCGGCGAGCCAGCCCGGCCGGAGTCCGCTGCCGTCTTCGTCCTGTTTCTGCCCATTGCCGTCAGCAGTCCAGCCGGCTTACAGAGTACACTGTGGGTAGGATTTCCCTGCGATTTCAGGTGATCAACAGTGCGGGCCCAGAAACAAACCCAGTCGTATCCAGTACCTCTTGCCCGCCGTCTCTGCCGAGATCAAGAGAGGACCCAAAAATGAAACTCGGGGGGGAAGCGCCCCCCAGGCTCCGGGCCTAGTCGTAGCAAAGTAAGATGACTCTATGGGGCCTCAGGGCGGCTCCTGTGGATGCAGGCACACCCCAACCAGTTCAGGCGCCGCAGGTATCAAGGCAGTTCCGGGTGCGCAGTTGGACAAACGAGGGGGGGGAAGCCACAGGTCACCCCAGCGTCACACCACAGTGATGAAACAGGGCCCATACTTCCATTGGACCAAGGACCATGCAGGTGGTCAGGAACAAGATGGGGGGAGGGGGGCCCAGGCCATTGTCAAACTAAAGGCAGCACCCGCCAGCACCACCAGTCTGGAGCAGGGCCCCAGAGGCATCCGCCTCCCCCTCCAGCACCACAGGCCCCCTGCCAGGAAAACACAGCTGTGGGAATGATGGGTGCTCTCACTGCACCATACAGGTGAAGATCGCCGCATCTCTGCAGATGCGGCACCCCAAGCAATGGAGGCACAGACAGGAAAGGAGAGGGGGCACAATCGCCCCAGTAAGACGCCTGCAGCCCCCCAGCAGTCACCACAGGCAGTGTCCACAATCCTGCAAGTAGGCCGTAGGCCGGGGCCTCACGTGGTGGAGCACTCCACCGTGCCCAAACCCCAGCACAGTCTGGGGCAATAGGAAAGGCCGGCACCTCCAGGCCCGCCTCACTCAGTGCTGGTCTACCTCCACCGGGTCCATGTCAGGATGTAGGGTGAGGCCCAGCAGTATTCCGTGACCCCACAAATGCAAGGATGGAGGACCGCACAAACAGCCAGAAAGAGAATGGGAGGGGGGCAGGCCACCTCTCCCTCCGATATGGCAGGCACAACAAATGGGGGCTCCCCCGGCAGCACCAGCCAATACCGCTAGTCCAATACAGGATCCCAGAGGCACCCGCCTCTCCCCGCAGCACCGCAGGTCCCCGGCCAGGAAAAAACATAGCCACCGTATCGATGGATGCACTCACCGCATCATGCAAATGGAGATCACCGCGCCTCTTCCAAAGGCTGTCTCCTGAGCACCGGAGGCACAGGCAGGGAGGGGGGGGCTCGAACATCCCCAGCAGGGCACCAGCAGCCCCTCACCAATCGCCGCTATGCAGTGTCCAAAGCTCGCCAGGTAGGCCGTCAGCAGGGGCCTCGCGTGTTAGAGCACGCTGCCGTGCTCGATCATCACCGCAGTTTGGGGCAACAGGATAGGTCGGTGCTTGCAGGCCCACTCCACTCAGCGCCAGCTCGCCTCCACCGGGTCCACTCCGGGATGCTGGGTGACCCACAACAACACGCCTTGATCCCCAAAATGCACCCGCTGCAATCGTCTCGAGATCCGCTATCAATACACTGACCCACAGGGACACAGGGCCGCCAGAAGCGGGTAGGAAATGTCAGATGAAAGTCCCGGGCCCGGAGCTCGTCGCTTATGCGACCTCCATCTTGGGCTGCTAGCCACGCCTCCTACATTGCTTCAGTCTTAAACTATATCTAAGCATAGTATATTCTGTTCTGAAATTTCCAGTACAAAACATATGCCTGACATCATGCACACACTCATGAACTACAGAAGACTTTTGTGCACTATGGGGTATGTGCATGGTGCAAGTCGAGGCATTGAACTTCTCCACGCAGTGGCAGTGATGCATTGGTTCCAAAGTGGCGGTTCCGGATGTGATATGCCAGTTCCAAGTGCGATGAGCTAATCCTACTCCTTCAGCAGGGTCGATGCACCAGTTCTGCTACACGCAGACTGGAGATTTGTCAATTTCTCTGGTGCAAGTATCCGGGTCCATTTCCAGTGAATCAGGCACAGGAGCAGGGGTAGAGACTTTGATAGCTCTGAGTCTCAAGCAACGGGAGGCAAGCCAACAAGCCCTTGGAGATTACTTCAGTTGCAAGGCAGAGTCCAGCTCTCCTCAGCAGGATCAGCACAGCAAAAAAGCAATCCTTCCAGGTCAGCAGACCAGCAGCGTGTACTTGTTGCATCACAGCAGTTCCAGGTAGGCGTAACGGTGGGGAAAAGTTTTCTTTTCTCCAAACCTTTCCAAATTTGTATATGTCTTGTAATGGGCAGCTTACATACATGCTTCAGTGTTAAACTACATCTAGGCATATTAATTTCTGTTCCGAAAGCACTACAGTAAACTATGGGGTAGGTGCATGGTGCAAGGCTATCTAAATTGGGCCAGTGCAATTAGATGCAAGTGGGGTAGACAGTTCACATCATGTAAAAAAGATTTACATACATTTGATGCAACGCAAAGTAGCTACGCTGCAGAGAGTCAAAAGGCAAGAGCAGAGCAGCCATAGATGGCCGTTTCTCTCTCCCGTGGACTGGCATACTTTAGAATCCAAACATCAGAGAGGAAAGCGTCAAGTCCTGAGGGCTACGCTTCCCTTAAATGGCTATAGTTTCAGTTATAACTGTCATACCCTAGGCGTATGCAATACCACTATGGTACACAAAAACAAGCACATTAAGATGGCAATATACGTGAAGAGAGGGCAACTAGTGTCGCAGTCCTATGCTGGTTCTGTCTAGAAGCAGTGTCATCAAAGTAATCGAGGAATGGTGCAGAGGATTTTGCTAATTTTGGGGCAGAAGGAGCGCAAAGGTGGGCAATGTGTTGCCCAGATTAGCTACATAAATATTAAAGAGTTGGGGAGGCTAAAGACATCTTTTTTTGAGGAGCTGCCCATGCAGGTAAGAGTGATGGGGGGCATGGGGGGATTCGACAGACGACAGCAAGAAAAAAATAATTTGCCCTCGTCGTCGTCTCTGTCTGTCGAATACCCCCCACCCCGCCCCGCTGCTCTTACCTGCACAAGCCACTCATGCTTTTTTCCAGGTCTCTATTAGTGGTAATTCCTCAGCTTGTCTTTCATTAAAAACATTCTGGAATTGTATATATTGAGAGGGCAATAGAACTTCATTTTTCTCTGCTGTAGCTACGGAATGCATCAAATCTTTAAACGAAGTCAAACAATGTTTTACGCAATACAAAGTTAATTCTGTAATTTCTCTTTTTACTCAATCTATTTTTGGATTGTATAACCTTAACCAAGGAATACCTAAGAAGAATCTGTATTGAGGGGCACCTATGAGATTAAATGAGATAAACTCCATATGTTTCCTATCTGTTACTGTAAATTCCAAAAACATAGCTGCAGTTTGTTTAGTGACGGGTTCAGAGGTTAAAACCCGCCCATCCACAGTTTGAACTATCTCGGTTCTTTTCTTTTGTATACAAGGTAACTTCAAACTATTAGCTAGGGTTGAGTCTACAAAATTGCCGGTGGCTCCGGAATCGATAAGCACAGTGATAGTTTGTTTTACATTAGGTGATATGACTAATGTCATTCGCATCGAAAAATGATCTACATGTTCATAAACCACGGTATGAAGAGAGGGGATTTGCCAAATACTCAAGTCAAGTCAAACAAGCTTTATTCGGTTTGTACGATACAACCATAAAAGCATTCTAAAAAGTTATATACATTATTCCAATAAAAATACCATGTACACAAGGAATCTAGTGCATTCTAGTACATAAAGTTCATTGCAATATAACAGAAAAATTAAAAACAAGTCAGTTAAAAATTTTCATTCCAATATATAAAATAAATATAAGCTTGACCAAGATTTAAAAAGAACGGTTTGCATTGCGCCACCAGGGATACCTTATGCTCAGTCAATCCAGTATATTCTATTACATAAAGTGCATAATCAGAAGAGACTTAAAAGCGAGCTAAGATGTAATACATATTCAGCTAACTAGGTTAAGTATTTACACGGGATCTAAAAGGGGCAATAGCTGCACAATTAATACTTAAATTATTTAATAACTCATGATCCAGTCTTCTCATATGTTAGGGCCTCCAAATAGGAAATATATATTCTTCGTTTAATCGCTATTTGTATAAAAACAATTACAGCTTTGCAAATCGTTTCATTTTTTAAGCTGCAGATATAGTTAAAAGCCTGTTTATAAAAAAACTGTTTGTTATCAACAAACAATAAACGAAACACATATTTCCTAATATCTCTGTAAAAAGGACAAAAAAGCATGAAATGTAATGTAGACTGTGGCGATTTTGCATCACAAGGGCAAAGTGGAAGAGAGCGATGCCACTTGCCCTTCTTTGGAAATGCAAACAAGTGATGGAGGGTACCCAAACGCAATCTTGTTAAATAAAATCAACTGCCACCTTACACTCTACTAAAAGATTGTAAATGTATTGGAGCCAGGGAATTTTTTTATAATGATCTAGGGCTAAACAATCCATTATTATCATCTTAGTGAATCTCGTTGTCTCTTTGGTCCAGATCCCATGCCAAAGCATGAGGGCAGCCGTGCTAATGTAATCACTAATGTAAGGGACAGACAATTCCTTATGGACTATATACGCAGGGGTGGAATTAGGGACTGTTAAAAGCCTCCTTAAGATCTTGTTTTCTCCAGTTTCCAAAAGGTTATGATTTGCTCTCCCCCACAATGCAGCGCCATAACAGGTGCCCGTAAGGCATTTACTCCTGTATAAAGTTAACATTTCTCTAACTGGTTTATTCCCGATTTTCAGCGAAAATCTAAAAATAGCTTCAACTATTCTTAAAAATTTCAATTTGCAGCACTCTATGTGGGTATCCCAGCTACCGTCGTTAGTGAATAGAAGACCTAAATATGAGAATGAGGTTGTTCTTTCTATAGGAACTCCTTCCATGTGATGGTTTTTAAGTTTAGTTTTCCCCCTACCACAGGTCATTGTGAATGTTTTACTGAGATTCAGTATTAAGTTGTTCCCATTCATATAAAGTGCAAAGTTCTCAATTAGACACTGTAACCCATTTGCTGTCCTTGATAACAGGACAGCATTGTCCGCATACAAGAGGACTGGCGTAAAACGATTACCAATTTTTAGAGCGTCAACTTGCAGTTTTTGCAAAGTAATATCAACATTATTTATATAAAGGGAAAATAAAAGAGGTGCAAGAACACACCCTTGGCGTATGCCTCGTGTAACTCTAAAACAGGGGGTACATTTGCCGTTGGGCCCATAGCGAACTCTTGAGGTTAATAAGGTGTAAATTTGAGAAAGATATACTACAATATCCTCTGGGGCACCCATCTCCCTTAAATACAACCATAGTTTTCCGTGATTAACAAGGTCGAAAGCACTTGTCAAGTCTACAAAACAAAGATGTAATTTGCCCTCCTTCGCAACAGTGTATTTTCCTATCAAGAGTTGGAGGTTAACGCACTGCTCGATGGTCCCTATACCCCTTCTGAAGCCATATTGGGACTCGGTAAGGATGTTATTGTCACTTACCCAACTTTCTAGCCTTTCTAAAAGGATTCTTCCCATGAGTTTAGAAGTTGAATCCAGTAGGGATATAGGACGGTAGCATTTTGCGTCCCCTCTATTGCCCTTCTTAAAAATCGGGACTATCACACTTGCCGTCCAGCTGTTGGGCAATACCCCCCCGGCCATTGCATTACAGACCCTAAGTAAGATTGGTAACCAAAAATCTATATCACATTTAAAAATATCTAAGGGAACCCCATCCCGGCCAGATGCCTTACCATTAGCACTTTTATCTAAGGCAGCTCTAATTTCATTTGTTGTTATAGGTATCAAATTTGAGGGAGCCACGGTTATAGTATAACTGTTATCTGGAATTATCAGATCTTCTTTGTTTGGATTAAATATTAATTCAAAATGCGATAGCCAATTTTCAGGTGGTACGATAGTCTCAATCTTGGTGGCTAGCTCATCTTTAAAGAAAGGATGATCTAAGGTCTTCCAGAATAGTGTGTTGTCTCGTGTTTCTGCCGCCAGTACCAGCTTATCCCATGCTGATTCCCTGATTTCTGCTTTTCTAGTATTTAGGCTCTGTTTATAAGCCTTTCTCAAGGTGCTTACCAGTTCCCTGTCACTAGGAGTATTTTTTAAATCTTTTTTCAATTCCTGGTTCATTTTAGTACACTCATTATCAAACCATCTTGGCTGGCAATAAGATTGTTTCTTGTTTTTTAGTTTTAGGTCTTCAGAAATGGTACCCGCTATGTTACAAACAGCCGTGATGGCCTGTAAATCAGTGGAAGATTCCATCAGGCAGTCAACAACATCACCTTGACTTTTTTTTACTAAGTTTTCCATAAATACTAGGGGATTTACACCTGACCATTTTATGGTAGTGCCATTTTCTCCATGAGATCTAATATTGGGCACCATGCACAGTTCTTCCGGGTGTGTCGGGATTAACTTCAACACCAGAACTAGCGGGTGGTGATCACTGAACGTACTTACACGTATCCTAGTATTCTCAACTATACTCTTACCAGTTCTTGAGATCAGGATATGATCAATATTAGATGGAGAGCGAGCTCCTACAAATGTTTGCACCGCGATTTCACCCTTTTCCCCAAGCGGCTCCAGGATTTCTAAATTATGTTTATACATTAGACCATTAATTGAGTCACCATAAACATTATGAGGGAAATGGGCACACGGGGTACCCTGATCGTCCCCATAACCACAGTATTCCCCGTTTAAGATTTTACATCTTTCGCAATTGAAGTCGCCCTCCCAAATTAATATATAATCTCCCCTAGTACCTTTTAAAAATTTGTCTAATTCCTCCTCTAACATCCTAACTACCTTGTAATTGGTGCTATCGAAGATATTATTATAGAAATTAATGACTATTATGCATTGTTTCCCTTTTTTGTAAAAACAAAGAAGCTGAATTTTTTTTTAGTTAATATAAACATTTTTTAGAATTAGCTGTGACGTGACCGAAACCAGAGCTACCAAGCCTCCTTTGGCTCTCCCAGCCCTTGAGGGGATAGCCTCAGTTGAGATGGTTTTAAAACCATCAATATAAAATGGCTCAGTATGCCAGGTTTCTTGTAGGAGGATCAAAGAGTAGTTTTCTAACTCTATTAACCATTCTCTATTATTTAATTTATTTCTCATTCCCGCCACATTCCAAGATTTGATAATCAATCTTCCATACAGGGTAGATTGAGAAAGGTTATTGATGGAACTAGTGGACGTGGGAACATAATCAATGTCTGTCGGCTGCTCTTTCTCCTCTGATAGTCGATCAAGCTCATTACAGCCTCTTAAGGGTAAAAACCTGTTCGATTCGGGTACCGACATATGCACATTAGAACAAAGAAATTTCTTACTGTTAAAAAGTAATTGATCATGCACTGGATGATAAAAAAAACCCAATGGGACAGCAGTAATGATTTTGTTGTCGTTGCAGGGCACTCTAGCATATCTATTGGCAAAATGGTCTGGCAGAGCCCCTACAACGCCTGGTCTACGAAAGTTTACTACAATGCAATCACCTGCACAATGTTTATTCGAGCCACCAACCCAGTCCACTCGTCTGGTCATAATAATGTCCCGATAAAGAAGATTTATGCCACAATTAGAGTTAGTTGCAAACCAGTGGACAGTCCTATTCTTTAGCGTCTCCCATGACTCCACGGCTTCGTCCAGCAACTTTGGAACATTTTTTAGAACAATAATATAGGGTGTGGCCTGTGGAGGTAGATGTAATGAGTTCTTTAGAGGCTTATGGTGCTTCATGTCATGTTGACTCCCATGATTTTTTCCATTACTTACGTTTTCCGGTTGGGTTGCAGTATCTCGATTATGCTGATTAAATTGCATAGTAGGCTGTACCCGGGTAGCCTCCGTATTTGGGCCCAGAAGTACTTTATGGGATTTGTTAGCTGTCTCAGGAGAACCAAACCTTTCGTTTGAATCTTTAGCCGATGTTCTTCCAGGTATAATATTCGGGTGTTCATTGGGGGACGTCAAGTCTGTGATTAATTTTACTATATTACTAACATCTGTTTTAATTGATTTAATTTTCAGCATTAATCTCCTTTCGATGCTGTCGATTTTCCCATGAAGTTTTTTAAAGAGGGTGTCAAGTCCTGGGATATTGCTGTGCGTTAGTACCTCCCCTGTTTTCCGTTGTTCAACAGACTGCTTTTTCCCTCTCTTCTTTTTCGATGTCATCAACTGTATTGGGGGTATAGAGTCAGTCTTTGAAGGCTGTTGTTGCTTACATTTTTTAGCAGGAGGGGAAACCGATTCAGATTCGTTTGTTAAAACAGATATCTCCAACGGCATATTCGAGACACATGGGCCCTCTTTGGCAGGTTCTAAACTTACTGATGTAGATCCCCTGGTTTTCGTGTAATCTGCTTTACTTGGATCAGTCTTATTTGGCATTATATCTTCTCTGGTTTCTTTCAGAGCCGTGTTTAGAGCAGATTTGGTGGCAGCAAGACGCCCCTCTGCATGTGCAATTTCATTGTTAATCAAGCCCATAGCACTCTTTAAGTAATTAGTAATTGATACGCTATTAGATGTTGACTTTCCGCTGGCTATGGGATTTGCTACAAGCTTCCTTTTACCCATAATTAGACAGTTATTCCCTATATATAGCACTTCTCCACAAAAACAAAATACAAGTCGTCCTTACCAGGCTTTTCCTGTAGAACCAAGAGGGATGGCCCAGCCCAGCCTCTTCCGGGCTCTGACGGGCGCAGACAGGCCTGCCCTTGGCCCGGGCTTTGCCCGGGCTTTGCCCGCGCACGTCCCGCGCTGTGGGAGCTTGCGACAGTCTTTAATGCGCTGATGACGTGGGCAGCGGCGAACAGCCGCGGTGCTGCCTGGGGCTTGGAGTCCTGGTACCCCGTCCCGGTCGCGGCAGAAGGAGCAAAGTGGTGGCAGTAAGACGGGCGTCACACTCTGCGGGAGCCCGCAACGGTCTTTAACGCGCCTCCGGGCGCTGCTGATGACGTGGGCGGTGGCGAACAGCCGCGGTGCTGCCTGGGGCTTGGAGTCCTGGTACCCCGTCCCGGTCGCGGCAGAAGGAGCAAAGTGGCGGCAGTAAGATGGGCGTCCCGCGCTGTGGGAGCCCGCAAGGGTCTTTAACACGCCTCGGGGTGCTGCTGATGACGTGGGCGGCGGTGAACAGCCGCGGTGCTGCCTGGGGTTTGGAGTCCTGTTACCCCGCCCCGGTCGCGGCAGAAAGAACAAAGTGGCGACAGTAAGACGGGCGAAATACTCAAAAGATCCCCCTTTTTAACCATTGAGCTCTTTAGTTTTCCTGCAAGAGTTCAGTAGCATTTATTGCTTTGCTTGGTAAAACAAAAGTTTTTCCTTTTGGTTTAGAAGGACAGTCTTTAACGAAATGGCCTTTCTTGCCACAATAGAGACAAAGTCCATTTTTACGCTGTGTCTCTTTTTCCTCTTTCGTAAGGGCAGGACGCACTGATCCTATCTCCATGGACTCACTGTGATTGTCGTTGGTAGAAGGACTAGGTGATACTTTGGTTTGTTCAGACCTAAACCCAGATTGATCACCACTTCGGCGCTCTCCTTTGCATTCCGCTAAGCGGTGATCCAATCTCAGGGTTAGATTTATGAGCTCCGCACAGGTGTGAGGTTGAGGATCTATTTGTGCAAGAATGTCTTTCATATTGTCTCTTAAACCCTGATAATACACTGCTGATCTTTTTCTTCAGGCCAAGCTGTCTCCGCCACCAAACGATTAAATTGCGTCAAATATGTTACCAAATCAGATTTCCTTGCTTTAGTTCAAGTAATTCTCTGTCTGCAGATAATGTTGCTGTTTGTCTAGCAAAGACTTTTTCAAATTCTTTAACAAAGGCTTTCCAGTTATACAAAACAGGATTATCACCACGAACCAAAGGTACTGCCCATGAAGCAGCATCCCCTACTAAATATGAAACCAAGAATGCTACTCTAGATTGTGCATCAGGAAAGGAAGCTGGTTTACAAGTAAAATGAAGTTCAATTTGCATAAGGAATACCTGTACTTTAGCTGGATCTCCTGCAAATCTTTCTGGTGCAGCTAAAGGTATCTGTGGAGGAACAGTGACTGCTATGTTAGTCGGTGGTATACTACCCCCAACTGCTCCCCCTTGACTGACTATATGAACCACACTGGGAAATTTGCCTAATAGAACGTCAAAGAGATTTCTCTCTATTTTATGCTGGAGTTGTGTAACTTTATCAGCTAAGGCTGCCGTGCGGACCTTGGAGTCAGTTAATTCTTGTTGCACTTGACCTAGAGCCTTCAAAATATTGTCAACGTGGCCATTCTAGCACAGAACAAGCCAGGAGGAAAATAAATTGTGGGCTCGTTATTCTGTCAAGGGGTTACGATTCCTCAGGGCTTGCTCGATGATAGAATGTCCACCTTCAGGCACCACCAAGCCTAAATGCCGTTATGGCGCAGACTGTTGGAGTGGCCAGGTAGGGGAAAGGGTGTTAGGGAAGGAACTGCGGGGAAGGAGACCTGCAAAAGACAATCAAGATTGTGAATCCACGTCTTCCGCACCTTTACTACTTAGCTAACTCTGTATTCACTGATAAGGAGATATTCACCTGAAAATACTAATCTGTTGATAAAGGACTGCAGCTGTTTGAAGGAGGATGACTGTTGGTGAAAAGGATTTAAAACACAAGATAAAACATAGTAACTTAAAGTAAAACAATCATAAGATTTGTTAATAATCCTACATAGATGAGTTGTTTAATGCCTTACCAGATTACACCCTTGAAACTTTGTGGTGATTGACTCTTATCAGTCTCATCAAATGGTATGTAATACACAGTCCCAAAAGTTTCTTATAAGTTTTGAAGGAATAGCAGGACCAGCCACGCAACTTTATACAAGAGTATTGTTCAACATTCAACTGGATTTGACAATGTTACCAAAAGGTTGATCCTTCTGGCCTTTGTTTTTAGAGAAAAAAGCGTAATGGAAAAGGCCTTATAGTTTTAGAACACAATGTTCCAAAAATTAGTCTTTGGCATCTTATTAGAAAAGTTCCAACACTCTTACCGGAGAGATCAGTCCGATCTCATTACCTCTTCCGGTTTTGTTGAATATTCGGGTCCGATCTGAAGTGAGAGTAGATTCCCCTCTGCTCTCCGGCGCTCGCACTATCCTCTAAGGATGTCAAGACCGCACCCACTCCTGGGAGCTGAAGACAAGATCCCGAGACGTCCGCACTGAACCTCGGCAAAAGAATAACGAGCATGCAGTCATGGGCGGGGCTCGTTTTATGCGCTAGCCCCGCCCTTCCTGGCCGCCACGCTCGTGCTGAAATCCCAATGCCGGTAGCAGTCAGAATTGCAATGTATGACTGCATAATTCAACAGTCCATGCAATCCACACCACACAGAGAAAGGAAAACATAAACATTATGTGGCATAGACAAAACAAAGATGTAGCAGTCAATAATGACAAATAAAAGCTTGACAGGCAGTATCATACTGATTCTTAGTGTTGCCATTGACAGGGACATCTCCACCAGAATTTTGCCAAAGCATATGGACCGTGCAACTTCCCACACAGTACCCTGAAACATCCGCTTTGGAGTTTGCGAAATGTGGTTGTGCCCCTAGAGCCGCAGCCCATAACCATGACACTTAGGCTCACTGTACAGGAGGTTGTTCATCCAGTAAATGTGGTGACAACCAGTGGCATCACCTATTGCTTGGTCTTTAGCCTGTTGCCTCCTGCCCACAAGTGTTGGGCACTGCCTTTGTGCCATACTAAACTCCTCCTTGGTGGGTCCTTTTTCCACATGCCATCCAGCAAGCCAGGCAAGTCATCCAGTGAAGCAATGCCTTCTTCTGTGGACTCCGGGGCGGCCACCACAGTCACCCCATCTCACTGGAAATACTTGCAGGGGTTAGTTTACCATGCACTCTACCTTTCCCCTTCTTAGCAGCTGGCTGGGCCATTTTTTCAGGCTCCAGCCCTTCTTGACTCCCTTCCCGGGCAGCCATGGACCTTGTCGTGGCAATGATCCACTCAGGTAACCCTAACATCTCCACATGAGGCTTGATCTCCACTTCCTTCCAGGTAGTATGCTCCAGGTCATTACCTAACAAACAGTCCACAAGCATGGCAGGGCTCACTGCAACTTTCAGAAGACATGAAACCCCTCCCCACTCAAATCGAACCAGGGCCACAGGATAGTGAGCCTCACTGCTGTCAGCTACCACAACCTGGTCGAATGCATTACGAATTTCCTGCTCTGGGGAAACCAGCTGATTCCTTACCATAGCCATACAGGCTCCTGTATCCATCAGAGCCTAAACACTTTGCCCATTGATGGTGCCCCATTGCCTATACTTGTAGAATTTGAGGGCACATGGATCTTAGGAACTTTCTCACTGTCACCCAAGGACACTAGGGTAACCACTCTAAACTCCCCCCATTAACTGGGACAAACACCTTCCCAAGCACTACGCTAATCACCCCTGGAATCTTTCCTCCAGTGGGAGGTGGCACTCTTTTTGAACACTTGGGATCCCCCTTGTTGTGTCCCTACTCGTAGCACGCATAGCACTTGATGGATTTAGGCTGCTGACCTTTTTCAGGGTAAGTTTCCTTCTGGTGGACAGATTGGGAATGTGAACCAGATCCTATCTCCTGTGAGTGTTTTTGGGTGCCTTTAGAGAACTCTTTTTATCTGCCCCTTCCTTCTTCTGGTTGGGACCCTGACCACCGTTTTAGGAGTCCCTCCCCCAGATACTTATTTGTACACTCTGGTGCTGACCCAGAGGTACGCATCTAGAGCAAGCTTCATGGCATCATTAAGCTTGCTATCAACAAGGTGTTGTCACAGCTCTGGGAAATGAGTATCAACAATGTGCTCCTTCAAAAACAAGTTGTATCAACCTTCATAATCATCAGCGTTGCTGCCCCTCATCCAACCCTTCAGTGCCTTACTAGCATAATCCAGAAAATCCAGCCATGTTTGTGTAGAAAGTTTGTGACTAGCAGTGAACAGTTGCCTGTATTTCTCAGGTGTCAATCCAAACTTCCTGACTAGAATGTTTTTCATGGCAGTGTAGTTGAACTGGTTCTCCACCTCTAGTGTAAGGAGTGTGTCCCTCCCCGACATTGGCTATGTACCGCCAAAGACTATTTCCCCCCAGATCTCCTCTCGGACATGTGCACTTTCAAAGTCTGTTCAGAGGCTGCCAACCATTTATCTATGTCATCCCCCACATTGTAACTGAACATCATATCTTTTGGTATTAGAATCTGGACTCATGTGCAAACACTGCAGGTATACTGCCACCAATATTGCTGTTGCTGGACTCCACTTGGAGGAGTTTAATATCCAGCTGTTTGAGGCTTAGCTCATGGGCCATCTTCCTTCCTTCATTGGCTTGCCTCTTCTCCTCTAAAGCTTTCTCCTTCTCAAGCTTAGTAAGGGCAAGGGTCTGCTCCTTGTCCTTCTCCATTGTGGCAACCTCTAGCCTTAGTTTCCTCTCCTCCCTCCTGTCCACCAGCTCTTCTAAGGCAATCTGCTGCCTGCTCTAGAGTGGACTGCAAGTACTGGGAGGAAATTGCTCCCTCCTCCGTAGGCTGTATGTCAAGACCCTCTGTCGGGTTCTGCTTTGATACTTCCTCAGACACAGACTCCTCCTCATCCACTTCTCCTTCTGAGTGGGCCTCTGCCCATACTCTCAAGGCTTTCTGAAGCTCTGCCTTCTTGGAACTTTTCCTTGTGGAACACCCCTTTCTCTTGGAAGAACACCTTGAGCTGAGCCACTGTGTATGCTTCCAGGTTGGCCAGCTCGAATTCCATCTTGCCAGGTATAACCACAGATGTTGCAAAAACAATATGGGACTTGGGTAAAAGGAATTTGGAAAAATCAAAAGATGTCCGAACAGGGAGAATTGAAAAAGGCTTGAATTCGTTTCAGTATAGAGTTGTAGTGAACAATGAGTTAGTATATGGTATTGCACAATTACAAGTCCTATCCTTACCGCTGATTACCAATGTTAAAAATGGGATTCCTTGTTGGCTGATGTATGCACCCAGGCCAGCTGGAACCATGAATGTAGTCAGGGTAAGCTAGAAACACAATAAGATAACCTGTATTCACCCTCTGGTAGCTTGACAGAGCAGTCAGGCTTATCTACAAAGGAAATGTGTAAAGTATTTGTGCAACATAATACACACAGTAACACAAGGAGTACACCACAAAAAGACTCCACACAGGTTTAGCAAAATAGAGAATATTGACCTGAGCAAAAAAAGACCAAAATGACAAAAGTCCAATCAGTAGAAGTCAAGATATGAATTTTGAAAGAAAAAAACAAAAATAGTGCTTAGAATTCACTGATTGTCAAATGGTTACTTGAGGTAGCAAGGGACCGGTGCAAATCCAAAGTTCAGGCTGACCGCGATGGAGGGCAGGCCAGCTACAGGACCCAAACAGGTCCCATTGAAGAAACACCTTGGATGAAGCATTAGTTGATGTTGAGAGTCTACTGCGTTGTCGTCAAGCCACGCAAAGGGGGTCCTGAGTCATCGTCGAGCTCCGTTAAAGTGAATTCAATGCGTAGTTGCAGAGACGCGCAGAGCATCGTCATCGAGTCATGCAGGCAGTGGAACCACTTTCGTCAGGCAGCCGCTGCATCGGAGTCAAAGGGCAATAAAGGACTTTATCCGTCCGGCCGTCCCTTTCTCAGAAAGATCCTAGTCCCAGTCAGCAATCAACGAGCCTCCCTCACCCATCAAAATGCCCGATTAGGAGGAACCAGTGGGTTGTTGGTTAAGATTTTTCATTCACGTGTGGAAAGAATCATTTGTAGATTCTTGAGCACTCAGCATTGTGGAGCATGATTACCAAGTAGAATTCTCCACACATCCTGAAGAAGGTTTTTTCCTGACTCCTCTACAAATATCTCTGCAAAAAAAGCAGACAATTCTAAGCGGAGTTCAAGATCTCCTAGACAAAGCAGCAATTATTCTGGTTCTAGAGGAAGTCAAAGGAATGGGTTGCTTTGCCTTGTTGTTTCTTGTCAAGAAACCTTCCAGACAGTTTCAGCCAGTTTTAGATTTGAAGAACAACGTCAATTCTTTTCTTTCCCAGCATCCTTTCGGGATGATCACTCTCCAATCGATACTGCCCTTGATAGTCCTCGGGGGTGCTTTAGCATCACTGGACCAGCTTGATGCCATGTTCCCATACTTCAGGAATCACAGAAATTGCTTTGTCTTTTGTAGGTTACTATCAGTATGAATTCAAAGTTCTTGCTTTTGGGCTAGCCCCAGTTCCATGGGTGTTTACTAAGGTGTTGTTCCCTCTTGCAGGTGTAGTACATAGTCAGAAACTTGGGGTGTTTCCCTATCTTGATCATTTACTAATCATTTCTTTTTATTTTTCTAAGGCCCTTGAAGATATCAAGTAGGTCTGCAAATTTCTCAATGAGTTTGTATTTCGGATAAATGTGAAAAGTTATATCTGGAACCAAACCACAACTGACAATACATAGAAGCTATCTTTCAAATATACTTGGGGAGGATATACCTACCAAAGGCAACGAAAGAGATGCTAATCAGCAGATTTTTCTTTCTTTGGAGAAAAGACAGAGCAACAGCCAGAGCATGGTTGCAAGTCCAGGAAGAGATTTGAGCTTGCCTGGCAGTAGTTGCCAGTGCTCTGCTTCACCTTCACTCAGTAATACCACTCTTAGTGACTTTCTGAAGGCAAAGCTATCAGGATTGCGAGAGATGGATTCCTGTTTACAACAGGATAAAGAGAGACTTGAGTTGGTGATGACACCGAGAGAATCTAGAGAAAGGGGTGTCTCTCTCAAATGCAAAACCTGTTGTAATAGCAACCAGTGCCAGCAGAGAAGAGCCGGGAGAAGTCTGGGGAGTAAGGAAAATACAAGGAGGGTTGGCTCCAGAAGTAGCCAGAAATTTGTTCCATTGGAGAGAGCTAGAAGCAGTTTTTGGTGAACTCTTAGGGCTTGATTTACAAAACTAAACTTACACTTTTGAGTAAGTTTATACTTGCTGTAGTAACTTTACTGCTTTTTTGTATTAACATACTACAAGTGTAGTTTTACTATTTCAGTAAAATTACATTCATAGTTTGTGATTACCAAAACATTAGTAAACTTACTAAAAAGTGTAGGTTTACACTTGCTGTATTATCTTTACTGCTGTTTTGATATTCACAAACTACAAGTTTAATTGTTTGTGAATACCAAGAAGAAGTAAAGTTACTTCAGACAAGTGTAAACTTACACAAAACGTATGTTTAACTTTGTGAATCACGCCCTTAGTGTCTGTTGTTCTCATTCAGAATTAGGCAATGAGGATTCGAATGGTCAACCAAGCTGCTCAAGCTTATGGTAAGCGCTGGGGGGGGGGCTGTTTCTACGTACTGTTTCTGGAGAAGGTAGTACAGAGTCTAGGTGTTTGGGCAGACTCAGATATCCTGCCCCTGGATGCAGCTCTTCTCCTGGGGGTGGAGAATGGACGTGTGGATCATCTGAGCAGAATACCATGTTTTTGCCCAAACCTCTTCAGGGAGATAGTTGAGAGGTATGTTATTCATGGCTGGATCTTTTCACAACGAAGGAGAGTTACTTCTCAAATTTTGCCTCACAAGGCTTGAGCTCAGTAGAGTGTTGTCAGTAAAATGGCCAACAGGCCTACTTTATGCATTCCCTCCAATTCCTCTCATCTCCAGAGACCTCTGTGAGTTCAGGGAAGAGGCACTGAGAATAAATTAATTGCCACTTGTTGGCCCAGGAGACCATGGTGTCTTTTTCTCCTGAGTTTTCTGTGTCCGGGCCATGGATTATTCCATTTCAACCCTCTCCCGTGAGGGAGCCTCCTTTAAAAGAAGAAGCTCTGAGGAGACTCAGATTGGGGATTTGGAGCTTACAAGGGTAGAATTAGCAGAGCAAGGATAATCTTCTGAGGTAGTAATAGCCATCCAACAACATAGAAGATCAACCACATTCAGGGCCGCATCTGCAAGAAAATGACGCAGCGCTGCACTGCAAGCCATTTAGCTGCACCGTGCTGTGTCATTTTCAAAGCGCAAAGATGCGTCGTATTAAAAATATGATGCATCCCTGTGGTTTCCCCTGCGCTGGTGCACAATTGTCTGCCTTGCGCCAGCACAGGCATCCTTGGTCATTTTGCAAGGGTGCCTGCGCTGCAGAGATGATGTTTTTGTGCAGGACAGGACACCTTCCTGCACAAAAGCAATCATTAATGGTAATTTCCTCTTTCTATGAGTGCTGCAGAATGCGGCATGCATAGAAGGAGGACTAAATGAGAAGAAATAAAAGTATTTTTCCTCGTTGCACCATTCCTACGCCTCCCTGGGGAGGGTTAGGATTGTGACACATTCCCAGTTTTAGAAAATGTTGAAATCTCGGAATACGTCAAGTTAAATGGATGTTGTGTGTGAACACCCACAGCAACATCCATGAAAGGTCCCTTTCACGCAGAGTAATGAAAGGGGCCCATAGTTACAAGGCCATGAAAAGTGATGAAGGGTGACTTTCCGTGGCCTTGTAAATATGGGCAAGCCCATTGCGCCACTGGTGCGTCAAAAACAGTGATGCACCCGCGGCGCACTGGACTTGTAAATAAGCCCCTAAAGTTTATGGCAGGCACTGTAAACATTGGTGTAGAAAGGTTTAGAACCTAGTTCTTCTCATTCAGCCATGTCCCTAAAAATAATTAAAGATAATTTTGAATTAGGCCTTACATTATTAGCCGTATGCAGTCAGTGGACAATGATTAAGAAATTTAGAGGTCAAGATATGCTATCTTTAGAGCTTCTAGCTTCTACTGTAGAGTTTTGCAAATTGCTGTCAAGTCGTGAATTTCCCTGTTCCATCTTCGGATTTTTCATTGTTGTTAAAGGCCTTATAATATTTTCCCTTGGAACCCCTGTATAATGTCTTCTTAAAGTATTTGTCCAAAAAGTGTTTTTTTTGTGTGTTTTTTTTCGGTAGCCATAGTGTCAGAGCGCAGGCTAGGAGATATAGGCGCTCGGTTATGTCTATATCTATATATTAGTTTTTTTCCCAAATAAGGTCCCTCAGAATGGGTGCCATTCTTTCTTTACCAAAAATAGCATCTTCTTTTCACATTCGCAGATCTAGAAAAACAACCTGTTTCCTAGGCATGTGGTTTGTCAGTCACCCTCCTGTGCGATTTGATTTAGGTAAGATCAGCAAGGGGGCTGGCAGCCTCATAGGCATTTTTAAAGGGTTTCTCCTCGAAAGAAATCTGTAATGCAGCTACTTAGACTTCTCCCAATACCTTCTGTAATAATACTAAATTCCAATTGGTTTTTAATATTTTAATGCAGGTGTGTTGTCGCTCATTGCTAACAAAATAGAGTATGGTATACCATGAATAGTATACAAAATGACTTAGTTCCTATCATACTGAAGGCCTTTTGGCAAAGTAATGGATAGCTGTAATTCAAGAATGCATTCCAGTCCCATCACATGACTTTTAGCAAAGATGCAAATTCTACTTGGAAAATTTGCGGTGACCAACATAGGAACCTCCATTTTATATTGTTTCCTGCTGCAAGGAATCAAAAACATCACAGCTGGAAAACTTCTGTGATGGCAGCCTGGAAAGTCTGCTTCCCGCTACTCAGAAAAGCTCCCTTTACCTCCTGGCACACACACATGGAATTAATACGGCTGGTATGGAAAACAGATTTATTACTGATTTGCACTTCTGAGGTCACTCAAAAAATGTACATTTGAGAGTGTAAAAATAGAAGTGAAAAAAATGAATGAGGTAATTACAATAATGTAAAGAAATAGCACAAATGCAAGGGATTCAGTGTTGCAAAACACATGAAAACCAGATGCAATCCCTTAATCGTCAGAGGAATACTGTTGTGAGAAAGTAATGTTAGTTCGCCAGATGTTAAAAGTTGAAGCCAGCATATTAATTGAGCAAAAACACTACTTTACAGCAATTTTGAAAAACAACTACGGTTATTTGTGGCATTTACTACACATGCATTTTACAAAGTTTTCCCTTTTATTTGCTTTGCTGGCAGGACATTATAAATGCAGCAAAGTGGGTTTTAACTAGTCATTTGACTGCTAGGGTCCAAAGACAAAGACATGGCAGCACTTCACGGTGCAAACAGCAGCGCCAATCAACTTTTGTATATCAATTTATTTTGGGCCTAAAGTTGACTCAAACAGTGTGCCATAATATCTTTATGCTGCAACATCTCCCTGTAATTTATGCAAAGCGCGTGTAATGGGAAAGGACCAGCACAAGCACCAAGTGTTTTTTTTATATAAAGCTAGATTAACTGAAATAGTGCAACCTGGCTTTGGAAAAAAATCCTGAGAACAAAGTAAGTCAGGTACAAATTAGGGACAAACAAAATATTGTGTCTACAAGGCTATTTTATCCAGAGAGCTGTAATCACATTTAGCCTATTTGGAGATGGCCAGTAGAAGCACCCTTTCTAGTCCAATCTAATCCTAATGGTATTTACATCCATTGTGCACTTCTGTGAAACTGAGTTGTTGGTTGAGGGGGGTGAAACCCTACTCAAGCACCAACCACAATCCTTGTCAGGGTGTACCAAAAAAGTCACTAAATAAACCTGTGCTTGACCTGCTTGGCACAAAACCTGTCAGGCTTAACTTAGAGGCAATGTATAAAGCATTTATGCAGCACTTAAACAGGAATAAAGTGTAGTAGTCAGTAGAACCAAAGATATGCAGTTTCAAAGGTTTACGGTAAGTATAAAGTATAGCGCCTAAAAGCCCAAAATGCCACTGGTAGTGCAAGACTAGGTGAAAGTCAAAAGTTCAGGTCGACATTGATGGACCACAGGCTGTATACACGGATCAGGTTAGTCCAGTTGAAAAAGTTACCTTCTAACGTCCAGCGCAAAGAGTTCCGTTCATGGTGGAGGATGCCAATAGGAGCAGGAAGAGCATCGTGGATGGTTGTCACTGTAACGCGAAGAGTAGGCAAGGCAGGGCATTGTGGACAGTCGTTGTAGCACCAATATCCTGCCAGGCATCGTGAATGGTTGTTGCTGGAGCTTCATGTTGGCGGTCACTATGGGCTGTTGATGCTGTAGCGCGAAGTGCCGATCTCATGTAGCCTATCATTGCTCATGAAGCGTGCACACACCAGAGCTTTGTTTTGGAAGTTGGAACGGGCTGCAAGATCTTGGTGTGAACAGGCTCGTTCTCATTGCAAACAGCCCAAAACTTGAGGATTTCTCCTTTTATTCAAGGAGGAGCTCGACTGATGTCGCACCAAGGGTCCAGGACCTGGTAGGTACCTCTTGGGGATCCAGAACTCACTCCAGCAGAGGTCAGCAGGGTTTAGCCAGTTAGTTGCAAGGAGGCCTCTGGAGCTTGTTGTGTCCCCATAACTCAGAACAGGAGGTCAGTCAGCTGACCCTTGGTGTCATTTCAGCCTGGGATGAAGGGTCCTTCTCAGACAGCAGGGCAGGTCTCTGGCACATCCAGTTGCAGGTTCAGGTAGGTAAAGTGCAGTAGGTCAACTTGGCAGTCCTTCTTCTGTAGTATTCATAGGTCCAGGAAACTGGAAATTGGTTTGGGGTCCAATTTTTATACCTGGTGCCCACTTTGAAGTGGAAGAAACATTTGGAGTCTTCCCCCTAAAAAGTGTCTGGAATTTCCTTCTCTCTACCCAGGGGCCAGGATGTCTGGAGTCACAATAGGCTAGTATGATGTCCTTTGTGTGTGAGCTAAGGCAGTGTTTCAGAAGTGCAAATGTGACAGGTAACAGCTCTGCCCCCCTCGTCAAATCATCCTGCCAACACCCAGACCCTCTATTGTGTGGCTGTCTAGGGGAAATACACAAAGGCCAACTGCGAACTACATCTAGCCATGTGACCCAGGAAACAGGCTGCAGATACTAAATAATTAGCGCAAGAAAATGACAACTTTCTAAAAGTGGCATTTTCAGAATTATGACTTCAAATCCGACTATGCCATTAAAGAGGGCTTTAAACTTCAATTCCTCAGACACCAAACATGAAATTCCTACCTGTTCCAAAACAAACGTCATTACTTATTAAATCTAATAAGGTAACCCAATGTTATCCTATGGGAGAGGTAGGCCACATAGTAGTAAAAAACTAAGTAGTGAGTTTTTCATGACCAAGACATGTAATCCTTAAAACTACATATCCAACTTTTTAAATACAATGCACCCTGCTTATGGGCCACTTAGGGACTCACCTATGGGTGACATATGTATAAAAAAGAAGGTTCAGGCCTGGCAAAAGGTTTATTTTATACGGTTGAAATGACAGTTTAAAACCACACACAGGCTGCAGTGAGACATTTTTTAAAGTGCTACATAATTGTGTGGCTCAATAAGTGCCGCAGGCTCACTAGTAGCATTTAATTTACAGGCTGTAAAGGCGGTACTGTAGTACCATTTTACTAGCGATTTACACGTAAATTAAATATGCCAATTGGGTTTAAGTCAATTTTACCATGTTTAGAGGAGAGAACATATACACTTTAGCAGTCGTAACATGTACAGAGTCCTAAAGCTAACAAAAAACGAATTCAGAAGCACGAGAGGTGAAGGCAAAATGTTTGGTGGTGACCCTATAGAGAGGACCCGGTCCAATTACTTTCAACATAGATTTTCTCCTCTGTTGAACTTGATTTGTTGTAGGAGATAGTCAAAGACAGACAAGGCATTATTACGAGTGGCCAGGGAATTGGGTCATCATTTTCCACCCTGGAGTTAAGATACTATGGGTACCAATAACTCTGGATCTGGGGGGGTTAGAAATTGGACCCTTTGGCCCAACTGAAACATGTATTAATACTGGGGGAAATGCACCAGACTCTAGGGGGATGATTGTGGGTCCCAGGGCCCCTTGTGCCCTGTCACAAGGAACGCCATGGGCGGAGCACACTCACTGTGCTCCTCCTTTGTGTGGAACATAATCAGTCTGCCTGCTGATGTATTACATTCTAGTGTTATTCAGAGATGTTGTTCAAGGAATGCATGATAATCTTTGAAGGGGCATGAGTGCATAAGACACTTCCTATACACATCAAGAGTCTATAAATGAGCCCTAATGTGATATGAAATAAACTGTGGACTCTGCCATATATGTTTGCAGCAATGCTTTACAATATATTTACACAAACATTGACTCCTATGTGCAGAATTCTGCTTCCCAATAAAGTCACTACACATGGACTATTTCTAGTTGAGGGGCAACCTGCTGCAGGTACACTGTCATAACAAACAAAAGAAGCGCACTTTATACTGCCCTGATCCCACACTGTGCCAAATTAAGGAGTCATATCCACGCTGGTTCATCATCGTCAACATCAGGGAGGTGACTGACTTTGCATTCCCTAGAAATGTGGCACTTCTCTGCGTGACACTGCCTCAACCTATCAGCTAGGAACAAAATATGTAGCCTCCAGACCAACTCCACGTCCTGCTAAATGGCTTCTGGAGTTCCTCCTTAGCTGCAGACTCTCAACACTTTGGGCTGACAGAGGCACTGGCACTCTCTTTTCGTCACCAGTGAGACAGACATATTCAGATATCAGAGAGCTGCCACCCCATGACAAGGTTAGGACCCCTGCCTTGCTGACCCTCCAGTCTGCTTGTTAGCTGCCACCCTCTATGGTCCACACTTGGCCCTACAACAGTCTGCTGTTTGCTGCTGGACTGCAAGCAGCCATATTTTAAATGTTGCATCATTTACCATCTTCCTACTCAAGAACACTAAAGGATACTTCAATCTTATGCTCTTTCTTATTATGGCAGCCATAATGGAAAACTGTCAACTGCAGCGGCCATATTGTGTGAATACGCAGTGAATACGTAGTGACAATCTCCTTATTGATCAACATTTAATTCGGAGTTTCAAGCCACATTACTGATCTTAATCTATTTCCCAAACCTATGTTATCTACTTTTCAGTACTACCAAACCTCTGCTTCCTGATCCATCTAAGTGCATTTACGTCATATATTCATTTTATTCAATTCTTTAATCTCTGCATTTTTTATGCATTCTTATACAGTGCACTCTTCCCGAGGGTCCAATGTGGTGTATATACGTCTGATTGGAGGTCAACAACTGCAAAAATACATAGAACAAGCGATAAAAATCAATTAAACTGTGATATAAGATAAGAACAAAAAAGAGGGTGAGAAGATGCCTGCATTATACCTGTTCAGAACCCCTCTCCCAGAAGAGTTGCTAGATGCAATCAATACCTCTGACTATTTTATGCTCTGTTATTGGAAAATGAATTCTGTATCCACATATAATGAAATACTTGTTGCATTATATTATATTGTCATGGAACCTTTATCTTCAGCATAATTCCGCCTCATGAAAAAGTCTTGATTAGCCCTTATTTTCTCCTCACTTTTTTGCGGCCTCGCTAACAAGAGCTTCAGCTATCTGTGAGAAACAGCTTTGTGTATAATATTACACAGAGCCAATCATTGCTCAAGATTGGATGGGTTTCACCTCAGTCTCAGTTGCCTTGCTCTTATTTGTACCTTTCCAACCTTCTGTGCTTGACCCACCCATAGGAGGTTTTTGGTTTCACTGTCGGTAGATCAGTGCGTAATTTGTAGAAAAATAAGTGCCAGGGCTGTCGTCAGGAGATCTCTCCAGCTTGCACCATCCATTGCCCCGGCCAGCACTGCTGGTGACAGTAAAACACATGTACGAACATCACACTCCTTTAAGTGTGCTACTTCAGACTATTCCCGGCCCCCAAAGCTATAAGAATGGCTTGGGTGGCCGGTATTAGTTATTTTAATGTATATTGAATTAATAAACAATTGTTGTTGTGCTCATCTCTAAAAAACACAAACAGTGCCGCCATGTGGCAGAGTTTCATAAGACCCGGTGTTGGCAATTAAGTGCTGGTGCTGAGTACCGGAAACCGCTGGCTCAAATTAAGCACTGCGGTAGATTCATTATTTCGTCCTGCTCCTAATAGAAAACTGCATCCTTATAAAGCCATTTTAAACAACACCAATTTGCTGCATGTCTTTTTCACCTCATGGACAGTAGAAAAACTGCAGTAAACAGGTGAACTGGTAAATGATTATAATTGTCTTAGTGGGCCACGCTATCACAGCGATGCAAATATAAAGAACCAATAGATCTTCAATAGAACAAACATTGTTCTGAACGACAGCTATTATAAAAAAGTACGTTTTAAGACTCTTTATAGTTTATTTAAGGTCTGGAGTGCAACATGTAGAGTTTTAGGGATTGGCAGATTATCTTTTTATACGCCCCTGTGTAATAATTTTAGCCTGCCAGAGTTGTTCAGAGATTCTCCTATGAAGAAGTGGATCAGTGGTGGGGTTGACCGGGTGGGCTGTTTTTTTTCTCTCTCCAGGCTTTGTTTTTTTGATGAGATGAAAAATGAATTTGAGCTTGACTGGAAGGACTTTTTTAAGTTCCTTCAAGTAAGAGATTTTCTCTTGCGGATAGGGGGTGGATGGGCCGGATTTGAGAAAATAGAAGTCATCGAAAGAATTTTGTAAAGAAGAATGTTAGACCTGACACCATTGGCGTGGGTCTCCCTTCCATTTTTGCTGTTGCCTCCTGTGTTTTTACTATGTTTTTGCTGGTCTAGATGCTTTGGGCACTTTGCCACTGCTATTCAGTGCCAAAGTGCAAGTGCTCCCTATTGTAAATTGTGTAATGGATTAGTGACTCCATGATTGGCTTATTTGATTTACTTGTCAGACCCTAGTGCAGTGCACCATGTGTGCCCAGGGCCTGTAGATCAAATGCTGCTGGTGGGCTTGCAGCACTGATTGTACCACCCACAGAAACAGCTTGTAAAATATGGCTCAGGCCTGCCATTGCAGAGCCTGTGTGCAGTCTGGGACTGTCATGTCGACTTGGCAAGTGCACCCACTTGCCAGTCCCTAAACCTTCCCTTTTCTAAATATTAGTCACCCCTAAGGTAGGCCCAAGAGCAGGGTGCATTGTATGTAAAAGGTAGGACATGCCCTGATGTGTGTAGCATGTCCTAATAGTGAATTACAGCCAATTTCGTTTTTCACTATTGCAAGGCTATCTGTTCCCATAGGCCAGAATGGGTAGTTTGATTATAACATCTTATAATCCTAACTGACCCTAGGAACAAGATAGGAAAATAAAGTTTAGTGTGCCTGAAATCAGAATGCTAAAATACATCTTTTAGTGTGGGTGATTTTTACATTCTGTATTTGAAAATACCACTTTTACAAAGTAGGTATTTTCTTGCCTAACCATCCAGCCTGCCTCTGCCAGGTTTGTGTATTCCATGTCTGGTTTGTGAGTGACAGGGAGCTGGAAAGGGCCTTGGCTCCAGCAGTCTGATGGGTCAGGGCTGGGCTGAATAGGACCTGCATTGAATAAAGAGTAGGGGGAGGAGATTTCCTTTCACCAACCTGAGCCCTCATAGAATAGAGAGTAGGGGGCAGAGTTTTCCTTTCACTGACCTGAGCCCTCATACAATAGAGAGTAGGGGAGGAGATTTCCTTTCAGCTACCTGGGCCAGGTCTGCTTTCAACAATGCTGTCTCCACCTCCTGCCAGGAAGCTGCACCAGGGAGGACAGAACTGGTTTTGGCTGGGCACAGACACTCTCTGCCTTCAGAGAACAAAGGATTTACTGGTATAAATACTGGGGCCCAGACCCCAGAACTTTAGATCACTTCTGGGAATCAAGACGGACCTTTGTCAAGGAGAGAAACCAAGGAAGCTGAAGGAGGAGACTGCCCCAGTGCTGGTTGCTGTCTGGAGTTGGCCTGCAGTGGTTACTCATTTCCAAGTAAAGGGAAAAAGGACCATTGTGTACTTTATCATCTTGAGGAACATCTCCAAGGGCTTGAAACTGAGCTTGCCTCCTGTCTGAAGTCACAGGGACACCAAGACTTCACCACCAGCTCCCCCTGAATTTCCCTGCTGGGAATTCTACCTGCAGAGAGGTGCCTGCTGTTGTTCTGGGTACCTCTTGTGTCTGCCTGTCGCTGGGAGCTGGAAGCGCGACGCAACGAAGAAGAAACGTGTCGCCGCTGCAGCTGTTGCCGTCGCATCGCCGAAGAAGCGTGCCGCCGCTGCAGCTGTTGCCGTCGCATCACCGACGAAGAGTGTCACATCACCGGAGAAGCGTGCCGCCGCCGCAGAGGTCGACGTTGCTTCACCGGAGAAGCGCATCGCAGAGCCTGTCGCGGCTCCATAGTTCATCGATTTCACCACACGGTCGTCGGACATGCACGCATCGCATCTACGTTGTCGCATCGCATCAAAGATGCCATCTTGTTTAATCGTACCGGATCGTCACATCGCATCGAGGCGCCATCTTGTCGCATCGTCACCGGGCTGCAGTAAGAAACGACGCATCAACTCCCCACACTGTAAGGAAGCGACGCATCACCTCCCCTGCGCTGCAGTAAGGAACCGACACATCCACTCCCCTGAGTGTAAGGAACGGCGCATCAACTTCCCTGCGACCCTTTTGTTTGCATTGCGTGACGCATCCCAGGTACTTTGAGAGTAAAGTGTTGCATTTACCATCTACATTGAACTAAGCTATTTCTACCATTTTAAAGTCTTATTTTTGATTACAGTATTGTGGATTTTTGTCGTTTGGTCTTGTGTTAAGTCTAGTAAAGATTACTTATTTTTCTAAACTGGTGTGGTGTCCATTTGTAGTGTTTTCACTGTATTACTGTATGTGTTCACAAATGCTTTAGACACTGCCTCTGAGATAAGCCTGCCTGCTCGTGCCAAGCTACCAAGGGGGTGAGCAGGGGTTATTTAGGAGTGTAGCCCCCTTACCCTGACTAGAAGCAAGGGTCCCTACTTGGTCAAAGGTACCTACCTCTGCCAACTAGAGACCCCCGTTTCTAACTTTGGTGGTCAGCGGTGAGGATTCTGGACTTGCATTTGTGATTCATATACAGTGATTGGTGTACACTACTAGTGAGTGCAGACCAATACGCGACCACATACATTTTTGGTAGAACTTTTTTCTTGGGACTTCTATTTTTGTTGAGATCTGCCAATTTCCTTTCACCATGAGTAAAGCAGCATCCATTGCACCTGAAGATTTTGATTTTGAGGAAGAAAATGTTGATGTTTACACTGTGCCACAGCTGAAGACCATCTGTAAAAAGTTTAATATCTCTATGAAAGGCCTCTCCAGGAAGGAGGAATTCCAAAGGGTGCTGAGGGCCTGGTTGGAAGCTAGAAGAGCCACTGAGCATACTGAAGAGCTTGGAGAAGAGGCAGAGACTACAGATGGGCAGCTAGATGGGCCATTGGGCCTGACCGGGGAGAAGGTACCTTCCAGGCCAGGTAGCAGTGTTTCTTCTAAGGGCCTGTCCCCAGTAGAGCTGGAGGACAGGGAAAGAGATAGGGTGCATCAGATGGAGCTAGCCAAGTTCAAACTGGGTGGGCAAATGGAGTTACAAAATAAGAAGTTGGCCCTGGAGGAAAAAAGGATGCGTTCAGAGCATGAGAGAATGTTGAGGGAATTGGAGCTCAAGGCTAAGAGCTTAGAAATTACTCCCTCTGGTGGCAGCGCACCATCCATGCCTGTAGAAACAAGAGTGTTTATTCCCAAGGAGGTGATTAAGGAGTTCCATAGGCATGAGGATATTGGGCAATGGTTTAAGGCCTATGAGGTAGCTATGACCTCCCACCGGGTCCCTGAGAAGGACTGGGGAGCGGGGTTGTGGGGGCGGTTCCTCAGTGATGGGCGGGATACCTTGTTAGATTTGCCCTCTGAGGATCAGAATTCTTATGTCCACATGAAGGAAGCCTTAATGTCCAGGTATGGGTTGACCCCAGAGCTTTATAGACAAAGGTTTAGGAATTGTAAGAAACTGGAGTCAAGCACATAGGTAGAATATGTTTCCTTCTTTGGCAGAGCATTGGATGGTTGGGTGAAGGGTAGCAAAGTGAATGATTTTCAAGCTCTCTATAATTTGATTGCATGAGAGCCCTTGTCCAATAATTGTTTTCCAGAGCTACGCCAGCACCTTATTGATAGCAAGCGGACTAAACCTAGGAAGCTTGCTGAGGAGGCGGATCGCTGGGTTAGTACTCGGGTCCACAAGGGTCATGTGGGAGACTTCGCCAAAGGTGGGCAGGGTCCCCAGCAGAAGAATGGGGGGGACAAGGGTAAACAGAGGGAGTTCCAGAAAGGGCCCCAAAGTAATCCCCGAGGGAACCAAGGCAAGGGTTCCCAGCCTCCCCCTGAGAAGAAGTCCGGGGCCCCAACAGATAAGCCTGTTCATAAGGGACCCCCGAAATGTTTTAAGTGTGGTCTAGTGGGCCACCACTTTTATGATCCTACGTGTCCCCTGAAAGCAAATGCAGCACCCACGAGTGCACTGCCCCGGCAGATGGCTAGTGTAGCCCTGGGGGAGGAGTTGGGTGCCCAAGGTGGGTGGGGTCCCGCAGAGATGTCCCTAGTCTCTTTAGGAGACTGTGAGGTGGTCCCCAGGACCCAACTGCCTGATCACACTAAAAAATACAGGCAGTGGGTGACCATCAATGGCCACAGAGTGGAGGATCTGAGAGACACCGGAGCCAGTGTGACAGCTGTCAGTTGTCGGCTGGTGTCTGAAGAGCAGGTGGTCTCCAATGCATTTTACCCTGTAGTTGCCGCTGACAACTCGGAGAGCCACTGTAAGGTGGCCCAGATTTCCTTTGAGTGGGGGGGGTCTCAGGTACCTTTCAAGTAGCTGTGAGGCCAGCCATGCCTGTTGATTGTCTGTTAGGCAATGATCTAGAAAGCTCCCCTTGGGCTAAGGTGGAGCGAAGAGCTCATTTGAAGATATTGGGTCTGCCAGAGTGGGCGTGTGTGACCACCCGGTCCATGGCAGCCAGTAAGGGTGTTCAAGAGGACCTGGAGCCTGAAAGAGTGGCCCAGGTGCCTGCCTTAAAGAGAAGAGGCAGGGGGCACGGGAAACCGGCCCCCGAAGTTCCCACGGTCTAGGAGGAGGCAGACCTTGAGGGGGATGCCTTGGAACCTACAGGGGAACAAGTAGCTGAACTGGGGGACCTGCCTGAGCTGACCCATTGGCAGCAGGAAGGAGGCCCCTCCAGGGAAGAGTTCTGTGAGGAGCAGAAAAAGTGCCCTTCTCTTGTGGGTTTGCGGCAACAGGCCACAAACCAGGCAGCAGGTGATCAGTCTGGATCACATTGGATCTACTGGGAGAATGGTCTCCTGTATAGTGAGCCTAAGGTTGCTGAGCCTGGGTCAGCCCGTGTGCTGGTGGTACCCCAGTGCTTCAGAGCCTTCCTACTGGGTCTGGCTCATGATGTGCCTTTAGCAGGACATTTGGGGCAAGACAAGACCTTTGAACCGCTTGTCACCCACTTTTATTGGCCCCAAATGCGCAAGAGTTCAGATACTCATTGCAGGACCTGTCAGACTTGCCAGGCAAGTGGTAAGAGTGGAAGGAAGCAAAAGGCTCCTCTCCAGCCTTTCCCTGTGGTCAGTACCCCCTTTGAACGAGTGGGCATTGACATTGTGGGGCCTCTGGATCCCAAGACAGCCATGGGCAACAGATTCATCCTGGTCTTGGTGGACCATGCCACCTGGTACCCGGAAGCCATCCCTCTCCGGTCGGTGACGGCCCCCGTGGTGGGTCGTGCGTTGATGGGGATTTTCTCCTGTGTGGTGTTCCCCAGAGAGGTGGTGTCAGACCGTGGTACCAACTTCATATCCAAGCATATGAAGTCCCTGTGGCAGGAGTGTGGTATAACCTACAAGTTCACCACTCCTTACCACCCCCAAGTTAATGGGCTGGTCGAGAGATTCAACCGGACCCTCAAAGGCATGATAATGGGTCTTGAGGAACCTATGAGGCGTAAGTGGGACGTCCTCTTACCATGCCTTCTCTTTGCTTACAGAGAGGTGCCACAGAAGTCCTTAGGGTTCAGTCCCTTTGAACTGCTGTATGGTCACCCTGTAAGAGGACCTCTGAGTTTGGTAAAAGAAGGCTGGGAGAAAGCTCGCAGGAAACCTCCCCAGGATGTATATAGCTACATGCTGGCCTTCAGAAACCAAATTAGGCGTTTCAGGCAACTCGCTCAGGCGAATCTGGAAGCCAGCCAGGAAGAGTTGAAGCGGTGGTACGATCAGAATGCCACTCTGATCGAGCTTCAGCCTGCCCAGAAAGTGTGGGTCATGGCCCCCATGGAGCTTTGTGCGCTCCAGGATAAGTGGACCGGACCCTTTGAGTTGGTGGAGCGCAAGAGTCCTGTTACCTACTTGGTGGACTTGCGGTCTCCTAGGAACCCTTTGCGGGTCCTACATGTCAACCGCCTGAAGCCCCACTTGGAGAGGTCCGAAGTGGGCATGCTCCTAGCGACAGATGATGGAATGGAGGAGGAGACTGAGCCTCTTCCTTGCCTCCTGTCTGCAACAGAGCAAGATGGGTCAGTGGATGGTGTAAACCTCTCTTCCACCCTGACCCCTGAGCAGCAAGATGACTGTTGCCAACTGTTGGGACAGTTTCCTGATCTGTTCTACCTGACTCCCAGTGTCACTGATTGGTGCATCCATGATGTGGACACTGGGGACAGTCCTCCTGTTAAGCACAAAACTTACAGAGTGACTCACAGGGTGAGAGCTTGCATCAAGGAGGAGGTCTCCAAGATGTTTGCGTTAGGGGTGATTGAGTCCTCTAACAGCCCATGGGCCAGCGCAGTGGTTTTGGTCCCAAAGGCTGCCGCGCCTGGTGCCACACCCAAACTCCGGTTCTGTGTGGACTACCGAGGACTCAATTCAGTCACCAGGACTGACGCACACCCCATCCCCAGAGCTGATGAGCTCATTGATCAGTTAGGGGCTGCCCAGTACCTCAGTACGTTTGATTTAATGTCTGGGTACTGGCAGATCACCTTGACTGATGGGGCAAAAGAGAGGTCAGCATTCTCCACACCAGATGGGCACTACCAATTCCGGGTTATGCCCTTTGGGATGAAGAATGCCCCTGCCACCTTTCAGAGGTTGGTCAACCAGGTGTTGGCTGGACTGGAGGATTTCAGTGCCGCCTACCTGGATGACATTGCAGTGTTCAGCGCCACTTGGGAAGAACATCTGCGCCAGCTCTGGGAAGTGTTGATGGCGCTGCGGAAGGCAGGCCTCACGATCAAGGTGAGTAAGTGCCAGATCGGGCAGGGTTCTGTGGTGTACTTGGGACACCAGGTTGGGAGCGGCCAGGTGGCACGCCTACATCCTGCCTTGGGAACCCCCCAAGACCCAGACAGAGGTGAGAGCCTTTTTAGGACTCACTGGGTACTACAGGAGGTTTGTCAAGGGGTATGGCAGCATTGTTGCACCCTTGACTGAGCTAACTTCCAGGAAGCAGCCCTAGAAAGTGAACTGGACTGACACCTGTCAGAAAGCTTTTGATGCCCTGAAGACTGCCATGTGCACAGCACCCGTGCTCCGGGCGCCCAACTTCTCTAGAGAATTCATTGTACAGACAGGCACTTCAGAGCATGATGTGGGGGCTGTTCTTTCACAGATGAATGAGGAGGGCCTAGACCAACCGGTAGCCTTTATTAGTAGAAGGTTACTTCCACGGGAACAGAGGTGGAGTGCAATTGAGCGTGAGGCATTTGCTGTGGTCTGGGCACTGAAGAAGCTGAGACCATACTTGTTTGGGACTCACTTCTGGGTTCAGACAGACCACAGGCCCCTCAGATGGTTGATGCAGATGAGGGGGGAGAACCCAAAGCTGTTGAGGTGGTCCATTTCCCTACAGGGGATGGACTTCACGGTGGAACACCGCCCTGGTACAGAGCACGCTAATGCTGATGGTCTGTCTAGATTTTTCCGCCTTAGTGAAGAGAACTCCCAAGAGGTAGGGTAGTTATCCCCACATTTCAGCTGGAGGGGACACGTGTTAGACCTGGCATCATTGGCGTGGGTCTCCCTTCCATTTTTTGCTGTTGCCTCCTGTGTTTTTACTATGTTTTTGCTGGTCTAGATGCTTTAGGCACTTTGCCACTGCTATTCAGTGCCAAAGTGCAAGTGCTCCCTATTGTAAATTGTGTAATGGATTAGTGACTCCATGATTGGCTTATTTGATTTACTTGTCAGACCCTAGTACAGTGCACCATGTGGGCCCAGGGCCTGTAGATCAAATGCTGCTGGTGGGCTTGTAGCACTGATTGTGCCACCCACAGAAGCAGCTTGCAAAATATGGCTCAAGCCTGCCATTGCAGAGCCTGTGTGCAGTCTGGGACTGCCATGTCGACTTGGCAAGTGCACCCACTTGCCAGTCCCTAAACCTTCCCTTTTCTACATATTAGTCACCCCTAAGGTAGGCCCAAGGGCAGGGTGCATTGAATGTAAAGGTTAGGACATGCCCTGATGTGTGTAGCATATCCTAATAGTGAATTACAGCCAATTTCGTTTTTCACTATTGCAAGGCTATCTGTTCCCATAGGCCAGAATGGGCAGTTTGATTATAACATCTTATAATCCTAACTGACCCTAGGAACAAGATAGGAAAATTAAGTTTGGTATGCCTGAACTCAGAATGCTAAAATACATCTTTTAGTGTGGGTGGATTTTACATTCTGTGTTTGAAAATACTACTTTTAGAAAGTAGGTATTTTCTTGCCTAACCATCCAGCCTGCCTCTGCTAGGTTTGTGTATTCCGTGTCTAGTTTGTGAGTGACAGGGGGCTGGAGAGGGCCTTGGCTCCAGCAGTCTGATGGGTCAGGGCTGGGCTGAGTAGGACCTGCATTGAATAGAGAGTAGAGGGAGGAGATTTCCTTTCTCCAACCTGAGCCCTGATAGAATAGAGAGTAGGGGGCGGAGATTTCCTTTCACTGACCTGAGCCCTCATAGAATAGAGAGTATGGGGAGGAGATTTCCTTTCAGCTACCTGGGCCAGGTCTGCTTTCAACAATGCTGTCTCCACCTCTGCCAGGAAACTGCACCAAGGAGGACAGAACTGGTTTTGGCTGGGCACAGACACTCTCTGCCTTCAGAGAACAAAGGATTTACTGGTATAAATACTGGGGCCCAGACCCCAGAACTTTAGATCACTTCTGGGAATCAAGACGGACCTTTGTCAAGGAGAGAAACCAAGGAAGCTGAAGGAGGAGACTGCCCCAGTGCTGGTTGCTGTATGGGGTTGGCCTGCAGTGGTTACTCATTTCCAAGTAAAGGGAAAAAGGAACTTTGTGTACTTTATCATCTTGAGGAAGATCTCCAAGGGCTTGAAACTGAGCTTGCCTCCTGTCTGAAGTCACAGGGACACCAAGACTTCACCACCAGCTCCCCCTGAATTTCCTTGCTGGGAATTCTACCTGCAGAGAGGTGCCCGATGTTGTTCTGGGTACCTCTTGTGTCTGCGTGTCTCTGGGAGCTGGAAGCGCGACGCAACGAAGAAGAAGCGTGTCGCCACCGCAGCTGTTGCCGTCGCATCGCCGAAGAAGCGTGCCGCCGCCACAGCTGTTTGCCGTCGCATCACCGACGAAGAGTGTCGCATCAACGGAGAAGCGTGCCGCCGCAGAGGTCGACGTCGCATCACCGGAGAAGCGCATTGCAGGGCCTGTTGCGGCTCCAAAGTTAATCAATTTCACCGCACGGCCGTTGGGCGTGCACGCATCGCATCTACGTTGTTGCATCTCATCAAAGACGCCATCTTGTCGCATCGCACCGGATCGTCACATCGCATCGAGGCGCCATCTTGTCGCATCATCACCGGGCCGCAGTAAGAAACGACGCATCAACTCCCCACACAGTAAGGAAGCGAAGCATCACCTCCCCTGCGCTGCAGTAAGGAGTCGACGCATCCACTCCCCTGAGTGTAAGGAACGCCACATCAACTTCCCTGCGACCCTTTTGTTTGCATTGCGTGACGCATCCCTGGTACTTTGAGAGTAAAGTGTCGCATTTACCATCTACATTGAACTAAGCTATTTCTACCATTTTAAAGGCTTATTTTTGATTACAGTATTGTGGATTTGTGTCGTTTGGTCTTGTGTTAAGTCTAGTAAAGATTACTTTTTTTTATAAACTGGTGTGGTGTCCATTTGTAGTGTTTTCACTGTATTACTGTATGTGTTCACAAATGCTTTACACACTGCCTCTGAGATAAGCCTGCCTGCTCATGCCAAGCTACCAAGGGGGTGAGCAGGGGTTATTTAGGAGTGTAGCCCCCTTACCCTGACTAGAAGCAAGGGTCCCTACTTGGTCAAAGGTACCTACCTCTGCCAACTAGAGACCCCCATTTCTAACAAAGAGCAATCTCAATCGGGGGACTTTATGGTTGTTTTACCCTGTTATGCCTGATGATATAGATAAATATTCACAAAAATGGCAAATGAAGGTGGGGGTATCTGATAACACATTCATCCATGCGTTCAATCTGGCACAGTCCTTCTTAATGTCATCACGACTACAGGCACAGTTTTATAAGACTTGCTTTTTCTTATATTATACTCCCGATAAGGTAGCTAAATGGGGGGTGGGCAAAGGGACATTTTGCACACATTGTGCCTTATATAAAGCAGATATTGTGCATATCTTTGCGACTTGTGATGAGCTAAAAAATGTTTTAAAATATATATTTAAATTTTTGTCAGAGGTATTAAAACAGAGGTAATTTCCTCCCCAGATGTATTTTATTAGGAATACCCGAGACGAATCAGGTGGGAAATGGGCTTGAACTGGTTTTTGTTGCAATGGCAATTTTAAGGCTTTGTGTTGCTTCGGTCTGCCTAGACCCCAGACTGTCTGGATTCCAATAATGGCTGGCCAGACTGCTAGCGGTTTACAACCTGGAAAAAGCCATATATATGCGGAAAGGGAGACGCACACGACGAAAAGGGTTGAGAATATGGGCTCCTATAGCCGAATGGGTACATGATCAAAGTAGACCATGGTAGATGCAAGGGCTCATGGTTTTATTGGCTGTTAGGTATTTTGATATAAGCATTCACTTGACACTTGAGGAGGTGGGGGATTTGTCGACCCCCGAGGGGGGATAGACAGAGTGATTTATTATGGATTTGTCACAGATACGTAAATTAATTATTTGAGAAGTTTACTTATATGAGTATGAAATGTTGTGATTGTGTTTTGACTTTTCTATGTATTTATGTATGTTACCAGCCATGAAGGGTGGGTGGGCGGGTGAGGGGCAAGGGCGGAATGTTTATGGAATAAAATTGATAAAGATTTTTTTTTTTTTAAAAGAGCAAGCATTGTTAATGCCAATTGGTCTTGTTTACTTTTACATACAAGTGAGACTGATTGGAATTTCCAGTGCTTGTCTTCAAAGTTGTGGATCTAACTCTGAACACATTAGGAATTACACTATCAGGAATTAAACTATCTGACACAGCAAAAGAGATATTTTTGCTTCATTTCACTAACCTCTAATACAATACCTTCCTACGATAGTGACGTTCTCCCACTTTTTATTTTGAAACTTTTTTGTTTCAAATGTATGTCTCTAATCTGCTTAGCTACCCTCTCCAGTTTTTAACCATTCCTTATGCATCAGTACACATTTTAAAAATCTTAATTGCATTCAGTGTACCTTCATCCGTCATCCCGCAAACCACTGACAAACACCGGACTCACCGGAATGCCATGCACGCCACAGCGACATCATTGATCTCATTCCTACTTTTAAAAAAAACATTTGTTCCTCTATGCAACACAGAGACTTGGCTCAACTAAAACTATCAACACATCTCTGCTACTTTAAGGCTACACAATACTATATGAAGACTAATGGATTAAATAGGATAGTGGCATGGCAATCATTCATAACGATTCAATTGCTTGCAAATATGTCCCAACCTCCACCTTCTCCACATTTGAATGTCTCAAAGCTAGCATCCGATCCTCTCTATTCCATACACCCACCATCCACAGACACCAGCACCTGCTTCCACGAAGAAACTGGACCAAAATCACCGACGACTAGCTCACCTCCTCACTCAACAACTCCACCCCAACCATCGTGGAAAACGACGACTCCCAACACCGCAGCCCGAACCCTGCATAGATGGATCTCGGACAGCACCAACACCATAGCCCCCTCAAGAAAAACAACAATACCCACGCCAAGAAAGCCAGATGGTTTACCACCGAACTTCGAGAGTCCAGAAGCACATGCCGCCGCCTCGAAAAGGCCTGGAGGAACACCAAATCCACAGAAGCCCACGACAACTTCAGAGCCGCCACCAACGCCCACCATCAACTCATCAGAGAAACGAGGAAAAAGCGATTGAAGACAGAATCTCCACCCACGCGCACAACAGCAAGGAACTCTTCAGCATCATCAAGTAGTTCGCCCAACCCACTAGCGAGTCTACCGACATCCCTCCCTCACAAGACCTCTGCGACAAACTCAGCACCTTTTTCCATCACAAAATCAAGAGCATCTACGACAACTTTGACGAAGACAACCAACACACTGAACCCTCACCAACCACCCCCGACACCCGGAAACCAGCGATTGACAACTGGACAGCCCTCACCACCGAAGACACACTGAAGACAATGAAGTCAATCCACTCAGGGGCCCCCACGGACCCCTGCCCCCACCACATCTTCAACAGAGCCGCCGACACCATCGTACTCCATGCTCCGCCACACCATCAACCGCTCCCTGGCAACCGCCTGCTCCCCGACGACTGGAAACACGCCGAGGTCAACCCCTCCTAAAGAAACCCTCAGCGGACCCCACCGACCTCAAAACTACAGACCCATCTCCCTGCTCCCGTTCCCAGCGAAAGTCATCGAGAAAGCCATCAACATCCAACTCGCCACATTCATTGAAGAACACAACATCCTCGACTCCTCCCAATCCGGCTTCAGAAAACCACAGTACGGAAACCGCCCTCCTCGCCGCAACAGACGACATCCGCACCCTACTGGACAAAGGAGAAACAGTAGCCCTCATCCTCCTCGAGCCTATCAGCGGCGTTCGACACAGTCTCCCACCGCACCCTAATACGCAGACTCTACGATGCAGGAATCCAGGACAAGGCCCTCGACTGGATCCGCTCCTTCCTCTCCGGCAGGACGCAGCGGGTCAGACTCCCCCCTTTCCTCTCGGACCCCACAGCTACCACCTGCGGAGTCCCCCAGGGCTCCCCCTCAGCCCGACGCTCTTCAACGTCTACATGGCTCCACTCGCCCCCATCATCAGAACCTACGGACTCAACATCGTGTCATACGCAGACGACACCCAGCTCATCCTCTCCCTATCCAACGAGCCCAACACCGCCAGACGCAACAGAAGTACTCATCATGGGCCCAAACCCCGATACCTGGAGCGACACCTGGTGGCCCCCCGCCCTCGGAAACCCGCCAACCCCACGGACCACGCACGCAACCTGGGAATCATCCTGGACTCCGAGCTCAAAATGGACCGCCAGATCAACTCTGTCTCGTCTTCCTGCTTCCACACCCTCCGCCTCCTTCGTAAGACCTTCAAATGGATCCCCTCGAACACCAAAAGACCGTCACTCACGCCCTGGTCACCAGCAGACTCGACTACGGCAACGCACTCTACGCCGGAATAAACAAAAACCTCACCCGCAAGCTACAGAACATCCAGAACGCCGCCGCAAGACTGGTCCTCAACCTGCCAAAACACTGCCACATCTCCCAGCACCTGCGCACACTCCACTGGCTCCTGTCGAGGCGAGAATCGCCTTCAAGATGCTCACCCACGCACACAAGGCCCTCCACGGCACCGGACCAGCATACCTGAACAGCCGACTCAAATTCCACGCACCCCAAAGGACCCTACGATCAGCCCAGCTCTCCTACGCCGTGGTCCCCCGCACCAGAAAGACCAGATCGGGAGGCCGCTCCTTCTCGCGGCCAAAGCATGGAACGCCCTTCCGCTCCACCTCAGACAGACAACATCGCTCCCCATCTTCGCAAGAAACCTCAAAACCTGGCTCTTCGACAGACCCCTCCTTGATGGATGGAACCTGCACCCCCGCCCCCCCCTAGCGCCTTGAGACCCTTACGGGTGAGTAGTCGAGCTTTAACAAACCCCTGATTGATTGATTGAATCATCTTAACCAAATCTCTGATTACTTCACTCTGAACCGAATGCTATCTTTGAACAACATCTTTCTTGAAGATTTCAATGTCAACTGGGACAATGACAAAATCAAAACCTGTAGGTCCCTCTTACAACTGTATGACATTCAACAACAGTGTTCCTCCTCCACTCTTGCCAAAGGATGGACTTTAGGCAACATTATTTTATACACTTCCACTGTTTAATTGTTCACCCCTGTCCAAAGAGATTGATTCAACCACTTTCACATCTACTTCCAGATTGATAACGCAACCATGCCTCTTTTGCCCAATATCCACTCAGTTAAAACTGGAAATGCCATATAACAAGTGTAAGAAAGTGGATTATTATTTGCGGTGGGCGACTGTTCACCTCACGAAACAATAACATTTCTTGTCACAATGAACCCTCAAAGTCATTAAATTAACCTGAGCTCAATCCCCCGGTATCTATGGCACAGGGCAGACAAGCTTAACTTAGGGCAATAGGTAAAGTATTTACGCAGCTCCAAAAAAGTAATAAAACACCAAGCAATCAAAAATACAAACCAAATTAGAAAGATTAAATAATAAACAAAATTATGCTAAAATTAAAAAAATCCATTGAAGGGAACCAGAGATATGAATTTTTACTGTTTGAAGTAAAAATATATCCAAAAATCATTAAGCGCCAATGATAGTCTATGGAAGCGGTAGACCAGGACCTAGATATGATTTCAAGTGAACTGGAATGAAGCTAAGGTCGGAGATACCAAGTGGATTTTTCCTGGTGAAAATCTTTAAGTCAAAAACATTTTAAAAAAGTTTCTAAGTATCACTTCAGAAAGGGACTTTGTCATTTTCTGGAGGACAAAATGTGAAATTTCTTCTTTATCCCAATGCTGTATGGGACCCACTTTTTGAAAAGAAAAACTCTCTACTTGGGACACCGCTAAAACTGTAGCTGGCATGGTGGAACTGAAGGCCAGATACCTGAAGCAAGTTGGTCCCGCTGGTGCTCTGGAGCTTTGGAGATTTTTCACTAAAAACTTTATAAGTCTCAATGTAGAATGGGATTCTTTATTTTTTTAAGAGGTGCAAAGGTCATTGCAGAGGAATGAAGCTGAAATCTATTCTGATGCTATGGAGCTGCCGGTCGGATCCTGCTGAAGCATTGGAGGAAAAGTTTTCAAAAGTTTTACAAACTTCCTTTGGTTGCTTGATAAGCACAGGACTACATTTCTAAGGCCCTCAGGGCCTCGGAGGAAGGCACTTATAGACTCTCAGGTTCTCAGGCAGAGGCCAACAGCAAAGTCCAGTTCAAGACCAGTTGTCACGCGTCCGCTGGGCACTTCATGGAAAAGGCTTCTTACTGCTTTTTGTGTCCCTGTAGCTATACAGGAGGTCAGTTAATTGGCCCTTGGTGTCCACTTCCTTGTCCTGGGTACAAAAGGGAGCAGGTCCTGCCCTTCAGGGCCCACCTCAGGTCACAGACAACAGTTCTATTTCTCTTCTGAACTTCTGCAGACGCAGAAAGTGTTCTGAGAAGGGTACCTTGGGGTGCAACATTTAAGGGTGGAACTAGTTAGGGGGTAGGGTGACTCCTGGCACACCCTAACCAATGAGGTAAACCTTTTGAGATCCTGGCCTGCCTACTTTTCAGTTGTTTACGTTTGCCCTACTGCAAAAAGGTCCAACATGCAACACGCCAGGGCAATGCCAAAATGGCCAAAGCCTTCGGCCACACTAAACTTGGGCTCTGAGAATTGGATAAACAAGAATTGTGTTCTGTCCTGTTTGATCTCTTTCTAGGGCACAAACATTTTATATATGCCCCAGACAGGTCTTTCCTGAAGCCTTGACACGGTGGTGTCAACAGGAGAGGTAGCAATCCCAACCCTGATTGTCTAGCTGAGGCCAGAAGAGTCACCCCTGCACATTCAGGACCACCTGTCAATCAAAAAGATATATTGTGTAGTTCCTGAAAAGGAATATCACATCGTATAATGGTCAAGCACTTGATTGACATCTTCTGGACAATTGGTGTAAATAAGTTCCTGGAACTTCAGACAGGAAAATTTGATTTTCTAAAAGTTACTTTCCCTAAATATTTTTTTTTTTTAAATCCAACTTCACCACTGAATTGGGTTTTCATATATATTAAAAAGAGTGGTTTAGTTATTTTGTATGCTCGCCCACAAGCTGAGATACAGAATTAATAATTAAATCTGCATGATGGTGTTCTGAATAGGCCAGCCAAGCCTACCACAGTGAACATATCTTTTGGGGCCTTGTCACTATAGGGACATGGTTACATTAATCTCCTTTATGCTCCACTTTTAAATACCATTCACTCTACCTTGTGGGCCACAAGTGCTACACAAGGGTGACTTAATAATATTTAAAAGGGAGGTCTTTGTCTGTCAAAAAGGATTATTTTGACAAGTCGCCCTACAGGTTTTACACTGCAGCAGTCAGGCTACAAGGGTGGGAATGAAGCCATGTTTCGTAGACCCCCAATGTGTGCTGCAGTCCACAAGTCACAACAACATATGATATACCCTTTGAATAGCACAAGGAGCTGGGTGAGTAGCTGTTACAATATTTAAAAAACAATGCCTCTTGGGCAATCAGTAATTATGTGAAAAGCATATTCACACCACCAATTGGATCACAGTGATTAATCATAAAGCAAGAGTACTCATATAGTCTTTCTATTCAGAACAGAAAGATGCAAAAATACAGTGCCTTTGCAATCGTATCAGCAAACCCTACCAATCAACCCTTCAACACCTATAATTAATTACAAAAAAGAGGCAATAAAACAGACATATATATAAAGAAATAAGAATAGATTGAACATTAAGAGAGCATAAAATAGAGGCTGTGTCCTCAGAGTCCTTTAAATAGAAATGCCTAAGGGAATCAATACCAGCAAAATTGTATTTTCTACACCATATACTAGGGACTTATATAAAGATAAATGTGTCAATTTGGAATAAGCATGATTAGAGGGGACGCACAGGCACTTTGCTCCAGGTTAGCAGGGGTAAAGTGCACAGAGATATAAAGCCAGCAAAGCAGATCAGGTGAAAAAGTGGAGGGCACCAAGGAAAAGGTGGTCAGTCATTTCCTACAGTAGACATAATTCAAACTGCTGAAGGCTGATCACTTGATGACATCCAGTACTTTCTACCTACCTCATTCAACTCCTGTTTATGAACCCCCTGTGTATGCCACAATCTAGGCAAGGCAATGTCTCTGATATCTTCCTCCATGCCACACTATTTAGGCTCTCTCATACTGTTGAAGGCCTTCACCCTGACACCGTTCAATTTTATCACACTCTCAGTTTGCTTCTTATGAATGATTCTATATATGATAGGGGTCCACAAGAGGATGGTATTGGATGCAGCTAACATAGGTATTCTGGTTATGGCTCACACTTCCACTTTGTTGAATTTATTCTACACCAATGTAAGCAGAAGTATATTCACAATGTTAGGAGAGACTCTTTGAGTGTAATATTGTTCCACTGATGAAATGCTGGGTAAATCTGTGCATTTGCAACATAGGTGTACCGACATTGTGTCTTCACTGAACTCCATGAAATGAGGTGTGAGAGATTACAATGAGGGACATCAGAGAGTTGGATAAAGAAGTGCGTTGTGTGTACACTACTTCACTGACAACACATATTTATGCACCACAGCAGAAGCTTTGCAGATCTCTAATGAACATAAGTGCATTTGAGAGACAAATGTGTTACATGATGGGTTGCTGGTAGGCGAGCATCTCTTATGCATGCTCTGTCTGTTTTATGTTGGGTCTCGTGGTGCATCACTATCCAGCTAGGGAAAGCATATGTGGTCTTTGTGGCAGCATGTCAATGTGTTGTTGGTTGTAGTGACTTTCTAACATTAACATCTCAAGGATGTTTTAAGGAATGCTAGCTTTGTGTACTATAATTAAAACTAGGAAGGCTATAACATTTGTTATTCCAGTCGCCCCATCTCAAATAGAGTGAAGAACAGCAACCACAAAGGCTTGTGTCACAGATCTTGCATGTGCATCTTTGTAACTTATTGCAAAAGACTCAGGTAAGACAGTAAATACCCGTTAGGAGACAATACTTTACCTGTGCTGTTATTACATTATTACTTACATTTTTATCCTAAGTGTGAATAAAAGTCACATTTCTTACACAAAAACATATCTCGAAGCATCTGGCCTACCAGGTAGAGCCTCCAGATTGGTCCCACTGGACATCAATACCAGTGATATTTTTACTCAGTCTAAAAGTAGAATTGTTCACCGCTGCAAATCACCACCATTATCCGACTGTATGTACTTGCTGGTCAGCAACAAGAGGTGCATGATCTTGGTCAACACACTTGATGCCATTATTTTTCACTATTTTGGGGTTTCTGTTGATTTTATAGCAACCATTTTACTTTAATGTTTGATTTTTATTGGTTGCCTTTGTCCTTTGGTTTTGAAAGCCACAGTGATTGTACTTGATCATATTTCTCCTTTTCCCATGACTTCTGAACACTTTCCTGTTTTATTAATTTTTGCTTCCTTTTACATGTTCCCTTTTATTCCTCTAATCATTTTTAGTATGGGCAATGAATCTTTTCATTTCTTAAAATACATCTGTAGTTGTTGACTTCGTAATTGTGTATGTTTTATGTTATATTGAATGTCTTGTCACTTAGGCCTATGTCCAGTGCTGTGCTAATGTGTTCCTCATTAAGCCTTGTTTACATCTGTAGACATAGCCAGTGGCCATCCCCAAGGATCCACTGTATCACTATGGTCATGTAGAGGGAAATTATTTTAATGTTATTTCCAGTGTCATTCATCTGCCTTCTCATTCTTACTAGCCAACATGTAGCAGTATATGAATATCCATAATGTTAACTGCTGCAGAGATATTCAAATGAAAAGGAATGTAAATAGGGGGTAAATCACAACTGCTTTCTCACAGACATTGTAGATGAGGGTTGTAGGAAAATGACTCTTTTTGCATTATCACACCCATTGTTTTGGACTGGTAGTGCTGCTTGTTGATTCTGTGCACTGGGGCTCTGCTAACCAGGCCCCAGTGTATCTGCTCTGATCCCTAAAACATGCCCAAATAGGCTATGCTTCTAATTGGCATTTTTAACTTCCCAATAAGTCCCTAGTATATGGCACCAAGTGTACCCTGGGCCTGTAAGTTAAATGTCACTAGTGGACTGTAGCACCCGTTATGACACCCATGACATTAACAGTGCAAACATAATGGCAGGCCTGTCACTGTAGCCTGTCTGGGCCTGCACTTTCCTTTGTCCCTCTAGTTGGCCAGGCTTAATCTCAGGGGGAGAGGAGCTGCCCCAAGAAATGGTTTTAAGTGACCACAGAGAAGGGGTTGCTCAGTTCCCTGGCCACACATCTAGGGTGGGCTCAGGAGTTCTGCACAGGGGAAGAAAGGTTCTGAAATGTTGGATTTACGTAAAGAAGGGCACTATGGGATTCTTTGCGGTAGGGCACACAGAAAGTGTTGCAAAAGTGGGTAGGGTTACCCCTGGGAACCTTGTCCATATTGGTTAGGGAAGGGCAAGTAGTCAGCCCACCCACAAGCTAGTTCCAGGCATAAATCTGGAAACCCTTGGGAACCCTCTTCAGAACACTACGGACCTTTGGAAAACAGAGGAAGGACTGCACTTGCTGTTGAGACCTTTGAGGAGACCTGAAAGGCTGGAACTCCTCCCACTTGTACCCAGGACAAAGAAGTGGACTCCAAGGGTCAGTTGGTTGACCATCTGTTACGCTACAGGGACACAACAAGCTGCAATGAGCCCTTTCTCTGAAGACCACAGCTGATCAGTGACATTTGGACCTGCCCTGGACCCTGCTCGTGGCTTCTGCTGGAGTGAGTCTTGACCCCCAAATTCCCATTCCTCAGATCCTGGGACTCTTATATGTGTCAAAGTATGCTCCTCCTAAAAACCTGAAAAACCTAGGACTTAGAAACTTTTTGACTCCAAAGATCTCTGGAAGACCGGGACAAACCTACCAAGCCAATTCGACAAAGGTGAGCTGCTACTGGGCCAAATAATTGGGTGCTCCTGCTTTGAGAAGAAATCATGACTACAGGAGCACTGTTTGGCTACAGCTTGCAGCTTTATCCCACAGGTGGAATCTGAGCTCCAAAAAAGAGACTGAGGGGGATATTCACGAGGACTTATCGCCGAGTTATCGCCACCTTAACGCATCAAAAGTGGAGATAGATTTAACGCCCCATTCACAAGCGGGTGCAAACTGCAGACAACGCAAGTATTCCCACGATAACTGCCGCAAAATATACCTCCATGGGTGACACCACCAACTAACCCTAATGAGATGCAGAGTAGGCGTTCCCGGGCAAAAACACACGAAAACACCAATATACCACTTTCACAACGAACTGCCAGATCTGCTATGCGAACCAAAAACAGGCGATAAGCTGCGGTAGCACCAGGAAATTAACACCTGCCTTTTGCTGGTGTTAAGCAGGACGACTTCCTGCTGCATGAAAGGGAGCCCAGCCAAGAGCCACATCTCAAGACCCACAGATGCCATGGAGACAATGATCATGCAGCTCGGAGACCCATGAGGGCCACAACACCCACCGCCACAACCCCCAGGCCCGCCACCACCCCCAGGACCCGTCCCGCCCCCTCCCGGACCACCACAGAGGCAGCGTACACAAAGACAGCAGACCCACCGTAAACGCACCAGCCGCACAGACCGAACGCCAGAGGAGGACATTGCCCACTACAGGCCCAAAAGGACAACCATCCCCTGCATCCTGACCCACATCGCCCACCTGCTGACGATACCAACACAGCGCACAAGGAACATCCCTCCGCAGACAAAGCTGCCAGTCATGCTGCACATGTTGGCCTCTGGTACCTTCCAACCCACAACTGCCAGAGTCAGATGAGTCTCACAGCCAGCCCCATCCAAGTTCATCACACCTATCCTGGATGCCATCATCAGCCTGGTACCCCAGCACCTCCACTCCACCCACACTGCGCAGGAGCAGCTGGAGACCAAGCAAGGCTCCCACGCCATAGCTGGATTCCCTCACGTGTCGGGGCAATCAACTGCACACATGTACCCCTCGTGCCCCCTGCCGACACTGCACACAACTACCTCAACAGAAAGCACACGCATCCCATGAATGTGCAGGCAATAGTGGACCGCCCGGGACTCCTCAACAATGTTGTGGCCAACTCCCCAGGCAGAGTGCATGATTCCTACATCTCCCGACAGTCCATCATCAACCAGCGCTCCCAGGATGGCAACTATGGAAATACAGTGCTCATTGGCAAGTCCAAAATGAACACACCACACACCTCCACCCCACAGTCATGCAACTCACGACACTGGCAATGGGCACGCAGCACAACTACAGTCAACATGCCACACAACATGCCAACCGACCAGACACGACAACACGACTCCATTGGAAACCTGGGCTTGCCGTGCCCACAACCCAGCCACGGCATGGCACCACAGCCACACAATAGCAGGATGTGAGGAGAGGCTTGGAGCAGGCATGTGCAAGAGCGGCAAGTGACTAATGAATGAGAACCTACCCAATGCCAGGTGTGGCATGGAGGTGGCGGACAGACTTCAGTGTGCAAACCACGGAAATGGCCATGTGGACATTAACTGCTGGTGCATGGAGTGTAGTGGCCAGTGGATGCTACCATGTCCCCACAGGCTGTGGGGCAGAACGCAGAAATGTTGCATGTTATGCCCAACCCTGTATGCACGGGCAGAATGGGTTGGCCCTGCGTACGCCAGGCCTGCGTAGGGGTGTGAATAAAAAGCCCGTCGCACTGGGTGTGGTTCTCTTTCAGAATGGCCAATGCGTCTGCCAGGGCGGTGCCTCCCAGCCAGCCACGAGTCCGGCGCCGGGCGCGGCGGGGCCTGTGTCCCTGTGCGCCTGCTGCACCCCGGGCCGCTGGTCCCCAGACCCATCATGCCTGGCCCAGCGCACCAAGGAGGCTCCGCTCACCTGCCGACACCGGCGTGTGTCAAAGAGGGCACACCACGTGCCGGTGCAAGCTTCAGGTCCCAGTACCGCGACCTCTGGAGCCTTCGCAGACCATCGCTGGCCTCCACAGCGCTGGCCCACAGTACTCCTTTTTCATTGACATACTCCACCGGCGTACTCTTCGGCCCAGTTGTTGGCACATGTTGAACTGAGTCGCTCGTGAGTTCTGAATGGCAGTGGCCAAAGGTCTGTGGCAGCGTCCACATCACTATACTCCCTCCGATCAGTGAAGCCAAAGTCTGCATCGCAGGCCTGCGACACGTGGTGCCACTAACCCTGTTCAACGCAAGCCGGCGACACGTGGTGCTACTAACCCTGTTCAACGCAAGCCGGCGACACGTGGTGCCACTAACCCTGTTCAACGCAAGCCGGCGACACTTGGATGAGGGCTCAGGTCTACACTGCGCTCCAGTAGGTCCCACATGTGGAACTGTGTCCTGAGTCTTGAATGGCAGTGACCCCAAGTCCGTGGCAGTGTCCACGTCACTAAACTCCCTCCGATCAGTGAAGCAAAAGTCTGCATCGCAAGCCTGCGACACGTGGTGCCACCAACCCTCTTCAACGCAAGCCGGTGACACTTGGATGAGGGCTCAGGCCTACACTGCGCTCCAGCAGGTCCCACATGTGGAACTGTGTCCTGAGTCTTGAATGGCAGTGACCCCAAGTCCGTGGCAGCGTCCACATCACTAAACTCCCTCCGATCAGTGAAGCAAAAGTCTGCATCGCAAGCACACAACACGTTTCTGTGGGCCCATGCTGACCGCTGCCCCCGGCCTACACTGCGGTCCAGTAGGTCCCACATCCAGCACTTAGTCGTGATTCATGAATGGCAGAGTCCATACCAGTGAACGCACAGAGAGGAGTAAGAGGAAGATGCGGCTCAGTCCGGATGAAAGCCGGATCCTAGTCACAGAGGTGACCGAACACTAGCAACAACTGACCTGGTGCCACTAACCCTGCTCACCGCAAGTCCGCATCCCGTGGTGCCACTGAACCTGAACTACGCAGGCCGGTGGGACCATCCAACGTAAGCCAGCGACACTCGGTGAATGGCCCCTGCTGACCGCTGCCTCAGGCCTACACTGCGGTCCAGTAGGTCACACATGTGGAAATGTGTCTTGGGTAAGATATGGAGGAGTCCACACCATTGGACACGCCTCATTGCAGGCGGCATCCCCTATCAGTACTGGTGCCACTAACTCTGTGTGCAATGAGTCATGGGTACTTTCTGGTTGGACTTTGGTGGCGTCTGAGTCCATCGCCTGGGGGTTGTCTGCATCATCATCTGGCTGGGCCGGACTTGGTGTCCGACATGTGTCTGTTCCATTCATCTCCACCATAGTGACTGTTTCTGCGTGGTTCTGCCCTCTGCATCATGCCCTGGGGGTACACCTTCCACTGTCCACCGAGACACTCCGCGACAAACCCCTTTGTCATCTACGAGAACCTGCTCTGCTCTCGTGACCCTGCCCCAGTGCACCGCAAGTCAGCGGCCCGTGGCGGTAGGCCCATGCAGGACGCTGTGCATCCGGGGCCACTAACTCTGTGCAGCTCAAGCCATGGAGCCTTTATGGTTGAATGGGTGTGTCCTTAACGATGTACACTGTTGTCATTTTTTGACTGCACCATGCACTCCATGACGGCTGGTGTGCAAACACCCCACACACATCCAACACAGGTGTCACTCGACATGTGAGCCTGCTAATAAAAGTGGCCGGGCGCACGTGCCCGTAGTCATTCCCACCATCTAAGCAAGTGTGTCCGTGTGGTCATTATGTCAGCATGATGGGCCCGAGCCCTGCAACATCACAGTGTGCTGTCTTCAGCGGAGGATACCATGTCACCTCAGCAGTGGCTGAGACCTTGGACATGTAGCTTCGCCCTCCCCCCCTGCATGCACAAGCGGCGTGTGCTGGTCCGGCGTACGTCAGGTCAGCGCATGGGTGTGCTGATTCGGCAGGGAGATCAGGGCGTGGCTCTGGTCTGGCCTTGAGCAGGAAATGCGGTAAGTGTGTCTTTGTGTTGGGGTGTTGTTGCCACCAGGGCCACAGTAGTCGATGTTGCAATGTAGCATGCACCCGGAGGGCGGGCCCGCACGTACGGGGAAATGTAGGAGCGCAAGCCCGCTCTGGGTCTTGGCACATGCATGCCAAGTGTTATGTGTATCAGTCCTGCGGCTGCATGAGTCAGATGCCTAGCCTCAATCGCAGCGCGATCACAGCCAGCCATGGACTGTACACCTGTGTCCGCCCTGTCCGGACCATTGGCCTACACTCACACGGCCGCACACCCTCAACAGCCAGCTTCAAGGTGTTGTTGGCATGCCGCTGGACATGCGCGGATAGGCATGACAATGGTGTGCCGTAGAAGTGCACGTGATATAACCACGCAGCGCACACAAGTGTGGGGGCTCGTGGGAGGGAGGAGCAGCTGTGAGGCAACGTAACACACAGTGAGGCCGCTCATGTGCCACGTGCTCGGCATAACATCCATGATTCCCTGGGTCGCAGACATCCCACCCTACCCACGACAGGCCTCTGTACATATCCTGTATGCATGCAGATGGTGAAGTTACTGTAGGGATGAAAGGTCCTTTGTCTGAACTATCAGGCGGTAGCACATCTGCAGCTCCGAGATGGGACTTGCATGTGCCCAGCACCCCCTGACAGATACAATAGCATTTGCTGGTGACTCCCACACTACGCACTGCCCGACGTGAGACCAACGTGTACACATCCCACACACAGAAGTCCTTGGTCATAGTTAGCGTGCGTGAAATGGCCTTCACACGTACTCCCACCCCACCCCAGGCCTGCACCCGTTGCACACAGACACTGCTCATTGCTCCGAGCTGTGCCATTTCATCCACAGGACTGGCACGAGGCAAGCCAGTGCCGCTTCAAGCAGAGCCACTGACGCAATGGCAGACCATCCCGGACACATGCTCAACTCCAGTCACCTGGACCTGTACCGTGCACGTCTGCTGCATGTACTGGGGGCACTGCCATTGGCAGTGCTGCGGATCAGTTACCAGCTGAGCTTCCACCTTGCCAACGTCACCTGCGTTCAGCCTGTGTTGCATTGTCGCTCGTGCATATTCGAGTGGACCATGGATGTCTGCCTCTCCAACGTAATGGTAGCTGACCTGGATTTCGACATGTGTGTGCGCCCCTGTTGGCCCATGCCCAGGAGTGTCACCGTGATGCCCGTTTATGGCATGCCTGGATGTTTGGCATGCCTGCTGGCAACTGGACCTGGGAGATTGCACGAGTCGTCATGTGCAGTGACCACATTGAGCCGCTCCCCGATTGGGCTTCAGTGCAAATTGGGGCCAGGGGTTGGAGTCAACACATCTGTCCGGGACAGCTGATGGGTTACGTCGCCGACATGTTAGATGTGGTGGACAACGATCTCTCATTGGAAATGTTGGCCTACGCTGCTGCACTCGTGTTCATGGACAAGTGACAAGGTACCTGCAGCCACAACTGAATGTGACCCATTGCACGTGTCCTGACGCCTGGTTGCATGTTGGGGATCTGGTCACATGTCCCAAGATGACAGTGGACATGGCTGCATTGGCCTGGACTCCTGATCCCTGCGCGGACAACCAATGCGGGTTGGCACTGACTTGTGTTGGTGATGGACTCCCCCGGGGTGGACATGGGCGCTTTCCAACGTTCCTCATTCAGACATGCTGCTGCATTGGTCTGCATGTCGTGGCACTTCTCTTGGCCGTACTGAGTTCTTTGCTTGAGGAAGAGGATAAGCTCTGGGGCATTCCTAATCTAGTAATCGGCAAACCGGGCAAACGTCCATCGAATGTTTCTTTGCATATTGCTTCTCTAGTCTCAGGTAGGAGTATGAGGGCCTGCAACGGAAGAATTGCATCCGACCAAGGGAGGAAGGCTACTTTTAAAAGGGGTACTTATACTAGCACCATTGATTATATATTTGTAGATGTAAGAATTTGGTTTCTGGTAGAGGATATGAATGTTGAACAGCGAGAAGATAGTGACCATAATCCCTTACTTTTAAAAATGAGGGGTGCAGATTTGAATAGGAATCCCTCTAGTCTTACCTCCAGAAACGAAGAGCTGTGCGTTACTAACAATCGCCGACGAGTTACATGGCCGAAAGTCCAAGCCGATCCGGACCTGTATAGTTGGATTTACAAGCTCTTCGTTACATTTATATCTGGTTTGTGTAATGATGCGGGGAATATAGAATTACCAGAACAAACGCTTGTTGCTTCAGTACACCAAAAATTCTTCGATACTCTGCAAACCATCTTCAGCCGAAGTAGCTCTGGTAGGAGACCCCCTAGGGCAGGGACAAACAAGTGGTTCACCAGTGAATGTAAGAGAGCAAAGAAGGCCTTGCAGTTAGCAGTTAGAGAGTGCTCCAGAATGGAAATAATTTTGGCTCTCCAAAGTTATAAAGTAGCTCTGAATCAAGCTAAAAGAGATGTGGCTGACAGAAATTGGCAAGATCTGGTCCAAGCTGCCCAATGTAGGGATAGTCGCCTTTTTTGGCACATTGTCTCCATGGGGAGCAAGGCGAATGTTCCCACCCTTAGTTATCATATCGAGCCGGGTACATGGGTGGACCACTTTTCTAAATTATATTCTAGTAATATGGATCAGGGCGGATTTGATACTCGTTGGGTTGACCATACCCAAGTTATCACTGCCCCTGTGGAGAACACAAATAGCCAAGCTCTGGTTTTTATTATAGAGGACACCCTGGCAGCGATTAGTAGACTAAAAGCTGGCAAAGCCCCTGGTCCTGATCTCATTCAGGGAGATTTATACAAATCAGAACCAACTATTTGGGCCCCGTATTTAAATCTCCTATCGAATAACATTGTGGCTGTTGGGGCCATTCCAGAAACATGGAGGGGAGCGGAGATAATTGCCATCTACAAAAAGGGTGATGCCGCTATCCCCTCCAATTATAGACCCATCAGCCTGATAGACAACTTACAGAAGATTTTTGCAAGGCAGGTTCTGGATAAATTAGAAACCTGGATGGATGATCACAAGGTTTTGAACTGTAGGAATGACGCACCCGCCTTGAATGGCGAAAAAGTCCCCATTTTGCTCTTCGCAGATGACTCCCTATTAATATCAAAATCACCAATGGGTTTACAAATTTTATTAGACGGTTTCCTAGAGTTCTGTATGGATAGGAGTCTAGAACTTAACACCTCCAAGACTAAGTATATGGTGTTTGGGAAAGTACAGGGTGGCCTGCTGGGAGATTAATGTTCTACAGGAACCCCTGGAACGGGTAAAATTTTTTGACTATCTGGGCATAGGTTTAAGTGAGTGTCTCAAATGGGATTATCAGATAAATAAAAGCTACTTAACCCTATGCCAAAGATCCAAATCCATAATAAGATTTCACAAACAATCATATACCCAACCCCTTTCCCCAGCGCTGGAAATCTATCGTGCAAAAGCCCAAAGCGGAGCTTTGTACGGATCGGAGATTTGGGGCTATACTCCCGTCAATAAGTTAGTGATATGTGAAAATATCTTTGCTAGGTCTCTTGTCTCGGTCCCAATTACGACTCCTCTAATTCTCCTTTTCTGTGATCTTGGGCTGAAGAGAATTGGCGATTTGGCTGCCTTGAAACCTTTAACTTACTGGCTGCGCCTATGGACCACCCCCCAACTTGTTGATTATAGAGATTCTCTTCGGGAGGTCATAAGGATCAATGGCGCGGTAAAATTACCATGGTTTAGGCATGTTGCAGACTGGTGCAGGTTAATGAACATGATGGATCTATGGAAACATCCTGAGAGGGCTACTGGAGACGACTTACTGAGATTAAAAAGCAGGTATTGGGAGGTGGTGGGTGATCGCTATGTGAATAATTCGACTGCGGACAGCTTACATCCAAGTTTTTAGCCATAAAATTCTGTCCACAATTCGAACCTTTCTTGGATCAGATTTTTCCCCCTTGCTAAAAGCTTGTACATCAGATTTAGATATGGTAATTTGCTTTTAAAATACCCGGGCAAGGAGGTGGTGGGTTTACAATTAGGTTCATAGTTCTGCCTGTTCTTCAGCTATTGAATCTGAAGAACATGTTTTATTTTTTTGCCCTGGATATCATGAGTTGCGCAGAAGGTGGATAAGACCCATCTGCCTTAATGCAGGTGTTAGGCAGTATCAGATTGCTTATAGAATTTTAAAGGCAGATGTTTCTGAACCAATAGTTTTTGCTGTCAGTCGTTTTTTATTTGCCTTCTGGATAATGCGGCAGAAGTTTATATTACAGACTGTACAATAATCTTAATTGTTTATGATATTTGTATATTACCTGTGCTGTGTATTTTACAAATTGTCCCTTTTGTCCCATTGAGGCTTTGTATGTTGTAAGGTTTTAGGGAAAGGCGTATTTCGTAGTTATCAAATGCACTTTTCTTCTTGCTCTGGTGGTCTTTTTTAAATCTTTCCTTTTTTAAATACCCAAATGAATTGTTTTAAATATTTTAATTGTAAATAGGAAAAGTTTTTTTTCTTGTATACTTTGATGGTTTGTACAGAAACCGAATAAAGTAAAGTATTATTAAGGCTTTAGTGCAAATTGGGGCCAGGGGTTGGAGTCAACACATCTGTCCGGGACAGCTGATGGGTTACGTCACAGACATGTTAGATGTGGTGGACAACGATCTCTCATTGGAAATGTTGGCCTACGCTGCTGCACTCGCATTCATGGACGAGTAACAAGGTACCTGCAGCCACAACTGAATGTGACCCATTGCACGTGTCCTGACGCCTGGTTGCATGTTGGGGATCTGGTCACATGTCCCAAGACGACAGCGGACATGGCTGCATTGGCCTGGACTCCTGATCCATGCGCGGACAACCAATGCGGGTTGGCACTGACTTGTGTTGGTGATGGACTCCCCCGGGGTGGACATGGGCGCTTTCCAACGTTCCTCATTCAGACATGCTGCTGCATTGGTCTGCATGTCGTGGCACTTCTCTTGGCCGTACTGACACGCAATTGTTGATAAAGTTTCCACACCTTCACTTGTCTCCAACTGTGCTGAGTGTTGATTTGTATGCCACTGTGTGTGTCACGGCCTATCTGGGTCCCTGCCATACATGCATTGCTACCCCATCAGGGCTGTGGGTTGGTACTTGTGCATTATCATGTCCCTGTTTCGTGCTTTGCCAGATGCGTATGGCCATTTACCGGCCACAAGCGGGTGCACTTGTGTCCTGTGTTCGGTTGTGCAAATGTTGCTGTTTGTACCACATTGTGTTCGATGTTGGGGTGCTCTGCTTCCTATGTGTGTGTGCTGCATTGTGTGTGAGATGTCCCTTCAGCTCTGATTTGGTTCACCCTTCTCCCATTCACGCAGGTTGTTTTTCACTTCTGTGCTTGTTCAGTGGTGTGATATTGCCGGGTTGTGTGACTTGTGCTCTTGGTTGGTGTTGTTACTCTTGGGCATGGTTTGTCTGCAGTTGTGCTGTGCTTAATTGTGCATGTGTGCCATTGTGCCCATCTCCCCCCGTCTCCCCAGTTCCTGGTTGTTCCTCTCCCTGTTGCTGTTGTGTCTGTTGATTTTGAGCAGTTTCCGGTCCCCGACTCCTGCCACCATCTCCAGACTGATGTGGTGGACACCATTTCCTCCATGTCATCCCGCTCCTGGTGTGGCGCTGGACTCCCACCTCAGGTGTGCATTGCTGCCTTCTGGTTGTTTACGTGTTTCTGCTTGTTTGTGCGTTTTGCATCATTCCAGCTGTTCTGGCTTTCTTCCATTGTCCTCCTCCGCTCTCCGGCTGCATTCACCTTGTCCACGATGTACAATGTTTTGTTGCCAATGGGGCTTGTGGGGTTGTGTACTGGCTCCGGTTGCCTCCATTGTGCTTCGCTGTTGTTTTCTGTTTGGTTTGTCTTTCTTTTTCCTGCTTTTGTTGTGCTTATTCCCGCCTGCCGTGTGTGTGTCGCAGGCCTGGCGCTGCTTATCGCTGCTTTCCTCATCGCGAATGGGCTCATCGCACGTTTTTTGGTGTTGGGGTTTGTGTTTTTATCTCCGTCGCGGTGGTTGTATCGCGGACATTGTCCGCGTTTTCAGGAGACTATTGCATGGTACTGCGGTGTTGTGAATTCCACGTTAACACAGGGTTATTTTCCCGCGATAGACTGCGATGTGTAAAGTTGCGTTAACATTTTTTGGAGATGTTTAGCGCACGTTCTTGTGAATATCCCCCTAAGTCAGAATGTAGAACTCTTCACCAAGTGAAGGTGCCAAAAGTATCTAGCCAGCAAGGGACCTGGGACGTGAATTTAGAATTTCCCCTGCTCTGAGTTTTTCTGCCAAAAGTGGACAGCTTCACTGGGACCTCATATGAGCTATTCTCAGCCACAGCCTGTGGCCTTGGCCCCTGAGGAATTTTGATTTCCAATTTAGTGACTAAGTCAGCAGGTAAATGTGCTGAATGTGGTTTATTACATGGTGTGATTGTGCGACATCACTTTGTAAAAAACTTACTAATAGGTCTTGGGTCTAATCAGGCTCATTTGTAAGACCTTAAATCAACCCTGGGTAGCTGTGGCTTTGAGCAGTTAAGCTTTAACAAAGGAACAAGGGCAAAGCATTTAGAGGTACCAAAGCAATTGAATAAGAAACAACACGAAAAAAAAGGAAATTCAAAACCAATTTATAAAAATGTAACTTATTTTTATTAATTTTTTGACACCAAAACAAACAAAATCCACCAGAGAGATCAAGAGATATAAATGATTAAGCAAATCATAATTGACTGCTTTTCATTCCAATTACAAACAAGCATTGGCAACTACCACAGTTAGCAGTTACTTTGAAAACTTTTGAAAACTTTTATACAGTTGTGCTCGGTGTTCTCTGGCCTACTTTGGGCAAACAACTCTGAAAGGGAGCAGGCCACAAGGGCCAATAAGCCTTAGCAGTACAGTTACCTTGCAGTCAAAGCGGTCTCCAATCCTGTTCCAGGGTCTAAGGGCAAAGTACCAAGTCACAGGGGCCAGTAAGCCTTAGAAGTAGTTACCTTGCAGTCAAAACGGTCTCCAGTCCAATGCCATAGACACTAATGGAGTGCCCTGATGTAAGCGATACTGAATGCTGAAGATGCTGAAGGATGTTGTGGAGGCTAATCTGGTCGACAGGGTCTTCTTGGGGCCACCCCTCAGTCCACAAACACTGTGAGGTGACTTTGGCCACAGAGGCCGAAGTCGCTCGAAGTCTGGGTGAAGTCCAGCCTAAACCCAGTTGCCACTGGTCTATTGGTCTTCAGTTACAGCAAAACCAGCAGTTCCCTTTAACTGAGGCTAGTGTCTGTCGTCAGCATTAAACTGCACTTTGATGACTCTCCTGGGTCCAGCAGACTCAGGTGCATCTTTTGAGCATCAGGACTCAGTATCCCAGGCTGTGCTTTAACAGCCAGTGGTGATCAAGCAATTTTGGTTTCCAACTATCCAAGGCAGGCTTCTTCAGATTTTGTGGCCCTAGAGATGTAACAGGAAGTCAACCAACTGACTCTTGGAGTAAATTTCTTCTGACTGTGGCTCGGGGAAGAGTTTCCTCAAGCAGGGAACCACAGCCTCAGTCTTCTCTTTGCTAGCATAAGGATCAACAGGTACAGTCCAGACTTTGGTGCCGCCTCTCTTTGCAGAGAACAGCAGACAGTCCTTCTTCTGTCTACTCTCCAGCACAGACATGATCTGAAGTCTGGGTGCCACCTTTATGCCCACAACTTACCCTCAACTGATGTGGTGATTACTAGCCAAGGGACTACCAGATCCCCTCCTGCCTGATGACAACTTCTTTCAAACTGTGGCATCTTTCTACCTCAGAGTGCAACGTTCAACCAACTCCCAGGATGGCAGAACCCTTCTCTTGGTGTGTGGAGCTTGGTAGCCAACCATAGAGGTGTGGTACCGGAGGGCTACACGCACATGGGAAGACTGGTTTGGGAACTGTTACCCCCTTTCTGTCCCTGACCCCAACCTGTCTACCACAACAAAAGAGCAGCCCCTTCATATGTGTCCACCATTTGCCCTTCAAAGGTGGCTTCCCTTTCAAGCTTACCTTTTGGGCTCACACCCTTAGTGGCTTCCTATCAAGGAGAGGTAACACATCTTCCAATGGCAGGCCTCTATTGTGTCCTTTCTTGGGAGTTGCTCACACGTCTCCCCAGGGGGGCAGAAGGCTGTTTCATGGCCACTAGAAAATGTGGGCAACAGAGTGGCGACTTGAAGTTGCCTTTTACTCAAGAGTTATATTAAATTTGACTTGGCATCAAGTTGGGTTTAATGCATGAATTTAATTGATACCTGAAAGTACCAACATCAGTAGTCCCATTCAGAAGTTGTCAGTGTGTAATCCTGTACTTGCCAATGGGACTACTAGCCCTTCTACAGAAAAAACACATATTCTACTTTTTATTATACACCACCTTGCCTTAGGGCTTGGCAGGCCTACCTTACAAGTGAAATATACATTAAAAAAGAAGCTCTGGACTTTGTCATTAGTTTAAATGGAAAAGTCAATTTAGCAGTTTAAACTGCTCTACCAGTCTGCCGTGACTTTTAAGTGAGTTAACATGCCAATTGGGAATAAGCCAATTAAAAATACTCTTTTAAGGGTCAGAGCACTGGCACTGAGGGCTTGTTAGCAGACCTTAATGCACACTTAGAGTCAGAAAACCAGCAGTATCAATCCAATAAATTGTGGATGATAATGCAAAAAGAGGCATTTCATTACATTAAAGATTCTGACCATTCCAAACTTGGTCTCTGTATCTGACCTGTGCTCCCTCGAGGTCGGCCTATATCCCGCATGGGTACCAGTCAAGCACAACCAGATAACCACTATTGACACTTTTGTTGGTGCTATCTTCATTTAAAACTTCATATGCCTGGTTCCCATAAGTGGATTTTTGCCATTGTGGTGTCCTAAGAGACACATCGAATACCCTTCTTTAGACTGGTTAAAAATTACAGCTTGAACCGGAAATGTGTTAATAATTTCTGCACAGTTGTGATAAAAGACAAAGGAAAATCAGTGACAAGATGTTTAGCCCGTATTGATTGATGGAACAGTTCATTTCAACAGTATTTTATCACTCAGTGATTTAAAGGTTTGTGTCATATTGCAATTATGTTTTTGCTTTTTTTATAATCAATTTTATTGCTTTTCGTGACAATAAACTTTCCACCACTTCCAACTGTCGCTGGTTGACATTAGAGAAGTAGAACTGTTATGTTCCCGGGCTAGGCCCATGTAGCGAAACTGCTCATCTCTTATATTGATGTATTTTTCACAATAACATTTCTGCCGTGACCTTTTGCACATATTTGCGTGGACGACAATGTTGGATTAGTTTCTCTGAAACTACTTTGTTTACACATCTCACTTCTCACAACATTATCACGATGCCTTGAGCAAGTAATGGGGTTGGATTGTCTCTTGGGGGATTCTTGGCTACACACCTACCCACACTCTAGGTACACTCAGAGTAGGTTTTGCATAGTAGGAGTACACCTGATTACTGCTTTCTTTTATGCCTGCATATATACACTGTTTTAGCATCATGGTAGAACTATATCTACTATTTACTCTTTTGGTGCTTGTAATCACTTTCATCTGCTTCTGTCTACTGATTATCGCAGCACATGTATTCAATACCAGAATAACTTTGGTTCAATAAATATATTGAAAACGTCCCACTGTGTAGTCTGTATATTTCTCTGAGCATAAGTAAGCATAAGTGACTGAGCAAAAGGTTCGGATCTGTTTCCACTATCACTGAGGAGTCACTGTTGTCATGTTCAGAGGTTGCCAAAAACCATTCACTTCCTGGTAAGGTTAGGGGGGCTTACAGTGGCACTGTGAGCTAGCTGGTCTCTAGGCCAACATATCCTGCGGGGTGCCTGGAATCAGTGCAGGCACCTCACCCAGACAAGGCATCTAGCCCATCATGAATACACCTGAGGAAATTCCAAATACGGTTGTCACAGCAGTCTCAACCCAAAGTAATTCCATCATTTACCCAAAATCTTTGCATGTTTCTTAGGTCAGCCTCTGGCCTCATACACCAGCTTTTCTTGTTGAGCACACCAGTCTACCCCATAACGCTATTGAGCTAGTGAGGGCGGGTGGAATACTTTCACTTGCTAGCTATGTCCCTTTTTGCCAATGTGGTGGCCACTCCCAACAACGCCTGATCAGCCCTCGTGCCTTCCACACCCTCAAAGATGCCCAGGAGTAATGACTTCAGTGAAAGTTCCACCTCTCATCCAGGCACCTCCGCTAGTTCTTCAACATTTGCAGTATGGTAACTTATAATAACAGGACAAGTCCAGACCATGTGATAAAAATCTGATGGAGAATCAGGACACCTGAAGCATGTTGGACTTGGAAGGAGGTGTGCTCTGTGGAAGCGGCTGGGGGTTAAGTATGCACTGTGCAGATAATATACCTGAACTAGCCGCAGTCTGGAATAAATCGTAATAGTGCAGGGGGCCATCAGAGTGTCCCGCCAATCTTCATAGACTGCATCCTGATTGCCCTCCCTCTATAGTGTGCTCTTCAGGATATGAGGGTCCTCAGTAGAATAGACAGCAACCATAATGCACTGCATTGTTCCTTTACTAATCTTTTCTAGGGCAAGAGCAGACTTCTATCTCCCTTGCAGCAGATTTGGTACCTACAAACAATAGGAGATGGTTAAAGTAGGACAAAGTGCCCCCCCTTGTAGACCTTAGAGATAAAATGAACAGGGTCCTGCTCCATTTTCAGGATGGTAACTGGTAGAATATTTAGTGTCTATGTTCAACTCAGATGTAAAAGCCTTTCAAAAGTATAAAAAAAACTGTGACCCTCGGTCTGAGACTATCTCTTTTGGAATTCCATGAGCCCGTACTATGTTCTGACTAAAAACTTGAGCTAACTTCTTAGCAGCGGGAACTCCCTTTAATGGAACAAAATGAGTCATCTTGGTGAAGGCATCTACACGCACCAAGATGGTGTCAAAACCTTGACTAGAGGGTAAATCTACTATTATATCTAAGGTCACGTTGTGCCAGAGATAGGGAGGATTGGGCAATGGTTGCAATAGCCCCTTAGGTGATTGCCTCTCTGATTTCCCTTAAGCACAGATCTCACAAGTGTGCACATACTGATGGATGTCCTTAGTCATATTCGGCCAGCAATACCTTCTTTTAACTAAATTCTGCCATCTTTTGCATTCCCTTCTGCCCAGTCAACACATTGTCATGACATTCATACAGGGCCTTTTCGTGTAATTCCTGTGTTGGTAAGTACAGAGCCCCTTCATGCAATGGTAGATCTCCTCGAACGTCCTTTACTGAGTCTTGACTTGCCCATTCTTTCATCTCATCCACAGTCATTGTTTCATGTACACATTCCTCAATTGGTCCTTTTAAAATTGCCCCTAGACTACTGGTCTCAGGAAAGATGTTTTGGTTCTCGATAACCTTCTGCAAATTTTCAGTACCCATCCTTGATAATGCATCTGCTTTCCCGTTTCTTGAGCCAGGCCGATATGTAATAACAAAGTCAAAATCTGCAAAGTACATAGACCACTGAAGTTGTCTTGGGGACAAGTTTCTTGCCGATTTTAAGAACTTCAAGTACTGATGGTCAGTGTATACAGTTACAGTGTGCTTTGCTCCCATGAGGTAATGCCTCCATTCCTTAAAAGCATCCTTGATAGCTAGCAACTCTTTCTCTGTGATAGTATAATTCACTTCTGATGGGGTTAACTTTCGTGACCGATAGGCCACGGGATGCAACAGTCCAGTAACCTTATGTCTTTGCAACAGAACTCCACCCAGAGCCAAATCGGATGCATTAGTTTCCACAAGAAATGGTTCAGATGAGCCAGCATGAAGTAAAATGGGTGCTGAAGTAAAATCTTTTTTCAAAGATTCAAAGGCTGTTTGTGCATCATTTGACCACTCAAATGGAATTCCTTTTTTCAAGAGTCGAGTGAGTGGAATTTATTTTTTCAAAAAATCCTGGATAAATCTCCATTATGCCTGTGAAGCTCTGAACCTCCTTTACGGTTCTTGGAGACCTCCACTCTGTAACTGCACTTATTTTCTTCTTATCCATGGTCACCCCTGCTGGAGACAGGACAAATCCTAGGAATTCCGCAGAGTTCACATTAAATGCACACTTCTCCAATTTCATGAATAGACTATTTTCTCTCAACCTCTGCAGTACTCCTCTCACATGTTTTGTGATCCTTTTCAGATTTGAGTATATCAGTATGTCATCAATATATATGCAAAAGGAACAAATGATGGACAGAATCATGAACAATGCAAACATTCACCTCCAGTCAAAAAGATCTGGGTTTAATCCATTGTTCTTTTGCTCATCACATTACCCCAGTTTGGACCAAGCCATATGCAAATCAGTCTTGACCCTGTTCCTGTGAACAAAAATACGATGGATTTAGGCCCAGATCTCAGTACTGGGTTGAATGTTTGACATTATTCCACATTCTGTCCATCAGTTGTTCCTTTTGCATTTGTCACCCTGAGTGGGGCGGGTATGCCTAGATGTGGGTCCCATGCTCTCCATGCCACTGGAGTCAAGCTAGCCTGGCTGATGAGGGGTGAAACCACAAAACCAGTCCTAGGATGCCTGTTTCCGGTCCAGGGAGGACCTGGACTGGAAGTTCGGGCTAGACTGTTCCCATTGGAAGCAGGGTAAAGACTGATTTGCATATGGCTGCGTTTAAACTGGAATAGCATGGGGAGCAAAAAAATTATGGATTTAGGCTCAGATCACTGTTCATCATTCTGTCCATTAGTTGTTCTTTTTGCATCAATATAAAGTATGGCACATTGGTTGATGAACTCTTTCAAGACATCATTAATGAAGTGCTGGAAAGCCGCTGGGGCGTTGCATAGACCATATGGCATCACTTGATATTCAACAAGCCCATATTTTATCAGGAAAGCCATTTTCCATTCGTCACCTTCTTTAATTTGAATTAGATGATAAGCTCCCCTCAAATCAAGTTTCGTATAAACTTGTGCTCCTTTAACTTGGTCTAACAAGACTGATATCAAGGGGAGTGGATAATGATTTTTTACTGTAATCCCATTGATGGCTCTATAATCTATACAAGCCCGTAACTTTCCTTCCTTCTTGGAGACAAAACATAATGGTGAAGATACAGGGGATTGAGATGGCCGAATAAATCCGTTATCCAAATGCTTCTGAATATATTCCTTCAAATGCTGATCTTCTTCCTCAGTTAAGGCGTAAATCCTACTGCAAGGTAGATTAGAACCTGGCTCTAGCTCTATTTTGCAATCATAGGTTCTGTGTGGTAGCAATTTTTCTGCTTCTACTATGTTGAACACATCCTCAAAATCTGCATACTCAGGAGGAATGTCTGTAGTATGTATCACACAGACTGATGCTCCACCATTACAGAGCTGGGTAGCCAGAGATTTTTCATGACCAGCTTCTTTTTCTCCAAAACAATGTTCTTTACAGTACTCTGAATTCATCACAATTGATCTGACGCTCAAATTTATCGTGGGATTATGCTCTGTGAGCCAGGGTAGGCCTAGTATCAGTTGAAGTTGTGGGGCGCCAATTACGTTGAACTGTAAGACCTCATGATTTCCTTCTGGAGACATTAACTTTATGGGGTCTGTGTGACTTGCTATTGGACCAGATGATAGATTTGTTCCATCCACTGCTCGAATGGCTTCACTCTTGTCCTTCCGAATAACCTTCAACCCAATGCTTTCTGCAGATTTCAAATAACAAAAATGTTTGCTTGCTCCAGAGTCTATTATCACTGCACACTCTTTCAACTTGGTTTCTCTGAACTTAAGAGTCATGGAGATTATCAAGTGAGGAGATGAAGATTGTAAGGTGTTAGCCAATTGATGATCCTTAGGAGTTGTGTCAAGATCCGCACCCATCAGTCCAACTCCTCCTACTGATGGTGCTGCTAGATTTCCTTCATGGATTGTTTGGGTTTCTTTGGACAGTTTCTCACAAAATGTCCACCTGCGCTACAACAGAGACACTGCTTATTTTACCTTCTTCTTTTCTTTACTTCCTTGGGCAATTGTCCTCTACACCATGCTGACTTCCTTCCACAGTCTTGAAAGTCTCAGCCTTGACGCAATCAAATCTAGGTACACTGGGACAAAAATTTAGTCTTCTTTCTCCTTTTCTTTCATTTTGACAAAAATCAATCTCTAATACCAAGTCTATCAATGCTGAGATTTCTGTGGGTCTTTTTGGCACTTGAGCTAGGGCATCTTTCAGTTCGTCCTTCAAACCTCTGTAAAAGACTGCTGCTCTTTTACTCTCTGGCCATTCAGTTTCTATGACTAACGTGTTGAAATGTGCTAGATATGCCACCAGGTCTCGATTTCCTTGTCTTATCTCCAACAACTCATTGTCGGTAGCTTGAGATGCTTTCGATGATCAAAAATTCAGAGAAACTCCTTCTTGAACTCATCAAAACAATACAAAATTGGGCTGTTTCTTGTAACTAGTGGCATTGACCAGGATGTTGCATCTCCACTAAGGTACGACAGTATGAAAGCCACTCTGGACTGTGCATCGGGGAAAATCGCAGGATAGCACATAAAGTGTAAGGTACATTGAGTCAAGAAAACTTGTGCCTTTTGAGGATCACCATTGAAACGTTCTGGTAAAGCTAGGGGAATGACTGGGGATAAAAAATGAATGTGTTGACCTTGGGCAGGGAGTTCGGTGTGCTTCATCAACCTTCCTCTCCTGACGAAGAGCAACTTAGACAAGCACTTGCCCCTAAACTATTCATAATAGTAGATAAATTGGACGTTTCTCTTCTTGAAGTAACTAAGTCTTGTCTTAAATCTTTGTTTTCCTGCCTAATCGCCATTATGTCTTTTTGAATAGCCTCTAGTACCTCTCCTAATTTCTTGAAGCCTAAACCTTCCCCCATACTGCTCAGGTGCAAATTACAACGTGGGCACTTCACTCTGTCAGGAGGCTTCTCACTTATGTCCGCACGGAAACAGTACAACAAATTTTACCCAATGCCCCTCTTCAAACTTCCCTGCCAATCCAAATAATTTCTAGACTAACAGAACAGCTCAAAAGGGGGGAAAGGGGAATGGGAGGGAGAAGAGACAGTCACCGCTGTTTTTGGCTTCCTTCCCAGAACTCGTCTCCACCTATTTTTGAATTTCTTCCTGTGCTACTCAGCAGTTCTTCTCTGTAGAGGAAACTGCATAAGGAGGTATAAGCAAACACACATGTAATGTTATCTCCTATTACTACTCTATCTGCAATTTAACTCTCTATTTTTGACTTGCTATATTACCCAATATTCATGTGACTGATGCCTCTCTTCTATGACTTAATATATTGTCTTAATCACTTCACTTCTAGATTTTCTCTTAGCAAAGTGATATTCAGCTATATTGTCTTTCTTAAATTACATGCAGTCTGTTCACATCAAAACACATTAAATTAATCTGTGGTAATTTTCTGATCTTTTCTTTCTCTTGTTTTCAGGATACTTGCGTGTCTTCAGAAACTCGAAGAAGGAGGAAATGTTAGGAAAGCTTTTCCTTCTTCAGGTAAGTGCTTTTCTTTTTCTACCTCGATTCATCGCTGCTGTGCTCTATTTTCTGGAACCTGGATTATTTAACTATTTTCTGTAGTTTTGGGAGAGAAGGAATGAAGCGGCACTCTTGTTTAGTACCAATGAGAGAACTTCAAGATTCCTGAAATAAAGAGAGACACTAGTCTCTCTCAGCGTGACTTCCGTCAGGACTTGGGAGTTTTCTGTTACTACTGACAGACTCCGAAATGAGACACTACGTCTCTCTTGAGCCCTGCCCAGAGCTGATAATGGGTTTTCTGTGCTTGGCAGGCAAACTAGCATGGGTCAGTCGCTTCAGGTTTGGAAAGGAATAGAAGGACATTGTTAGCATACAGTGCGATGTGATCATCGTGCCCTGTATCACACTCCCAGTCCCGTATCTGTGATTCACTGCATATAAGTAGAGCAAGGGGCTCGATGACAAGGGCAAAAAGAAGGGGGGACAGGGGCATCCCTATTTAGTACCATGGCAAATGGGGAAAGGATCGGAGACTATACCATTAATCTGCAGTCGGATTGGAGTCAAGTAGTTTGACATAGTTACAGAAGCGAGGCCCCAGCCCTGTCTTCTGAAGAACCTGAACCATGTAAGTCCAGTCCACTGTGTCAAAGGCTTTCTCAAAGTCTATTAACAACAGGGCTAGAGAAGGTGATAGGAGATCTTGGTGAGCTAAGGCGACATAGAGGAGTCTGAGACAATGCCTCATGCCCCTGGCCGGCATGAAGCCACATTGGTCTGGATGTATAAGTGAGTTAACAACCGTTTTTATACGTGTGCCTAGAATCATGGAACAACTTTTTTATTTCTCCATTAATAAGCGAGATGGGACTATATGGCGCACAGTCAATGGATGGAGGGCTTGATTTTGGAATGACCACAATAGTGGGGATGTCGAGATCTTGTGGGAAATGCCCAACATTAGCAGCCTTGTTATAAAGGGTAAGCAAGTGTGGAGAAAGGATATCCCTTGGAGTTATATTTTAACACCTTTGTGTGTGCTACACCTTTTTGTATATGCAGGGAAGCCTCATGCCATTTTTATGGAAGAATCCAAAACTTACATTGGTTTAACACCTATGTATTCATCTGATTTGGTAACCAGTTTCCTAATGTACTTGTAATTTTGTTTCACAAATTTGAGAAATATTTTGTTCTGATTCTCTTTTGTGAATTAATAGATACAGAAAATGAAAACAGTATAAACTGCATTCCTATCTGGCAATACCAATTACGTATAGGTACTCCTGACTCCTGTGCTCGTGATCTCCATGTATGCCTAAATACAATTAATGTTTATTGAACTGTTATTAAAAAGTGACAAACTTGATGTTACCTTTGACAGGGGAATACAACAAACCCTGTACCATAAACAAAATTTGGTAAAACCATAAATTGTTATTTTCCTTCCCATAAAGATGCCATAGCTGTGCTGGCTACCATCCTGTTGATTGACATTGCTGCCAAAGGATCTCAATTTATTTGTTGGCATTATTGACATCCTGTGAAATTTTTGTTCTGCCTACTTCTCACAGTGGACATGATGATGGACCATACATACATTAATCACAACATGGACTGGAGAATCTACAAAACTGGATGGCTACTAATTGTCTAAAACTAAATCCACAGAAAATGGAATTTAAATTTGACAGTACACAATTCCAAGAATAAAATGGACCCAAACCTAATCTCAGAACTGAAAGTGAAGTGCTTCACCCCTTAATATTCTGAGGCAGTTCATGGAGTTAATGATCGACTCTTCAATATTGCGGATCTTCACATCAACAATGTGGTGCAATCAGCAAAGTGTCATCTATGTCAGCTAAAAATAATATTATGTTTAAAAAAACAAGGCTAACCTTCCGTACTGTGGGGAATTGGGGAAAGTATTAGTGGTATAGAACAACAACAGTCCCTAAGACATCAAGGATAAGGTATGGGATATCAAATATGGTAAATTAAAAAATATTTCAATGTACTAAGATCCATAAATAGAGTTTTCTGATAAAAGACTGCAGTGGGTTGTGAACTCAAAATGAAGTGAAAAAAGTGCTCAGGCAAAAAATGTTCATACAGTGAATTAAAGGTGCAATATTTGTATCACAATGTCATTAGCAAGTATACAGTCCATAAACCATACAATGAATTAAAAGGAATTGGGTCTGTATGCAATTGTCGATGGCTTTTCTACCCACTAAAATGATAGGATAATCATCAGAGCAAGCTTAATTTAGGCCTGAGGAATTCTGACTGCAATGCATATAAAGACATACACAGAAAACAAACAAAAATTGGATGAGAAATCAAATGAAAGCAAGCCAAGCATTATTGTGTACATATATGAGTAAGGTCCTCCTCTATTAAAACATACAGAATGGTTTCAGGGAAAGGAGCACACTAAAGAGAATCATAACAAATTATATCTACAGTAAGGGCTTTCCAGTCTTGTTAAGTGAAGAGGGTAGAGTAATCATAAGAATGCCAGAGTCCCACTCTATTAAAACATACAAAGTAAAGAGGAATACAAAAAGGAGCCATATGAAATCATATACAAAGTAAGGGGTTACCAATCTAGGTAAGTAAATTGCACCAATATGGGTAGAGCAGTGCTGCAGATATCAGAATTATCTGCTGAAGGCGAACATTATTAATTAGAGTAGGTAGGGGGTTTGGTATCACAATAATGAGAAACAACAATGGATTACCTGGATGTCTTCCTGAATAGCCCAAATATAATTGAAGGGACAAGGGCATGAAAGCGTGTCAGGACAAAGTCTGTTACTGGACGGACAATGGTCATGAGTAATTATTTGCAAGGAAATCAAGTAATGAAGGACGAGAGTATCAGCAATACCCATGAAAAGACCTTGAATTCTATGTGCTGTAGACTGCCAGATTAATCAGTAAGGAGGGAACCCCACGCGATAGTGTAGTCCAGTTCAATACACAGTGTTAGGTGTACAACATGCGGCAAGCAATCCAACGAGTAGTGAGGATGCTGGAAATTGGTGGGCAGGACTGCTCCACCAATGGCGGTGTGGAGAGCGCTAGGAGTGGTAATGGAAATAGGACTGTAAGGGCAGTTGCCATATTGGAGTGGTAATGGAAATAGGACTGTAAATGCGGTTGCCATATTGGAGTGGATTGCAATGGCAGTTGCCATATGGAATACCAATAAAGTGAACTAAAGAGAGGGGGCATGAAAACAAGGACTTAACGGACAGCATCCATCTTGATTGTAGTGGCACTCAAATGGGGGAGAGATAATTTAAACACTGGTGTGAGGGGCACTGAACCTTAACAGGAATTGATGTGGGTGAACAAAGGAGGGCCATAAATGTATCCACAATGTTTGAGCAACAAATTAGGAAAATGAGTAACAAGGAACAAGGTACTCTCATGAATGTAATTGATCACAAACAGCTTTTAAGAAAAAACAATGTGATTTTACTTGAAAGGTCAAAATTTCAAATCTTTTGAGGCCTGAAATTAGGCTATCCACTTGCAGAATCCATTTCAGCTCCTCCTTGTTAAGTAGTGATACAATGTCGCCTCCTCTGCTTGAGGGAGTTATCACTGAAATCACTGGCCAGTGCAGTTCGTCTTCAGCATTGTTGTTTGGCATGTAGCGTTCCACCAATGGTGCTGTGGTGACCTTACACCTGATACGGCTCTCTGTTGGCAAACACTGATGCAAATCTTTTAGATGGGTTAGCCGTTGTATATCAAACCACATAAGTCATAGCATATACCACGTTAGATGTAATGCAATTCAAAAATTGTTTCAACTTGGAAATGACTCTGCCGTGTTTGAATTCTTTCTATTCAATAGTAACTGCCCACACACTGCATTGGCCGCACTTGTAGTGCTCAATGAGTGGTGGAAGTCTCCAAAGATCATTGATGGCCCTACTGGGGATCTGATTATGTAATGCAGCCCAAACTAAATGATCTTGAAGATTTTTAGCTTTGCGAATCGTAAAGGTAGGCCTCTCAAGTGTAAAATCACCTGCATTCAGCACATTTCAATGCTTCAAGATACACTGCTTGATTTTGTTAGAAATAGGTAAAAATGTGGTCACACATACTAGTTTTTATATTCTTCCTTACGCTAGGGGGTTAATAAGGTCTCCCTTGGGAAGTACCATGCCCTTTTAGCAGATCTCTTTATCAAACCTTTTGAGCAACCTCTGTCCAAGAGGTAAGGACAGTTATTGATAGCATAAAGCTTTCAAGAGGTGCATGCTCTGACAGTATCTCGGCAGTGATAATTAAATCCAATTGCGAATGGTGGGCAAGGGCTTCCACTCCCCATCAAGGACAGGGTCAATAGTGAAACCCAGTTTAAAAAAGGGTTGTGGTTCGGATCCGTCACACTACAGGCTGTTCAGCCGTTTGTACATCTCAGTTAAAGTGTTATCTAGAACTATTTCACCAGAGCTGGAGGGCTGTGCCACTGAACATAAGATTATCCCAATTGAGCAAGGGGCTTTCCGGGAGGGTCACTCAACCATAGACCATTGCTTTGCTCCATGGGCCATCTTTCTGAAGTGAACCAAAGGTCGAGATAGATAAATCAGGCAGGCTATCTCAGAAAATCTCCATCAAGAATGGACTTTGGCATGGGTGTGTCCTAGCCCCCTTGCTTTTTAGCTTATTTCTAGCTGACCCTCCAACATCCATAACCCAAGTAAAGTCTTTCTCCTCTACAGCTGGGAAACAGCATATTTCTTTCCTGCTTTATGCAGAAAACCTGGTCCTGCTGGATTATACTCCAATTGGCCTGCAGAGGAAATTACACTCCCTTGAAGCATACAGTGAGCAGAACCAGCTGAAAATTAATCTAAAGAAGACCAAAGTGTTAGTCTTCAGGAAAAAGGTAAGAAGTTTTAGATGGTACCTATATGCTCGGAAGGTGCAAATAGTGAATTCCTATAAGCATCTAGGCTTGACCTTCAAGATGAACTTAAAATGGGACATGCATAGGGATAGTATTAAGCAGAGGTCCTTGCTGCAAGCTAGTTGTTAGACTAGATTTAATTGGAAATATGGAGGGTTGGCCCCTACCTCTTTAATGAAGGCCTATGTAGTAGAAATGCCCCCCTTGGGGCTGTATGGCACTGAGGATTTTACCCTTCCTGTGAGTGGGACTGGTTGGAGGGGGTGGTTCTCAGAAGGCTCCTGTTGCTACCCTGAGGCACCATGGTCCAGGGTTTAAGGAGAGAAATGAACCTAACCTCCTGGAATCTCTTGGCATTGTCCCAGGCATTAGACTTTTTCAATAAGTTTTTGGAAGACTGTGATGTGGCAAAGGTCTCCAAACTTTGTTGGGATGAGTTCCAAGGTAGTCAAAGAAGGAGGGCAAGGGAAGTAAGGAATAGATTAAGGGACATTAAGAATCTACATTCAGAGCATGGTACAATTATAACCTGGTCCCCCTTTCCCTTTCCCTCTTTCCCAGCAAATAAGTTTTGAAAGGGTCTGTGGCACAAGCTACTGGGTCTCTTGACTCAGCTTACCTGAGAAAGAAACTGTCTATTAGATTTTTATTAAGCACACTCGGCCTTCCTGGCACAGTTACCCGATCCCAGTCTGCAGAGTGAAATTTTAAGAGTGAAAGTGGGATGTAACCCTATTTACTCATCCCACATCTGATGTGCTACGATCCAGGATAATAACGGTTTCCACCTTTGCCCCCTAAACATAAAATGTTCCTTGTTACACATACTTATGGAGTGTGCTTTTTATATTTCTATCCGGTTCAAATTTTTAAGACCTTTGTTTTCAAAATATAGACCAGCATAAATGGTGGAGGCAATAGAGTTGCTGTCCAAAATGTGTTATTTAGATGTGGCAGTAGGAATTGCTCGTTTTATACATACTGTCAAGCTAAATTTTAAAGATGGGCTACAGTAGGGTGGATGGTTACCTGGAGGGCCAGGTGGGTTTTAAGTAAATTTTATATTGTTTAGCTGTTTTTATTGTTTTAGAATGTTTTATGGAGAAATGTCCGATGAAACTTGCTTTCTACCTACCTACCTACATGTCCATTAATTTTTGTGGCAGTTTTTCTGCCTTTTTAAGAAATTATTTTTATATTTATAAATTCTCCACATTCTAAGAAATTGAGAATACGGGAGGGAATCATGTAGAGCTGGTGGGTGCTAGCTAGAATAGGATAGGAGGGTGTTTCTCTCAGTTGGCTTATGGTACAAGATGGTTCTCAGCTCACTGTTCTCTGCTATAATCAAGAGGTCAAGTAATGGTATTTCCCATTAACTGTGATGTGATGTGAATTTCAATCTTTTGCAGTTTCTGTTTAACCATTTGGCAAACTCAGTTAACAAGAATTCTTGCCCTCTCCATATTAGGAAAATGTCATCAATATTGTGCTTCCACAGAAGTATGTGACTGTGGAAGGAAGGGATTAGTGCAAATTAAGATGGTTTCAGTTCTAAATTGTCCAGAAAAAGAAATGCAAAATTGGGAGCAAAAAACGGTCTCATCAATGTACCCTAGGTCTGTTGATAAAATGAGCTGTCAAAAAGAAGAACTTCCAAGTTAATGCCAGCACAAGTGACTCAATAATAAAAGATGTAGTGACTTGATGAGATCTCGGTCTCCTAGCTAATGTTTTCTCTTTGACTGCAATACCATCTGTCTGGGGGATGTTTGTATAAAGCGATTCAGTATTCATTGTGTTAAAACCAACACTTTCTGGTTGGCTGAAGAGATGCCCCCAGCCAGGCATAACTTACTGCTCCCATCTAGGGTGGGTGTCTATACTTGCTGTACAACCTGTGCTCGCCCTTGGGCAGCTTGGCACTGAGCAGTCAGGCTTTCCTCAGAGGCAATGTGTAAAGCAAAGGCACAGCAGTCATTCGTGATAAATACACTAGTGTCACAAAAGAGACTTCACACAGGATGTATGTAAATAAAGTTTATATTCAACATGCATATTCAATCATTATAATATGAACATCATATACTTTGGGGCATAAAACACATTTGGAAATATTACTAGCAGTTCTAGGCCCAATCATATTTTTATTCAATTCAATATGCTTTATTTGATTCTTCATAACAAAAATCATAAAAGCAGAAGCAATAAAAGCCATCATACACATTTCATATATCATAATAACACGTGTTTATAAATTATTATATACAATGATCTATTCAAGTTGCGAAATTTATGTTATCATAGTTTTCCTGCATCCGATTATGTTCCTTAAAAATTGTGCTATAGACCTGGTAAAATCCTCATTCTGTAAAAATTGTAAGAACAATAATGCAAGTTGACATTGTCTAAGACCCAATATCTTTAAAATTGGTAAAATCCATCTCTTTCTTTGTATTGAATAAAAATTACAAAAAACCACCACATGGATTGTAGATTGGGTTGACACATCGTCACATGGACAGTTAGTTAGCCTTTTTGTCCAATCGTTCATTGTGGGAAAGGATATTATTTGGTGGAAGATACCAAACCTAAAACGGGTCAGGACAAATCTATCCTGAGAATCCTCTTCGTATTTTAGGTATGATTGCATGCCATATGTAGTTAGTGACAGTTGATTGGACAGGACTGTCGGCCTCCATATTTCGGCACAGAGTCTACAGGACTCCAGAAAAGTCATACACTCTTTTTAAGATCTTTCCTAGTGACAGAGAGTGTGGAACTTTGCTTCTCATAATATTCTGGATGTCCTAGATCCTGCATAAATTCTTTTATGTATTTCAACCATGGGATTTTGGAGGCCCTATCTAGTTTAATACAATCTCTTATAATATCCCTGTTGAGCTCGGTTTTCGTGTTTGTCCATATTCTGTGCCATAATAGGACTGGTTGGATTTTTATTAAATCAGTTATATATGTTAACCCCAATTCTGCATGACATATGTAAGTGGAAGAGCTATCCGGGACTGCTAGGAGGAATCTTAGAAGAGCGTTTTCTACCATCTGTAGTTGTTGGGCGTTAGTATAACCCCATATACCTGCCCCGTATATAGCGGTGGTGACGCATTTTGGTTTATAAATGTTTATCAATTCCTCGGGGGTCTTCTTCCCAGTTTCTGTGCAAAGTTTGATAGGGTTGCTGTTGATTTTAAGAATGCAAGCCTCTTGGCATTAACTGCCTGGGACCATGTGCCCCTATGATCAAAAAGAATTCCTAAGTAAGGAAATGTCTTTGTGGAATTTATCATTTTTTTTATCCATATATATATCCCTGCACTTAGTGCTTCCTATTCCACACTTCATGATGAATGTTTTTGGTATATTTACTCGAAGACCTAGCTGCTGCATAAAAACAGTGGAGGAAGTTAACACCCGTTGTAGCCCCATTTGTGTACATGACATTAAAACTGCGTCATCGGCATAGAGAAGGGCCGGTATAGGGCGTCTATCAATGTGTGGCAAGTCTTGGCACTGTCCCACTAATGCTTGTCCTAATCCATCGGTGTAGAGCGTAAATAAAAATGGTGCCAGGACACAGCCCTGTCTTACCCCCTTCTCCATGCCGAATGGAGCCGTACATTCACCTTTCACCCCATAGCGCACCCTAGCTCTCATATTTGTATAAAGGTGTCTCAGGAAATGTAAGAGTGGGGTTTTCACACCCATGTTCGCTAATATGGTCCACAAATTATCGTGTTCCACGCAGTCAAATGCTGCAGTTAGGTCAACAAAGGCCAGGTATAATTTGCCCTGCTTGGCCACTACAAACTTTCCGATTAGCAGGTTAAGATTTAATCCCTGCTAAACCGTACCCAGGCCTTCCCGGAAACCAAACTTTAACTCTGATATTATATTGTTGTCCTCAGCCCATACCTGGAGACTGTCTAGCACTATACGCCCTACCACCTTCACCAGGGAATCAAGAAGTGATATTGGCCGGTAACAAGCCGGGTTTTGTCGATCCCCTTTTTTAAAGATCGGGGCCAGGAATGATTCTGACCATGTTGTAATGAACCCTGCGGAGCAAGAAGCTTTTATCACTTGAGTTAACAATGGGGCCCATAACTGCAAATTGGCTTTAGATAGATCGACAGCCACACCGCCCGGTCCTGGTGCCTTACCTCCCTTACTAGACTTAATTGCAGTGATTACCTCATCTAAAGTCATGTGGAGGTTCATTGAGTGCTCCCTTATGTCGGTTAAAGCTCGCACTAGCTGGGTTTGGTCAGCAACTGGCTTGTCTTGTGTGGCTTTATACATGTCTGTAAAATGTTTTACCCATTCATCTTCGCCAATGGCGATTTCTATTGTAGGGGTATCCTGAGATATCAGGAATGGAGCATTAACTGCCCTCCAGAAGGCCGTGTTATCTCTGACTGTCGTTGCTTCATGCAATGATATCCATGGTTCCCTCTTTACATCCTCCTTGCACTCTTTCAAGGCATGTTTATATTCCTGCCTACATTCTGATATCTCATCAGAGTCTCTTGGTGTCTTATGTAAAGCATGTTTCAGCTTAGTGTATGCTTTCGTGCATCTATAGTTAAACCAACCTTGGGGTTTCTTGTGGTCATATTGTTATGATATCGATAGTATGCACACTGTGGACAATTCATAAACTAACCCCCCCAATAGAGAGAGCACCCATATGCGGTGTGACATGCTATCCACCCCAGTATCAACCTCGTAATCCTGATAATACAGTCTCACATGGTTATAGGGTCCACCCTGGGTCACAACGATATCAGAGATATGTCCATACACGAAAATAGAACACTTTTTAGCAGCACCGCAGGCCGAAGCTACGCGGGTAAAGCCAACGTCAGATGTATTGTGCTTTTGGCATGAAATCAATGTACACAGCGGCACTGCCAGCCAGTGTCATGAGTCACAGGTGGTCCACAGACGATCACTCCCACTCACACACACTCACTCTGCACTGCTACACGGTGCGACAGGTATTAGGCGGTATGAAATGCTCTTGCACAGATATGCACCAGGCACCCTAAAGCGGTGCCAGTGGTACTCAGAAGGTCAATGGATAACACCCTGCAGACTCTGTGCCCCTGCCTCCCTCCACCCTCTCGTTCACCCTCATTGTCCTATACCCCCGGATGGAAGATAACTAGCCCCACCTCCCAGATACTAGGCCTCACGTGGCCACAGTCACACTTAGTCTGAGTCCTCGGGAAGCAGGTGGGGATATGCAGCAAGTTTTATTTAGGAGGTAGATGTAAACAAGGGGAGTTTAGCAGCCACTCAAGAAGTTTACCCACAAGTCTTAAAACACAATGGAGTCACGCAGTCTCTTGACCCACTTCCGAACCATCTCAGAAGTGCTCCTTCAACTAAGTCAATCTCTCTCACTACTACCTGGTGCCAAGATGTCTTTGGGAGGGGCCAGGTGTGAAGAGGGTAGTTTGTCCTCAGCGATTAGGGTCACAAAGGAACAATCGATGAATGGGAGTAACACAGGGGAGCCTCTCGATAGGAGGAGGCACCCTGTCCAGTACACATTGCTCAGGCTCATGCCCCGGCAATCCTGGCACAGCATCTGGTGCGCCTTGTTATGAGTCGCACCAGACACTTCAGGTCTCCAACACGAAGAGTTGCAAATTCCATACCTCCCTGGAAATGAGGCACCACATTTGCTGCACGATGATACAGGTTGCATCAGACCAGACCATTCACACACACAGGCGGAAGTTCTGCAGAACCACATGAGGTAGAAGGAGGCACTGCTACGGGTATACCCCCACCTCTGAATGTTGCACCCTGTGAATCGGATACCACATGCAATGAGCATGCAGTCAGCATTCCGCACGAGAGAGATGCGGCATGATCAACGAAATGGGCCATGAGGAGACCCACAACTGGTGAATCCACTCACCATCAACTAGATGCTTATGAATCTCAGGGTCCCTGCAGTACAGGAACCACACGCCTTAGATGCGGGCAGATTTCTGGGACTCCGCACTAGACAATTCGGTCTACAGGCACAAGTCTTAGTTCCACCCTCAAGTGGTTTCGCTTTGAACCACAGATGTCTCACTTAAATTGTAGGCCTGTCTGCCATGGGACCCTGTAATGCAGATCTTAAACTTTAGTGGGGCCATAATCCAACTCCTAGAGGCTAAGGGCCTTATTTTGAGTTTGGCGGTATGATGGCTCGCCAAACCCAATGTGGTGGTGCAGCTTCCGCTGCATCGGTGGTCCGGCTGCCCTATAACAAGTTGGGTGGTCAGACCGCCATGGGGCCGCTGTTGCCACCAGGGATCCAGCATCCCTGCCGGTCTTGCAATGGTCTGAGGACCATAATATGCTGGCGTGCTGCTGCGGCACCGCCAAGCATATTAGGAGTTTCCTCACCATCACAGTTTTCATGGAGGGAACCCGCCTTGAAAAGTTTGGGGGTGAGGAAACAAACTGGTGCCTCTGTGCAATGGCATTACCCCTGTCAGTGTGCACCCCCAGTTCCTGCAGGGCATGGACCTCACAGTCCATGCACCGCAGGAACATCCAATGACAATCCCATTGCAGTGCCTTGCTAAGGCTCACGTATGAGTCTTAGCACTGAACCACCGTGGGCAAGCCACCACAGGACTGCCTGACCTGGATTCCAGTTGGAATTCGGCAGGGGTCGCATTATGGCTTTGGCGGTGTGGCAGCAAGGCATTGGCATGGCGGCCCGCTGCCACACCGCCAACATCATAATCACACCCTAAGCATCAAAATCTCTCTCTTCAATCTATCTCATTCGGCTCTCAAATGGCAGAGGTCTGTCATGCTCATGTGATTCCCATGGTTTATGGCTGTTGCTTGGGGAAGGCACAGATGTGCTCCCCCGACCCCTGGTGTCCACCGTAACCAGGCACCATGGCACACAAGACTCTTAGAGCATAGAAATGTCCATATTCTATAAGTGGCATTTCTAAGCGAGTTCATCAAACAACCATCAATCAAGAGGCCAGAAAAAATATATAATTAGAAGCCCCATATTCAAAGCAATTCACATAGGGAGACTGCATTAAGTAGCAGAATTATTGATGATTTCAGATGGCTCAAGAACATCTAGGATCAAAAACATGGTTCAATCGGAAACATAAAACGTTTGAGCACTGTAAGCTCTGAAGCAATTGTTCTCAGGTGCCTCAGTGAACATTTGGAAAGCTCTTCCAACACAATTAACAGCACCTCAAGATATTATGATATTCAGTAAGGGTTAATGACCCACCTTTTCAAGTTTTGCCATGGATGAGGCTGTCTAACCTATCTGGGGGAAAGACTGACTGTGTAAAATATTCTCTGTAATCCTCTTTACAAGTTGTAGCTACAGCCTCAACCTTTCTACTGTATCACTTTCTACTCCGTCATCTAACTTTTCAAAACATCTGAAAAACTTACATTTTAGGTAATCTTTCAGTCTTTTCTCTCTGACACAGAGAATAGTTTTATGTTGGTCTACACATTTTTGTTTATTGTTTGTAAAGTGCTCCAATACTAATTGACAGAACAGACAGAATAATAAACATACATTAGTCAATTAAATTTCACATCATATTTTAAACTTGAAATTATATATCTTTACATAGTCACTTTTAGTTGTTTGTCCTGATTGTTCAATGCAAGGTTAGTGGCGTTAGTATGACACTTGTTATGTAATGTCTGGAAAATACACTGTTGGTGCATGCCTGTTCCTCTTGTAGATTCCCAAAATCTTTTCTTTTCCCATAGGAGAGTTACTTACCCACTCCTATGACATGAATGTTATTACCCATGAGGATTGTACTACTGAATATCAGCTTCTAGAATACTGTGGTAAAAAAATATGGGGACAGAATATCGAGGACAAAATATCGAGGGGCAAAATATCAAAAGGTAAGTGCACAAAGGGAAGGTTAGATTTTCAGTTTCTAACTCTACATCTACATACCTTGAAGGTATATAATTATGTAAGCAGCAATGAAACAAGCAGTTTTTGAAACCTACGCAGCAAAGTAAGATGCACAATAAATCTGAGAAGACTATTAGATTCAGTACCACATCCAGCATTAAGGCATATAAAGAAAAGAGGAAGATAGTAAATAAACTAAAATAAACAGTGGAATATTTTTCATACCGATGACACATTACATCAACAATCAACCGAAGGTAACATTCAGAAAAAACTAATTCTTGGAAGATAAATTAAGCACATGATCTCAAGATCGATAACTCAAACCAATTGTTTTGTCAAAACAAGGGTTCTTTAAATGTAATCACTGTAAGGCCTGGTAAACAAGCATAAATGTAAATATATTTACCATCCTTTATAGCCAAAGGGAATTTTGTATTACCAAGGACATGTCATTAACCCTGGGCATCCAATTCCTCTCCGCTCGCGGAATTTGTGGAATTTGGGCAATTTCGCGTTCCGCGGAGAACGCGGAATTGCCAACAATTCCGCGATCCGCGGCGTAGCGGAATTATTTTCTTGTTCGCGCTTTAAAATGCGTTCTAGTGCGCGCGATAGCGACTTACCGGGATTCCTGCGTTCGCCGACGGGTTTTCCTATCCGTTCGCGTGCGCCACGAGATTTCGGTAGCCGGCCGCGTATCCCGCGAGAGTTTGCGATCGCGAACACGTCATTCGCCGCGCCATCGGACAACGCGAGAGTGTGCGATCGCGAACACGTCATTCGCCGTGCCATCGTGCACCGCGAGAGAGATTGCGATCGCGAACACGTCATTCGGGCGTGCCATCGGACATCCGGCGGAATGTTGGTCAAGCTTGCGATCCCGAACACGCAAAATTTTCAATCTGGAGAACAATAACATCGCAAGCAGCATAAAACCTTCTATAAATTGATGATTTGGAGGAAAAAAAAACCTCAGATTGATATTTGGCTGTCCTTTTTTGTCAAATTTTTGGGGGGGAGAGGCAGGAAGTGCCACAGAGTCTCCAACTTCCTGTTCCTGTCCAGCAGGCTCCTCCCAGTGCTTTGTCCATCTCCTGTTCATTTTTCACTTGGATTTGAGCTGGAAGGATCACTCTTTGTGTCTGCTGCATCATTATCATTGGATTTGAGGATTTTGGGATTTGAGATTTTACAAGTAAGTTGGTGTTGTTTGATTGGGGCATTGCAGTTGCTGCAACTACAATTTTTGTACTTTTCATCATTTTTAAAAATAAATAGTTGTGGGTAGCCAGTAGGCCCAGAGCTAGTCATGGGTGGGTGCATGATGAAACATGATGAGACAACTGTTCCTTTGCTGTGTGATGTATTTATTAATTTCAAACATCATTTAGGGGCATGGATGGCATTGGATTGAATTGCAAAATGTGTATTTTTGGGTGTATTTCACTTTTTGGGCTGTGTGTTAAATACATGCCTTAGTTGTGTGTGGTGTGCTGCAGGCCTTGTTTAGCCCTGTGTATTTTCGTTTTTGCATTTTATTGCATTACAGGCATAGCAGTGTGGTTTACCATGCAGCCTTTGCCTGGCTATTATAGGCCTGTTTTCAGTACATTGTTTTCCAGGCCTCCTGCTTGTTGCTTGTGATTTGTGAGTGTCCATGTGGCTGGTAGCCATTTCTGGTGGGAGTTATAAGTGTGCTGCTTTTGCCATATACTAAGGCCTGCATGTGTTTCCTTTGTGGCCTAGGCTTCTTGTTGTGGTCCTGGCCATGAGGCTGGTGGCCATTTTGAAGCCAGGCAGTGTGCTTTTGCCATAGGCCTGCATTGTCTGTCTTCAGTTTCTTGTTGTTGTGGGCCTGGCCATGAGGCTGGCGGCCATTTTGAAGCCAGGCAGTGTGCTTTTTGCCATAGGCCTGCATTGTCTGTCTTCAGTTTCTTGTTGTTGTGGGCCTGGCCATTGTGAAGCCCGGTAGTGTACTTTTATCCATAGTCCTGCAAGCTTGTGGCCTAGTCTGCCAACAGGCCTTTCATCCAGTAGGCGCAGAGGTAGTCAGGGGTGCATGGAACAACTGTTTCTGTGTGTTCTGTTGAATTTTTAAACATCATTGAGGGCACATGGATGGCATTGGATTGAATTGCAAAATGTGTATTTTTGGGTGTATTTCACTTTTTTGGGCTGTGTGTTAAATACATGTTTAGCCCTATGGATTTTCGTTTTTGCATTTTATTGCATTACAGGCAAAGCAGTGTGGTTTAGCATGCAGCCTTTGCCTGGCTATCGTAGGCCTGTTTTCAGTACATTGTTTTCCAGGCCTCATGATTGTTGCTTGTGATTTGTGAGTGTCCATGTGGCTGGTGGCCATTTCTGGTGGGAGTTATAAGTGTGCTGCTTTGCCATTTAGGCCTGCATGGTTTTCCTCTTGGCTTACTGCTTGCATCCATCCCCTTTGCCAGCTGCAGCTCCCTGAATAATGTGATGAGCAAATAATTTAATGCCAAACAGGGTCCACTTCTATTACATTTGTATTTTTGTTGTTGTTCCTCTTCTTTCCTATCCTTCCTGACAGTGTACACAGTATACCATGAAAGCCCTTGTTGACAGTCTCACAAATGGCTGCACTAATTTAAATATTTTATTTGTTTGTTTGTACTACTAGTAATTGAACCACAACAACAAATGCAACATTTCACTGATGTTCTTCTCCTGGCTTCTTTGCTTTTAGGTGCACAAAAAGACAGAGGAGGAGGTGTCATCATCATCACCCGTTGTACTGCCAGGCAGAAGTCCTGCTGCACGTCACGTCCACGTGTGACCACCACAAACATCTCTGCAACTTGTGCACCTGCGTCCTGCTGACATCTGAAGAAGATGGCCCCAAAGAAAGGTACCAGGTCCTCCAGTACCAAGAAAGTTGCCAAGAGGAAGAAAAAGGAACAGAAGAAGGAAGTGGAACTTGCCAAGACTGGTGTGCCGGCCGATGTGTTTTTTGGTAAAAAAAACCTTACGCCTGCAGCAGCGGTGTCCGGCGGGGACCAAGCTGGGAGCAGCACCTCCGCATCAGCGAGCCCACCCCAGCAACCTAGGCCCAAGCCCATGACTGTGGCAGAGGTAGCCAGTCTACTAACGACCAGTGATGTTGAAATGTCATTATCGCAAAGTAGTACCCAATCCACGCACTCGCAGGCGGAAACTCAGCAGATAAGTGGGCAACCACAGCCGCAACCACAGCCGCAACCGCAACCCCAGCCGCAGCCGCAACCCTAGCCGCAGCCGCAACCCCAGCCGCAGCCGGAACCACAGCCGCAACCCCAGCCGCAGCCGGAACCACAGCCGGAACCACAGCCGCAACCACAGCCGCAGCCGGAACCACAGCCCACAATAGTAGTTGTTCCACCTGAAGTAGGGGCAGTTCAGGAAATCGAGCTATTTGCAGATGAAGAGGAGCAAGCCATTGTTCCAAAAGATCCATTGTCTTCCAGACCCCCAGCAAGGAAAAGGAGGGTTAGTCCATCAACTTCTTCTTCAAGCCCCGCTTCTGATGATCTAGATGCCACTTGGAAGCCACCAGCTCAGCCTGAGAGTGATGCACGCCACAAGACAAGGCTAGTGAAAAGGAAGGTTCCAGAAAGCCTTAGAGTTATGGAGGTAGATGTAGACGAGGGGGGTGATGATGATGGTGATGAAGAGCCAGTCATCATGAACATCACTCCTGGGCCTGCGGAGATGGAGACCAACATTATTAGACTATCCAAAATCGATGCGAGGGATGTAGCACGGATACCACCAACACAGGTAACGCCAACACGACCTCCAGCTTCCATATTTGCCTTTGCAAAGGCCCGGCAGGGACCTACATCCAGCTCAACCACCACCTCAGTAGGTGGTGGTAATGTAAGTGCACAGAGTCAAATTCCAGGCACACCCTCCAGTTCATCTGGTATTGTAAGTGGCACCTCCAGCAGCGCCAGAAAGTTCTCCTCCCCAGTTTGGGACTTCTTTTCGGTTAGCAGTAAGGAGGAGAACATTGCTATATGCTCAATTTGTCGGCAGGCTGTTAGGCGGGGTAAGCTTGGTACAAACTATGGTACCGGAGGACAAACAAGTCATCTCAAAAAACACCACAGTATCAAGTGGGAGGCTCACCTACTTCACTTTGAAAAAAGTAAAACTGGACCCATTGCTGTTGTTGGGGATGAAGAAGTAGGGGAAGATATGATCGCGGTGGAAGGTCAACAAGAGGGAGACATTTCTAGCCCTACCCCCGGCAGTGTAGTGGTAACGCCCATATCCTCAGCAACATCTGAGTGGCACCGTACTAAGAGTCAGCCTGAGACACCAAGGCAACCGGGCACTGCAATGAGCAAAAGTGCGGCGTCGTTGAGCCTAACTGGGTTCAAGAAGAAGGGTGCACCACAAAGGAAAATATTCCAGCCTACCATTGACAGCATGCTTAGGTCGGAGGGGCAGTACCAACGCAACCACCCAACGGCACGGTTGTACAATGCGAAGCTGGCTAAAATGTTAGCGCTGGACCTTCTCCCTTTTTCATTTGTGGAAGGGGTGGGTTTCCTTGAATTTGTGTCAGCCATCTGCCCTAAATGGAAGGTTCCCAGCCGGTCCTATTTTGCCCGAGTTGCTGTTCCAGCACTACATCACGATGTGCTGGAATTGGTTGGACAAGATTTGCAGCAGAGGGCTGTTCACAAAATCCACCTGACAACAGACATGTGGACCAGTTGCCAAGCCATTGATTACATGTGCATCACTGCACACTGGGTCTCTTTTGTGGGGGTTAGAGAAAAGCTATCTGAAGTAGGTGCTGTTGACACAGCTGAGATTTTTAATGCTTCTCGGAAACATGCAACTGTAGCCATGTTCGCCATGGAGAAATCTCATACTGCTGCAAACATTTTGGAAGAGTTTAACAGCAAGGTCTTTGAATGGCTGCGCCCCAGAGGGCTTCACATTGGTTTTGTTGCCACGGATAATGGCAGTAATATACTTAAGGCCATGACGCTTGGTTCCTATTTCAGGGTCCCGTATTTGGCGCACTGCATTAACATTATAGTTCAAGACTTTCTGAAAAAAGAACCCATAGTCAGCAACTTACTGACCACCTGCCGCAGAATATGCACGCATTTCAGCCATTCTTTTAAAGCCCGGAAGCAGCTGAGGATCATTCAACATGACTATAGAATGCCAGTCAAAGCACTGATGCAGGAGGTGGCAACACGTTGGAACTCAACGTATTACATGCTTGACCGTCTGTTTGAGCAGTTCAGACCAATCAATGAATATGTCATGCGAAGGGCGGATGCTACTGTGAAAGGCATGACCCTTCAGATGGACCAATGGTGCCTAGTTAAATCTCTTACAGAGATGCTTCTTCCTTTCGAGGTCTTCACACGTGAAGTCAGCAAGGAGGACTGTACTATGGGCCAAGCTATCCCATTGTTGCACATGCTAGAGCAACAGCTGAAGGAGGTGTCTGAAGCGTACATAGGTGTGGAGGAAAAAAAAGAAGCATATGAGTTGGTGGAGAGCTTATCATGTCGCTTGAGTGAAAATGCAAGGGTGCAAAATAAGATTCTGTCAGAAGAACATTACATTTGTGCCACAATTCTGGATCCACTGTACAAATCGGCACTGCACAGTAAGACATTACTCCCTTTTTCAGAAGTGGATGTTGCCCGGTACAAAACTTGGATAGCTGAGGCAGCCAGTACATTGGAAAATGAACGGCTGGTAATTAAAGGCCTCAAACCCACGTCAAGTACTGCAGCAGGGCATCCGGCGTCAAGTTCAACTTCAGAGCCTGTGGGCAGTGCATTTGGTTCACAGCTGTCACCAACACTATCGACAACAGCAAGAACCGGATCATCAGCCCCAGTACAAACGGCACAAGATTGGTATTTACAGCAAGGACTTGCTAGGTCCAGTGCTGATGCAAAGACAAAAGAGGCCGAACAAAGTGTAGCACCCCTGAACATTGACCGAATGGTCCAGGCCTACCTGGATGACCCAACAGAGGTCTACATTGATCAAAACCCATTGTGGTATTGGTATGGCAAAAGGGGCCAATGGCCAGTGCTCAGCAGGCTGGCGATAAACTATCTGGCTTGCCCTGTCACAAGTGTCTCTTCTGAACGTGTTTTCAGTGCTGCTGGTTCCATTGTAACAGTGAAAAGGACCAGTCTCTCACCCAAAAACATGGAGAGGTTAAACATGATCAAAATGAATCAGCAATTTATACCACCGAATTACACAATACATGAATCAATGCAGGAAGATGAGGACAGCGGCTCAGGTGACGGAAGTAGCGTGTTGGATGCTGATTACCTACTTCTGGTTGAACCCCCAGAGTTTGAGGACGAGCTATACTTCCCTGACAACTAGGCTTCCACTTCTTACTGTGGTTCTCCCTTATTTACTTCTATTTGTGTGTCTGTCTTTCTGTTTAGAAACTTCAAATCACAACAAATCCATCACCACCGTCTTCGTATTTTATTGCCTTATATGAGTTTCAGCTGTCTGCATTTCAGTCCACTCCTCCAAGTCCTGCTCCTCCATCCTCCTGAATCGACCTAAATCTATTGCCCTCAAGCCAGATGATGATTGGATGTAGCATAATCGAAGAAAAACTAAAATCTTGCCTCGTTGAGTCTCTCCAAAAGAAGTGGAACATGATGATGACTACTATAGCTATCCTCCTTTCCGAGCCGATACAGACTGCCCATTAACTGAAGATGAGAAGGAACAGGTAATGAATGATGACATGCATTGGACGCTGACTGAGTGATTTGTGTTGTTGTTGTTTGTAGTGCATGTACTATTATCTAATCTACACACTAGAAGTAACTCAATGCAATGTTTGTTTCCATTCTTGTTTTTTAATAACAATTTTCTACTTCTACTGCAGGCCGATCCATTGCATTTTGAATATGGAAAGGGGACTCAATCTGTACACTACTGCACACTGAGTTGGACAACACACCATGATGATGACCACAGTGACATAATATCTTTGCAGTCACTCAGTACGATCCGAGATGATTGATGGAATAACTCAGTGCGTTTTCATGAGTGCATTAAAGGTAACCAAGTCAACAACAACTACTGCAGACCTACATGTCTGTGTAGTGGTGGAGTCGAGTGTGGTGGTATGACTGTCAGCGGGGCATTGATTTAGTCACTTAATTTGTAAAATGCTATGTTGCTGTATATCTGCTTTGTCTGCCTCTGTCAAAAAAGGTACGCTAAATGGAGGATGGGTCAAGGGTGCCGTGGGCCTGCTCTGTCCTGTTGTTGTTGGAGGTTAATGCTGGAAACAGACTAAAGTAGACATGATGTATCCAAATCCATGCCGCCTCTGAAAGTGTTCTTGTTGCACTCCACCGTAATTTAGGCATTTTTTTTTCTACTTGATTTTTCAATATCCCTTTTGTTTTCCCATCTGCAATTACAGGCCGGCCCTTACCCTGTGCTACACTGGGAAAAACAACTCTCACTTACCTTACCAATGAATCTACATCTGCCAGGCAGGCAGTGGCATCACCCAAGATTGATGGCCGGAGCGTCCATGGAAGGGAGGACCAAGACGAATGCCGAGATGCAACTCCCCATTTTGACCAGGATAACATACAGTAACAGTATCAACTTTCATCATCTTTTAAATTTGATTCATTTTTTGTCTTCAATCATTACTACTGTGTGTAGTTGTTGTTGTTATGTTTGCTCTCTGCTTATAATTCAATTCATCCCTAACAGCTATTTTTGACTTTTCTTTGCTATCTTTAAGCCCGGGCCGGTACAACAGAACAGAAACTGTATGTAATTCGGGTCTCTCTGAGGGCAGACAGGCAAGGCAAATTGCATAATATACTGCTGCCCTGTACCTTTTTAATTGTCTAGTAGTAGTAGTTAGTAAGTACTATCATTAACCATCAAGTTATCATCATCATGCATGCATTTCCTTTTTCTCCCTTAACCCCTTGGCCGTGGCGGTAATTCCGCCGCGGCGCTGGTGGGGTGGGGGGTGAGCGCGGTGCCGCCATGCTTGTGACGGAACCACGCCGTCATGAGCCACGGGCGGCGTGTGCTCATGATGGCGTGGTTCCGTCACAGCCCCGCCCGCTCATTAATTTGCCCGCACACGCGGGGAATTAATCGCGCGTGGGACGAGCGGCAGCCGCAGGACGGAACCACGCCGTCATGAGCACACGGCGCCCGTGGCTCATGACGGCGTGGTTCCGTCATAAGCAGGGAACGGGTTAACAGATTTATGGATATGGTTGTCTGCCAAGATTGTGTTTTGTTGTTGTCCATGCGTACTGTTTTTCTTTGTCAAACCTTTCCCAAAACCCCCCTTCCCAACCATTCATCAAACCCTAACCCTCTTCCCCCGGGCTGTGTGACTTATTGAGGTGTGACTAAATAAAATGTACACCAATAATTTATCACACGCTTGCTGGGGCGGATGTGGCTAACGCAACAAAAATTCATTTTCAAGGCAGGGCGAGGATCTTCTTCTGCTTGCCCACCTACGAGCAGTATATTTGCGAGATTATTTTTTTACCAAAGGAACCTAATCCATCAGCATTAATTGCCGGCATAGATTGGATTTGTTGTCATCCTTTGAAACAGCACTAACGGTTACGCTTGTGTCGAGTGTACTGTAGGCCTAGTCGAGTGACTCGACACAGCTAGAGTTTGTAACTCTATGTACTAGGCTATCCCCGCCACCATTATGTTTCCTTGTATTTTGGCATATTATTGTTTGGCAGTAAGTTCCGTACTGTACTTCGTTCTACTACTCCTCCCACAGTCTCTCTCAGGCGACTGACTGTCTCATTTTCTTTTTTGCAAATGCTACTGCCAGGGTCTACTACTACTACCACCACAACCATGGCATGTTGGGAAAGAAAACCATCATCACCATGCAGCCATCGCCGTGCCCAAGTTAAACATCAAGCACAGGTAAGAGAAGAAGTTTGGGGGAGGCATAATTAATAACGGAATTTTTTTCATTAATTCTATTTCACACACCCCTTTGAGTCCAGTTGCAGAATGCATAGATTAGGAGGAGAGACTGACAGTACTAGTAGGACAAGTCCCTCAGTCAGGGGTACCGCATCTGTCTGTTTGTGTCTTAGTAACTCAGCCAATTATTTAAATCAAACACTGGCTGTGGCACTGCACCAGCAAGGAAACAGTGTAACGTAAAACAGTAACCCCACCCACAAAACATTAACAACATCGTATATAAAGTCTAAATATGTAATTTAATACCCTAACAAAAATAAACTATGTAAAAAAAATCCCACAACACCTGACCCACCCCTCTCCCTAACCCCAACCAATGTCCATGTCCCGGAATGAAAAAGTCCAACAAATGTCCAATAGTCCAAAACCCAACGCCCGATTCCCACCCACCAAAATAAGCTATAAAAAAGGGGCAATAAATAAACGGGGTCTCAGCGGGCACGGATGCGCTCCTCTAGGTGGGCCACGCGGCGCTTCAGCGCGCGGCAGTTGCATCCACAGGGGGGGGGCAGCAGTGCTTCTTGCAGTGTGGCGGCAGGTGGCTGCCAGGCGGTGGCGCCATAACACTGGAGGGGGGTGGCTGGGGCCCCCGGCATTGGAGGAGGCTGCAGCTACTGCCGCCGCCGCCTCCTCCTCCTCCTCCTCTAGAACCACCAGCCGCTGGTATTCAGCCTGTATGGCCTCCAGCTTCCGGCGCCGGGCCTTGGCTGCCAACTCCTTCCTGACGACTTTACCTTTGGAAGGAGTAGCTATATCAAGAAGAAAAAACAAGACTATTGTAAAATATACTCTTAGCAAAGCAGTCAGACAAATTCATTCTACACATAGTGGCACAGTAGCACTAGCAAGCACAGTACGTAACATTTGCGGTATGTATCTATCCTCCCACTACCTCGGCCTCGAACATTTGTGGGAGTTTCAGGCATTCCACCACCCATGCATCTGATTCCTATCAGACACCTATGCATGCATCCCACGTATCCTTCTCTGCCAGTCATAAATATAAAATCTCGCCCGTCCTTCCTCCTTCCACCCTTCTTTCTCTTTTCGTTCAACCCATCCATCAAGGTCATCTGATCTGACTTTTAGTCTTCTCCATAAAACTTTCACAGCTGAGTTGAAGTCTGATAGAAGAGGCCATTGGTTACTCAGTACACTCCCATTGCTAATGCTAAGTAAAGGGTGTCTTCTTCAACCGTTCACAACAACTTCTTACTTAAGTCTCAACAGTACAGTATACATTACACCCTTGCAGCGAGTGTAATGTCAATAAGTAAGGATTAGGAATATAACTTATCACCGCCCGCCACTGCTCCTGGCTCACTCTCTGCAGCTCCTCCTACAACTGCCGCATCGCCTGCACCCTCAGCGGCCACGTCACCTTCGCCGCTGGCCCCGGTACTGGTGGTCGGTAGTACGCCTAGAAAAACATTACACATTTTTCAGATGCCATATACACCTCCCCTATTTTTCACTAGCAAGATTGAAAAAAAGTTAATACATACATAATACATATACAACATACATCAGTAGCACAAATCAGGTAGTAGAGTAGACACTAGTAGTGTAAGTGTTATATGGTCCCTAGGGTCATTCTAGTCTTTGCTAAGTTACCCCGAGCCATGCAACCATTTTAGCTTTGTGTCTTTTATTTTTGCGCAAGTTACCTCGCAGCTTGTTGAGAAAGACGCCTTTGAGCCCACATGAGCTCATACTGCTACTGTCTGAGCGCTGCGTACAAGGTCGAAAAACAAGCCACTTTGTTATGGAGTTCTGGTGTTAGTCCATATTGCTTATTCATAAAAATACTACACTTTTTGGCACGACTGAGAAATGCTTGCACTATACTAACGCGCACCATTTTTCTCATAACAGACAGAAGATTCCCTTATACGAAGAAGCAGAGCTTTGCAGAGCTTATGATGCAACCAGTACTAGGTTTTTATAAGGTGAGGGGTCCCCAGAATTCTCACATCTCCATTTATAATTTTATATAAACTAGATTCCTACGAAGGGGAGGGTGGTTCTTCCACCACTGTTCAGTTATCATGATCTCGCCTTTTGGCTTCTATGGACTTGTAGTTGTAAGTGTAACAATGTTTATTATTTTAATCTTATGCATTTTGCTGTTGCTGCTGCATTATAGAACAACGTACAGAGCTTGTCAGTTGGAAATAAACCTTTTGAACTTACATAGACTCAGTGGTATTTGGTGTGGACTTACACGAGAGAGTGAGCGAAAGGGTGTGCATTGCTTCCGAGACAGAGGTCGGGAGTGTTATGTTCTGGGTTGTCTACTCATTGGGTATTTTGGGGGGGGTTTCGGAGACCAAATGAGACAGTATAACTAGTCGGTCAGGGGATTGTGGTGGCTTCTGATTGAGGTGTGAGGAAGGTCCAACCTCCCATCACCAATGTCCTATTTTCTTGTGCAAAGTTCTGTATGTGCAGAATCCCTACAACAGTAGTAGTATGTCCTATCCTATCAAAAATTGTAAAATGTGGTTGGGCATTTTCTTGTTGGGAATTGTCGAAAAGCCTCAAGATTAAGAAGACTAGAAGTAGTAGAAGAGGACAACCCAAAGGACTGGACTCAATGGCTAGAGCTATTGGTGAATCTGAGTTTTATTTAAAATATTTTAAATAAAGAGTGGCCAACTGGGCAAGCTTAGCTACAGACAGACTAATAGTAGTAGTACAGAGAGTCATAGCAGACGCAGTTAGAGGCAGGGATAACAAGAATTTAGAAACAGATAGTATAGATCAAAGAAGAATTTGTAAAAATTATAATTAGGATACTGAAATAATAGTTCGGAAAAAATAAGGTGCAGGAAAAGTTTGGGAAATATAATTATTAATATTAACCACTGGAGGACTTACTGGGGCCAGCAGCAGAGCCCTCGATAGAGGAGCGGTCCTGTCCCTGGGAGGCATCTTGGAGATCTTCTTGGCCCGCCGGCTGTGACCCCGTCTTCTTGCCCCTGGGTGCTGATCATGTAAGATTTCATAAAGAAAGAGACAAAAATTAAAGTTTGGTGTGAAATAAATAAAATATTTTCAAATACGCACCAAAAACATTTTTGGTAACAACAATTGCAATAAAATTTACCTATCTAATCTGATCGACTGGTAGTATTGCGAGATTCACGGACCGCCTAGCAAGCCTAACTACCACCTGACCTAGCCCACCTATTCTAATCCAGACGGGCCAATTGTTCAGTAAGTCTGCATTTCCATTTATTTTAGTCCTCAAAAATGCATAGATGGAGGACACATGCATACATTTTTGCATACACCAAATTGTTGGCTGGTTGCCGCTGATGTTCTGCTAGTGATGATATAAGCCTATTAACACTCAGTAAACAAACTACAAAAGGTTCTACTAAGGACTGGGGTAAGCAGCACTCAGCAGCACGTGACGTGACAGAGGATGCGTCACGCACACCACTTAAAAATTTCCAACTAATAAGTAACTAAACCTATCAATCCACCACTATCCCTTCTTAGTGGCAGGAGGACAAAGGAAGGACTACTCTCTCTAGCATTACGTCACTTAAGTTCTCTAAAGTAAACTCTTACATAATCATCAGGCCAAGCGAGCGCAAAGTTGCAAACAAGTAAGATTAGTAGCGCCGAGCGCCTGTGTCATAACAATCTCAGATTTTTAAACGTAATTTACCTGCAATGTAAGCAGCAGCATTCTTGCTGGTCAGAAAAAAAAATATTCGCAATATATAACACAGAGCAGAAGAACACAAAGTAGTAATATTAAATAGCTACTCACCAAGCCCTGGGACCTCCACTCCTAGCAGGTCCAGCAGGTCCTGCTCCCGGTCCAGAATATCGGACCACCGGTGCGTCAGCTGATTATTGGTGCGCCGGACACCAGAGCAGCGAAACACTCCCCGACGCACCTTGCCCCACCGCTGCCGACGCTCCTGGAGCCCGTACCTGGACCCAGGCCTGCCGCCTGCTGCCAGGGTTAAGGGGAGGTGGCGCTGAACCAAAAAAACCAGTGCGGGCACCTCCGCCTCACCGAATAAGACCCGTGCCTGCACCCCTCTTTGGGGCCGCCTTCCGCAAGGAAGGCGGTCGCGGCTCTGGCTGCGACTACGAGCCCTGTGGCTGTGGCCCTTTGCCATGGTTCTGGGTAGGCGGGGGGCGGAAAAGAAAAGGTAGGAATTAAAAAAGTAAGTAAAAATTAAAAGGCAGGTAATAGAAAAAGTGTGAAAAAGTCATTAAAAACACACAAAAAGTAGAAAAAAACTCAAAATATAGAATCAGGAAAATAGATAGATAATAAATAAAAAAAGACCAAAAAAAAGTTTACAGAAACAAAGGATTGAAAAGATAGAGGGAGGATTGAAAAGCAGGCCCAGAACCATAGCAATAGAGTGAAAAACAAGATGGCCGCGCCCATTGCGACCGCATGGGCAAGTTTGCGCGATATTTCCCCCCCGAGCACGCAAAAAGCGTTGCGAACAGGTAATGCGCGTTCCCGAACAGGAAATACTTATCGCGAACGGGCGGGAGCATGCAATACGCGACCCAGAACAGGAAATAACCATCGCGAGCGGGTGGGACAAGTGAAAAACAAGATGGCCGCGCCCATTAGCGACCGCATGGGCAAGTTAGCAATATATTTCCCCGCGAGCACGCAAAAACACATCGCGAACGGGCGGGACAAGCAATTCCACGACTTCGCGGAATTTCTACGTGCTCGCGGAGATTTTTAACAATTTCGCGGAGATTTGCGTAACGCGACTACGCAAATTCCGCCCACCCCTATGATGTCATGTGATTCTAATACTGTGTACATTGTCTGAAATGTCCCTGCAACAAACAATATATACATAGCACAACTTATTCATCCTGTCAGAAAAAGAATCTTATAACATTCAAGGGCCATAAATAAAATGACACACACTATCCAGTAGCATGCAATTTTTATATACTTAACGATAAGGATGATCTTTTAGAATATTTTGTCCTTGTTATAGTCTCCAAAAATGTAAAAGGAGGAGATAGAACTCTTGAACTGAGAAGAGTGGAGTTCAAATGCATTATTAGTTTCAATACTCTCCTTCCAACAGGATTGAATTCTGATGAAGAGATGTCCGCACATTTAAGATAAATATGAGCTTCCCTAAACATATCTCTAGCCTTGATTGCTAATGGTATAGATGAGCTAACTCTGTTTTTATCTGTTTGTATATGAAGAATGTTTTAAAGTCACATCATTTATTTCATACCATTGTACTGAAAGCACACCATCTGCAGTATTTGGAGATGTTTGTTTTTGACACAGTGGCCACTTCATCTTCTTTTTGATGGATGTTAAAGCAAAATCATAAGCTAAGCCATGATTTTATATTAATATTGTTTGGATTGTTTTTCAAGTAGGAAATTCATATCAACATTATGAGATTAAATGTATTAGAGTTATATACAATCTATTTAAGGGAACTCTGTGATAGACCCCCCTGGTGAGGAAATAATATTTTCTAAATGCAAGCTCACTTAGGCGTAATATTTACCACTCTGAATGCACAATGTTTCCCATGCTTGTCAAGACCATCAAGGCAGTATAATAGGGAATTTCTTATAACAATTTTCCACTGCTATGCCCACTTGGGAACCAATCAAATTCAGATATTTGGCCTTTTATATTTGTGTTATTTTGCTAATGATTGTCAAAATGAAAGACTGGCTGCATCTTTTTAGTTGTCTTTACAGATGATTGTTTACACATTTTATGGGGAACATGCATTGAATAATGAATTTAAATCATCTATGACATCAACTACATTGTAAGGGTATTTATCTATGGCAGTATCTTTCTCATTCATATTAATGTGCACAACAATGTGTATTATTTGATCTCTGCATACGAATTTATAACACTGTAAGAAATGTAAATTGCAAATGAATATAGTGATCATTTCAATTCAACTTCAGAACCATAGCAATGTGCTTACCTTTTATTATTATGTATTAATTCATAAGTAATTATGATATTTGTGTTCCTGTAACTGGCAAAACCCAATCAGTTAATTCTTTTGTTCATCAGTGCAAAATGGTCGTACTCATCACTATTGCCAGTCACTCCTTTCTGATGCCTTTTGTCTATTTTGTTTGTCACATGGTATTGGTATTAATACGCATCAGAAATGGCTCACTTGTAGACCCATGAAAAAGTCTTCAGCCAAAATGCATTGGGGATGCAGCCATAGACAAATAAATAATGATAGCTGCAAAATTCTTCGTTTACGTGTTTTTTTGTTTACGGATGTAGATGGAGGAATTTGGTAATACCTGGAAGATGTATTTACCACACAGGTACATATATGTGGTTTGGTATAAAAACTTTAGTCTTATTTGCCTGTTGATACTTTTTTCAATATTTTGTCCTCAATATAGTGTCCCATCAATATTCTGATGCTGTTATTCGAGGTGCACACCACTTATCCAGTGTTTAATCTTTCTCTCCCAGTGACTTTGCAGCTCAGACCCACGCCACAACACTGTCCACAGCTCACTTCATGGCACAGATGCATCAACTTCCTTGAATAGTTAAAAGCAAAGTCAGGAAAGGGAGAACAGCTTGCCTAAAGTTTTTAGTATCAATCTCTACTTTGCAGGAAAGAAGACGCAATATTTTCTTTCCAGTGTAGCAGCTCTTTCAGAGTTCCCAACCTGAACTCTGCAGTAATAGTACTAAAGCAGCTTAGGCTGTGATGATCACTTAGCCAGACATTTTTGATTTAATAAGAAATGGTATTTTGTCTTCTTTAATCTGATCTATGTGTAAAAATAAAGAAACTCATTACTAAAGACCCATTCTTTTAGCCCCATTAATATTCTTAAAATTTACATGTATTCATCCATGAACAGCAATTAGTGCAGGAAAATGTTCATTAACATGTCGAGCTTCTACTGCAGGCTGACAGCTTACCTTGCCTGATGTATGAACTGGCCTTGATGAACTCTCCAAAGGCTCGAGACTTTCATCATACAATTTTCTGACTGAATGTCAAAGATAGTTTCCTTAGCGGTTGATGTGTTTTCCCTCCTGGCTGACCTTTCTAGCATCACCAGTCTTTCGACCAGTGTTTAATTTGTAAAAAAAAATAAGTATTGGAGCCCAATGTTTAGCTAAAAAGCCTGTGTCTGGCATTTTAAAAAATCAGGGTGCTGCATAGCCAATGCTGCACAGATCCCCCCCTCATGCTTTATTAATTCACCCCCAGACATAGCCCTTGTGCCTTTTTCTCACTCTTGCAGGTTGTTGCGGGGTGAAAAAAAACTCCCAATACCAGAATAAACACACACTCTTCTTTGCAATGCAAAGACAGTATTTACTAACTGTCGCGACAGGGAGAAAAACCTTCAACATACAACACGGACTACACCTCAGCCCTGCTCTGGCTGTTTCTTCAGTTTTTCTCAAATGCCTGCTTGCAGACAGGCCTTTTTATATACCCTAACACAATGCTTTATTACACATAGTAAATAATAGTTGACCTGCAAGTTACAGATTTAAGATGGCAAAACACTCAAAGACATGTGAAATCATAACCCCGAATTCCTGAACTAATCCATTACACACTGTTCATTATACTTCCAACAAAAGTTGATGGCTGAGCATTCTTCTGCCTATGAATGCGTATGTGTTTCATGGTAGATGCAATTTCCGTGAAGTGTGTGCTGGCAGCATTGTCCGCCTAAGTCCTTTGTGTGCTCAGAACTGAGATACTTCCCTGCACCCATTGTTTAATCAAGCACCTGTGTGCTGCTCAGGGCTAATTTGATTATATGAACCTATTGTCTAATCAAGCCATAATCTGTTTGGAGGCACGGGATGCGTGCCGGTGGACCAATGTGCTGATGTCGTAAATTCTTCCAAGTCTATTAAGCATGAGTTGGTCTTCAACTGAAAACCCTTTTAAGTTTCCTATTCCACTACATGCTTAAGTGAACTTTTCACCTTGTTTGTGTCAGTGCAGGATTTTTGCCTAAACTGGTTTTAAACCATGAATAGTTGTGTGGTGTCTGCTTGGGCTTGATGTTGCGCTATATTTTCATGTTTTTATGTTTTCTATAACATGTTCATTTTTTACATTTCCTACAACTTTCCCCCCTCTAGTTGATATTTCAGCTATTTCATTTGGATCTTGGTTTTTTTCCTTGGCACAAGGTGATACACGTTGCCCTGGGAATTTACTACTTGTGTTGGTGTCCTAACTGAAATCATCCATCCTGGCTTGGCGCCTATTCTCCTACAACATTCAAGAATTACTTGTATCATACAGTACATTAGTAGTAAGACCACAGTTGTGGATAACAAGGACCCCAACAGACCCAACATCTAGGATGGCAGTGACGCAAACCAGCCACTAAACCAACTAACTGGGGCACCTCCTTCATCTATCATTTTAGTCTGTAAATTATGCAGTGTCTGCATTGCCTCCGACAAAGCTCCATTTTCTGCATCATTTGCTGGAATTAACTTGTAGCACGCAGTTCCTATTTTCTTGCATACCCCTCCTTGCATGGCCATCATAAGGTCAAGTACATAACGATGTTGCAGCACCATCATTCTTATGGCACGCAGTTCTGCTTTCATGGCATTGAAGCCATCGTTGGTAGCATTGATGACTTTGAGGAGCTCCCACCTTACAATCTGGAGCAGACGAGCTGTTGCTTTAGCTTGAACAAACAGCCAGATGCTCCCAAAGAAAAGTTCAGCCTCGTTGAACAGGTGATACTCTAGGGGAATGTCATTCCAGGTGCTTGTGCCATAATACTCTGCAGTTCACTTCCTTCGGCTGTGATGTAGCAAGGTCGTTGGAGGGATCATGGGGCGTTTATGCAAAGCGAATATGCTTATTCCAGGAATTACTAAACGGGAACTTGAAAAGTCACAATGGAGCACACCCCTCCCCAGTCTGGTGGTAACAGGGCATACAGTAGGTCTCCACGCTGCCAGAACAAATCCATGGGGCTGGAGGTGCCCCCCTTTATGGTGGCATGGAATACTGTGATCCTACAACCAATATTCTGGCCTACATTGATGGTGCCCTTTCCCCTGAAACATAAGGAATCAGAAGTTAGGTTCATGACAGTTTGTGGACTTAAATTGCTATCTATCCATTTATAACACAAGATGTTTTCGTCCCAGCTAGGTGTACATTTCCCTATTGCATCCTGGCTGACATCAGTGCCATTCCATAAAGACATGGCCCTACAGGACAAATCAATGTTGGGATGCCACTGATCATGGACAAAGACTGACCCTGTCACTCTAAACCCTGGCCATCGAACACGGTCTGGGGGTAATGGGTTTACAAAATAGTTGTTACACTCAGTTGGTGGGCATGTTACTCCTAGAAACCCTAGATCTAGGACCATCTGGGTCCAATTTACAGTGGTGGGGTGCCCTGTCTTTCTCATGCATGATATTTTTCCCTGATGTACTGCCAATATGTGATAATGTATAGGACTTCTAGTTAAGAGTCATATTTTGTCACATTAACTAAGAAGCTTACTACTTTGACATGTTTTAATTGCATCTGTGCCTTTATTCTGCATAAGTAAAGATGCAATAAACACTGAACTGTGTCTGGGGTTACTTTTTTCATAGATGCTGTCTATCTGAACCAGTTGCATGAGGAATTAGGGAGCAAATGAAGCACAACTCATTTGCGGTCTCTGAACCTATTTCTGACTTATGCTGATACCACATGCTATCTGACAATTTAGCGTGGGCATTATGGGTCACAATGTTATTACAGAGCTCTCTCCAGATGTGGAAAACATTAGAACTAGAGGGTACTTTGCTAGCAAAGAAAAAAAGGATAGAAGTAAGAGACAAAAAGAAGCATGAAAACAAAAATACATATCTTTTGTGCTGTCCGTTTAAAAAATAGTCCAAAAGCATAGTTGGAAGGGGGTGCTTTCATGACGACAATCTTCATTCCCCTCTTGTTCCATTTGCATTGTTTATTGTTTTTGGCGAGATGCTGGGTTGAGACGCACAGGGCTTCCTGCTGTCCATCTTGAGGGCGGTTGGTGTGACCATGGTGACTGTGTAGGGGCCCTTGAAACATTTCTCCCTTCATTTTTGGATCCAATTGCATACAAACACTTGATATCCTACTCGCACAGGTGGGAGGTCGAGCTCGGCATTGGTGCACTCTTCTTTTTCCTTGGTTACCTGTTTGGAGATGAACCTTGCACAGTTCATCTGTTCACACAAATACATATGCATGTCATCATTCAGTGCTTGTGACAAGCTTTCTCCCTAAATTCTACTCCTCGTGGCAGGGACTTAGACATTGATAGACCTTCCTGTCACAATTTGATGGGGTGTTAAGTGATGGTCTGAACTCGCCATATTTCTCAGGAAAAAAGAGTGCTATTGGCAGACAGTTTAAATATGTTGTGTTCAAGGTAGCACATAATTTGCTTATCTTGCTCTTCAGCAGACCAACCAGCAGCTCAATACCATTACTTTGGGGGTGGTACATGGAGGACCATGTGTGCTTTATCCCTAACAGTGTTGTAATATGCTCAAATATTGTATTAGAAAAATGAGTGCCATTGTTGGATCTTATTCCTTGTGGTATTCCCCATTGTGATAGCACTTCACGAATCAGGAATGTGGCTGCTGACTTGGCATCACAGTGAACGCATGGTCCTGCTTCAATCCATCTGGAAAATGGGCAGACCACCACAATGAGGTACCTGTAATTACTGCACCTATCAATCATATACATAAAGTCCAGATGAACGGTTTTGAAAGGACCCTTTGGTTGCGGAATGGTGGAGCTTATCACTTTTAGGGTGGGATTAGGGGAAAACTGCTGGCAGATGATACAGTTGTGCAGATGTATGGTGATCATGCCGTGCACATTTAGAACAAACCAGTCTTGTTGGATTTGTAATGCCAGATAATCCCTAGAAGTATGGGCTGGCAAATTGATCATCTGATCCAGGGCTATTGCAAACAATGTCTATGGCATCACTGGTTTTCCTGTAACTAGTTGTCTGGACACTAGGCCATTCCCTGACTGGATGCATTGTCTATCTTCCCATAACTGCTTTTCGTGCAAAGGAGCATCTTCCTGCAGTTCTCTCAGGTGTAACCTTGCTGTCTCAGTGAAATGAGGCGTGTCCTTGTCTGTGGTAGTTTTGGATTCTTACTCCACTGGTGAGGCAGTCTGAGCCACCAGAACATGGGCAGATTGTAAATCTGATAGTACTGTTGTGGGCGTGCTCCTTGCTGCATCTTTAGCTGCCTGATCTGCTAGTGTATTATCCCGGGACACGAAATCCTGCCCATTTGTGTGCGCTGCACATTTCACAATCGCCACTGCCTGTGGTAACGTGAGAGCCTCTATTGGAGTATCTAAGAGGTTTCTACGCATCACAGGGCCACCATCTGACTTAAGAAACCCTCTCCTGTTCCATCTCATGATGCTTAAGTGCACAGTGGTGGTTACATAAGTTGAATCTGAGTTTATATTAGTGCTGTTAGTTTTAATGCTTGGGCAGAATAATGTGCGGGTATTGTCAATCGTTCTATGACATGCAGTGTACCAGAGGAACTGTGCTGTTGTGCTGCACCTGTGTGTCTAATTCCTGTCTCCTGGTAAATCATTGAAGACCAGTCAACAAAACAGACAATGCTACCTGGTGTAGGATCCTCTGTGGCTTGACTACATTCGTTGGGACTGTACATTGCACAGTCATGCGCATCCTCCTCAGGGTCTAATGTTGAATGGGCAAATAATGCCACAGGGTTCATGATATGACTCTTCGCAATCTTCAAAGATGGCAGTGACAGTATAACCTTGTTTCTGGACACTCTCTGAGTAGTCAGAGTGGTCTTCACATTCTGAATTATGGCAAATACTGCATGCTCTGCGTAGAGCATCAAGAGTGCCCCCATAAGTATGGGGATGCTCTTTTGTACTGCAAAGTCTGCAGTGGCAAGATCCTGCTCACAAGGATAGTGACCTTTGATAACTGATTCCCGCAGCCCACTGAAGTATAAGATTGGTTTATGCCCTAGCAAAAACTTCTGTGTGAGGACAAATATCATCACCTGACTGGTGCAATGGCAGAATAAACAAAACTCCTGGTGTAATCAGGAGATCCCAAGAGTGGAGCATTTGTTACTTCAGTTTTCAGCTTCTGAAACGTCCCCTTCATCTCTTGTGTCCATGTTATCCTGTCCTCTCTATTTCTTGCCTGTTTGATAGCAGCTAAAAGGGGAGCTATTAGTATGTTATAGTGAAACACCCACTGTCTCACATAATTACAGAGACCGATAAACTTCTGCATTCCTTTGACAGATTCTGGTTCTGTCAACTGGCGGATGGACGCTGCCCTTCCAGGTGTTATTAGCTTACCAGATGCTGACAGCAATTGTCCAAAGTATTGTACTTCTTCTTATCAGTACTGAATTTTCTCTCTCTCTACTGTGTATCCTCTCCGTGCAACATTGGTTAGAAGAGAAATTGGGGCATATTTACGAGAAAAAGTCAGAGTGCGGAGCTGCACCAAATCCGGCAGCGTAGTGCTCCGACATTTTCAAAACGCAGGGATGCACCGTATTTACTACAATACGGCGCACTCCTGTGTTTTCCTTAGTGCTGGTGCTAAAATTAGCTGCCTAGTGCCAACTCAGCCACCCTTGCACCATAGTGGCTTTTTGCTCTTTCAGTGTGTGCTGCAGAATGCAGCACACATAGAAAAAGCAAAAACATGGAGAAATAAAAGCATTTCTCCTTGTTGCCCATTCTAGAGCCTGCTCTTGGATGGTTTTAGTTTTTGGCGCTGCCACAGATCTACACCTCCTTGTAAATCTGGGGCAGTGTCAAAAAGAAATGGGTGTTGTGGCGGAATGCCCACAGCAACATCCATTGCACGCCCCTTTGACACAGAGGAATGCGGTAGAAAGGGGCATAATTACAAGGCAGCGTTAAGCCACGCTAAGTGACTTAGCACCAACTTGTAAATAATGAAAATGGTGGTATGCCACCAGAGCGTCAAAAAAAGTGGCACTCCAGTGGCGATAGGGGCTTGTAAATATGCTCCATAGTGTCTCTTCTGCACTGTTGCTCTGTGGGACTAAAAATCAATATGTCATCAACATATTGCAACAGAGTACTATCACATTGGAAATTTGACAGGTCATTCTTTATTGCTCTGTTGAACACGCTGGGGGCTTCGCAATACCCTTGGGGTAAACGAGAGTACAAATATTGAGTCATGCTATATGAGAGCGCTGTCCGGTAGTTGCTGTCTGGATGAAGACGAATGCTGAAGAAGGCATTCTTTAAATCAATGCCTGAAAAATACTTGGCTTCCTGGGGAATATCCGTCAAGATGATGGAGGGGTCATGGACAACTGGGAATTCTGGTAACACTATGTTATTAAGAGGGTGCAGGTCTTGAACCATGCACTAAGTATTACCCTTAGCTTTTTTGACCAAGTAAATCAGGGTGTTGCAAGGAGACACTTCAGGGTAAATCACTCCTTGTTCCAGCAACGCCTGTATAGTCTGGGTGATGGCCTCATCTACTTCCTTGGACAGGGGAATTGCATCATTCTGGGCGAAAGGGCACCCTCCTTCAATGTAATCCGGAATGGTGTGGCATCGTGGATGAGACCAACATTGTAGGGACCCTTAGTCCACAAGGTGTCTGGTACTTGGGGCAGATCTGCTTTCTTTAATCAAAATGCTCTGCTGGGTGTGGGCATTCTGACTTCTAACACTGTCCTCAATGGCATGTCCTCTTGAAAAACCACAACTGTTTTCTTGGGGTCATCATCAAAAAGTTAGTCATCCAGTATCTTTGTTACCAACTTTCCTGGCTCTAGGAAGACGACATATGCCCACAATATATTATTATGGTTGCTTGCTATCAGGGCGCCATAAGCTGGTGTTATTTCCAAGGCTTCTATCTGCAATATCAACTCAGCATTCGATAGCTAAGAGTCTTGCCCTTGTTGTTGAAAAAGGAAATTGAACTTCCTTTCCCAGTAACTCTGGTGTGTCTGGTATGATAGTATATACTGCTGAAGTGAATGCCTCCAAATCATTGGGTCATGGTTTGATTCGGTCTCTGGTGGAGGAATCTACCATCGGTGCAATGATTCTGGAAGGTGGGACCCCAGGGGTGGAGCAATTCATAGCTCCATCCGCTTCAAAATGAATAGTCATATTTAATTTGGTCATCAAATCTCTCCCTAACAGATTAGCTGGGGCAGCCTGAGAGAACAGTAAACAGCCATCAATGTGTCTCCGCACTACTTCCATCTCCACTGGTTTGGTAAAAGGAACCCTTATAACTTCCCCTGAGAATACCTGTGTGTCCATTGATCTGTTGGAAATCAGAAGGCCTCCCTCCCTAATACACAATTTGGTTGCTTCTGTATCTATGAGGAATGCATATCTCTTGTCATTGATTGCTACCGTCACAGTGGGTTCCTCATCTGGCCTGTGCATTACTGAAAAGACTGGACACATAGAAATACTCTGCGGGCCCACTCATTGTGTGTATCCTCCCACAGGATTCACCTGGAAAGGCCTTTTTCTCACCTTACAACTACACTTTGTCCGTTTTGGAGTGGAGTCCCCATGGGGGGTGCTTGGTAGTTCTGATGAGGTGGTCCCTTCTGCACTTGGGGCATTGCTGGCGGCTAGACATTTTGCAAGGGTGTCTGGAGCACATATATTACTTGTGGATTTTGTGTGGCTGCACTGTCATATTACCTGGTTGACCATAAATTTCCATTCTTCCATTTTGCTCATCCCGTCTCTTCGTGTGGCAGTCTTTAATACAAGGCCCAAACCTCTGACAATAATAACATGCCTGATCCCTTCTTGGAGGACCCACCCTACCTCTTCCTACTCCTCCTCATCCTCCTCTACTACTTTCCTGTGCCCTTACATCTTGTTGCTGCTGTGGGTACTGCCATTTGGTGGCCCCTAGGATCGTTCCCACAGATATTGCAGTCATCTGAGTAGCCGCTGCCTTTACAGCACTGTCAATCGCTCTTTTCTTCGCTTGTTTCTACTGCACTAACTTGACAGCTGCTTTCTCTGCTACTTCGTCTTTACTCATTTCTTTTTCTTGCCTTTTCTTGCAAAAATGGGTTATGTATGCTTGAATTTCAGTCGAGAGCTTGGCTTCCAGTGCCACTATGCTATCTAAGCTGTGTCCTGCATGTCAGAACGTAACCCTTTCTTCACTATATTATAAAACAGTACAACATTACCTCCTCTCACTTTCCCAGCCCTGACCCACCTCCTGGGTCCACTTTTCTTTGTCTTATTGATGTGTTGCATGTGGTCCTCATTTAGTTGCATAGACTGGGCCATGAGGGATCTGATGTCTGGCCTATCGAGGTACATTTTCCTCGGATTGTCCCACACTACAGATCTGACCAAATTAAATGGAGACCCATCACATCTGGTATCTGTGAGGGTCACATTTCTAACTCCAGCCTTTTTGAAATATTGTGTCTGTTTCATCTCCTATGAGGGAACTAAGGAGGCTTGTTACATCCCCTACTGCCAGTGTAATACCTGCAGTTTGTTTTTCAAATGACCTGAACCATTTTCCTGCTCCCTCGCAGAAAGGTCTTTTTATACACACTAACACAATGCTTTAGTAGACATAGTAAATAATTGTTGACTTGCAAGTTACAGATTTATGATGTCAAAACACTCAAAGACATGTGACCTCACAACCCTGAATTCCTAAACGAATCCATTACACATTCTTCATTATACTTCCAACAACCAAGCATTCTACTGCCTAAGAATGCGTGTGTGTTTCATGGTAGATGCAATTTACCTGAAGTGTGTGCTGGCAGCATTGTGCACCTAAGACCTTCCTGTACTCAGAACTTAGGAACTTCCCTGCACCCATTGTGTAATCAAGCACCTTTGGGCTCAGGGCTAATTTTATTATATGAACATATTGTCTAATCAGGCCACAATCTGTTTGGAGGCACGGGGTGTGTGCCTTGGACCTGTGTGCTGATGTCGTAAATGCTTTCAAGTCTTTTAAGCATGAGTTGGTCTTTAACTGAAAACCCTTTTAAGTTTCCTATTCCACTACATCCTTAAGTGAAGTTTTCACCTTGTTGGTGTCAGTGCAGGATTTGGGCCTAAACTGGTTTTTAACAACAAACATCTGTGTGGTTTCTGCTTAGGCTTGAAGTTGCGCTATATTTTCATGTTTTTTACTGCGCGTTCATTTATACATTTGCTACAACAAGGTTCTTTTTCTTCCCTGCCTTCTTTTTTTTTCTCACAGTTCTTTTCTCTTACTCTTCCTCCTTCTTTCTCCCTTTTGCATTTTTCTCTCACTTGCTCTAGTTTGAAGTCCGATAGGGCAAAATTATGGTCTTCAAAAATTAGTGCCGGTGGGCCTCACCTATAACCACTGGCTCAAATTAAGCACTCCTTTTGATATGAGAAATAGGAGGCACTCTGTCTAACACTCATTATCTTTGCACCCTTATTTGGTGTGGTAAAATCACACCATGTAAATACAATTCCTAAGTGAAACAGCAAGCCGAACATATACACCTCAGTTATACATGTGACGCACGTCTCCAGAGCAAAATCCCCCACAAGAAGTCTAGTTTTATGAGCATTAAACTCAAACGATGTGCACCTCGACCGCTCTCGTTGTTTCCAGAGAGCAGTCCCCAGGACCAATAATGAATTTCTTCACAAATGTGGATAGCACCACCAAATTTCAAAGAATAGTTACGTCCATCAGCTTATTTGTATTACAAGACTTATGGAAACTAATCTAGGCTATAGTTAGTATCCGTCGATAGAACTGTTCCCTCCTATATTCAGGGGCAGTTTGATATCATTCGGCAGCAATGCCGTTCCGTGCGGCAGTACGGAGCGTCCTCATTCCCGTCCTCTGCTGTGTGGTGTATGCCGCGAGACAGCTGACGTCATATTGGAATATAGGAAGGAACAGTTCCAACGACGGATACAAGCTATAGCCTAGATTCGTTTCCATAAGGACTGACAACGATAGATGAGTACATCCACTCATTGAGGCATTTTTGCCGAGTGATATCGAACTGCCCCTGGACACAGGAGGGAACAGTTCCAACGCAGGATATAAACTGTACCCTAGATTCTTTTTTGCATAAGAATCAACAACGAGAGAAGAGCATATTCGTTCATTGAGCCCTGACGAAGGCCACAGTAGCTGGACGAAACGCGTTTGCTGTCTTGGCGCTTTTTTGAAAAAGAAGAATAAAGAAAGTCTGTAATACAAATAAACTGATGGACGTAACTATTCTTTGAAATTTGGTGGTGCTATCCACATTTGTGAAGAAATTCACATGGTGTGAAGAAATTCACACCATGTAAATATCAATAATACAGGGTGCGGTATTTGATCTGTACAGTGTTCCCTATTAAAAGTTCAACACCTTAGGATTAGGCATAGCATGGTTATACATACACATTTTCCCTCCTTCAAAGCTCCATAACTAAGAACTTTGCAGTTTACCACACACATTGTGTCAGGTAATACCTGGCAAAATCTATTTCTAGAAATGTGTGAAATGTGGTCTACTTGTATTTCCAAATCAGTCATAAACTCTCAGTTGTGTCTACATCGAGATTACCACCAGCACTCAGAAAGAGGAACGTACAAATTTTCAAAGACTGTTCTAAAAAATGTTGAAGGTTTTTCCAAAGTGAAGTATTAGTTTATTTACTTCTTACCCATTTCTCTTCACCAGACACTATCATGGCTTTTGAAAACGGAATCCAAGTGAGCAAAAACTCAGGCTAACTATAAATGGTCCTCTGATCATCTGCAAGTATTGAAATTATTCAAATACACTCAAAAGTTGGTTGAGAAAACTTCACAGTCCCCATTGTCAGTAGAGTATGCTGTACTCACAGTAGGGCACATAGACAATCCTAACTCAGAGCATAAAAGCGGTGCTATCTTACTTGCATCTCCATAACAGACAGCACATCAAAACAGGGTTTAATGCCTTTTCCCAACTTACCTCACCTATCAGAAAAAGCAACATACTATTTGACCTCTGAGCAACACTCCAAAGATTGGGGGGCAGATTCATCCTAGTGTTGTATTGCCCTTGCGTTGTGCAAGGTAACACAAGCTCAACACAACACCAAAGTCAGATTTAGCATGCGACGGAAGGCCACTTTGCGTGGTCCTGCATGCTTGATAAATCTACAGTAACGCAAAGCAGTGCAAGTCGCAGGCTTGCATTACTCTGCTACAGGTAGGCATTCCATGTGTGGAGCGTGGGTGTTTCCACCCATGGATTTTGGTGCATTCCCAGGTTTACCATGAGTGGTAGACCTGGGATTGTGTCAAAATGCTATGCCTTCCTAGGGGAGGCATAACGTGGAGAAATATGTTTATTTCTCCTAGTTTTTTTTCCTCTTTCTACAGAAAGAGGAAAAATCCTCAGAGGATTTTTTTGTCAAGGATGGTGTCCCTTCAGGCACAAAAACAATCCTGCTCACAATGCAGGCACCCTTGCACCAGGGCATAAGGGTGTCTTCGCTGGTGCAAGGCAGCACATTGTGCGCCAGCACAAGGAAAGGACAGGAATGTGCCATATAATGTTAAATATGGTGCAGTCCTGTCATCTCCCTTTCACTCAGCTCATCAAGTTGTTTTGTTTCTTTGTGTTGAATGAAAGTTTGATAAATATGTCCCTAGATGTTTTTCTTACAGTCAATAATTCATGCATTTAGACACAACATCCTATGATCACCAACGCCATATTCATTACTCTATCATTGAATTCACCCCAACCAATAGCCTTCTGTGAGATCACTTCAGTATTATCAGATATCACCAACTCACATGCACACTGGCTGTAGCTAATGGGTTGCTGAGCTGGAAAAAAAGTTCAATCATGCCAACTTTACTCCTACCCTTAAACTAGAAATGTGGAGGCCTTGAGGAGGCATGCAACTTGTCTGCAGAGGGTTGAGCAGTTGTTGTCAATGAACTCAGCTGGGTGGTGAATCAGGTGGGTGCCTGCAGTTAATGTCAGTGACCCAGGACAGTCAGTGCAAGGGCCTTCTGCCCTTCACCCCATTTTGAGCACACCATCTGGCTCTGGCTTTCTCTCCCTGTGCACATCTTCTGTTACTAGAGTATCCGTTTTACTCATGCAGATAGCACATTCTGGCAAAGCTGTGCTGGTGTGAAGCTAGTCCACCAATATTCATAGTCACAGTGTTGTTCCTCTGCAAGACTTCATACTGAGTATCATACATTAACAATCAGTCTCTGCGGTCCCATTTATGTGCTGGTCCCTGCAGTTCTTCTAATCTCACCTGCTTTGGCTTCTACAATTATATTCAAAATGTAAAAGGATCCTATTCAGGAATGCAATACCTGGAATCTTGTTCAACAAGACTTGAAAAAGCCCTCTCAGACTATATAATGGGTGAAACACGTGTTGACTCTTCAGTTGAATGCACACAGTAACACAGTATTAAACTACAAGTTGGATTTGTAGTTAGGATTGCTAATGTATGATTATTCTGTTTATTTGAGATGTCTTAAAAGTACTATGACTGTATCTTTACAACCGTTTGATGCAAGAGGAATAACAATTGATTTCAGAGAGCAATCAGAAGGAACAGTTTTTAATAAGGATTCAATTTCAAATATGGGTGAATCTTTTGGGGAAAAACAGAATGTTTGAGGAACCTGAGTTACCTCTCCTCATCTTAATAAAGCTCTGTGTAGGAATTGATTGAATTAAAATAGATGTCCTTGAGATTGGGATCTATTTTACTAAAATAATAAAATACACTTCAAAAAGAATTTCAAAGGAATACTGGAAAAATCGACACTCAACAAAATAGTACCATGGGGAAAGTGTTTATTGCTTATTTAAGTAAAAAAGATGGCAAAATAAAATAAATTAAAATATGAAAACTTCAAACATATTTAATTAAACATGTACTAACATTTGTCAAATTTTAATTAACATAATCATTTAATCTCAACATTTTATTTTAATTGTATAACATTTAATTAAAATGAAAATTGCACTTTTATAATTATCCCTTCGATGCTTATGACGAGGCTGGACTCGTCATGGCACACAGTGGTCGTGTGCTCATGACGAGTCAGCTCGTCATCATCCACCCACGGGGGAAGCGCTGGCGCTCCCCCCGTGGGGATCCGATCGTTGGTTTTTTTTCGGGGAAGGCAGGGAAGGGCTTCCCCTGCCTCCCCCGCCCCCCTTCAATGACGTCAGCGCGCGGCGCGCTGGCGTCGTGGGGTTTCCCCTTGTTTCCCGACGCGCTGGAAGCCATTTGCTTCCAGCGCGTCGCGGAATAGGTAAGTTTTGGCTCGGGGAGGGGGGGTTTGAAAGAAAAGAGGCAGGAATGCCCACTAGACACCAGCGAATTTCTTTTTTTCTTTTTTTTAAGCATATAAATACTGTTTCTGGGAGCGGCCCCTTGGGCAAGGGTCGCTCCCCCTTTGGGGGCCATATGTATTTGGTGCTCTGCCCCCCCTGTTTTAAAATAAATCGGGAGAATGGCAGTGCATACACCACCCCCCCCGTGTGAAACAAAAGAGGCATCGAGGGAAAGGAAAGGGATTTCCTTTCCCCCGATGCCTCTTTTGTGCATTCCTGCTGCACGATCATGCGATCGTGCAGCAGGAATGCCCACTAGACACCAGGGAATTTATTTATTTTTTGTTAAAAACGTCTAAATACTGTTTTGGGAGCGGCCCCTTGGGCAAGGGTCGCTCCCCTTTTAGAAGCCATATGCTTTTGGTGCTCTGCCCCCCTGGGCAGTTTTTATTTAATAAATTGGGAGAATGGGGCCTTGAATCGGGCAAGTGTTGTGCACTGGCCTGGCAGGTTGCTGGCAGTGCATACACCACCCCCCGTGTGTGGCAGCCCGGGCTGAAACAGCTTCCGGGCACACACACATGTGCATGATATAGAAGTATACTGCAATAAGTGGCACTCAGAACACAATGAAGAGCGAACTAGAGGGGGCTGAGAGTGAAAGTATAGTGTCTTTGGAAGAGAAGAGATTTGAGGTCAGCTTTGAAGATCCGGGTAGAGGAGGTGGCACGGAGCATTGGGGAAGCGATTCTCACCGGATTGCGCCATCGATCTTTCCCTTTTGAAGAGGGGGGATGCGCAAGCAGAAGCTTTTCCGCATTGCGAGCCACCGGACAATTTCAATTTATTCGCCAGGTAACGAGGGGAGGACGTGTGTAAGGCTTTGTGTGTGATGCAGGCAGTTTTGTAAATAGATCTTGCCTCGATCGGAAGCCATCGAAGAGAGGACAGGATAGGAGTGACGTGGTCGCTTCGTTTAGACCCTGAAATGAAGCGAGCTGCTGAATGGAGGATGGATTTGAGAGGGGAGAGGTGGGATTTGGGTAGGCCCTTCAGAAGAGAATTGCAATATTCCAGTCTTGAGAGAACCAGAGATTGTACTAAGGTTTTAAGTCTTTCTCCGGGAAGAACCGACGGATCCCCCATAGAAGGCGCAACTGGTAACGTGCGTTCTTAGCAATAGAGTTGATGTGGGAGATTAGGTTGAGTCTTTTGTCAAGAATGACACCTAGGTATTTAGCGCTGTCGACAATGATGGGTTTGTTGTTGAGTAGGTTCAGCTGATCCATCCAAGATTGAACAGGAGGAGGTGAGAGAGAGGTAGAGAGGAGGAGGAATTCAGTTTTGGCGGGATTCAGAATGAGTTGGTGAGCTAACATCCAGTTGTGAATAGAGTTGAGAGTAGAGTTGAGTAGTGAGAGATCGTGTGCGGAAGATAAAGGTATCTTCCCACTAGTCCACCAGGCATTTATTTGTGGAGAGTGACCCCTTGGGTGGCAGAATAGCAGTATGTTTTTAGGCCCATCTGCCCCCAAGGAGGGCAGAAGCCACTAGACACCAGGGTTTTTTTCATTTTTGTGTTGGGGAGTGGCCAAAAGGGCAAGGGTTGCTCCCCTTTTACGAGGGTGAATATTTTATTTATACTCTTTGGCCCACCTACCCCTTAGCTTGGCTGGTGGATTGTGTGTGGACTGGTGCATTATTTGCATATGTGATTGTAATGTTTTTTTCTCCTTTTTATTCTAGTCTTGCGGTTTCGGCAGTGGTTGTTCTGCAGTTTTGCGTAATTGCATTTATTTGGTAAGAAAAATATTTTTGTTGTGTGTACTCCAAATGAGTATTATTGTCATGCATGAATGAATTTTTTGTAAGTGGTGTCATAATGGCAGCATATTTGTTAGTGTTCAGAGCATGAAATTCTTTGCGATGTTTTGCATTGTCTTATGTGTAATTTTTTTCTTCTTCTTTTTAGTGGGATATTGTTGATCCTTACTGTGTCTGTGCAGAGTAGGTGGTGGTGAGTCTAGCTGCTTCTGTCACGTGAGTGGTATAGTGTTGGAGTATATAGGTCTTTGTGATAAAGCTACATTTTTTTTTTTTTTTTACAAAGGGTTTGTTGTTGTTGACTTGTTTGACAAGTAACCTTTATTAGTAAGCATTATGGCTAGCCGTAGAATTACTGCTCAGCAGGTGGTTGGTTTGCTTCTTGAATCTTCCTCTGAGCAGGATTATGAGACTGACAGTGCGTCTGAGGGAGAGGAGGGAGGGGAAGATTCAGGCAGTGAGTTTTCTCTCCACATGGAATCATCGGATGATGAAGGTACTCTCAGTGCAGATGAAGTGCCTGATTTAGAGGAGGATACTACTGTGCCGATGGTGCAAGAGGCATCTGGATTGCAGCCTGGGGCTGCTAGGCTTCCTACTGGAAGTGCTGGACTCTGGGTTGATCCAAACATGGTGCAGCCGGTGTTGCCTGCCTTTAGTGGTTATGTAGGGTGTAGAGTGGATTGTGAACATTATTTGCCTATACAGTATTTTCAGTTGTTTATGGATGATGTATTTTTGGGTGAGATTGTTGAGCAGACTAATTTGTATGCTGAACAGTTTTTGAGGGACAACAGTGCCAGACTTAGGCCCCATTCTAGAGCTACCCGGTGGAGTCCCACAAATCTGGAAGAGATGAAGAAGTTTTGGGTTTGAATTTTGATGGGTTTGATAAGGAAGCCGTCCATGGGTTCATATTGGTCTACCAGTCCCTTGATGGCAACGGCCATATTTCCTGCAGTTATGACTCGTGATCGGTATTTACTTTTGCTTCGGATGCTGCATTTTGTTGATAATAGTTTGGCGTTGCCATGAGATCACCCTGAATGTGACCGTCTTTTTAAGATTCGGCCTGTTCTTGATCACTTTGTAGATCGATTTTCAGAGATCTATACTCCAGGGAAAGAAATATCTATTGATGAGTCTTTGGTCCTGTTCAAGGGCCGTTTGGTTTTCAGGCAGTACATTCCTAGCAAGAGGGCACGCTATGGAATTAAGCTGTATATGTTGTCTGAGAGTAGGACAGGATATGTTTTTAATTTGCGTGTGTACACTGGTAGGGATTCCACTATTGACCCCCTGGTTGTCCGTCCACTTTTGGAGTTTCAGAGAAAATTGTGTGGGATCTTGCTAGAGGACTGTTTAACAGAGGCCACCATTTGTACCTTGATAACTTCTACACTGCTGTGCAATTGTTTAAGGAATTGTTCAAAGTGGACACTTTTGCTTGTGGCACAATCCGCTCTAGCCGTAAAGGTTATCCAAAAGAGCTTGTTTGCAAAAAACTTCAGAGGGGACAGTGCAGTGCCTTGCGTAGTGAGGAACTGCTAGCTGTGAAATTTGTGGACAGGAGGGATGTGTACATGCTGACTACCATCCATGATGAGAGTACTTCACCTGTGGCTGTTTGGGGTCAGATTGCTGAAGTGCGCAAACCTGTGTGCATTTTAGACTACAATAAGCACATGGGTGGTGTTGATAGAGTAGATCAGAGGTTGGAACCTTACACTGCTATTCGTAAGTCTTACATTTGGTATAAGAAGTTGGCCATCCATCTCTTCAATTTAGCAACTTTCAATGCTTTTGTTGTGTTCAAGGAGTGTTCTCCTGCGTCAAAGTTGACTTTTGTTCAGTTTCAGCAGTCTGTCATAGGCAGCCTTGTTGTTGTGGAACAGGCAAGTGTTCCTAGAGTTGGAGTGGTGGAGGATGTGGCTCGATTGAAAGATCGCCACTTTCCTGATCACATTCCTCCTACACCCTCAAAAGACTTTCCCACTAGGAGATGTAGAGTCTGTTGGCGAAGAGGTACGCAGAAGGAGACTCGTATGTACTGCCCTGAGTGTCCTTCTAACCCTGGGCTGTGTGTGCCTGCTTGTTATAGAGCGTACCACAAGCAAAAGAATTATTGGGAGCAACCATGAGTGGTAAAGTGAACTGCCTGGTATGTAATGTTTAAGAATTGTTGTTCTGTTTCAAGGTTGGCATTAGTGCAATGTATTTAGTTTCTGATTTTGTGTTAGTAGATTTGTATCTATTTGCAATTTGTTTGTGTTTTCTTTTTGTATAAAAAAATCCTAAATGTGATGGTGGTGTGTGTAGGCTGGTGCTTGGCTGGCGGTGTGCGTGGAGTGGCGCTTGGCTGGCGGTGTGCGTGGAGTGGCTCTTGGCTGGCGGTGTGCGTGGAGTGGTGCTTGGCTGGCGGTGTGCGTGGAGTGGCGCTTGGCTGGCGTTGTGCGTGTAGTGGCGCTTGGCTGGCGGTGTGCGTGGACTGGCGCTCGGCTGGCAGTGTGTGAGTTGTGACTTGCTGCTGGTCACTACACAGACTGCTAGCCGAGCGACACTCCACGCAATCCATCAGCTTGTGTGGTTGCTGTGTTAGGAATGTGGGCGTGTGAAAGTGATGGGCCCTTGAATGGCGCTGTCTGCTGGTGTGAGTGTTGTAATGTGATGGGCCCGCGGCTGGTGGTGTGAATGGTTTTGTATTTGTCACACGTATGAAAGGTGTATGAATGGCCTGTAAAGAGGTTGGTGCCTTGTCGTGGCTTTACAGCTCACGAGCTGTGAGTCAATGGTTCAGTTTCTCGTCCTTTCAATTATTAACAGTGCATTTCATTTTTGTGAAATCACTTGTTAATACAATTGTATATACTGAACCATCACTCACCCTCGTGCCAAATCCAACCAGTATGTGTGTGTGTGCTTGAGGATTAGATGGCTGTGCAGTAATCTTTGTCTTTTTAGTCTGTCTGCCAAGGTGTACATTCCGTCTAAGAATAACCTACCAACTGTAGATATTGTCGTAAACGAAACACCCATGGGAGTACATGGTGATATCTCTCTTGTGGATCCCAACAAGTTATGGTACCCACAATGTCCTGCAAACCCCCCCCCTTTTGTAACCTCAAAATGTCTGTCACATTTTCCTTGCAAAATTGTGCAAAAATTTTCACGCTGCAGAAATAAACAACACATTATCTCAAAATGACCTGGTTTTGCAAGGGGGTCACCTGGGTTTTGGCCCGGGGCTCGGCGGCCACATAGGGAAACCTACCAAACCCACACATTTCTGAAGAAGTAGACACCCGGGGGCTTCCAGGGAGGTATGGCTTGCGTGGATCCCCCAACGTTTCCTTACCAGAATCCCCTGCAAACCTCAATTTTAGCTGAAAAAATCACTTTTTCACACATTTTTGTGTGGGAAAGTGTGGCATCACTGGCCTCACACAAATTTCCTACCACCCAGCGTTCCCCCAGGTCTCCCGATAAAAATGGTGCCTCACTTGTGTGGGAGGCCCAAGTACCCAGCGACAGGCAGGGCCCACAACGTATTGAGGCGACCTCAAAATGGCCTTTCACAAAACGACCTGGTTTTGCAAGGGGGTCACCTGGGTTTTGGCCCTGTGCTCGGCGGCCATCTAGGAAACCTGCCAAACCCACACATTTCTGAAAAGTAGACACCCGGGGGCTTCCACGGAGGTATGGCTTGCGTGGATCCCCCAACGTTTCCTTACCCAAAATCCCCTGCAAATCTCAATTTTAGCTGAAAAAATCACTTTTTTCACACATTTTGTGTGGGAAAGTGTGGCATCACTGGCCTCACACAAATTTCCTACCACCCAGCGTTCCCCCAGGTCTCCCGATAAAAATGGTGCCTCACTTGTGTGGGAGGCCCAAGTACCCCGACAGTCAAGGGCCCTAGCGTATTGAGGCGACCTCAAAATGGCCTATCACAAAACGACCTGGTTTTGCAAGAGGGGTCCCATGACGTTTTGGCCCGGGGCTCAGCGGCCACCTAGGAAACCTACCAAACCCACACATTTCTGAAAAGTAGATACCCAGGGGCTTCCAGGGAGGTATGGCTTGCGTGGATCCCCAACGTTTCCTTGCCAGAATCCCCTGCAAACCTCAATTTTAGCTGAAAAAATCACTTTTTCACACATTTTTGTGTGGGAAAGTGTGGCATCACTGGCCTCACACAAATTTCCTACCACCAGCGTTCCCCCAGGTCTCCCAATAAAAATGGTGCCTCACTTGTGTGGGAGGCCCAAGTACCAGCGACAGGCAAGGGCCCACAACGTATTGAGGCGACCTCAAAATGGCCTTTCACAAAACGACCTGGTTTTGCAAGGGGTCACCTGGGTTTTGGCCCTGTGCTCGGCGGCCATCTAGGAAACCTACCAAACCCACACATTTCTGAAAAGTAGACACCCGGGGGCTTCCAGGGAGGTATGGCTTGCGTGGATCCCCCAACGTTTCCTTACCCAAAATCCCCTGTAAATCTCAATTTTAGCTGAAAAAATCACTTTTTCACACATTTTTTGTGTGGGAAAGTGTGGCATCACTGGCCTCACACAAATTTCCTACCACCCAGCGTTCCCCAGGTCTCCCGATAAAAATGGTGCCTCACTTGTGTGGGAGGCCCAAGTACCCGCGACAGTCAAGGGCCCACAACGTATTGAGGCGACCTCAAAATGGCCTATCACAAAGCGACCTGGTTTTGCAAGAGGGGTCCCATGACGTTTTGGCCCGGGGCTCAGTGGCCACCTAGGGAAACCTACCAAACCCACACATTTCTGAAAAGTAGACACCCGGGGGCTTCCAGGGAGGTATGGCTTGCGTGGATCCCCCAACGTTTCCTTACCAGAATCCCCTGCAAACCTCAATTTTAGCTGAAAAAATCACTTTTTCACACATTTTTGTGTGGGAAAGTGTGGCATCACTGGCCTCACACAAATTTCCTACCACCCAGCGTTCCCCAGGTCTCCCGATAAAAATGGTGCCTCACTTGTGTGGGAGGCCCAAGTACCCGCGACAGGCAAGGGCCCACAGCGTATTGAGGCGACCTCAAAATGGCCTTTCACAAAACGACCTGGTTTTGCAAGGGGGTCACCTGGGTTTTGGCCCTGTGCTCGGCGGCCATCTGGGAAACCTACCAAACCCACACATTTCTGAAAAGTAGACACCCGGGGGCTTTCAGGGAGGTATGGCTTGCGTGGATCCCCCAAAGTTTCCTTGCCAGAATCCCCTGCAAACCTCAATTTTAGCTGAAAAAATCACTTTTTCACACATTTTTGTGTGGGAAAGTGTGGCATCACTGGCCTCACACAAATTTCCTACCACCCAGCGTTCCCCAAGGTCTCGCGATAAAAATGGTGCCTCACTTGTGTGGGAGGCCAGTAGCCAGCGACAGGCAAGGGCCCACAACGTATTGAGGCGACCTCAAAATGGCCTATCACAAAACGACCTGGTTTTGCAAGGGGGTCCCATGACGTTTTGGCCCGGGGCTCAGCGGCCACCTAGGAAACCTACCAAACCCACACATTTCTGAAAAGTAGACACCCGGGGGCTTCCAGGGAGGTATGGCTTGCGTGGATCCCCCAACGTTTCCTTTCCCAGAATCCCCTGCAAACCTCAATTTTAGCTATAAAAATCCCTTTTTTCACACATTTTTGTGTGGGAAAGTGTGGCATCACTGGCCTCACACATATTTCCTACCACCCAGCGTTCCCCCAGGTCTCCCGATAAAAATGGTGCCTCACTTGTATGGGAGGCCCAAGTACCCGCGACAGGCAAGGGCCCAAAACATTTTTGATAGGCAATGTTGATGTTGCCTCAATACGTTTTGTGTCCTTGCATGTCGCGGGTACTTGGGCCTCCCACACAAGTGAGGCACCATTTTTATCGGGAGACCTGGGGAACGCTGGGTGGTAGGAAATTTGTGTGAGGCCAGTGATGCCACACTTTCCCACACAAAAAGTGTGAAAAAAGTGATTTTTCAGCTAAAATTGAGGTTTGCAGGGGATTCTGGGTAAGAAACGTTGGGGGATCCACGCAAGCCATACCTCCCTGGAAGCCCCAGGTGTCTACTTTTCAGAAATGTGTGGGTTTGGTAGGTTTCCCTAGATGGCCGCCGAGCACGGGCCAAAGACCCAGGTGACCCCTTGCAAAACCAGGTGGTTTTGAGATAGGCAATTTTGATGTCGCCTCACTACGTTTTGGGCCCTTGCCTGTCACGGGTACTGGGCCTCCCACACAAGTGAGGCACCATTTTATCGGGAGACCTGGGGGAACGCTGGGTGGTAGGAAATTTGTGTGAGGCCAGTGATGCCACACTTTCCCACACAAAATGTGTGAAAAAGTGATTTTTTCAGCTAAAATTGAGGTTTGCAGGGATTCTGGGTAAGGAAACGTTGAGGGATCCACGCAAGCCATACCTCCCTGGAAGCCCCGGGTGTCTACTTTTCAGAAATGTGTGGGTTTGGTAGGTTTCCCTAGATGGCCGCCTGAGCACGGGCCAAAGCCCAGGTGACCCCCTGCAAAACCAGGTGGTTTTGAGATTGGCAATTTTGATGTCGCCTCACTACGTTTGGGCCCTTGCCTGTCGCAGTACTTGGGCCTCCCACACAAGTGAGGCACCATTTGTATCGGGAGACCTGGGAACGCTGGGTGGTAGGAAATTTGTGTGAGGCCAGTGATGCCACACTTTCCACACAAAAATGTGTGAAAAAGTGATTTTTCAGCTAAAATTGAGGTTTGCAGAGGATTCTGGGTATGAAACGTTGGGGATCCACAAGCCATACCTCCTGGAAGCCCCAGGTATCTACTTTTCAGAAATGTGTGGTTTGGTAGGTTTCCCTAGATGGCCGCCGAGCACAGGGCCAAAAGCCCAGGTGACCCCCTTGCAAAACCAGGTGGTTTTGTGAAGGCCATTTGATGTCGCCTCACTACGTTGTGGGCCCTTGCCTGTCGCGAGTACTTGGGCCTCCCACACAAGTGAGGCACCATTTTATCGGGAGACCTGGGGAACGCTGGGTGGTAGGAAATTTGTGTGAGGCCAGTGATGCCACACTTTCCCACACAAAATGTGTGAAAAAAGGATTTTCAGCTAAAATTGAGGTTTGCAGGGGATTCTGGGTAAGGAAACGTTGGGGATCCACGCAAGCCATACCTCCTGGAAGCCCCAGGTGTCTACTTTTCAGAAATGTGTGGGTTTGGTAGGTTTCCTAGATGGCCAGCTGAGCACGGGCCAAAACCAGGTGACCCCTTGCAAAACCAGGTGGTTTTGAATAGGCAATTTTGATGTCGCCTCACTACGTTGTGGGCCCTTGCCTGTCGCGAGTACTTGGGCCTCCCACACAAGTGAGGCACCATTTTTATCGGGAGACCTGGGGAACGCTGGATGGTAGTAAATTTGTGTGAGGCCAGTGATGCCACACTTCCCACACAAAAATGTGTGAAAAAGTGATTTTTCAGCTAAAATTGAGGTTTGCAGGGGATTCTGGGTAAGAAACGTTGGGGGATCCACGCAAGCCATACCTCCCTGGAAGCCCCCAGTATCTACTTTTCAGAAATGTGTGGGTTTGGTAGGTTTCCCTAGATGGCCGCCGAGCACGGGGCCAAAGACCCAGGTGACCCCCTTGCAAAACCAGGTGGTTTGAGATAGGCAATTTTGATGTCGCCTCACTACGTTTTGGGCCCTTGCCTGTCGTGGGTACTTGGGCCTCCCACACAAGTGAGGCACCATTTTTATCGGGAGACCTGGGGAACGCTGGGTGGTAGGAAATTTGTGTGAGGCCAGTGATGCCACACTTCCCACACAAAAATGTGTGAAAAAGTGATTTTTCAGCTAAAATTGAGGTTTGCAGGGGATTCTGGGTAAGGAAACGTTGGGAGATCCACGCAAGCCATACCTCCCTGGAAGCCCCGGGTGTCTACTTTTCAGAAATGTGTGGGTTTGGTAGGTTTCCTAGATGGCCGCCGAGCACAGGGCCAAAACCCAGGTGACTCCCTTGCAAAACCAGGTGGTTTTGTGAAAGGCCATTTGAGGTCGCTCACTACGTTGTGGGCCCTTGCCTGTCGCGGGTACTTGGGCCTCCCACACAAGTGAGGCACCATTTTTATCGGGAGACCTGGGGGAACGCTGGGTGGTAGGAAATTTGTGTGAGGCCAGTGATGCCACACTTTCCCACACAAAAATGTGTGAAAAAGTGATTTTTCAGCTAAAATTGAGGTTTGCAGGGGATTCTGGGTAAGGAAACGTTGGGGGATCCACGCAAGCCATACCTCCCTGGAAGCCCCAGGTGTCTACTTTTCAGAAATGTGTGGGTTTGGTAGGTTTCCCTAGATGGCCGCCGAGCACGGGGCCAAAACCCAGGTGACCCCCTTGCAAAACCAGGTCGTTTTGTGAAAGGCCATTTTGAGGTCGCCTCACTACGTTGTGGGCCCTTGCCTGCTCGCGGGTACTTGGGCCTCCACACAAGTGAGGCACCATTTTTATCGGGAGACCTGGGGAACGCTGGGTGGTAGTAAATTTGTGTGAGGCCAGTGATGCCACACTTTCCCACACAAAAATGTGTGAAAAAAGTGATTTTTCAGCTAAAATTGAGGTTTGCAGGGGATTCTGGGTAAGGAAACGTTGGGGGATCCACGCAAGCCATACCTCCCTGGAAGCCCCCGGGTGTCTACTTTTCAGAAATGTGTGGGTTTGGTAGGTTTCCCTAGATGGCCGCCGAGCACGGGGCCAAAGACCCAGGTGACCCCCTTGCAAAACCAGGTGGTTTTGAGATAGGCAATTTTGATGTCGCCTCACTACGTTTTGGGCCCTTGCCTGTCGCGGGTACTTGGGCCTCCCACACAAGTGAGGCACCATTTTTATCGGGAGACCTGGGGAACGCTGGGTGGTAGGAAATTTGTGTGAGGCCAATGATGCCACACTTTCCCACACAAAAATGTGTGAAAAAAGTGATTTTTCAGCTAAAATTGAGGTTTGCAGGGGATTCTGGGTAAGGAAACGTTGGGGGATCCACGCAAGCCATACCTCCCTGGAAGCCCCCGGGTGTCTACTTTTCAGAAATGTGTGTGTTTGGTAGGTTTCCCTAGGTGCCGGCAGAGCTAGGGTTCACAAACTACAGCTTGGCACTTTGCCAAAACAAGGGTCATTTTCACTGCGAAATTGAGGTGTGACCACGTTGCATTTTGCGCCGTTTCCTGTCGCAGGCACTAGGCCGACCCACACAAGTGAGGTACCATTTTCTCATAAGACTTTGGGGAACGTGGGGTGGGTGGAAATTTGTGGATCCACGCAGATTCCAGAACTTTCCACCACAGAAATGTGGGGAAAATGTGATTTTTCGACAATTTGTTATGTTTGCAAGGGATTCTGGGTAACAGAACCTGGTGGGAGGCAGTCAAGTCACCCCATCCTGGATTCCCCTGGGTGTCTAGTTTTCAAAAATGTATAGGTTTGCTAGGTTTCCCTAGGTGCCGGCAGAGGTAGGGTTCAAAAACTACAGCTAGGCACTTTGCAAAAAAAGGGTCATTTTTCACTGCAAAATTGAGGTGTGTCCACGTTGCGTTTTGCGCCGTTTCCTGTCGCGGGCACTAGGCCGACCCACACAAGTGAGGTACCATTCTTCTCAGAAGACTTTGGGGAACGCGGGGTGGGTGGAAATGTGTGGATCCACGCAGATTCCAGAACTTTCCACCACAGAAATGTGGGAAAAATGTGATTTTTCTGACAATTGTTTAGGTTTGCAAGGGATTCTGGGTAACAGAACCTGGTGGGAGGCAGTCCAGTCACCCCATCCTGGATTCCCCTGGGTGTCTAGTTTTCAAAAATGTATAGGTTTGCTAGGTTTCCCTAGGTGCCGGCAGAGCTAGGGTTCAAAAGCTACAGCTAGGCACTTTGCCAAAAAGGGTCATTTTCACTGCGAGAGTGAGGTGTGACCACGTTGGGTTTTGCGCCGTTTCCTGTCTCAGGCACTAGGCCGACCCACACAAGTGAGGTACCATTTTTCTCGTAAGACTTTGGGGAACACGGGGTGGGTGGAAATTTGTGGATCCACGCAGATTTCAGAACTTTCCACCACAGAAATGTGGGGAAAATGTGGTTTTTTGACAATTTTTAGATTTGCAAGGGATTCTGGGTAACAGAACCTGGTGGGAGAGCAGTCCAGTCACCCCATCCTGGATTCCCCTGGGTGTCTAGTTTTCAAAAATGTATAGGTTTGCTAGGTTTCCCTAGGTGCCGGCAGAGCTAGGGTTAAAAAACTACAGCTAGGCACTTTGCCAAAAAAGGGTCATTTTTCACTGCGAAATTGAGGTGTGACCACGTTGCGTTTTGCGCCGTTTCCTGTCGCGGGCACTAGGCCGACCCACACAAGTGAGGTGCCATTTTTCTCAGAAGACTTTGGGGAACGCGGGGTGGGTGGAAATTTGTGGATCCACGCAGATTCCAGAACTTTCCACCACAGAAATGTGGGGAAAATGTGTTTTTTTTGACGATTTTTTAGGTTTGCAAGGGATTCTGGGTAACAGAACTTGGTGGGAGGCAGTCCAGTCACCCCATCCTGGATTCCCCTGGGTGTCTAGTTTTCAAAAATGTGTAGGTTTGCTAGGTTTCCCTAGGTGCCGGCAGAGCTAGGGTTCAAAAACTACAGCTAGGCACTTTGCCAAAAAAGGGTCATTTTTCACTGCGAAATTGAGGTGTGACCACGTTGCGTTTTGCGCCGTTTCCTGTAGCAGGCACTAAGCCGACCCACACAAGTGAGGTACCATTTTTCTCGCAAGACTTTGGGGAACACGGAGTGGGTGGAAATTTGTGGATCCACGCAGATTCCAGAACTTTCCACCACAGAAATGTGGGGAAAATGTATTTTTTTTGACAATGTTTTAGGTTTGCAAGGGATTCTGGGTAACAGAACCTGGTGGGAGGCAGTCAAGTCACCCCATCCTGGATTCCCCTGGGTGTCTAGTTTTCAAAAATGTATAGGTTTGCTAGGTTTCCCTAGGTGCCGGCAGAGCTAGGGTTCAAAAACTACAGCTAGGCACTTTGCCAAAAAAGGGTCATTTTTCACTGCGAAATTGAGGTGTAACCACGTTGCGTTTTGCGCCGTTTCCTGTCACAGGCACTAGGCCGACCCACACAAGTGAGGTACCATTTTTCTCATAAAACTTTGGGGAACACGGGGTGGGTGGAAATTTGTGGATCCACGCAGATTCCAGAACTTTCCACCACAGAAATGTGGGGAAAATGTGTTTTTGGACACTTTTTAGGTTTGCAAGGGATTCTGGGTAACAGAACCTGGTGGGAGGCAGTCAAGTCACCCCATCCTGGATTCCCCTGGGTGTCTAGCTTTCAAAAATGTATAGGTTTGCTAGGTTTCTCTAGGTGCCGGCAGAGCTAGGGTTCAAAAACTACAGCTAGGCACTTTGCCAAAAAGGGTCATTTTTCACTGCGAAATTGAGGTGTGACCACGTTGCGTTTTGCGCCGTTTCCTGTCGCAGGAACTAGGCCGACCCACACAAGTGAGGTACCATTTTTCTCGTAAGACTTTGGGGAACACGGGGTGGGTGGAAATTTGTGGATCACGCAGATTCCAAAACTTTCCACCACAGAAATGTGGGGAAAATGTGGTTTTTTGACAATTTTTAGGTTTGCAAGGGATTCTGGGTAACAGAACCCGGTGGGGAGAAGTCAAGTCACCCCATCCTGGATTCCCCTGGGTGTCTAGTTTTCAAAAATGTATAGGTTTGCTAGGTTTCCCTAGGTGCCGGCAGAGGTAGGGTTCAAAAACTACAGCTAGGCACTTTGCCAAAAAAGGGTCATTTTTCACTGCGAAATTGAGGTGTGAACACGTTGCGTTTTGCGCCGTTTCCTGTCGCAGGCACTAGGCCGACCCACACAAGTGAGGTACCATTTTTCTCGTAAGACTTTGGGGAACGTGGGGTGGGTGGAAATTTGTGGATCCACGCAGATTCCAGAACTTTCCACCACAGAAATGTGGGGAAAATGTGTTTTTTTGGACAATTATTTAGGTTTGCAAGGGATTCTGGGTAACAGAACCTGGTGGGAGGCAGTCAAGTCACCCCATCCTGGATTCCCCTGGGTGTCTAGTTTTCAAAAATGTATAGGTTTGCTAGGTTTCCCTAGGTGCCGGCAGAGCTAGGGTTCAAAAACTACACCTAGGCACTTTGCAAAAAAGGGTAATTTTTCATTGTGAAAATGTGGTACGTCCACGTTGCATTTTGAGCCATTTCCTGTTGTGGGCACAAGGGCTACCCACACAAGTGAGGTACCATTTTTATCGGGAGACTTAGGGTAACACAGAATTGTAGAGCAACTGTTATTACCTATTGACTTTCGATGCATTTCTGCCTTCCAAATGAAAGACAATGTGTAACAAATAAGTCATTTTGAAAAATGACCTATAATTCTCATGCTAGTATGGGTACTCCCAATTTCGGAAATGTGCAAATATCTACTGTTTCTAAAATCTACATTTTGTTCCCATTTCAGAAATACATAGGTGTCTTTCATAACAATTTTTCCATGTATACATTTTCCCAAAATAATTGCTATATACCCGGTACATAATAAAAAACCATTGCAAGATGCTGCTCAGTTATTGGCTCTGGGTTCGTCGGGTTCTTGGTGAACCTACAAGTCCTATATATCCCCACAACCAGAAAGGTCCAGCGGATATAACGGTATATTGCTTTCAAATAGCTGTCATAATTAGCAGAAGTTACATGGGAAAACGTTGACACAAATGGCTGTTTTTTTCAACTAATTTTCAATTTTTCCTTCATTTAACTGTTAGTTTCTACAAGGAAAACTTTAAGGATCTACACAAATGACCCCTTGCTGAATTCAGAATTCTGTCTACTTTTCAGAAATGTATGGCTTTTCAGGATCCATTATTGGTTTCATACACATTTCTATCATTAACTGGAAGGAGGTTGAAAGCACACAAAATAGCAAAAATAGGCTATGTCCCAGAAAAATGCCAAAACTGTGTACAAAAAGTTGGTTTTCTGACAAAAGTCTGCTTGTCCCTGAAAGCTGGGAAGATGGTGATTTCAGCACCACAACCCCTTTTTTGATGCCATTTTCAGGGGAAAAACAACACGCTTTCATCTGTAGCCCTTTTTTCGCATTTTTCCCAAAAAAAACAACATTTTGCTGTATTATGGCTAATTTCTGGGTCCCCTCCAGGGGAATCCACAAACCCTGGGTACCTTTACAATCCCCATGATGTTAGAAAAAAAGGACGCAAATTTGGCGTGGATACCTTATGTGGTCAAAAAGTTACAGGGGCCTAAGCCCGCACTACCCCAAATAGCCAAAAAAGGCTTAGCACAGGGGGGGGGGGAAAGGCCTAGCAGCGAAGGGGTTAAAAAGAAAATGTAGAATTTTTTTTATTATTTCTGGTTCAAAATGATTTGTTATTTAAAAAAACAAAAACAGAAAAACACAAGAATTTAAAAAAAAAACATTTAAAACAACACAAAGCAAAAATCCCTTTAGTACCCAGTGTCAGGATTGCTCCGTGTCCGACTGTATATGCAGGTGGGGCGGAGCAAGTCCAAAATAAAGAGGGCAGGCGAGAAGGGAAGAGAGCTTCGCATTCTTGTGCACGCGTGCGCGTCTTCCGTCCTTGATCACTGACCTCACCTGTCACTTCCGGGTCTTGTTGGTCGATGTCGGCGTTTGCCGTCGGGCTGCGCCTCGTTGGGTTTCCATACTCCAGGGAATACTTCCACTTCGCGGCTGGCATCGCTACACCTCGGGTCATCAACATCCTACAAAAAAGAAGAAGAAAAACGACGACAAATAAAGAACTAGCAGTTCCAACTCGATCTCACGTGAGGCTAACTTATATCTTAGGTTATACTTATCTGATGTGGCTCCTGAGTGTTTGGAGATTCCATTTCCTATTGTGCACTGCTGCAAGTTGCAAAATTAAAGTAAGAATAATTATTACTAAACAAATCCTGAAGTTAAGGAACAAATTATTGTGTTATATCAGCCCTGCCTATTTTTGGGTATATTTTTTCTTGTTTTCCTTATTATGCTGGTCCACTCCATCCTGTTGGGAAATATGTTTTTTGTTTTTTTCCATTGGAATTATTTTATTTTAGGGCTATTCTGATGAGTTAATATCTCTCTACAAAGGTTAGTACATTGAATATTTACTCATACATTATTCTCTATATTATTGACACAACCTAATACGCTTATTCTTTTGTATAGGAAGAAAAGTGCTTCTCTGCCTCTAACACCTATAGCTTTAACAGAAGAGGGGAAATTCACAGGTAGTTATGTCTTAGAAAATTGCATTGCTTGGGAAAGACTGGGATCGTTGCTATGTATTAGTTCTATGTTGTTATACACATACCTCTTGTCTTATTGCAGACATTCTCTGTGATCCTGAAGATTCCTATTCAACCCTGAATATTTTGGACCTATGTCTTTTGTTCCCTTGTTTTCCCCTCTTTCCCGTTTCACCATTGTAGACTTTGACCTTGTTGAGCCTCTGTGGTGATTGTTGGGGGAAGTGGGGAACTTGCTACTGGCTTCCACCACACCCCTGGGGAACACACCAAAGGTGAGAATTACGCTCAGCAACTCAAAACACAGTAATTAAAAATGTCAACATATTAATAGTTTAACCCCTTCCGTGCTTCCGTCGGCCAACGGCCGTCGCAAGCACTACCTCGCTAGTGCTGCGCACGTCCGTTGGCCGACGCGGCCCCGCCCACTCTTTTAAACTGCCGCACCGCTGTGCGGAGATTCGCGCTCGTGGTTAAGTGGTTAATTAACTTCAAAAACATTATTTTGCACCCCACCACAACCCATGTGCAACTTCAAAAATAGATAACAGTAAACAAAAAATTACATATATTTTAAAATTTAAGAATGTAAAAAAATAAAAAATATAAATGCATTAATTCAAAATTCTATCCTCTCACAACCCCATAAATCAACAAGAAAAGCATTGCAATTATATTTTTAATTACAAAAATAAAAAATAAACTAAACAAACCACAATGAACAAAACAATTGAAATAAAGAACATTTAGTAGAATAAATAATCCAATAAATTAAAGAGTACTAGCATAATAAACACATACAATTACATTAAAAACCACAATATTAAAGTAATAAATATTGAAAACTTCAATATAATTGTTACAAAAGGAAACACTATATACTTATAATCGATATTAAAAACTTCAATATACTGGTACTCACAATAACAAGATTTCGAAATTAAGTACAGTTGATACTCTGCCATCAGCGTTAAGGATAAACATTGTAGCAATACATATAGACACCCAAAGTTTTCTCATTCTTGTTATTTTGTATTTTGTTTTGTTGAACACTGAGAAACTGATAGAAATCCTGTGAGACCTGGCATATTTTGGTTTGGTCTTCCCTGACCTTCTTAGCTGCTGAGCTCATGTTTGGGCCTTGTTTTGCTGGCTTAGGACTTTGAGCGCATTTGATACTGCCATTCAGTGCCAAAGCGTTGTGCTTGTCATATAGATACTGGTGATTGGCGTATACATGATAGGTGATTCGAGTTAGCAGTAAGTCCCTTGTCTAGGGATAAAACATATACCCATGGCATGTACCCCGAATGCTCCTCCGTGGGCCTGCAGCACTGGTTGTGCCATCCATGGATGTAGCTCATCGATCGTGCCACAGGTTTGCCCTGGTTGGGCCTCTGTGTGCAGGTTACTGGTACTCGGCTTGGCATTTAAAAAGCTACATGCCCAGGTTCTGCATGTCTCTTGCTATATCAGATATCTCCCAGGCGACAGGGTGTGGTGTCGTGAAGAGGTAGGGCATGTGTGCGTGTGCGTAACATGGAGAGGGTCATGAATGGCACTGGATGGTGTATTTGGTACAACAGGGCCAGCTTCTCGCATTGGATTAGCATGGGGACGTACAGAATAGTAGCAATATAGTGCTTGATATCGATGAGCTCGTAATAGCAATTCCTCTCCGGAAGTGCTAGTGGATCTGACATTACGTATGTTGTAATATCACTCTGGGAAAGTGGGTTTTTCGATGCTCGAGTCTCTTTGTGCCTGTTGCCCTGTCTCCAATGCACCTCTGGGTACTTGTGGGACAGCTACATCTGTGCATTCCTGCTAGAAGGCCATAAACTAGGGGCTCAAGAGAAACTGCAGACCTCTGACTCTGAGGGGCTTCTCTGGGACGGTTATGTGGGGGTGGAATTGGCAACTACATTCTAGGGGGCAAGGTTTTGGCCCCACTAAAGATAGTGATCAAACCCCCCGGGGTAGGATGGCAGACAGGACAAAATTTAGAGAGGGTCTATGCATCTCAAAGGTGGCCTTTTGAACTGGTTGTATCTTCAAAGGGCATTGTGGGGTATAATTACTGGGGCTCGGGCCTCCGACGCTTTTGAATTTGGAACCCTACTATGCTGGTTTGACGCTGGGACATGGACAAGAGGAATCATTAGGGCAGGAGGGACTGCAACTGGATTATCCCCAGACTTCTGGTGGCCTAGAGCTTGTCGTGCTCCAGGAAGGGGACTATCATTTGGTGGATTTTGCCTGGACTTTGCTGGCCTGCAGCTGAGTTGCCAACTGTCGTGGCCCAAGTCCCTAAGTTCAAGGGCGGTTTGGCTGGTCTCCTGTCAACCAGATCCTAGGGACACAAAGGAACTTCCCGTTTCTACGAGATCATAAGGGTCTCACAGGGTGTAGTAGAAAAAAGGTGGAAGTGATGGTACGTTGGTGACAAGGACCGTCACGACATACACTGTCATCACACTGTGCAGAGGAGTGTGTTCGTAAAGATCAGCAGCCCACCTGACATGAGGAGTTCGAGGAGTGCGGGGGAAGCTAGCAGAGTCCCAGGGACCCATGCTTGCAACCAGGAGACCTGTTCTAGCTTGCACTCTGGAGCATGTGGTTTCCGAGGGGTGTTGGGGGACCTGAGCTGGGAGCTGAGACTGTCTTCGACCACCAGATCAGGAGGACCACAGTGTCTGACATCGCAGCCTCCGTCCGAGGTCGCTGGTTCCCTCTCTGGACCCATGCCAGAAAGTACTTTGTTGTGGAGAACATTGTAACAGGGCCTGAGGGGTTTGATTGTGCCTTATGGGTGTCTACAGCTGGCTGCTGGGAGCTATGGCAGCTCGCACCTCCACTTGTAGGGAAACATTTCTCTAGACTAGGAAGAGTACCAACTTCCTGGGTCAAAACCTTTTGTCTACAGGGGGGATAGTTATCCAGCACTCGTGCAGGTGCAGCTGGGCGCCTGGTGGTCTAATCCAGATGGATGAAACTAAATAACTTTCTTTCTGTTTTAGGTGGTTCTGACAATGTAATCAACTTGACACCAGCAGAGACAAAGTGTATCATTGGCTGGTGTAGTTGAATGACTGCAGGCTGGGTCACGAGGTGCAGTCAAAGACCTGTGATTGCTTGACCATTGCAAAGGTTGGGGGTATGCAATATTAGGGAATGTTGTGTTGAATGAATACCTCTGAATAGGGCAAATATGTTCATGCTGTTCTGCTGCTAATGGGAAAGTTCTACAATTGCATATAACTGTAAAGTGTATATATAATGTGTATCTCGTTTTGATTTCAATGTGTGTGTAATACAAAGACCAGTGTTTTATACATACGGTGTGGAGGTTTTTTGTGGCGTACGCAGTGTGTTGTGATGATATTATACACTTGGCCCTGCCCTGAAGATAAGCCTGACTGCTCAGTGTCAAGCTGCCCAAGGGCGAGCACAGATTATTGGACACGTGTATTGTACTCATCCTAACTAGGACAGAGGATTCTGACTGGCTTCGATGCATCCCAGTCAGCTGGAAACCGTGTAACAAATGCCATACTGTTAACAGAGTAAGAAGTGGCACAAAGTCATTTGTGGCATCATTTAAGTTGGAGAATCAATTAAGTCTGAAAGCCTACACCTAGACAATGTAAAGATCTTACAAGAGCTGAGCAAAAACATTAAAAATAGAAGGCAAACCACAACACCAATGCAAAGCCTGAATGGCACAACAACCCGGTTTGAAGTGAGTTCTTTGTTCTGGATGGACTCGGTTCAAGCCTTTGTTCAAGATTGATTGGAACCACACTAAAAGCTTCCCTGCTGTTCTTCCACAGCATTGAGGTAAAGTGTGTTAAAGGCCACTGAAGAACCAGCAAAACCGGCGATGCTGGTTTTTCCTTTTTCATAACCTTAACAAACTCTTTTCAACATGAACCTTAGGATCACAAGCCTGATTGTTGAACAATAAGGAATAAAAGTCTCCAGATAGGTCTAAAACTGTTCATTTGCTGTTTTACCCAAGATTTATAAAGGATGAGTCTCAAATTGTGCGATTTCTGCTTCCTCTGGGATTTTCAAAATAAACTGTGTTTTAGAAATGGAAGTGATAAAAGTAAGAGGTTTTAGAGTAGTTTATTCATTAGTGGCCTGACCCAGGATTTCTTTAGGCTTGCAGAAAATTAATCTGTTTGAAATAAATTATTACTAAGATTAGACAGAAACATGCCAGCTCTGTAATTGATTCCTTTATTATGGAACCATAACAGGCATGGATGGTCAATCCATATGTTTCACTCAAAAACAACTTTGATTACCCAACTACAGTAAAGGTCTCCAAACCCAAATCCTGTCATCTCATCCATGTTGCTGAAACTACCAACAGCCATCTATTGTCTGAAAATGTAATTTGCCTAAAGGTAGCAACTTCTGCCTTTATGCACTTTAAGTGAGTCTGGGGGCTAACTACCTTGCCTTGTAAAAAGCAAGCAAGATTCTCAGTCCATTCCTAGGACACCTGACATGAGAGTACTTATGAATAGGTGCACTCTAGGAGTTTCAATGAAGTCAATGTATATTTTGATCCCTTGCTACGGTTCAAATAAGCTACTTTAGTGGCAAGATTTCGCCTTGATGATATTTTAGCAATAGTTTTGACACAGCTAGAACAATTGCTTCTTCTGCAAACTTGCAGCGGATTTGGCCTATGTTTTCTGTAATTTCTTCAGTTTAGAATCAAGTGTTCAAATTAAACCCCGTATTTTTCTGTTCCCTACTTTTAAATTCTTCCCATTTATGCAGTTCAATCAAATCAGTGGTGAGCAATGAGTACAAAACAAATGTAAAATCTCCTAAAGCTGATACAGCACAACAGTGCTTAATTTCAGCCGGTGGTTTCCGGTACTTGGCACCAGCACTTAATTGTCACCACCGGCGCTTATAGAGCAAACTCGACCCAAAGGTATTGGAGCACTTTTTATGAGCACCAGTTAAGGACACATTCATTTTTTGTAGGCATGGGGAGATTAAATAATTTGCCCAGAATCACAGGATGTTGAGCCTACACCGAGGCTCGATCCTGGTTCCACACATAAAGTTGTCAGCTCTGGCCATTATGCCACATCTTCTCCCCACTTATAGGGTTTCATGGTTAGTAGTTAGTTCTGTTATAGGCGGCACTAATAGGAGCAATGGGCTGGTGCAAGCTATCTCTTGACCAGGGCCCCGGCACTTTTTTCACAAATTAACTGCTGCAGCACAAATGTTTTACAACCATTTGCATGAAATAAGGGTTGTAAGACTCTTCAGACAATTTTCTGTGGTGTATGGTCAGAACTTTATTGCCAACTGCTTTTTTTGGCAATTCCTTTGAGGGTCTTTATGGCAATCAAAATTTCATGACGACCCCGATGGGCTGTACAGGACTGTGATCTATTATGACGAACACATCCTAGGGTCTGACACTTGATGGGAGTTGGTACATGATCTTCTGAAGAGATTAACGTGCATCATGTTGGTCATATATTTAGAGAAGGTAATAGCTAAACTGTCTAAGGCATTCCCATACTAAGCATTGATATCTCAACAATTTTAACTGTAATAAGAATACACAAGTCATAAATGTAATAAATTAAAGTTCAAAACCTGACCTGCCGCTGCAGCAATAGGGGAATAGTAGGAAACTGTAAACGCATTTATATGCAAGGAAACCACATTTATTCACCAGAACATCTGAAGTGTTCATCTTCTCCATGTTAACAAAATCCACAGACTAATGGGTCTTAAAATTGGAGCCTACTACTAGAAACCCTTTGAAGAAGTTATTTGTTGTCATTTTTGTATGCACATGGGGCAGCCCCAGAGGCACAATTGTATCATCAGCATTGTCAAGCAATGCTTCTGTGAATATGTCAATGTCTACAGGAGTTATAGATGTTGAATGTATGAATTCAGCTTGAGCAAAACTTTACTAGTGCACGCTTTCATATGTTTTGGCCAGAATTGCCCTGTATAGTAGTTGCCCTGTGAACGGACCTACGTGCTGGAATCAAGAGCCATGCTCATAAATTAGTATGTTGGAAAATATAAATTACGGAAACCCAGTGCCTCGATCGGTGTAGAATGGAGCAATTTTGTGGTTACCTAATATGCTTCTCATGCAAGGGAGTTAAACTTGTAAGTAATATGGTAGCCCTGCACTTGCAGCTGATAACAGCATACTTAAGTGTATGTCTCATAATGCAGGATGTTGTATTCGTGAGCATAGAACAACCCAAGCCAACTGGTGGTCTTGGCAGCTGGATAGGTGGCCGAGTGGTTGAAAGTATAGGACTCCTCAAGACCATATAGGTCTCCGTACTTCAAATTGGCTCCAAACGTTCCGTTTAGCTTCATAAAATAATCCTCGCTTTCTTAGTCTGCCATTTGCCAACATGTGTGTGTGTGTGTGTGAGACAGATACATGCACATAACTCTTACACGAAAACACTCTGGGCCATATTATCAAGAACAGGCGATAACATTATCGCCGCTTTAGCAGCAGGAAACTGCCACTAAAGCGGCGATAAGGGGCTTGAAAATATGCCCTATAGAATTCCAATAGAAGCCCAGGTTTGATGTCCTTCACACCAGAACCTGGGCTTCTATTGGAATTCTATAGGGCATATTATCAAGCCCCTTATCGCCGCTTTAGCGGCAGTTTCCTGCCGCCAAAGCGGCGATAATGTTATTGCCCGTTCTTGATAATATGGCCCCCTGAATGCTATTCTCCACATTTCTGATTGCCATTTTGAGGGTAGGAATGTAGAGCTGTATGTGTAGCTATGTATGGCTATGTATATCTTGCAAAGTGTGTGCTTGTCAAAGACGAATATTAAGATCACTCCAGCATGAAACAGACACAATCCCACATTCACACAAACTTGGTGCTTGAGTTTGACTGATTAAAGTTTTTTATTTTATTAAATCATTCAGTACATTAGAAACTCTGTACCAATAACATTTTCAAACATTTTAGCTATCTTCCCACATGTGTCGTCATACAACAGCAATAATTCCTTACAAAGAGACCAGTGATTACAAAGCATTACATTAGGAAGCACCGTCCTGTGAAAGTTTCACTATTTGATGTGAACTGAAATGTTATTAACAACAAGCAAGTGAAATCAGATGAGAATATTTTGGTTGTGTTGACACGTGGTGACGTCTTTGTCGCTATTTTTAATTTCTGTTTCACTACACATTATTGCACATCACATATAATCTTTTTTTGCCCACATTTCAGTGTGATTTTATATTTAGACTGACCATAATGAGTGACTTTTACTTTAAAGGTCAACCATAGTTAGAGTGAGTTTATGTTAAGTTGGCCATAGCCACAGTAGGCCTTGATTTGAAAGGCTCATGTTCTCGTTCCTGAAGTCAAGGTCCAACACTGTGCTCATTAACAGTACTCATATTGTTAGATTGCGTGTGATGGTCACAAATTGTATCTTCTAATGAGCTGAACAAGAAATCTTTGCACTTGTATGTGAGATAAGCCGGTGGAGAAGAATCCTCCCTTGTGCAATATCTATGATGGCCACGGAGCTGGAAAATCTTGCACTATATGACTTACGAAAAGAAGGCGAACACCGAAAGTTACATTAAAGCTTATTTGATTGGTTCCTTCTGTGTGGGAACCATAGGAATGTTCTTCTGGACAAATTTCATGATTTAAGTGTACATTTTAGTGCTAGATGCTTAGATTTGCTCTTGTCCACCCTTGAAGGGAAACGTCCATTCGCCAATATTGAGATCCATGCTTCTCTTATTCGTGCTCCTAGAGTTTATCTCTCGAGCAAGCTCCTTTCTCCTTTCCTTGATTAGAACCTTTATTGGGTTCTGCTTTAGAGGTTTTATTTTGCTGACACCTGCAGATTGAAACGTATCCAACTTCCCTTCTGAAACCTCAGTTTAGCTTCAGAGAATGTCCTTTCAAGGAAACTGAGGGGCATATTTACAAGGGCATAGCACCACCGGAGCGTCACTTTTTCTTTTCCGATGGTCCGATGGTGTTGTGCCCTGCTCCATATTTACAAGGTGGCGCTACGCCACTTTGCGTGGCTTAATGCTGCCTTGTAAATATGGCCCTCCTCGATGCAGCTTTCTGCGGCATAGGTACGTGTCATGGGTGTTGCTGTGGGCATTCCCATGCAACATCCATTGCTTTTTGACAATGCCCTAGATTTACAAGGATCTGTAAATCTGAGGCAGTACCAAAAACGAATGCCTTTCAATAGAAGATATTAATGTGGCGCAACGAGGAGAAATTCTTTTTTTCTCCTCATTTTTTTGCTCTCTCAATGTGTGCTGTAGTCTACAAAACATATAGAAGGAACAAAATGCCATTAATTATTGTTTTTGTGCAGGAAGGTGTGCACAAACACAATCATTCCTGCAACGCAGGCACCCTTGGACCATGGTGCAAGGGTGTCTGCGAAAGTGCTAGGCAGCTTTTTTAGTGCCGGCACAGGGGAGAGCACAGGGGTGCGCCGTATTCTTGTTAATACGGCGCATCCCTGCATTTTTAAAATGACGCAGCTCGGCGCAGCTAAATTGCTTGCTGCGCTATTTCATTGTAAAAATCTCCTTGAGACTTTACAGTTTGCCTATTACAATACTTAAATAACTTTGCTGTTCTGACCTGCTCGGATTATGTCCATTTATGCTGTAACTAAACGATTATTGATTCGGATTAATATGGCTGATTTAAGATTGTAATTTGCTACTCTGTCCATAAACCTTCCTGGTTTGCAAATCTACTGCTCTCTGTTGTTCCTGTGGGGCAAAATGGGCTTTACTGTTATTGATATACTATTAAAATATTGATGTTAGGCCTCAGTTTGAGTAAAAGATCCATTGACTTGGATACAGTTGGGACTTGAGATTTGCACCAGCCTTTGCACAATACAAACACTGTCCTTATCTGCAAATCACACGGCAGCTGTCAGTTTTTTAGGGCAACAACCCATAATGCTGAAACGACTCTGGCTACCCCTGACCCTTTTTATTCTAGAATCTGTATAATATTCACTGTAAGCTCTATAGAAATTGTGCTAGATATTTACATACATATTAACAGAAGATAGAGGGATTTAAGAGTCATAAAATTTTCGCCGTGCAATTCTTTATGGATATGCAATGCATGTATTGCTTAGAGCAAGTTGGTGCAGCAGATGGAAAGCAAACACATTTAGGAATGTTGATGTTCAATTTACTTCTATTTTTACATTATTCATCTATGCTGAATATATTTCGGAAACATTTTAAGATAAAAGCTGAAAATAGTGCTAAAGGTTCTACATTATTCTCATTCGCTGGGCATGAAAACTGGGTGAATGATCACGTTTAATATTCTGCGAAGTTCTGGTTACACAGTAAAATCTTCACATTTACAAGTATTCAGTTGTTCACAAAGACAGATAGTTGAGATATTATTGAGCTGGATAAAGCAGCATTAACAAGTTCATTTAAGGAGTTAAATAAGACACTTCAGCAACGTTTGGCAAAATGAATAATGCATGCACCTTCTGGTAAATCTGGTGAATACTATGACCCAGATTTACCAACATTTTGTGTTGTGGTTGAGTGGCATTTTTAGTGCAACCATGTCGCAAAATGCTATTTGAGATTTACAAAGTCACGCAATGGCCAATTTGGGTTTTCTAGTAAGGCTTTCTACAAAATGCTGCGTTACGTTACACAGCATCTGGTAGGTGTTATATGAGTGGAGCATGGGTGTTCCCATTCATCCACCCATTTCTTTTGACGCAAACAAAGATTTACCAACCTGGGTTTGAGCCAAATTGTGTGCCTATCCAAAAGAGGTGTTACAAGGAGAAAAATCTTCATTCCTCCTCATTACTTCCTCTTTGCATGGGTGCTGCACTCTGCAGCACACATAGAAAAAGGAGTATGCCTCCAAGTATTGCTTTTGTGCCAGAAGCTATCCATTCTTGCACAAAAACAACTCTGCCTTTAATGCAGGCACTCTTGTACCATGACACAAGGGTGCCTGTGTTGGGTTAGTGCTAGGCTGCTTGGGGTGCACCAGCACAATGAGAACAGCAGTGCACCATATCTTAGTAGATATGGCAGATTTATGCTCTTTCCCATTCATGCAGCGCAGCAAGTTGCATGAACGGTTAATAACTACTTGCCTATATATTTCCCAAATTCCTAACCTTATTAATATTTTCCAGTTGCTAGACTGGAAACTTTTTTCCCACAATAGTTTTCCAGCACTACCAGTTGTGTGGATTCAGCAGTGACTCCATCCATCCAGGATGTGACATGTGCAAAGTATATAAGGTGACAACCAATGTGATGGTGTCAGTTGCTGGTGCTGTTTCTGTGCCCCATAGAGGCATGAGGAGTGAAACTGAGATAGAACCAACAGCATCAATCCAACATATACTAGGTTTACATGCTTTGGGATGTTTTTTAATTATTAATCACAGCACTAACTCCCAAGTAACCAGGGACTGTGATGAGGAATCTGTTGGAAAGTATTGTACCTACCAGAAATATTGTTACCAAAGGTAAGTTTGTATTTCGTTTGATGGATACTTCTGACCAAAGACTCCTCACCTTACAAATGAGTCCCAAAGCCATACTTTCCGTGGGGGAAGATTAATCATGAAAGTCATGCAATTGAGCCCTGGCAAAGTATTTATCGCTGCATGATTGTGCTGTGAGGCAGTAATGTTTAGCAAAGGTATATATATGGATGATCGCATGGCCACCTGGCAGATGCCAGTCAACCACTGAAACCCTTCTGGTGAGAGCATTTGAAACAGCCATGGCTCTGGTGGAGTGGGCATGTATGTCAGCTGAAAACAGAGAAAAGGTGTACTTGGTCCCTGCTTTGCCCTTCTTGGCTCTGGTAAAGGCAACAAAGAGCTCATCATCTTTTTTTTCCTTTTGTGTGCAGTTAATATATTATGATACTATATGCCTGGGGTCCAAACTATGTGATTGCTGCTTGTTCTTGGTGGGATGAGGAGGAAGGAATAAAAATGGAAACGTGATGGACCGGCCCCATATGAAAGCCAGATACCCCTTCCAATAAGAAAGACCGCCAACTATGCAAGGCAGTTTTACCTATAGAAAACTGTGACTGACGACAGTATCAGGAGGACCTTGAGTTCACCGCCCCTATAGCCCAAAGTAATTGCCATTAAGAAGACAGTTTTCAGAATCAGATGTTGAACCAATTAACTGTGAATTAGGTTGAATTGTGGTGCCATATAAAAACTTAACATAATATTCAATTCCCACTGAGGAATAATACACACAGTGAAGAGAAAGAAGAAGAGTTCAATTTTCCAAGTATGCACCACCAGTAGAGACTTCAACATAGAACGCTGTTCAGGACCATAGATATAGGAGAATAGGGCAGCCAAATCATATTTATAGATGCCGCTGCTAGGTCTTCTTCGACAAGAGAAAGAAAGATGAATAAACATTAGAAAGGAATGACTAGAAAGAGTGAAGGCCCTCTGGGTTGCACCACTGCAAAGTCAAGTTTCCGCAACCTGCCTAAATTAATTTTGTGGTAAGTTTCATGACAACCAACAGGATGTTTGCAACCTCAGATGGTAAGCAAAAGGACTGTAGCTGACACAGTTAATTTCCAAATGTGCTGACTTAGCATTTGCAGATTAGGAAAAAGGACTTCACACCCTGCTGAGAAAGCAGGTCTACTCATTGCAGGAAAGGAAGAGGGGGCTGAGTGCTAACTTCCAAGAGTTTGGCATACACAAGCTTACTGGTACAATGAGGCAATCAGAATCAGCTTTTAATCAATCTCCCTGCACCTTCTGCAGGATTCTGGGCAGAAGTGGGATTGGCGAGACTGCATAAAGCAGGCCTAGTGACTAATCGAAACAGGTAACCATTCACAGGAAATTGTAAGGCAGAAAAATCAAACCCACTTTCTGTTTTGGGCTGCGGCAAAGAGATCTTTGCATTGACCCCAATCTAGAAAAGATCACTTCCTTCAATTAGAAATGTAGTTCCCACTCATGGTCCTCCATGGAGAGGCAACACAGAGCATCTGCTTTCATCTTGAGGATGCCTAAGAAGTCAGTAGCAGTAAATGATCAGTTGACTAGCTAATTTCCACAAAGTATGTTACTTTCCAGCACAGGGTCCATGATGCTGCATTGAACTGTTTGTCCACTTGAACACACAGCCCAACAAGAAGGCGCATGTCTCTATTGAAGCCTGCACAGGGTTGAAGGGATCACCCACTGAGAGATTGAATGAGTGCACTCACATATGAAGTTCTGTGATGGCAGAGTTAAAATTCTATGCCTAAGAAGAGAGGCTCCATTGATGCTGAAGACATTGTTTCCTTGATGCCACTGAAGGGCTCTCATTCGCCATCTGGCACGTAGCACCAACGAAATGCCCGAAGCCATCAGTCTCAACAGGCATAGAACTTGTAAAACTGAGATCACAGTCTGAGCCAGAAATATTAGAATCATAACCCTATGTTTCTTATGAACATAAGCCTCTTTGTGGGTGCGAGATGGAGCATCAGGGTATTGATAATAAAGCTCAGGCTGTGGAGAAAAGTAACGGTGCACTGGAAATGTTCTCTGACCAATGAAGGAGACCCTGTATTCACTAGTCAGTCTCCAAATAAGGAAATGAATTTTATAACACAATATAATGCTTTCAGCGATCATATTTATAACATCCTGAGAAAGAATTGGCATTTGTTGACATCAGCCCAACTACCTGTAGGCACAATTCCAGATAAACTTAGGGTGGTCTATAAGAGGGGTAAAACACTTAAAAATATACTACGCCCAAGTTATGTAAAAGATCAAAAAACGGGTACGACTTCATGGTTGCCCAATAAGCCACTGGGCTTCTATGTGTGTGGCACATGTAACATTTGCCAATTTGGACTTCATAAGAAATTTAGGTTCAAATACAACACTGAAAGGGAATTTAAGATCAATACCTTCATTAATTGCAATACTTCATACACGGTATATATCATCGGCTGCTCCTGCAACAAAATTTATGTAGGGAGTAGCATCCGCAGTCTCAAAACATGAATACAGGAGCACGTGAGAGCTGTGAAGAATAAAGATGATAGGTACCCGGTGGCCACACACATACATGAATCACATCCGGAAGAACCAACAATTTGGTTTCATGCTATTGAGCATGTGAAGGCCCAGTAGAGGGGTGGTGACAGGGAAAGAGACTACAACAGGCGTAAGCAGGTTGGATTTGCCGCCGAAGGACAATTTCCATGGGCCTGAACATTAATAATGAATTATATCATTTTCTGTAAAATGTGTGTTATGATGATATCACATGTGTTAAAGAATTATGAAAACTTGCCGTTGATATACATCATGGACCCATTTTCAAACCTTTTCTGGTGTGTGAGGTTAACCATGGAGACATCCAAATTTATATAGCTGAGTTCAATATGTTGTATGGGGTACTTCTTTCATTTATTATATGTATTATAAATGTATAATTGAAATGTACTATTGAAGCTTTTCCTTAAAAAATTGTCTTCCCCCTCTTTTCACTAAAGATCTTTCAGGCTTACTTGTAAAACCAAACATGATTAATTCACTGCGGGTATCCTTTAGTACTTTAATGGATTGTTTTGATTTATTACATATATAGGATTGACCGATTAAATTTAGAAACTGCGTTTTATGATCACTTCAAGATGGCGGCCACAAACATATCGCGTTTAGCGAGTGTATACAATAATTGTATGCAGGTGATACGGGAAGCATCATAGGTAAATCTAATTAAATATGAATATAACTTTACATATAAATAAAGACTTACATGGAAGTATGACCTGACGAATAGTGAACGTACGTATAGAACGTAACGAAAACATAGGGAAATATTGACCGGGAATCGCCTTTGCTAAAAAATCAAGATTTGGAGTTATTTGTTTTTTCAAGTCATAATAAATATTATGGATAAAGATTTTGTAAATACATATTGAGTATACACCTTAAGTAACTCCCTTTTTGTGATGAATCAATCAAGGAAACGGTATCTTTGTAATCATTTAAAGATGGCGCTATGAATTCATCGCACGCAGCGTGCGTACGTAATAATGAAATGCAGGTGAGAAGGGAAGTGGGCTATTTAAACACCGCGACCGGGAAGCCAAAATGTGACGATTTGGCTACACGGCGCGAGCAGCTCGATATTCCGTTTCAAGTAAGTGGGGGGAGGGTGCGTTATTCTAATAGGGATCACCACGGGCTATGCACCTCTTTAGACTGTAAATAGGCTAAGATTTATAAGGGGGACCCTAGTACTTGGTTAAATCAGTCTGGACACTTTAGATCATGTTCCAGGATGGTCCCGATGCAGACATTGTAATCTCATTGAGACCTGTCAGGATGGACCGGTAACTTGGGCAATTTCAATAGGAACTTTACTGAGATTACTTTGCCCTTTATATGTGGATAGGTTTATGTGACTCGAGTTGTTATTATTTCTTAACATTGATCCTTAGTATAGTGCCAGGTTATGTTTATGTTTTAATTCGAATTTTAGAGTCCACAGATTCCATAAATTGGCGATGTTAATTTTTTGTATTACCCGCAGTCACAGGTGTTAAAGATGCAGTTATGAAATACATATAGCCATTAATCATCCTCTCCCTAATTCTGATTAAAGATACTGTTCACCAATGATATTGTTGGTCTATGACATTTTGGGCCTGTCACGTTAGTGAATACCTCCCTTTTCTTTACTCCCTATATTAAATAACAGTTCACCATAGATGTACGTATGGTATTAAATCGGGGGTTCTCATTAGGTCCCACTGTTGATGAGTCCCACTGATGATGAGTCCTTTCGAGCCTGAAGGATCTTTCTTGAATTACAGATTGCAATGGGCTAACACCCAATGTCGCACATGGACAGATGACTCAAAATCACACTGGGAACCAGAAAGGAAATGATATGTTCTCCTTGATGTGACGTGTTTTGATTGTAAGAGGTATGTTTTAATTGACAACTTATTTCAACGTAATGAGGCCTTATATCAGGCATTGGCCTAGGATTAATGGCTATCTGTGTATTTGTTTTATTTTTGGTCAGGCTTTACTGATAATTACCTAAGAAAAGGGGACAACATATAGACAACCATTGATGAATGTTGAAAAAGACTCACCATATTGCCTTTGGTAAGATTTACGATTACACTATAAAGGATGTGGATATTTTTTCAGATGTATATATTAAATTTTGAAAAAAACAGATGCTGTTATAGGAGCTCTTATTGAGCGTCAATGCCCCATTCCATTAGAAGGTCCCTCTGAAATAATAATAAGAAAAGACATGTGACTTACTATCTAGTACTCAGAGCCCACATTTCCTATTGAAGGTTTATGTATTCAGCAGGTATTAATGTGATCATGAATTTATGTAGATTATGAATTGTTGGAGTCTTTAACTATGTTCAAAACGAAAAGCCTAAATCAAAATTTCTGAAGATGAACCTTGCACATTCAAGCAGGTGAAAAAATGAATACTAAAAAATTGTGTATATATTTTAGCTTAAATCACATTTTCTTGCCTTTTTTTGTATTGTGAGCACCTTTTTAATTGTAAATAATATTGTAAAGATAATATATATCATCTATATTATTTGTAGCCCTGAAGAAGTTCTTTGGGACGAAAACGCGTTGGCTACGGTCATTTTTAAGAAGAATTTTGAATAAAGAAAGTTGGAACAAGACCTGCTGAATGAATTGAATTATTTGTACTTAGTATTACGTAAGAGTTAAATTTTTGTTTGGAGTGCTGGATCATGTTGCTGCTATAATATTTGTGGGATATTGTATCCTAGGAGGTTTAGGGGTATTGAGCCTCAGATCCCTTGCACCCTAAGAGTTCAAATCACTCATAACCCAACACAGTGATAAGTGCAGTCATAATTGCCCCATACCCTTTTGCATTGTGTTTTTATATCCAAATAAGGAAATGAATGGCTTCCTGACCTCCGGGGCGAAGCTGCCGCCATGGCTAACAACTTGATGAATACTCATGGAGCAGTTGTCAGTACAAATGGCAGAACCATGAACTGGTAGTGTTAATACTCCACAGTGAACCTCAGGTACCCCTGTGAGTGAAAAGGATTGTTAGATAAAAGTAGGAGTCCTGAAGGTCCATGGACACCAGCCAATTCCCCTCATTTCGGGCCTGTAACACCTGTGTTAGTGACAGTTTCTTGAAAGCTGTCCTACTAAATTAAAATGCCTCAAGAGACAATGGTCAGAGTGAGTCTCAGGTTCTGTCCTCCTTTAGGACCAAAAAATAAAGGGAGTTAAATCCTGTGCAGCTTTTCTCTCTTGGCACTATTCATAGGGCTCCTTTGTTCAGCATGGCAACAACTTCTACCTCCCAAATTAAAGTATGTGTCAGAGAGCACAGCCTTGGAAAAGGATGGTAGCCCAGACGGAGGACAGGAAAGTTAGGGTCTAACTCTTGTGGATTAGCTAAATGACCCAGCAGTTCGTCATGAACAGGTCTCAATTGATGGAGAAACTAGTAGGGCATGGAGGCAAGTCAAAGAGGTTTTGAGGCAGAAGTGCCAGCAGAGGATGCCATGACTGAAGATACTACTGCGAGTGGTGATGAAATCCCCAAGATCTACTCCTGCTCCAAACGAAATGGTACCTTGTTGGGGCATTAGGATCATCTGGAACTGTTGGCCTTTGCAGTAGCTTATAAACTTCTTGCACTGCTCGTGGAACTACTTCGCCGGGGATTGCAGGCACAGCAAGCACACTGCAGTTCTCCGGTTTTTGAAGGTCTCCATGTCCACAAGGGTTGCTCATGAGAAGCCAGTGAAATCCATCCAAGCATGAGGACAAATCACAATGGCTGTGCCCATAGACTGAGCCATGTAATCTGCTGAATCCAGGCCATGCTCCAGGATCTCTTTGGAACTTTCAATGAGCATATCACAAAAGAGCTTCTTGATGCGGCCACATAAAGTGCTAATGGGCATGCAGCATTTTAAGTCCGAAAGGAAATACTGCTAGATGCAAAGAATTGTCACCCCATAGTGCTCAATCACTTAGATTCTCAGTCTGCAGGAACTGTAAGAAAATCATTCAGATACAGATTTCTAATGAATGATGAAATGCGAAGAATTTTGGGTCCCAAGATGCAGGCCTGTGTTACTAACAAATTATCTAACCAGAGAAAGGCTTCTCCTAGGCATCCAGTACCGGTTAAAATATCACCTCATTGAAGGGTAATAGGGCTCTTAGGCTGCGGAAAAAGGTTGCAAGATTTCTACCAAAGTGTTACATTAGATTTCAGATGTAGGCAAAGCCAATTGTAGAGCTTCTGCACCTTTTTGTATCACTGAAGTGAAAGAACAGCTCTCCTCTGAAGGTTTGGTTCAACTAAGCAAACAGAGACAGGGAGTCAAGTGTTAAATATTTATTGTAATATTGTGGTATTAACATCTAGCCCTTCATCTTCAAAGACTTCGAATGCATAGTCTACCATATATTGTTCAGTCTTGACCCAGGCAGAAATTTAGTCCCGGCGTCACATCTAATCAGCCAGCAGTCTCGCAATCAGCTCCTGACCACAGGGCAACATGAGCTAAGTATTATAACTAGGTAAATTAATAATAAAGAAGAACTAAAAAAATATTTGTCTTTGATGTCAATGCTCTTTTTTTTAGCACTTCTCGATTTCTCTCTCTTTCTCTGTTCTTTAGATGTGAATGACTGTTTTCCCCCCTTCAATCCCTCCACCTCTTACTTCATTGAAGTTGAGGTTCTTTACATTCCAGAGTTTACACACCTCATCCGCCTCTATTTTCTTATGAGGATTTTCATTTGTAGGTAAATGTATGTCAGCCTATAAAGACTTAAAGAAATAGTGCCACCATCAATCCCAATAAGCCACATCCACTAAAAGATTGAGAAGGAAAGTGAGCAAAAGAAAAACAATGAAAGTTAATTAAATAAATGCCCTATCTCTCTCTTAGACGGGCGAGCTGTCCCTCCTTCCATATCCCAATTTTTTCCTCCTGCTCCCTGTAGCATCTTATGCACCTGGTGGGCAGCAGTCCTTTCCTGGACTGTGACAGAAGAGTTTGCTTCACAGCTAAGAGGCTGGGGACCACCACTCTTCTGACTAGCTCTCTGGTTCCTCGTCCTTCAAATCAGTGGGATCGGTGGTTGCAAGGGCTTAGTTGACATGCTCCACAAAACCTACTCCTCTTTGTAGAATGCTTGGGTTCCCTCCTTGATGTGGAGGGCTCTGCGCTTTGGTTCCTCTGCTGTTCTCCAAAAGACTATTTCCTCCTCCTCTTCCTGGATTGGGGTGCATTACTCTGTTGCCTCCACTCTTCGGCTCTTTGTTGTTTTCTCAGAGAATAGAAATGTGTCTTTCTTCCTTCTTCATATGTCTTTGTCCTCCAATCATCTTTTTTATAGACCTTCTACCCTTCCCCTCCTCTCGCTAGTGCACTCTGTCCTTTCATCCTATTGGGACCAGTCTGTTTTCTCTCTTTAATGTTGTTTACCTTCCGTTTGCAGATATTGTGTGAAACAGACAAAGACAGACTTGCAACTTCTCTGACAGAGTTTGAACTCTGAAATCTTTGTAGGGAGACATTTGACCTAGTTGCTATTGAAAGCTGAATTGTTAGAAAAACACCAAGAAGAGCTCAGGACCAGTGTTAATGTGGTACAGAAACAAAGGAAATGGAACCCCGCGTTGATTTGGTTGGTACCTTAGATACTTCAAAGTCATCACATCTTGGATGGGCAGTCATAACCTAGACTGCAAGGTACCACCCAACAATGAAGAGATAGGAAAAAAAGATTACAGTCTGGTACCTTAAAAATATTCATAGGTGTGGAATCTGTGGGTGCAACAATCCATCAGAATGATATAATTTGCCCTCCCCAAAAATCATGATCTCTTTAATGGCTCTATGATATGAAAATATATTCTCACTGTAAACATTCTCAGAGGCATTACCTTCATATTGATTTCCCCTGACCTCAATTTCTGACTCTCAACTTTATTAACATTTAAGTCATTGAATTGTAAAAAGGGGACAATTGGCCTAGAATGGTCTAATTTATCAATAATGCCAATATAGAAATTCACAAAGCAATTTCAACAAATAGACTCATTGTAATAATTAACATGTTCCAGTAAAATTATTTAAACAAGGCAATGCGACATTGAATATCATTCATGTAAACAAGAAACATGAGTAGGACTATACTTAGCATTAATACCAGGATAGGGTCTTGGGTCTTCTGTATTAGGAATGAAAACAAATAATAGGTTTTCCAAAACTTGACATTTAACAATAAATGCAATCTTGACCATCAGTGGCGATTTGGTATTGGATCAATGTAAACTGAAGAGGCCGCCCATTAAATGAGTTCATAGTAGGTCTCAAAACCCAAGTAGACATCAGCAAAAGAAAGAAAAATTCTGGAAAAACTATTGTTGATTGTTAGAGATCCATTTGTTCTAAAGAAAACTGTTTATTTGTCTATACATTGAAGGCCACTATAAAGATGTAATTTATCAAAGACATTTTTACCATCAATCCATCTCAAGCACTAGTTTGGTGTATTAATTTGTGATGCAACAGGGTGAGGTAACTTGCAAGTGCACCTTTTCTGCCTCGATCTGAGTATCAGGCCTTGGAATAGTGGATAATGCTCTAACTGACTTGGGCCAGGATTACCATTCAGAAATCTTTTAGAGAAACATTGTAATGTGGTCATATTTAGGCCTAGGAAGGAACACCACCACTTTGCATGCTCACGTTTAAACTTGACATCTTTTCTCGAACGTTGACACGTGAAAAACGTTTTGCTTGCGTACTGATAATGTGCCACGAAATAACGTTGCTTATATATACACATCTTCGTAGGCACATTATCAGAACCTTGAACATTCTGTAAGAAAGCTAGTTGACTGTGCAAAATTATGTTGTTTGTTGTTGTTCGCTCAGTGACAGTTTGTCAGGGTAGAATCAATAATGGCAGCCTGACTGAGACTTCAGCATGCAACATGGGTGATGTCTATTATATAAATAGCATCACTCCTTGGTTTAGTTAGAAGAGCATTTCGCTGGCACTATGAGGTCACACCTTGCTGGAATTCCAGCTCAGCTGATTCCGGTTTACCTCCTGCGATAGATGAAGCCCAGCTCTCCACCAAGATGGGCTCCCTGATGATACTTACACACAGGCAATGGGGAAGTTAGATCACCCTACAGGGATTCTGGCAGATTCACCCACCCTAGGCGCATTAGGTTAGGGAGCGCTAGGTAGGAGCACAAAATTTAATAGTACTCGTTTGCAAGCATATATTCTCTGTTACAACACAATGGGTGATTTATTTATCTTCTTCGCCATTCTGCTAATGCTGATCACGTTCTTCTGTTTCCTTCCATTAATCATTGCAGTGCATGTATTTTACCTCAAGAATCATAATGCTTCAATAAATATTGGAACACCATGCTGTGTATTTCTTGTGTGTCTCTTTGGGAATGCATGAGCAAACAAACTAAAGGGTTCTAGATCTGTTACCACAATTTACTTAGGGAGTCAGGGTTGTCATATTCTGAGGTTGCACATTTCAGCTGTCACCTTACCTACTTAGGGGTACAGATCGTGCAATGTGAGCTAGCAGGACTAAGGCCAACATATTCTGATGGTGTGCTTAGAATCAGTCGTGTACAGTTTTGACATTTGTGTTGTCCAACAAACGCACCGTTTTACTGAGAAAGTATAAGCCGTATGACAACACTAGTGGGTGAATACTTTGTACATGAGCTGTAATCCTTTTCGGGAACTGAACATGAGTTTCCACTCTAATCAAGTTTTGCATCCAAGATGAGTTGAGAATCAAATAGCAAAATCTGTGCAATAAATAGATTAAAATGTGCATCTGTAGTAGGAAAAAAAATCACATTTTTGAGTACTCAAATATCTTTCATAGAGTTCTCTATACATTGTCTCACTTTAATTTCATTCTTCTGCTTGTAATAGCTTTTAACATTTACTCTTGGTGTGTTAAACGTTTTTTGGAGTAAGCAATACTTTTCAAACCTTTTATAACAACTCTCACTCACTCCCCTTTTCTCCAATTTATTAATCACAGTTTAATGGTCTGAAAGCACAACAATAATCAAATTATATTTTACTGCAAGAAACTTTTAAAAAATGGTCTTATTATAATTTAAATATGACTTCCCCACAATAGTACAGAAATAGAATGTTGTTAATTACATATACTTTATATTTATCTTTGACTTTACCATGATATCACCACATTTATATATCAGGGCACAATTATTGTAGAAAATTTGTAATCAATCACAATATGTGCTACTATATTTTGAACAAGTGATTCTACATCTTAAAAAGGTGTAACTGGTCCATCTCATTGCTCGAATCATTTTATATGTAACTATGAAGGGATTGAGGAAAGAGACTGTAATTAGCTGACACATCCAAGGAGGTTAATGAGTGGATCAAGAAAGTTAACGATTGAGATATATTGTTAATGCCACAGTGCGGTGCAAACAATGCAATCACTATCTTCTAGAAAACGTAGGGTTACCATTGTTTGTATCTCATAAAGGACACTATATTCTAGTCCGCCACTTTTATCCAACAACCCAATGGATTCTGGAAGTTGTACTCCGATTTGACCAATTAGGTTAAGGTTTTATGCTACAGCAGCTTTTAAATGAAAAGTTGGACTAGAATTAGGTAAACAAATGTTAAGAAGAATCTGGTAACCTTAATTAAAATTTAATTTGACCTTACTAGTGGAATGGTGTAAGTATTTAAAAAGAAATACATATATATTTAAATCACATCTGCAATATCAACTTCCTGTTTACAAAATAGTATCCCCGCAAGAAACCAAATGTACACATTTACAAGAACAAAACATACAGTTCTGATTGTTTTTTGTTTCTTTAAGAAAATGATATGAAGATCATTAGTGCAAATTAATGCTGACCTGCAGCACTTAATTGGTGAACTTTGGATATCCTAAGCGATCCATTAGTGTCCAGCAGATATTCTCTATCAGCCTAATTTCCTCCTCTGGCATGCTCCTTTTCCAGCTGTCTATATGCGTTGGTGAAATCTCCCCTTCATAGGGGAGGTAGAATAAGTTTGTGGAGCTTGCAAACAATATTTGGTTTAAAGTGGCTGGAGACACAGGAATGCCAAGAAAGGCATAAATACTTTCGGTTGTTTTCTGTGGAAAATGTACAATGTCTTCAAATTTAACCAGTTGGTAGTTTCTTTTTGGCAACTGTCTGTTTATTCTCATGGCAGCTGCAGTGTTTGCAAACCACAAATATGCCAGTATGGAGACTGCATTTGATTTAGAATTGGATATCTCCTCTCTCAGTGACTCATACTCATAGGCAAGACCTGAGTTAGAACTGCATTTCTCTCTGCTATCCTGAGCTTTGAACATCAGATCCAGATGATGTGCAAGTTTATTCACACTATAAAAGTTAGGCCTGCTATTGTGGGTCATGGAGAAGATCCATGCTCGAGGGTCTCTTACAACAAACAAGGCTCTTAAAGATGAGCCAACAACCTCTTGGAAAAAAGGCAGTTTTAAAGTCCAGCTCCCACTGCTTAAGCTGAGCACAGGTCGTGAATGAGGATAATACACAAGATGTCTCCTTAGCTGTCTTATATATTCTGCATCCTTGTCAGAACTACTTCTAAATCTACTCCTCTTGTCAGCAACAATATCTTTCCTTTGATATCTCTTTTTCTTCTCTTTAGTCACCACAGAATGCTGAGCAAGCACACTCTTGTTTGGTTCATGCAGGTGAATGTTTTGTAAATGGAGCTTGGTGTTTTGGACAAGAGACTGGAGCCAGCCTCGCATCACAAGGAAGGGACCATCTTGAACATCAGAGTTGCTCCATTCACAACCATCAATAAAGGGGTCAATTTTGAATTCACTTTCTGGGATAGGCAAATAGGCTGTAGGAATCCTGATGTAGAGGAAATCAGTGCTGTTGAAAAAGAGTTGCTTTAAAATATCTGCTCCCGAACCAGGTAATGAAGTAATCACAACATCTGGCAAGTCAAGAGAGAGGGTGCCCGTTGGTTGTGATCTTTTCAGTGTGTCTGTTTCCTTCTCCACTGAATCACTACTCTCTTTTGAACAGGTGGGCTGATTGCAGTAGCTCCATACATCCACCAATTCAATGAACCACAGTGTAATAACAATGATTAGGCCCAAGCGCATCAGTTTCCTGAAAGAATTGTAAAACCTCCATTGAAAAGCCAACACAGCCAAACTCACACACATGAGGAGTCCTGTCAATGCATTAACTTTAAATCCAAACTGAAACAAGTACCTATTGGTTGAGGGGATTTTGCCTACAACTCCTGTGCCCACACCAAATCTAGTAATTGTTTCCTGGTCTTCTATTGTGGCATAACCACCAAAACCCAGATAATTATATCGTGCACTCAAGTCATTGTACTCAGTTACCACTGATACTATTTTCTCTGTATTATTGACATTTAAGCTAACCCGTAGTCCATGTTTGCTATCATCCACAAACTTGAGATTGGAAACATTGGCATATGGCCCGTAGAATAGGTAGGCAATCCTAGTTACATAGCTTCCCATGGGAAAGGTCACATTGACAAATTGTGTCCAGCGCTTTTTGAATTCAGCAGCCTGTTCCTCCTCTTGTATCCTCGCAACAGGGCTATTTCCATGGTGATCCAACCATAACATCTTGTAATGGGCATCCCATACATCCATCATGGCCCCATTGAATCGATTAAAAAACTTATAAGGTATGTACTTAAAATCAATATCCAGATTGTGAAAGAAGGCACTAACCAAACTAAGGGGAGAGTCTTTATGTTTCTCAATATGGTCCACTACTAGCAGGGTCTGGGGATTTAAAAGTACCAAAGCACGGTAAACGCTCTTCAGTCTCATGGTGGAGGAGTAGGCAGACACTGCCTCACCACTTGCAAACATCATTTCTCCATGTTGGCTAGCAGTTATGATATCTCCAGCTGTGTCTCCAGCCTCATCAGCTGTCCATTTCAGCCAATGCCCACATTCACCAAGTTGCCCCTCCCAAGGATTGTTGCACTGACTAGTAGGTGATGGGGCAAATACTAGTACATTATTTAAGTGACTATATTTTGGTCCATAGAGAGCTTCTGAAACAAAAACCTGACCATTTGGGGCAAAAGTAAATGAGTTCTGATCTGGATGCTCATGCCCAGGATTGAAGCTTCTCCATCCATCAATCCAGGAATACGGTTGAAAATGCACTATATCATAGACAGCCCGGCCACCAAGCTTTCCTGATTTAAATGAAAGAAATGAGTTAGTCTGAGTATTTGGCAACCCAGCTCCATATGTAATGACTCCCCAGTTGGGAAATATATGCAACTTAGCAGTTCCATGGTCCGAAGGAGGTTGAGGTGTTAAGCTTGGATCGTACCATATGAATTCTGTGTGAAGAGTGCTCCACCTCTGTGAACTAGACTGTACCATAGGCCCATCTTTTGGCCTATGCTTTCTGATTTGCTGTGCAAGCCAATTGCCTGCTCCATTTTTTAACACAAATTTGTCCAAAAATACTAACTGGCTTTCTGGACCATAGAACCAATTATAATTTGAGTCTGCAATGCCTACCGTTCTCTGAAAGCCTGGCAAGAGGGTTGCATAATAAAACCAAAAGTGCATTTTCAGCCAGTAATTTTCCAAGTTATTCATACCAAAATGACGCTGTGCCAAGAAAACGTACTGAGTGATCGATTTTGATGTATAGCTGCCATATGCAACTCCTTCATCTAAAGAGCCATCAACAACATGATTGAGCAAAAACATGGTCTTTTCCATTACATCAACAACGACTTGCTTCCAAATGTGAGCTCGGGACTCCTGATAGAGGCCAGTGACGAGGGCCCCCGTGAGCAGTGCTATCATGTTAGTGGGTTGGTGGTTATGAAGCAGCTGCTTGCCCCAAGAGCGCACTTTTGAATATTCATACATTTCTTCACTCACACTCTGTATCTTCACCAAGTAGCTATGTCTTCTGCTATCATCTAGTAAGCCATACAAGAAATCAAACGCTGTGGCGAAACCAGTGAGGGAGTGGCCAAGGGGCACCTCGTCTCCGGGTGCGTTCTTGACCAGCCAGTCCTTGTAGCCAGCCATCCTGTCCATGTACTCCAGCGCAAAGGCAAAGGCAGCCTGATCCTCTGGGCAAAGGAGGCAATATAACGCCAGTGGTGGTAGGTTGTTCCCATAAATTTCATTCCACTTTGCAGCAAAATCAGCATGCTTGGTTGGAGGCAGGAAGTAGGTTGGGTTGGACAGCAATGTTGATACTGCATTCCTGAGTGCTCTAAATAAATGCAAATGGCTGCCGCGGGACTGTTGCTTCATTATGCGAATGTCCTCCGCATCGAAATACAAGCTTGGATGACGACTAAACTCCTGCTGCTGAACTCTGGTAACAACATCTTGCAGTCCCTGCGTTTGGAATTGATCCGAGTCGTCTGTGAAAGTCCGCCAGTCAGAATAATTGCTTACAGATCCTTCAAAGTGGGAGAGAGCTAGGATAAAAAATACCATGAAGAAGTAATGTCCTGCAAACATCAGAGCCATGATCCATTAGGCGAATGCTTCACTTCAGGCAAATATTGCTTTTCCAAACAAAGTGCTCCTATTTTCAGAGTATGCACATTCTGAGAAAAATAGTGTTTACAGGGATCTTCCAAATACCAGTGTCAGAGATAGTGTTTGCCTTCATCTGTAAAAACGCTAAAATGGGAATAAACAACAAAGGGGTGAAAATGTGTTTTTTCACATATTCCAGAAAGCACATATTTATTTTATACATTGAGTTCTCCGAATTGAAGTCCTCCAAATGAAATATCCATTTTCGTTGCCTTTTCAAAGGCGCAATGCCAGGAAATCGTACATCACAGTCAACGGTGAAGGAACTCTGTATGCAGCTAAAAAAATAATTTTCGCAGACGTTAGGGTCACGATGAATTCATTTGGTCGATTCAAAATGGAATCCCTCCTGTATTAGGTCATGCTTTACATTTCCAAAAGTATAACCAGACGTGGAATGTATGACTGATGGTTTATTTGTTTCCTGTGTCGCTGACACGTTCAGACCCCTCCTCTGCTGTCTGTTCCCTCACACGCTTGTGAAAACTCCTCAATGCTCCGCTGGTTTGCTCTTGAAACATTGTAAGGTGGTAACAATCTGTTATTTTCAGTTCTTGTCCCGGCTTCATTGCCTTCTTAGCAGCCTAAGCAGCTCAGTGTCTACCGACTCCGGAAGTCGTACATTCTTTCCAGCTGCACAGCGGGTGGATTCATCAGCTGAAAAACACAAGAAATAAATCTGAGAAACAAGTAATTTGAAACCGCACAGTCCAACGGCGTATTCAGAATGGATGAAGCAACAGTATTGAAAACAGGCTAAATCCATGCAGCTACATGTCTATAGGATTGGACGGGGACAGAAATTAGCCAGGGACACCAAAATAAAAGTGACCTCCCCATTAGTGAAGTAGAAAGCTAAACAAGCATTTGCAATGCAATAGGTATCGCATTTGTGAGAGTTTGAGCTATTGGCATTGTAAATGGCAATGCCTTTTATTTAAGTGTTGGTTTTTAAAACATAAAAGGCATTGTCATTTACAATGCCAATAGGTTAAACTCTCGCAAATGCGAGACCTATTGCATTGCAAAATTCAGAAGAAATTAAATGTGAATACATTGGAAAAAAACAACGTTTATACGTAAACTGTGATCAAAACGTTTTGTTTTAGATTTTAGCATTGTCTAGAACAGAAAACGTGGTGCAGTGTATGCATATGTACATTGTTAAACTTAAAGGGAAATAATGATAAAACTAGAGAATAAGAAGGGCCTACACACATTTAGCGTATTAAAAAGCCACATAGACCGACAAACTCTCAATTGAACACGTATTAGAAGTGCTTTTTTTTAACCCTTGATGCAGTTGAACATCATATCAGAAAGAACAAAATAATAATACACCTGAGGATTACATCAGCGTCAAATTGCATTAGAAAAGCTATGCTTCTAAGGGCCTGCATTCTTTTTATAATAATATCCTGCATTACAGGCAAAGCAAATGTCAGAACCTGAGCAGCAAACACTGCAATTTCGAGCATAGTGCTTCAGTTGCCAGCGTTTCTAAAAAGCACATTTTTAAAAAACAACTAACCTCTAGTTAACGCATGATGATTCCAAGATAAAACAAAATACATGTTGTGTATGGAGACCCACTAAAAACTACATAATTCTGCTTGACAGACGCGGCTGGTGATAAACGGCTTATTCAAAGGGCATTGTAGCTGTTATTTCCTAACCACAACCCATTTAATTAGCAATAGCGGAGCTTACGGGGTGTGACTTAGCCAGTCCCATTTCTTCAGATGTCCTGTTGGGGTCTTTCAAGCCTCATTCTCAAGCTCATCGAAATGAACTGCTGAATGAAGGAAGCGCCCTAAGTAGCGCCACGGAGCAGTATTCGCAATGTTGTTAACTTACCTACACCTCAGACAAGCGTGCCAACATTAACAAGCACGAGTCCTGGGGTCATTCATTAACCCGAGTTTCCCCTAAGGTGCTGCCACCAGGGGCAGTCAAGTTCATTATTTCATGTTTCCCCCTGTAGCATATATGCATGCAAATCGGAGAAGGGACAATAGACCGAGATTTATAATCTTGCCCATTTTATGATTTTGCCCATTACGAGCACCTGAATTTGGCGGAGATGTGCAGGCTTTAACTTTTTTAATAGCCGGCTGCGAAACAATTATTTCTGCATCAGAAATACAGAGCTCGGCTGCCTACCGCTGCAAATGGTTTCTTCACTATTACAAAGCAGAAGGTGAAAACGTGGGCAGTGTCAGTTGTCACTTTGCCAGCGGTAACTTTGCAACAGGAGTCTTTCATGGGCGAATGCGGCCGGAGGTAAGGACGGTGACCGTTAAGGAACATATCAAACAAGAAACAAGAGTGAGGCTCACCCCAAACACAGACACACGAGCGCGCACACAGTCTCTCACACACGCAAACCAATAAGCAATAGACACAAACACGCAAAGACACAAAAAAACACACACACGGAAACTGTTAGACTTGGCACCATTGGCGTGGGTCTCCCTTCCATTTTTTTTGCTGTTGCCTCTTATGTTTTGCTGGTTTTAGATGCTTTTGGGCACTGTGCCACTGCTGTTCAGTGCCACAGTGCAAGTGCTCCCTACTGTAAAGTGATGTATGGATTAGTGACTCCATGATTGGATGATTGGTTTACTTGTCAGTCCCTAGTACAGTGCACGGAGTGTGCCCAGGGCTTGTAAATCCAATGCCACTGGTGGGATTGCAGCACTGGTTGTGCCACCCACAGAAGCGGCTTGTAAAATGTGTCTCAGGCCTGCCATTGCAGAGCCTGTGTGCAGTCTGTGACTGCCATGTCGACTTGGCAAGTGCACCCACTTGCCAGTCCCTAAACCTTCCCTTATCTTCATATCAGACACCCCTAAGGTAGGCCCAAGGGCAGGGTGCATTGTAAGTATAAGGTAGGACATGCCCTGGTGTGTGTGGCATGTCCTAATAGTGAATTACAGCCATTTTCGTTTTTCACTATTGCAAGGCTACCTGTTCTCCATAGGCCAGAATGGGCAGTTTGATTATTACACCTTATAATCCTAACTGACCCAGAGAACATGGTAGAAAAACGAATTTAGTATGCCTGAACTCAGAATGATAAAATACATCTTTTAGTGAAGTTGGTTTTAACATTCTTTGTTTGAAAATACCACTTTTAGAAAGTAGGTATTTTCTTGCCTAAACTCATCCAGCTGCCTCTGCTCAGGTTGTGTATTGTGTGTCTGGGTTTGTGAGTGACAGGGGCTGGGGGATTCCAGGAGGCAGGGTGAGTCAGCACTAGGCTGAATAGGTCTGCCTGAAGGAGGATGGGTGGGAGGAGTTGCACCTGGGTCTGAATAGGGCTGTGCCTGCCTTCCACAATGCTGGCTCCACCTCCTGCCGGGCGTCTGATGGCTCTGCCCCTCACTCTCAAAGGAAAGAAGGAGTCAGAAAAACAAAGTGCTCCAGGACTGACCAGAACTGGTTTGGACTAGGCAAAGGCCTCTCTGCCTTCAGAGAACAAAGGGAAAAGGTGTATAAAAGGGGACCCAGACCCCTAGGAAATTAGATCACTTCTGGGAAATCAAGAAACCTGTTGCCAAGGAGAAGAACCGGAGAAGCTGAAGGAGGAGTACTGCCCCTGTGCTGTTTTGCTGATTGGGGTTGGCCTGCAGTGGTTGCTTTCTGCCAAGGACAGGAGAAAAGACTTTGCTGTGCTTTGTCATCTTGAAGAAGGGAATCTCCAAGGGCTTGAACTGAGCTTGCCTCCTGCCTGAAGTCACAGGGACACAAAGACTTCACCCCTTCTGTTTGCCTGCATCTGGAACTGCTGTTTTAGCTGCTAACAGAGGGAAATTGCAACACCGACGCCGGCGAGCGACGCCGTAACCTGCACCGAAGCCGTGGGCACCGCTCGTGAAGAGCACGACGCACCGCCCCGACTTGCACCGTAGGCCCGACGCCTGCCGACGCCGTGCGACATCGACTCCGAAGCCGTCATCGAGGCCGCTGCCTGCACCGGAGCCGAGGACACCGCTCGTGACGCTCACGACGCACCGTCCCGACTCGCACCGCAGCCCCGACTTCACCGACGCCAGGGCTTCATCATCGCGGAGCCGATCCTCGACGTGGGTGACCCCCGAATCCATCGACGCCGCACCATCGTAAGGAACCGACGCCTCGCCGCCATCCGTGACGTCACCTCCCCGACACAGTAAGGAACCGACGCCTCACCTCCCCTGCGCTGCAGTAAGGAACCGAGACATCACCTCCCCTGGGGTCGTAAGGAACCAACGCCGCCGGCGCCAACGAAGCATCACCTCCCCGACGCCGTGCCCCGTCTTTGTTTTCATCGAATTCCAGGTACTGTTCTTTGTGGGTCTGCTCGACTCCAGGCCCGACGCCGCGCACCTCGCGGTCGGCGCCGTACTTTGGGATTTCCACCGGTCACGACGTCGTGATAACTCCAAGTGGAGTTATTTGTTGCTACAAGCTTTATTTGATTGACTATCCTATTTTTGAAGATAACGTGAACTGTCTCTATCATTTTAAGTCTATTTTTGATTACAGTATTGTGGATTTTTGCTATTGGGTCTTGTGATAAGTCTATATAAAGATTACTTATTTTTACATAAACAACCTGTGTGGTGTCCATCTGTAGTGTTTTCACTGTATTACTGTATGTGGTCACAAATGCTTTACACACTGCCTCTGAGATAAGCCTGTCTGCTCGTGCCAAGCTACCAGGGGGTGAGCAGGGGTTATTTTAGGAGTGTTTCCCCCTTATCCTGACTAGAAGCAAGGGTCCCTATTTGGACAAAGGTGCAAACCATTGCCAACTAGAGACCCCCAGTTCTAACATTGGTGGTCAGCGGTGAGGATTTGGACTTGCATTTGTGATTCATATACAGTGATTGGTGTACACTACTAGTGAGTGCAGACCAATACGCGACCACATACATTTTGATAGGACTTTTTTCCTTGGAACCTTTATTTTTGTTGAGAACTGCCAATTTTCACCATGAGCAAAAAAGGATCCATTGCACCTGCAGATATTGAATTTGAAGAAGATAGGGTTGATACCTACACTGTGCCAGAACTCAAAGCTGTTTGCAAAAAGTTTAAAATCTCTATGAGAGGCCTCACCAGGAAGGAGGAGTTTCACAAGGCGCTAAGGGCCTGGTTGGAAGCACGGAATGCCAGTGGGCAGTCCGAGGAGCCTGTGGAGGAGGCAGAGAATTTAGATGGGCAGCGTGAGGGGCCATTGGGCTTAACTGGGAGGAGAGTGCCTTCCAGGGAGGGCAGCAGTGTTTCTCAAAAGGGCCTGTCTCCAGAGGAGCTGGAGGACAGGGACAAAAGCAGGATGCATGAAATGGAAATGGCCAAACTGAAACAGGGAAGCCATGATAGCCTTGAGCATAAGAAATTGGAGTTAGAAAGTAAGAGGTTGGCCATGGAAGAAAAGAAGATGCTTTTAGAGCATGAGAGAGTGGTGAGGGAGCTAGAGCTAAAGGCTAGAAGCCTAGAAATCACTCCCTCTGGTGGCAGCACACCTCCAGTGCCTGTAGAAAGTAGAGTGTACATCCCCAAGGAGGTTATTAAGGATTTCATGAAGGGGGAGGACATTGGGCAATGGTTTAAAGCATATGAGATCGCCATGACATCACACCGGGTCCCTGAGAAGGATTGGGGAGCGGGGTTGTGGGGCCGCTTTGCAGGTGAGGGAAGGGAAACCTTGCTAGCCTTACCCACAATTGATCAGATGTCCTATGCCCACCTGAAGGAAGCTTTAGTGGCAAGGTATGGGTTAACTCCAGAGCTTTATAGGCAGAAGTTTAGGAACTGCAAAAAGCTGGAGTCTAGTACCTGGGTGGAGTATGTGTCTTATTTTTGCAGAGCATTGGATGGATGGGTGAAGGGTAGCAAAGTAAATGACTTGCAGGAGTTCTATGATTTAATTGCATGGGAGCACTTGTCCAGTAGTTGTTTTCCAGAGCTACGCCAGCACCTTGTTGACAGTAAGCTGACTAATCCTAGGAAGCTTGCTGAGGAGGCGGACCGCTGGGTCAGTACCCGGGTCCACAAGGGTCTTGTGGGAGACTCCGCCAAAGGTGGGCAGGGTCCCCAGCAGAAGAGTGGGGGGACAAGGGTAAACAGAAGGAGTTCCAAAAAGGGCCCCAAAGTAAACCCCAAGGGAACCAAGGTAAGGGTTCCCAGCCTCCCACTGAGAAAAGACCATGGGTCCCAACAGATAAGTCTGTTCAGAAGGGGCCCAAAGCATGTTTTAGTTGTGGTCAGGTGGGTCACTTTGTAGGAAGTCCCAAGTGCCCCAATACCGTGACCACTGCACCCACTGGTGCACCACCCCGGCAGATGGCTAGTGTAGCCCTGGGGGAGGAGTTGGGTGCCCAAGGTGGGTGGGGTCCCGCAGAGATGTCCCTGGTCTCTTTAGGAGACAGTGAGATGGTCCCTAGGACCCAGCTGCCTGATAACACTAAAAAATACAGGCAGTGGGTGACCATCAATGGCCATAGGGTGGAGGCTCTGAGAGACACCGGGGCCAGTGTGACAGCTGTCAGTTGTCGGCTGGTGTCTGAAGAGCAGGTGGTCCCCAACGTATTCTACCCGGTAGTTGCCGCTGACAACTCAGAGAGCCACTGCAAGGTGGCCCAGGTTCCCTTTGAGTGGGGGGGTCTCAGGTATCCTTCAAGTAGCTGTGAGGCCAGCCATGCCTGTTGACTGTCTGCTAGGCAATGATTTGGAGAGCTCCCCTTGGGCGAAGGTGGAGCGGAGGTCTCATTTGGAGATGTTGGGTCTGCCAGAGTGGGCGTGTGTGACCACTCGGTCAATGGCAGCCGGTAAGGGTATTCAAGAGGACCTGGAGCCTGGAAGAAGGGCCCAGGTGCCTGCCTTAAAGAGAGGAGGCAGGGGCGCGGGAAACCGGCCCCCGAAGTTCCCACGGTCCAGGAGGAGGCAAACCTTGAGGGGGATGCCCTGGAACCTACAGGGGAACAAGTGGCTGAACTGGGGGACCTGCCTGAGCTGACCCATTGGCAGCAGGAAGGAGGCCCCTCCAGGGAAGAATTCTGCGAGGAGCAGAAGAAGTGCCCTTCTCTTGAGGGCTTGCGGCAACAGGCTGTAAGCCAGGCAGCAGGTGATCAGTCTGGATCACACTGGATCTACTGGGAGAATGGTCTCCTGTATAGTGAGCCTAAGGTTGCTGAGCCTGGGTCAGCCCGTGTGCTGGTGGTACCCCAGCGCTTCAGAGCCTTCCTACTGGGTCTGGCTCATGATGTGCCTTTAGCAGGACATTTGGGGCAAGACAAGACCTTTCAAAGGCTTGTCACCCACTTTCATTGGCCCCAAATGCGCAAGAGTTCAGATACTCATTGCAGGACCTGTCAGACTTGCCAGGCAAGTGGTAAGAGTGGGAGGAAGCACAAGGCTCCTCTCCAACCTTTCCCTGTTGTCAGTACCCCCTTTGAGAGGGTGGGTATTGACATTGTGGGGCCTCTGGATCCCAAGACAGCCATGGGCAACAGGTTCATCCTGGTCTTGGTGGACCATGCCACCCGGTACCCGGAAGCCATCCCTCTTCGGACAGTGACGGCCCCCGTGGTGGGACGTGCACTGATGGGGATTTTCTCCCGTGTGGGGTTCCCCAAGGAGGTGGTGTCTGACCGTGGTACCAACTTCATTTCCAAGTATATGAAGTCCCTGTGGCAGGAGTGTGGTGTAACCTATAAGTTCACCACTCCTTACCACCCCCAAGGTAATGGGCTGGTTGAGAGATTCAACCGGACCCTTAAGGAGCATGATTATGGGTCTGGAAGAACCCATGAGGCGTAAGTGGGACGTCCTCTTGCCATGCCTGCTCTTTGCTTACAGAGAGGTGCCCCAGAAGTCCTTAGGGTTCAGTCCCTTTGAACTGCTGTACGGCCATCCTGTAAGAGGACCTCTGAGTCTGGTCAAGGAAGGCTGGGAGGAAGCTCCCAGGAAAACTCCCCAGGATGTATTTAGTTACATGCTGGCCTTCAGAAACCAGACTCGGCGTTTCAGACAACTCGCTGAGGCGAATCTGGAAGCCAGCCAGGAAGAGATGAAACGTTGGCATGATCAGAATGCCACTCTGATCGAGTTTCAGCCTGGACAAAGGTGTGGGTCATGGCCCCAGTGGAGCCCTGTGCGCTCCAGGATAAGTGGACCGGACCATTTGAGGTGGTGGAGCGCAAGAGTGAAGTCACCTACTTGGTGGACTTGCAGTCTCCCAGGAACCCCTTGCGGGTCCTGCATGTGAACCGCCTGAAGCCCCACTTTGAGAGGTCTGAAGTGGGCATGCTCTTAGCAACAGATGCTGGGATGGAAGAGGAGACTGAACCTCTTCCTGACCTCCTGTATGCAAAAGAGCAAGATGGGTCAGTGGATGGTGTGAACCTCTCTCCCACCCTGACCCCGGAGCAGCAGAATGACTGTCGCCAACTGTTGGGGCAGTTTTCTGATCTGTTCTCCCTGGCTCCCAGTATCACTGAATGGTGCATCCATGATGTGGACACTGGGGACAGTCCTCCTGTGAAGCACAAAACTTACAGAGTGACTGACAGGGTGAGAGCTTGCATCAAGGAGGAGGTCTCCAAGATGTTTGCCTTAGGGGTGATTGAGTCCTCTAACAGCCCTTGGGCCAGCCCAGTGGTCTTGGTCCCAAAGGCTGCCGCGCCTGGTGCCACACCCGAACTCCGGTTCTGTGTGGACTACCGAGGACTCAATTCAGTCACCAGGACTGACGCGCACCCCATCCCCAGAGCTGATGAGCTCATTGATCGGTTAGGGGCTGCCCGGTACCTCAGCACGTTTGATCTAACGTCTGGATACTGGCAGATCGCCTTAACTGATGGGGCCAAAGAGAGGTCAGCATTCTCCACACCAGATGGGCACTACCAATTCCGGGTGATGCCCTTTGGGATGAAGAATGCCCCTGCCACCTTTCAGAGGTTGGTCAACCAGGTGTTGGCTGGGCTGGAGGATTTCAGTGCCGCCTACCTGGATGACATTGCAGTGTTCAGCGCCACTTGGGAGGAACATCTGCACCACCTCTGGGAAGTGTTGAAGGCGCTGCGGAGGGCAGGCCTCACGATCAAGGCGAGTAAGTGCCAGATCGGGCAGGGTTCTGTGGTGTACTTGGGACACCAGGTAGGGAGCGGCCAGGTGGCGCCCCTACAGCCCAAGATAGATACCATCCTGGCTTGGGAACCCCCAAAACCCAAACAGAGGTGAGGGCCTTCTTAGGACTCACCGGGTATTACAGGAGGTTTGTCAAGGGGTATGGCAACATTGTTGCACCCTTGACTGAGCTGACTTCAGGAAGCAGCCCAGGAAAGTGAACTGGACTGATGCCTGCCAAAAGGCTTTTGATGCCCTGAAATCTGCCATGTGCACGGCGCCCGTGCTTCAGGCGCCCAACTTCTCAAGGGAATTCATTGTGCAGACAGATGCTTCAGAGCATGGTGTTGGGGCTGTGCTTTCACAGATGAATGAGGAGGGCCTAGACCAACCTGTAGCCTTTATTAGTAGGAGGTTACTCCCACGGGAACAGAGGTGGAGTGCGATTGAACGTGAGGCATTTGCTGTGGTCTGGGCACTGAAGAAGTTGAGACCATACTTGTTTGGGACTCACTTCCGGGTTCAGACAGACCACAGGCCCCTCAGATGGTTAATGCAGATGAGGGGTGAGAATCCAAAACTGTTGAGGTGGTCCATTTCCCTACAGGGGATGGACTTTACGGTGGAACACCGCCCTGGTACAGAACACGCCAATGCTGATGGTCTGTCCAGATTTTTCCGCCTTAGTGATGAGAACTCCCAGGAGGAAGGGTAGTTCTCCCCACATTTCAGCTGGAGGGGACACGTGTTAGACTTGGCACCATTGGCGTGGGTCTCCCTTCCATTTTTTTTGCTGTTGCCTCTTATGTTTTGCTGGTTTTAGATGCTTTTGGGCACTGTGCCACTGCTGTTCAGTGCCACAGTGCAAGTGCTCCCTACTGTAAAGTGATGTATGGATTAGTGACTCCATGATTGGATGATTGGTTTACTTGTCAGTCCCTAGTACAGTGCACGGAGTGTGCCCAGGGCTTGTAAATCCAATGCCACTGGTGGGATTGCAGCACTGGTTGTGCCACCCACAGAAGCGGCTTGTAAAATGTGTCTCAGGCCTGCCATTGCAGAGCCTGTGTGCAGTCTGTGACTGCCATGTCGACTTGGCAAGTGCACCCACTTGCCAGTCCCTAAACCTTCCCTTATCTTCATATCAGACACCCCTAAGGTAGGCCCAAGGGCAGGGTGCATTGTAAGTATAAGGTAGGACATGCCCTGGTGTGTGTGGCATGTCCTAATAGTGAATTACAGCCATTTTCGTTTTTCACTATTGCAAGGCTACCTGTTCTCCATAGGCCAGAATGGGCAGTTTGATTATTACACCTTATAATCCTAACTGACCCAGAGAACATGGTAGAAAAACGAATTTAGTATGCCTGAACTCAGAATGATAAAATACATCTTTTAGTGAAGTTGGTTTTAACATTCTTTGTTTGAAAATACCACTTTTAGAAAGTAGGTATTTTCTTGCCTAAACCATCCAGCTGCCTCTGCTCAGGTTGTGTATTGTGTGTCTGGGTTTGTGAGTGACAGGGGCTGGGGGATTCCAGGAGGCAGGGTGAGTCAGCACTAGGCTGAATAGGTCTGCCTGAAGGAGGATGGGTGGGAGGAGTTGCACCTGGGTCTGAATAGGGCTGTGCCTGCCTTCCACAATGCTGGCTCCACCTCCTGCCGGGCGTCTGATGGCTCTGCCCCTCACTCTCAAAGGAAAGAAGGAGTCAGAAAAACAAAGTGCTCCAGGACTGACCAGAACTGGTTTGGACTAGGCAAAGGCCTCTCTGCCTTCAGAGAACAAAGGGAAAAGGTGTATAAAAGGGGACCCAGACCCCTAGGAAATTAGATCACTTCTGGGAAATCAAGAAACCTGTTGCCAAGGAGAAGAACCGGAGAAGCTGAAGGAGGAGTACTGCCCCTGTGCTGTTTTGCTGATTGGGGTTGGCCTGCAGTGGTTGCTTTCTGCCAAGGACAGGAGAAAAGACTTTGCTGTGCTTTGTCATCTTGAAGAAGGAATCTCCAAGGGCTTGAACTGAGCTTGCCTCCTGCCTGAAGTCACAGGGACACAAAGACTTCACCCCTTCTGTTTGCCTGCATCTGGAACTGCTGTTTTAGCTGCTAACAGAGGGAAATTGCAACACCGACGCCGGCGAGCGACGCCGTAACCTGCACCGAAGCCGTGGGCACCGCTCGTGAAGAGCACGACGCACCGCCCCGACTTGCACCGTAGGCCCGACGCCTGCCGACGCCGTGCGACATCGACTCCGAAGCCGTCATCGAGGCCGCTGCCTGCACCGGAGCCGAGGACACCGCTCGTGGCGCTCACGGCGCACCGTCCCGACTCGCACCGCAGCCCCGACTTCACCGACGCCAGGGCTTCATCATCGCGGAGCCGATCCTCGACGTGGGTGACCCCCGAATCCATCGACGCCGCACCATCGTAAGGAACCGACGCCTCGCCGCCATCCGTGGCGTCACCTCCCCGACACAGTAAGGAACCGACGCCTCACCTCCCCTGCGCTGCAGTAAGGAACCGAGACATCACCTCCCCTGGGGTCGTAAGGAACCAACGCCGCCGGCGCCAGCGAAGCATCACCTCCCCGACGCCGTGCCCCGTCTTTGTTTTCATCGAATTCCAGGTACTGTTCTTTGTGGGTCTGCTCGACTCCAGGCCCGACGCCGCGCACCTCGCGGTCGGCGCCGTACTTTGGGATTTCCACCGGTCACGACGTCGTGATAACTCCAAGTGGAGTTATTTGTTGCTACAAGCTTTATTTGATTGACTATCCTATTTTTGAAGATAACGTGAACTGTCTCTATCATTTTAAGTCTATTTTTGATTACAGTATTGTGGATTTTTGCTATTGGGTCTTGTGATAAGTCTATATAAAGATTACTTATTTTTACATAAACAACCTGTGTGGTGTCCATCTGTAGTGTTTTCACTGTATTACTGTATGTGGTCACAAATGCTTTACACACTGCCTCTGAGATAAGCCTGTCTGCTCGTGCCAAGCTACCAGGGGGTGAGCAGGGGTTATTTTAGGAGTGTTTCCCCCTTATCCTGACTAGAAGCAAGGGTCCCTATTTGGACAAAGGTGCAAACCATTGCCAACTAGAGACCCCCAGTTCTAACAGAAACCTATAAGCAACAGACACAAACACGCACACACAAAGACACACTATACAGAAATACAACTGTGAGAAGTTCGCCTGGTATATGCTGTTCACTAATTAAAGTGGACACCTTGCACCAGAACAATTCGACTCTTATGGTAGATAGGTTTAAGACAACCTTTATAGAAAGCTATCCTAGTGGTAGCTGTGGAGAGCAGCCTTCAGGCTAAGTCTTGAAGGAATGTAAAGCAGCTTTTTTACCACACAATCTCTTGAATCACCAAATGAAAAGACACCACACAGGTATATATATCAAATATATATGTATTTATTAATAAACAACTCTCTACTAATCTCTTTATGAGATTAGAAGTCAGGAACATATGTACAAGTCAAATGTTATCAAAATAAGTTTAGCACAATCGAATATCCCAACCTTAGTTTGGCTAGACCTAGGTCTAGGGCATCTAGAATCGAGGGACCCCCAAGAACCACCCCAGGTAGTTGTAGGAGACCCACAGGGGACGGACGCGGTGTCCTGGCACCGGTGCGAGTCCTGTACGAGTCTATGCGAACAGACGCGATTGAGATTTCAATGTTAAAGGTCCCTTGCGTGTTCGAGGCGAACACAGCGATCGGTCCTTGTACGAGTCGAAGGACGCGGTTACAGATAGAATTGCAAGGGAGTTGGACGCGGTGTGTCTAACACAGACGCGAACCATGTACGAGTCAGCGCGATAGTCGCACTTGGAAAGTAAGAGTTTTAGGGCACTTCTAGGGTAGCTACAAGCAAGTCACTTACAGGGTAAGTAGTTCTAGGGCCCACACCCACAGGAGCACCGTAGTGCTGAAGTTACCTCACCGAGGGGAGCCGGGTGCATAGGTGTTCTTTGGTGTCGGGTCGGGTCGCGGCGTCGTTTTCAATGGGAGCCAGTGAAGACTTGCTGCTTGCGGCGACAGGAGAAGTGTCCAGAGGAATCCAAGCCTGGATTCAGAAGATGGACGACCTGAAAGCAGAGGGGACAGTGTTCAAAGTCACTTGGCAGTGACTCGGGGCAAGGAAGATGGATGCCCACCGTCGTCGCAAGATTCGGGTCGTTCACAGGTGCCGTGACTCTTCAGCCACGAGGTCCAGGAGGCGTCGACGATGACCAGGAGCTGGATTCGGCGTGTCGCACGATGTCTGCAGCTTACTGCGGTGTCGGCGACTCGATTGGAGCCAACAAGCCTTGGTAACAGCAAGTCTCGGGGAAAGTGTAAAAAGTCAATGGCGCAGACCAGCAAGGTCTGAGGGACTCACCCAGTGACGGTAAGTCAGGGCAGGCCTGGAGCAACCAGGGGAGCCCTTTGGTTTCTTTAGAAAGTCTTCTGGGGACCCACAAGCCGGCTGGCAAGGGATCGCGAAGACGCCTCGGGAGGATTCGCTCAACAGGGGCCCACGGTCATTTGAGACATGGTAGGCCTCTGATCTTCGGAGGGATTCCTGCTGGAGGCTAGGACCACACGTGGTCCAAATCACAAGTTCATAGAGCGTTGTGAAGGGGTTGCACTTGACAATACTGCATGTTACCCAGGGGTCGCAGTTCCTCATCACTCTTGGGGTCCACTGGCCTCAGCTTGGCTGGGGACTCACAATGGTCTTTGAGAAGTCAGGAAATCCACTTCTTGGGCTGCAGGGACTTCGGACTCCGGCAGGAGCGGTGTAGTTTGCGACCGTCGTTTGTAGTTTTAGATGCCTGCCAAGCAGGGGAGTCACTCCTTGACTCCAAGGGAGATTCTTCAGTCTTCCAAAGGTAGTGGAACGTCGAAGGTCCAGGATTCTTCTTCAGAGCGTCGTCCAGGGAAATCTAGGTTGCAATGCACAGGTTCCCCCTCTTATACTAAAAGAAAGGGAGGGACTAGCTCTATGACCCCACCTATGGGAGGGTCAGGGGAGTGGGTGGCTACACCCACTTCCCTTTGTCCAGTTTCGTGCCAGAGCAGGGGCAGGTAGCCCCTGAGCTGGTTTGAACTGGCATATGCACAGAGGAGCCTTCTGCTCCCCCAGTGCAGGACTTCAAAGCACTCTAAGAGTGCACCCACCCAGCCCCAATACACTAAACCCTGTCTGGGAGGTGGTTACACCTCCCTGTGACAGGATGCCTATTGTTGGGCTTCCTCCACTGCGAGTTTCGGTCATCAGCAGGAGGGCAGCCCAGTGTCTGTGACTGGTGGCATCCATTTTGTGATGCCAGGGCTCTGCAGGATTCTACCGCGTTTCCACAGTAGGTACATGTCTATCCCTCTAGAAGGGTGGAATGCTAGCCCCGCCGCCAGGACTGGCGGGGGGTAGTATTCCAAGATGTTTGACACCAAACACGACATGTTTTGATGCAGCCATTCCAAAGTTAGCATTTTACCGCGAGGATATAATGCACTTAAGAGTATATGGTTTAACCGCATCCACAAACAGCCCCAGAGAATGGACTCTGAGAGCTGCAGAGGGGCCCTGCTCAGGCAGAGGCACCCTCTCACATAGGAACCAAGCACCCTGCCCTCAGGATTGATAGGGCCTGCCTTAGGGGTGACTGATAGGTTTAAATGTGTGTGCAGGAGAGATATAGGGAACCTATATCTCAGTGAGAAGTGCTAGCACCACCTCACCCAGGCTGCAGTAGCAGGCCTGTGGTGTCAGATTTAGTCTGCTTCCCAGGGATGGCATAATACATGCTTCAGCCCCTGGTAGGCCTGTGAAGTACCTATGCCCTTAGTACCTAAGGTACCATATACTAGGGACTCATAAGGTACCACCGTACCCAATCACTAGTGCACCTAGAGTGCACTCCAAGTCGTTTAAAGAGAAAGCAGATAGGCTGGGGACCTGAAGAGCAGGTTCCCAGCCAAACTAAGTCAAAAACCAACAAAACACCAGGAAAAAAGTGGGGGCAACCATGTAGTCAGATTCCACCTTCCTACATAACCCCCCCCCCCCCAAACGAAAGGAGATGAGGCTAACCTTGTCCAGGTGAGCCTGTATTTACTGAGTGGCCATATAAGGAAGTACCTGCACTAGCATGGTTACCCCCTGTCTTATGGTCCACTAAGTTATCCCTCACCCTAAGGGTATGAGAGGGTCTCCACCATGGGGAATTTCTACCTGTGGGGTGTTTTGGTAAAGGACAAGGCTGATGAGGTGTCTGAGCAGGGAAGTGAGACCCTAGGGAAGTTGGTCTCAGTTTCCTCAGATCACTGGTCACCATGTATGCCTGTCTTTCCATGACTGAGCTGCACTTTGCTCTAAGGGTCAACCTTTGGCTGCCTACAGCTGGGGGTTGGGTCCCTTTGGGTGGAACACTGGAGGGACATGGCAGGTTTGGAACCTTTTGGTTCCAGGTTTGCCCTTGCCTTTCAGAGTCCTACTGGGGAAGGTCCCTACACGAAGGTATGGGGGATCCCTCAGTGTGTGGAGGAATTTTCACCTGGCTAGGGCTACTAGACTGGGTGCCCCTAATCTGCTGATGGGGGGGTTCCTCTGGACAGGGGGACCTGTGGGGTCCACTGACCTCCCTGACCTCTGCAGCCCTGGGCTGACTGAGGCAGGGTAGAGAGGGGCAGGTTACCTGCTCCAGACTGGGTACCACCTTGGAAGACTTGGGTACCAACTTGCCATCAGGGGTGGGGCCAGGCCAGGCCTGACTACCTCTGGGGTAGTTCCTTCACTAGGGGTAGGATCAGTTCCCTGAGGAGGCTGACCCTTACCTGCTGTCTGGGGGGAAGGAGACTTTTCTTCATCCCCTGTGCTCTCTTTTGGGGGAGAGTGGGCCATTCTTCCAGGCTCCATCTCTCCAGCATTTCCCTGGGCTCGGGCTGTGGCCATCACAGCCCCACTAGCTTTTTCAGGGACGCCTAGCATCTTCAGATGGGTTTGGTGTTCAACTTCAGCCCAGGCTGAAATTTCCAGATCATTGCCCATCAGACAATCTACAGGCAAGTTGGGGGACACGGCCACTCTTTTTGGGCCTGTGACCCCCTCCCAGCTGAGATTGACTATGGCCATGGGGTGATCTGTCCTGACACCATCAATGTTGGTCACCTGGTATTTAAACTTAGGTAAAAGCTGGTGAGGGGGGACTAGTTTCCCTGCCACCATGGTGACACTAGCCCCTGTGTCCCTGAATGCTACAGCCTTCTGACCATTAATCATTGGCTCCAGTCTGTACCTGCCCAATGCAATGGGACCCATGGTAAAGGTGGCAAATCCTATACCACCATCAGAGTCTGAGGAGTCTGTTGAGGGGGACCTGTCTAAACTAGGGCCCACCTCTGTTCCCCTTGCAAAAACACCTAACTTTTTGGGTGCACTACTCCCAACTGGAGGATTACTACTGGTAGTACCAGGAGGGGTGGTAGTAATAGCTGGAGGAACAGTTTCTTTATTGCCAATCCTGGGGCAACTGGGATCAGTTTTCCAGTGTCCAGGCTTTTTACAGACATGGCAATATGGTTTCTTTTCAGGAGAGGAAGGAGTTTGGGACCCACCCCCAGAAGAGGACTTTTGGGGCCATGTAGTGGACTTATCCTTAGATTTATCCCCACCTTTCTCTTGGGACTTGGTAGAATCTTTCTTCTGGTCACCACCCTGATTCTTAGGCCTCACCCTGGTTCTGACCCATTTGTCTGCCTTCTTTCCCAATTCTTGGGGAGAGGTGAGATCAGAGTCCACCAGGTACTGGTGCAAAAGCTGGTTTTGACAATTATTAAGGATCTGCTCCCTCATAATCAAATTGTACAATCCTTTGAGATCAGTAACCCTACTGCCAATCAGCCAACCCTCCAGAGCCTTGGTTGCACAATATACAATGTCAGTCCAGTCCTGAGTCTGTGCCTTCTGGGTGTCTCTGAACTTCAACCTGTACTGCTCAGTGGTTAAGCCAAACCCATCTATCAGTGCACTCTTCAAGACTTCATAGTTATCAGCATCCTCTTCTCTAACGGTGAGGAGCTTGTCTCTACCTTTGTCTGAAAAGGAGAGCCACAAGATTGCTGCCCACTGCTTTTGGGGGACCTGCTGTACTCTACAGGCCCTCTCCATAGCAGTTATCCACTTGTGGATATCATCCCCACTCTGGTAGGGAGGAACAACCTTGCTCAGGTTCCTATGGTCTGGAATATATTCTCTGCCTCTAGGGACACTGTTGCTGCCACCAAGGGGTTCTAACCCCTCTCTTCTAGAAGCTCTCTGGATCTCCAGGGCTTCTCTATCCAGTGCCAACTGCTTGGTTCTGAGGGCAACTCTTGCTTCCTCATACTGCAGCATTTTGCACATTCTGTCAGAGGAGCTCTCTCTTATGGGAAAGTATGAGTTCCTCTGCTGGACAAATTCTCTGCCAGAGTGATAAGAGTGCTCAGATTCCCTGGAAGGGGACCTATGCCTCTCATCCACTCTGTCAGTTCTCTTAGGGAGAATTCCTCTGTCCTTTTCAGGCCCCTTGGAGCCTGGCCCTTCAATCACAGAGTCTTGGTCATTCTGATTTTCATCATCTGACCCAGACACTGTAATTGACCCACCCCTGATTCAGACCCATTAGCTCCTAGAGCCAATCTAAGATCATCTGCTGTCAGCAGATCTATCAGGTGTAGTGTGGAGGGACTCTGTCCTAGCTTCAGGTGTCTTTCAACACACATGGCTCTCAAGTCAGAGCAAGCCATGTCCTTATACTGAGGCTGAGTGGATCCACTGGTTCCACCCTTTAAGGACAGTCTAGTGTTGTGCAGTGTTGTACTACCTACACTAGTTTGTGGCCTACTGATACTAGCTTGAGCTGTTGAAAGGGTGTGCTATCCTTTGGCACACAGCTCTAAGTTCAGTAGAACTTATTGATACTAAGCTTGACTTTATATGTACCTTAAGTACCTATAGTGGTTTTCAGTTAGTAATTCAAATAGAGATTTTCTGGTAAAACAATAGCAAGCTGGAATCCCACACGCTGCCCACCAATGTGAGAAGTTGGCCTGGTATATGCTGTTCACTAATTAAAGTGGACACCTTGCACCAGAACAATTCGACTCTTATGGTAGATAGGTTTAAGACAACCTTTATAGAAAGCTATCCTAGTGGTAGCTGTGGAGAGCAGCCTTCAGGCTAAGTCTTGAAGGAATGTAAAGCAGCTTGTTTTACCACACAATCTCTTGAATCACCAAATGAAAAGACACCACACAGGTATATATATCAAATATATATGTATTTATTAATAAACAACTCTCTACTAATCTCTTTATGAGATTAGAAGTCAGGAACATATGTACAAGTCAAATGTTATCAAAATAAGTTTAGCACAATCGAATATCACAATCTTAGTTTGGCTAGACCTAGGTCTAGGGCATCTAGAATCGAGGGACCCCCAAGAACCACCCCAGGTAGTTGTAGGAGACCCACAGGGGACGGATGCGGTGTCCTGGCACTGGTGCGAGTCCTATACGAGTCTATGCGAACAGACGCGATTGAGATTTCAATGTTAAAGGTCCCTTGCGTGTTCGAGGCGAACACACCGATCGGTCCTTGTATGAGTCGAAGGACGCGGTTACAGATAGAATTGCAAGGGAGTTGGACGCGGTCTGTCTAACACAGACGCGAACCATGTACGAGTCAGCGCGATAGTCGCACTTGGAAAGTAAGAGTTTTAGGGCACTTCTAGGGTAGCTACAAGCAAGTCACTTACAGGGTAAGTAGTTCTAGGGCCCACACCCACAGGAGCACCATAGTGCTGAAGTTACCTCACCCAGGGGAGCCGGGTGCATAGGTGTTCTTTGGTGTCGGGTCGCGGCGTCGTTTTCAATGGGAGCCAGTGAAGACTTGCTGCTTGCGGCGACAGGAGAAGTGTCTGGAGGAATCCAAGCCTGGATTCAGAAGATGGACAACCTGAAAGCAGAGGGGACAGTGTTCAAAGTCACTTGGCAGTGACTCGGGGCAAGGAAGATGGATGCCCACCGTCGTCGCAAGATTCGGGTCGTTCACAGGTGCCTTGACTCTTCAGCCACGAGGTCCAGGAGGCGTCAACGACAACCAGGAGCTGGATTCAGCGTGTCCCACGATGTCTGCAGCTTACTGCGGTGTCGGTGACTCCATTGGAGCCAACAAGCCTTGGTAACAGCAAGTCTCGGGGAAAGTGTGAAAAGTCAATGGCGCAGACCAGCAAGGTCTGAGGGACTCACCCAGCGAAGGTAAGTCAGGGCAGGCTTGAAGCAACCAGGGGAGCCCTTTGGTTTCTTTAGAAAGTCTTCTGGGGACCCACAAGCTGGCTGGCACGGGATCGCGAAGACGCCTCGGGAGGATTCGCTCAACAGGGGCCCACGGTCACTCGGGACGTGGTAGGCCTCTGATCTTCAGAGGGATTCCTGCTGGAGGCTAGGACCACACGTGGTCCAAAGCACAAGTTTGTAGAACGTTGTGAAGGGGTTTCACTCGACAATAGTGCACGGTACCCAGGAGTCACGGTTCCTCGTCGCTCTTGGGGTCCACTGGCCTCAGCTTCGCTGGGGACTCACGATGGTCTTTGAGAAGTCAGGAAATCCACTTCTTGGGCTGCAGGGACTTCGGACTCCAGCGGGAGCGGTGTAGTTTGCGACCGTCGTTTGTAGTTTTAGGTGCCTGCCAAGCAGAGGAGTCACTCCTTGACTCCAAGGAGATTCTTCAGTCTTCCAAAGGTAGTGGAACGTCGAAGGTCCGGGATTCTTCTTCAGAGCGTCGTCCAGGGAAATCTAGGTTGCAATGCACAGGTTCACCCTCTTATACTAAAAGAAAGGGAGGGACTAGCTCTATGACCCCACCTATGGGAGGGTCAGGGAGTGGGTGGCTACACCCACTTCCCTTTGTCCAGTTCGCGCCAGAGCAGGGGCAGGTAGCCCCTGAGCTGGTTTGAACTGGCATATGCACAGAGGAGCCTTCTGCTCCCCAGTGCAGGACTTCAAAGCACTCTAAGAGTGCACCCACCCAGCCCCAATACACTAAACCCTGTCTGGGAGGTGGTTACACCTCCCTGTGACAGGATGCCTATTGTTGGGCTTCCTCCACTGCGAGTTTCGGTCATCAGCAGGAGGGCAGCCCAGTGTCTGTGACTGGTGGCATCCATTTTGTGATGCCAGGGCTCTGCAGGATTCTACCGCGTTTCCACAGTAGGTACATGTCTATCCCTCTAGAAGGGTGGAATGCTACCCCCGCCGCCAGGACTGGCGGGGGGAGTAGTATTCCAAGATGTTTGACACCAAACACGACATGTTTTGATGCAGCCATTCCAAAGTTAGCATTTTACCGCGAGGATATAATGCACTTAAGAGTATATGGTTTAACCGCATCCACAAACAGCCCCAGAGAATGGACTCTGAGAGCTGCAGAGGGGCCCTGCTCAGGCAGAGGCACCCTCTCACATAGGAACCAAGCACCCTGCCCTCAGGATTGATAGGGCCTGCCTTAGGGGTGACTGATAGGTTTAAATGTGTGTGCAGGAGAGATATAGGGAACCTATATCTCAGTGAGGAGTGCTAGCACCACCTCACCCAGGCTGCAGTAGCAGGCCTGTGGTGTCAGATTTAGTCTGCTTCCCAGGGGTGGCATAATACATGCTTCAGCCCCTGGTAGGCCTGTGAAGTACCTATGCCCTTAGTACCTAAGGTACCATATACTAGGGACTCATAAGGTACCACCGTATCCAATCACTAGTGCACCTAGAGTGCACTCCAAGTCGTTTAAAGAGAAAGCAGATAGGCTGGGGACCTGAAGAGCAGGTTCCCAGCCAAACTAAGTCAAAAACCAACAAAACACCAGGAAAAAAGTGGGGGCAACCATGTAGTCAGATTCCACCTTCCTACAGCAACTTATTAAAAAAGTGTGATTAATTAACAACATGTGAACTTACAAAGTGCAGGCGGATTTGTGCCATGGCGGAGCGGGGAGACCTCTGGGGGCGGAGGGAGGAGGTCGGGCAGAGCAGCAAATGCTGCTGCTGAGGAGTGAGTATTGAAGAGGCGTTGCCGCCTCATTAAGGGAAAGGTTGTGTTTGTGCTGAGTGGGAGTGGGGGGGGGAGGCTCTTAATGCGAAGCAGGAGGGGGAAAGCAAACAGAACTTTAACAAGGGATTCAAAGTGAAAACGCCGCTGTGCGGGCCCATGCTGTGTTGGAGGTGGGAGGGTTGTACTTAATGATGAAAGCGGGCGCTGTGGCGCCCATGCATATTAAACATATGCACATAGTGGCCCATGAAGCGGGCAACGTGGAGATTTAAAAAAAAAAAAAGCCAAAGTAGTCCCTAAACGAAAATGACAAAGCCCTACAGCGCTATAAAACAGTAGTTGGTCGGTGCTGCTTCCGATAAAAACGGAAGTGATGAAACGGGCCAGCAACCAATAGGGAGGCCGGAAATAACAGTAACGTGTGAATAAGCCAATTACAAGCAGCAGGCAAGCAGCAGGCGGGATTACCCTCGCTATACAGATTACTAGATGTCTCGGAGAGACAGCGCATGCGCGCTGCCTATGCGAGACCTAAAAAATGGCCCATATTGGCAAAATGGGGACGTTTTCAGGTTGTAAAGACACGCTGTACAAGTGTTTTGCAAGGCATGGAGGCTTGCATGGATTTGAGCTTGCTGCGGACAATGTTTGTTTCAATATTAGGGAAATCAACAGTAAAAACTGAAAACTAGACCATAAAATAGGCCCACAAACACTCAAAAAATCGACCTGATCTGTCAGACCAGCCCACCGGTCCCTGCCTGATTGCCTGTAGGCCGGTCCAACTCACCATGTCTAGCTTTCAGAGAGCCCATATGGGTTTCCCAAAAAATAAAAAATATGAATAATATAGTGAAGGGCCTATATAGGTATGATTTAAGATTTAAGCGCCTTGAGTCCCTCACGGGTGAGTAGATTGATTGATTGATTGATTCAAAGGGTCTTTTTACTTAAAGTAAAGCAAAATTCCCCACGCAACTGCATTTTCTGCCCCAAGCAAAAAAATATAACCATAAACAGCAAATAGTATTTCCACACCAATGTTTTATTTATTTTCCTTCCCTGTGGTATTTTCCCCTTGAGCCTACTGTATAACTTATTTAACTTTTTGAGCGACGTGAGGTGCCCTTCATCCACCTCATTACAAAATATTAATATATCCCCCTTTTCCACTCTGCATGTACAATGCTAAACTATCTGCCCAAAAAAAGACCTTTAGCCTTCTACTAGCCACTATCAATCCTCCATCCAAGTTGTGGTACTTGAAGGAAAGGAGATCTGTAAAAAGCTTTCCCTAACAGGCTAGTCTGTGATGGCTTGCACAGTGTTAAAAGCATACTTCTGAAAACATTTAAAACAATACTTACAGTTTCTTTTACAAGTGCACATGAAAAACCAGTTTGGTGTTTTTAATCAGAATGTAAAAGGAAGGGGTTGCATTATGGAAGAACATACACATTTAGGTTTTCTTTTATGTTTATCATGGTGCAGATTTTCATCAGACAAAAAATGTTTCAGTCGTTCAAACAGAATGCAGAAGCATATTTGCCAACATTCCATGACAAAATATTGGTATGATTTTTCAGGTTTCAGAAATGGCATCACATGGCATTTGTCCTTACAATGACATTACAAGTAATGGCATCATATGATGTGCCTTATATTAGATTGCAGGTAATCAGTGCTGCCTTTGATGTAGAGGACATCACCATCAGAGAGGTCTAGGCTTCCCAATTGAAATGCCTTACTGAACAGCATAGAAACATGGCATCAGATGAGGACTGTTGGACATATTCAACCATGCCATTTCCCATCTATTCTTTACTCACAGACCATATGCGGCTACTAGCTTAACATCCACTATGTTAATTTTCGGTCTTCTCATTACTCTCAGACCCTACAAGGGCGTCAGCTTCACCCTTCGTTATTCAAGTACAGCTCTGACAGGTGTGCCGCTATCATTCTTTTGCCTGTTTCATTAAGAGAAAGGACAAGGGGAGAAAGAAGAGATAAACCAAGACACATGGATGCAAAGAAAAGAGAGAGGGAGGAAACAATGATTTTCAGAGAGAAACTGAAGAGAGCGTGTTCGAAATGGGGTCTCTAGTTGGCAGTGATTCGCACCCTGTAGTGTAGTACACACTAATTTTACCTGTGCTCACCCTTGGGTAAATTGGCTCAGAGCAACCAGGCAAAACTAAAGAGGCAATGTCAAAAGCATTTGTGCACACACACAGTTATACATTGAAAATACAACAAAAGTACTTCACACCAGTTTAGAAAAAAAGCCAATATTTATCTGAGTAAAACAAGACAAGGATGAAAAAAATCCAACATACATAAGTCAAAATATGAATCATTCAATATTAAATGCATTTATAGCATTTAGAAAACAATTGCTCCAACTGGGGCTTTTTGGTCACTCTTGACTGAGACAAATCTATAAATTCAATCCGATATGGAGTGTGAGCCGGCTCCAAGAGTTGCACGGCCCCCGTACAGTACCATGAATGTGTCACAAAGTCAAAGATGGTGCAATGCGCAGAGGAAGTCAGGCGACGCGAAGGCAGCTGTTGCATCAGTTCCTAACTGCTATGCAGGCCATTGGCACATTGGTGCTCGCGGACAATGCATTGCGCAAAGGAGGTGAGCGTCAAAGTCGCAAGGTGATGCACCGGTTCCTTGAGGCGGTGCAGGGTTGTTGAGCCGATAACACCCGGGGATGATGCTGGGCGCAGGGGAGGTGATGCATAGGTTGCAGGTGCAAGACCTTGGGTCCTGAAGGCAATGCGGTGTCGATGATGCATCAAAGTCACACCGTGGTGCGTCGATTCTATGGCATTGATGTCGAACCACCAGGCCACAGGCACAGCGTCAGAGTCAGAGCAGTGCATCACGGACTTCGGTGAAGCAGTGCTCGAGACTCATGCAGCGGCGGTACTTCAGAGGTGCTGCGGCACCATTGGGGCTTGCATTGTGTCGCAGTCATTGCACTGTGCACTCAGCAAGTGGAGAACACGACTTCTGTGCAGGCAGTGGCGATGCATCGCTTTTGCAGGGATGCGCCGGTTCAGAAGTGATTCTTGGAGTCGATGCGTCGATTTCTTGGTTGCAGCACCAGAATCACCTCCAAGGGTCCAGGACTGGGTTTGTCACCACTTAGCAGGTCAGGACTCACAGCAGAGGAGCCCAGGTGCTGCTAGCAAGAGGCAGGCAAAGTCTTTGATGGCCCTGAGACTTCCAACAGGAGGCAGGCTTAACTGAAGCCCTTGGAGAAACTTTATAAATCAGGATGCAGAGAGCAAAGTTCTGTCCTCTCACTCCGAGGCAGGAAGCAGCAGACAGCAGACCAACACAGTAAAGCAAGCACGAAAGTGGCATTCCCTCCTGGCAGTCCAACAGCTCTTCTTCCTGGCAGAATGTCCTCAGTCCAGAATTGTTTCCACTGTTACGGTGTCAGAGGTCCAGTACTTATACCCATTTGGCCTTTGAAGTAGGGAGACTTCAAAGAAAGATCTATGTAGTGCACAAGACCCTGCCCTTCCTGGCCCGTGCTCCAGACACACTACAAGGGAGTATGCAGTTATTTGTGTGGAGACAGGCACAGCCCTACTCAGGTGCAAGTGTCAACTCCTCCCACCACTCTACTCCTCCCACCACTCTAGATCAGAAAGACCCATCAACCTGGCGATTGGCTATCAGGATATGCAGGGCACACCTCAGCTCCCTTTCTGTGTGACTGTCTAGAATGAATTCACAAAGCCCAACTATCATCCAACCCAGATGTATATTCTAGAGACAGGCAGAGGCATTGAATGGTTAAAGTAAGAAAATGCCAACTTTCTAAAATTGGCATTTTCAGACCTGCAATTGCAAAATCAACTTCACTAAAAGATGTGTTTTTAAATTGTGAGTCTAGTGACAACAAACTCAAATTTCCCATCAGCTCCCAATTGGAAGATATCTGTGTAAAATGCTACAGGGAAGCTCCAATGCTAACCTATGGGAGAGACAGGTCTTGCTGTATTGAAAAGCAAATTTAGCAGCTTTTCACTACCAGGACATGTAAAACTTAAAAGCACATGTCCCACCTTTTAAATACACAGCCCCCGGCCCCTGGGACTACCCAGGGCCTACCTTAGGGGTGCCTTACATGTAGTAAAAGGGAAGGTTTGGGCCTGGAAAGAAGGTGTACTTGCCAGGTTGACATGGCAGTTAAAAACTGTGCACACAGGCCCTGCAGTGGAAGTCCTGGGACACGTTTGGAGGGCTACTCATGTGGGAGGAACAATCAGTAGCATTTGATTTACGTGCCCTGTGCACATGTAGTGCACTGTACGAGCAACGTTCTAGTAAATCAAATATGCTAATAATGAAGAAACAAAATACCATTACATTTTAGGCACAGAGCACATGCAGTTTAGCACTGGTCAGCAGTGGTAAAGTGCCCAGAGTTCAAACGCCAGCAAAAACAAAGTCCAACACACAATCAAAAACAAGAGGCCAGAAGCAAAAAGACAGGGGAAACTACACCAAAAGATGCCAGGTCTAACAGACGGGATGGAAGAGTGAGAGGGAGAGAAGGGCAATTGAAAGAAAAGAAAACAGAGTGTGAGACTGAGAAAAGAAAAGTTCAGGAAAGAGGCACAAACAGAGTGGAAGAATTGTGGATGGGTCAAAAGAAAGAAGAGGTTACATAGAGAGAGATTTAGCTATGGATCGAAGAAATAAAGACCAAGTGTAGAGTGAAGGAAGGGATTCAGAAACACATATAAGGAAAGGAACAAGTGTGAACAGGAACTAGGATTCACATGCACAGTGTCAGCATACGACTCACCTCCACCAACAACTCTGCTCTCCTTGGTTGCACAATTCAAAGCATAGGCTCTTTTCATATACGCGCATACTTGGCACTATTGATAAATAAACTACTGAATGATGCTAAATTCTACAGAGGTCTCCTGCATAGCTAAAACCACACACCCCCGCAGGAGTCTACTTCTTAGTAATGCAGGGGATGCTGTGGCACCATGGCCCAGGGATCAGAGGGGCCCAATGGAACTCAAATATGAATGTCTTTAACTACTCAAATATGGGTCGTAGGCCTATTTTCCTGCTTGCATGAGTGCTCATTTAAGCCTTGCATCACCACTATCCCCTTATGAAAACATCCTTTACAGTGATCCACGACCTGCTCTACACATCAGATTTACACTCTGGACACCCAGGCGCCCTTCCTACACTAACCAGATGGCATCCTTTCAAACATGCAAGGTGAGCAGCAGTAAGAGCTCACCCGCTGCTAAGGCGCCTCGCTCCTTCCTCTCATCCTGGCACTACAAAATGAGAAAGGGATTTTAAAAAACTCAGAAGAGCTCATGAAGTTTTGTTTTTGTTGTGAATGGCGGTCTGATAGATAACTTCATTTATATAATTGTAAAGGCTGCACTCTGCAGGTATGCAGGAACTTCCCCAGCACAGTGCAAATCAATGGGACAAGAGAAAAATCCGAAGGCGGTAGCGGTGCCTAAAAGCGGTAGCTTACTTCCCAAGTCGGTAGCGTTTACAAGTGTACAGAAGCCATATTGTACATGTCAGACATTAGACACAACTACTGATTCATTATTTTGCTTTTCTTCAAGAAGTAGCAGGATGCCGTCATTTTAAAATAATGCTGTCTGTATATTTGCCATTCTAGTTTAAATCAATGATGAATAAGCCCTTATGTGGATGCATAAACTTTATGAAAACATGCCACAATTACATTATTTTGGAATAGGTCTGTTCATTTCTATAATAAAAAGTCGGAACATAATTGTGCAGATTTTAGCATATTAGCATAAGCCTCAACAAACAGTGCAAATCTGTTTCTTGCAAGCCTCCGTGTAGTTGTCTCTAATAAGAGGGAGAAAGAAAGACACCGCTGGACAATAGTGTGAATCTGCACACTGACAAAATGCGATGCACACGGGAAAATTGGATATGGCACAAAGACAGACTATCAAAGTAATTGAATGAATGGAATTTGACACATCAGGAGATGGCCACAAAGGAGTGTGACTGGATCTAATGACCTTTTATAGTGGCACATCGTTCATCATTTGCAAGAATGTTTTTCCAAATCTGGAGGTGATTGAGACAAGATCATCCTTTCTGTGCGTGGGCCAGTGTAATGCTATTAGGTTGTACTAATTGAGTGGGCTATCTCTTTTATGAATCTTATGGCCCATTATATATTAAAAGATGCATCACATGCACGTGCACAAAGAAATTGGATTTCTGGTTGTAATTATTGACATTATCACAGTTCTTATAAACGCTGACATCAAACTTTGCACATAAACTGTCATTTTAAACTATTTAAGACCTTTCACTTTGATCTTTTTCTAAAAGTTATGTGTTATAAAAGTGGTTCTCTAACCACTTGATAACATGCCTCTACTACTTTCAATACACCAATATCTTTAAACACATGCTTTTGCCCATTACTAATGCACCAGCTGTAAGTATAGTTTCAGGCTCTTGCACGCCGCAAGGCTTTTGCTATCCTCACAATGCATTATGACATAGGAACCATTCATCTTAGTGAAGGGCTTTGTCAGAATATCAAGAAAAAAGGTATGGAGCTGCAACCATTTCAACTTTAGAATTGGCTATATCAAGAACGTAAGCATGTATAGGTAAGTATAGATTTACTACCCTATCCTAGACTTAAATCTTATCTGTTCAGAAACCTGCACCAAACAGTCCAAAAATGGTTCAGCCACGAATTAAAAAAACTCAGGCATTCACTGAAAAAACAAAGCCCAGGTATGCTACCTAAGATGTCCTCAGCAAGGCCATAAATGATGTCATGTAATGTGTCATGAGTGATGTCATATATAAATTCATAAGCAGTGCATGAAGAGGGGTGTGGGTTAGATTACTTTGCATAACCATACCTGGCATAATCCAGTGGTTTTGAGTTTTGTTTTGAAACAATCACTGAGCTTTATCTGTTTGTCAGGGAATTTATGAGGTTTTTCTAAAACGCATTTTAAGGCCTTATAACTATAACTTATCTATAAATATATATGATGTCCTCAGTGATGTCATTTGAGATGTCATCAGTAATGTCATGAGTGATGTCACTGACCATGTCATGAGTGATGTAATATGTGAGGTCATAAGCAGTGCATTGCAGGGGCGTAAGTAATCGTTAGCTCAGGTAACTATAACTACTGAATTCCTATGTTTTACACAAGTGAACTTTAAGCCTAACTAAAACATCCTTGTAACCTTTGTTTTTTCCAGTGAACTTCTAAGGTTTTTATAATTTTATTTCCTAACTATAACATCCATGTAACCTTTGTTTTTTTCAGTGAATTTCTATGTTTTTTAAAATTCTATTTCCTAACTATAATGTCCCTGCAACCTTTGGTTTTTTAATGATTTTTTAAGGTTTTTAATTTTATTTCCTAACTGTAACCTTTGAGAGTGAGTGTGAGTGAGTGCATGACTGTCTCAGTGGGTGTGTGAGTGGGTGCGTGAGTGTCCAAGTGGGTCTGTGAGTAGGTGCATGAGTGTCTCAGTGGGACTTTGAGTGGGTGTTCAGTCTGAGTGGGTCTGTGATTGGATGCAAGAGTGTATAAGTTGGTCTGTGAGTGGGTGCATGAGCCTCTGAGTGTGTTTGTGAGTGGGTGTATGAGTGTCTCATTGGGTCTGTGAGTGGGTGTGTGAGTCTCTGAATGGATCTGCGAGTGGGTGTGTGAGTGTCTGAGTGCTCTCTATTTTGCCCTCTTCTGCTCCATTTTGCCTTTTCTGCTTGTTTTTCTGCCCTCTGTTTTTCCTTTTCAGCTCGTTTTTCTCCCGGCTGTTTTGATTTATTTTTCTCTGTTTTGCCTTTCCATGCTCATTTTTGTACCCTCTGTTTTGCCTTTTCTGCTCATTTTTTTGCCCTCTGTTTTGCCTTTCCTGCCTGTTTTTCTGCCCTGTGTTCTGTCTTTCCTACTCATTTTTCTGACCTCTGTTTTCCCTGTTATGAACCCCGGGCACCACCACCTCCCCGGGGCTTTACTGATATTAAGGAGGGGGCCGCACAGACTTTGCCCTTCCTAGGGCTTTCATATGCCCCGGGGACCACCACCTCCCCAGGGCTAACTTAAAAATTATGCGGAGGCCACGCGGACCGCCTGGGTCCCTGGAACCACCACCTTCTCAAACCAAAGACATTCTTTAAAGCCATCCCTGGCCACATAGGGCACCGGGGACGCCAGGGGATCCCAACCCCTCAGGCCCGGTCATAACTTAATGGGGGGTGGGGGGGCGTGGAAAGAAATAAAAATAAAATGGCGGCCGGACCGTATGCTTCAATTATTGGTCCTGGGGGGCCCACCCCTGGAGGCACCTTGTTTATTTAGCGGGTCTGAGGCATGTGTCCCCCCCTTCCCTAGTCATTATAGGCCCTGGGGAGCCCACCCCAGGGCCGAAATATGCTAAAAAGGGAGGAGCAGCAAGTGGCACCCCTCCCTGAGCCCTGAAAAGGCCCTGGGGACCCACCCACCCCACAAACCCCACCCCCTCACAAACCCCACCCCCCAACAACCCCCATCTCCCCACCTACAACCCCCCAGGGCCGCTAACTTTAAAAAAAGGGAAGGGACAGCATGGTCCCTCTCCCAGAGACACTAATTCTCCAAGGATGCCATGAGGCTCAGGGCGGGGGACACACAGTCCCCATCCACTTTTAAAAAAATGTGGCCCTGGGGGATGGGGTCCCCAGGGTCTAATGAGGTGCTACAGATACAACTAAGTCAACAAAGGAGAGAGGGGGGACCAGGAGCCTGTTTAGGTCCAGTGTCCATGCTCCACAAATTACCGTTAAATCATAGGGGACACTGTTCCGAATTGAGGGTGCACAATGTCACCCAACCAACAAAAAGAAAGACTGAGAATAGAGTAGATGGTGAGAGGAGGAGGAAAGAGAGAGAGGCAGAGGTTCATCCCCAGTATCAAGGATCCAATCCCAAAGGGGAGGGCCGAGTCTTGCCTCTTAGTTGCCCTCACACACCCCGAAGGATGTCATGCTTCATCATCGGGCTTTTGCTCCTCGTCGGGCCGGCGCTGCAATGCCTGACGGGTCTCCCGAAGGGTCACTTTCACGGAGATCTTTTAAGAGAAAAGCCGTTAGGTGAGTGCTCATGAAGCATGACATACTTTGGGGTGTGTGAGGGCAACTAAGAGGCAAGACTCGGCCCTCCCCTTCGGGATTGGATCCTTGATACTGGGGATGAACCTCTGCCTCTCTCTCTTTCCTCCTCCTCTCACCATCTACTCTATTCTCAATCTTTCTTTTTGTTGATTGGGTGACATTGTGCACCCTCAATTCGGAACAGTGTTCCCTATGATTTAACGGCTACAGATACAACTCCTTTAGGTGTAGCAAGCATGTGTTATGTTCAACATTGACCCTATAGCATACACTTCATGGGTAGCCTAGCTCACATAAACAACCAAACTCAGATATAGGAGAAACCCTCACACGGTGTTCAATAAGTATACAACTGTCCAGAGAAAGCCAAGGTCCTCAAAATACTCAGTCTGTTCCAAAATTAATGCCCTACTACGAACTGCTTTTATCTGATTCAAACCCCTGACAGTCACCAAACCTACATTGAGAAATGAAGTTGATATGAGTAGAAAAGTGAGTTCTGTAAACAGCGTTCTCTCTATGGAGAGAGTTTGCTCTATACAACACTGTTTGCAGACAGTGAAACTCTCATGAGAAACACACTACAGAGTATTAAAAATCAATCAGGGATTGGTGAAGCGCAACTACTCACCCGAGAGGGTCTCAAGGCGCTGGGGGGGGGTCGCAGCTCCCAGAAGTTCACGGCGACTCATCGAAGAGCCAGGTCTTGAGGTCCTTCATGAACTTGGAGAGTGCTGGTGTCTGTTGGAGGTGGAGAGGGAGGGTGTTCCATGCCTTTGCTTTGAGGAAGGAGAAGGAATGACCTCCTGTTCTGGTCTTCTTGATGCGCGGCACCGTAGCAAGGGAGAGCGGGGCTGAGCGGAGGGCTTTTTGGGATGCGTGGAATGAGAGGCGGTGGTTCAGGCAGGCAGGTCCGGTGTTGTGGAGGGCTTTGTGGGCGTGGGAGAGAAGCTTGAAGGTGATCCTCTTCTCGACGGGGAGTCAATGTAGTGTCTGCAGGTGTTGGGTGATGTGGCCATGACGCGGTAGGTTGAGGACTAGTCTGGTGGAGGCGTTCTGGCGTTTGTGGGTGAGGTTCTTGTTGATCTACTAAGAACAGTGTACACTCTATGCAACCCTCGGCAAAAATACACTTTTCACTTAAGATAGCCAAAGCCTCAAGTTGCTAAAGATCATACTACCTGCAGCCTTAACACTGTGGTGCAAACTTTAGAGATAGCCCATCTTCTAAAGCAAAAGAATCTCATGTGCTTAGGTTAATACCTGGTGCACACAATCTTCTATTTTATGTAGAAATTGTCATGCTGAGACGATTCTGTCAAATAACTCAAGGCTGCTTACAATACTTAATATGCAGTAAGTAGAATCTTGGCCCTGTTGCTAACTTTTTCTGCAGAGCCAAAAAACTTCTCTGGAATATACTGAACACAAGTCGTCACCTAAAGATCTATAACGTGTTGAATCAGCTATGATGTATTGGGAGCACATGCATTTTGTAAACACTTACGCCCATTAGATGGACAGAGGCCGTACAAAATTAGGTAGAGAAGTACTATGGTAGTAACACACCACTATTTAAACTATAAAACACACTAATGCACTCATTGGATGATGTCCTCAGTGATGTCGTCAGTGATGTCATCAATGATGTCATTTGAATTGTCATTATAACTCGCACTACCACCATGCACAGTGTTGTCACCAATTATGTTACTTCAGATGTTGCAGTGATGTTATCAATAATGTCATTGTACATGTCATGAGTGATGTAATATGTGAGTTATTTCGAAGTGCATGGTAAGGGCGCGAGTTATAGTTACTTTAGGGCACAAGTTATAGTTACTTGAGATAACTATAACTGGTGGATTTCAGGGGTTTGTTCCTTTAAAATAGGATGTTTTAACTCACAATTTCACCTAACTATAACATTTCATTATCCTTTGTTTTTAAATTGGATTTATAAGATTTTTTTAAATGTAAACTAACATATTACTTAAATTCCTAACAATAACGTCACTTTAACCTTTCTTATTTTCAGTGAATTGCTCTGTTTTTTTAATGTAAAGTAAGATGTCCATCACCAAGCGAGGAGTGAGGTTGGGTGCAGAGTCTGGATTGTGGTCAGACCCTGTACCCAACCCTGCGCTGGCACCCAACCCCACACCATGCACGGCCTTCATCCTTGCGTGGCGTACGGTTGGTCACAGGGCCTGGTTGCAACCCCTCCACTGCTGCATATGGCGGGCTATGTCAACTAACATAATAAAAAGGGTAATTTTAAGTAAGGCAACCCTACTGGCTTTGTCAAAGACTTAAAGCATCAAAGTAATAGTGGCAGGCCTATAGGATTTATCAATGGTTAGCACATCAACACATATAAAGCTGACCTATTGGCTTTAGCAAAAAGTCACCAGTAATAAAAATCAAATGTATATATAACAAATTCACAAAAATCAATGTGTATTAATAGTGATTGTGATCAAATATTTTCAATAAAGTCTTTTTAAGATAATAATTTTGGAATAGGTTTGTTAATGTTTATAACGTAACACCAGAACATAATTTTGGAGATTTTAGCGAAGTAACCTAAACCTCTATGAACAATGTAAATCTGCTTCTTGCAAGTCTTTGTGTAGGTGTCTATAATAAGAGGAAGAAGGAAAGTCACCACTGGACAATACTGTGTATGTGCACAATACCAGACTGTGATGCAAACAGAAAAACTGGATATGACGCAGAGACAGACTATCAAAATAATAAAAAAAATAGAATTTGACATGTCTTTGATTTTTTAAAAACATTTTTCATGCCACAAAGTGGAGCCATAGAACCAATCATCAAGTGATCCCTGCATACATCTCAAGGTCGGAGTGTTTTAAAAAAAATATGTCAAACTCTCCTGGGGTCGTGAGTTTAATGACCCAGGAGACTTACTGTGTCTTTTTTAATGTTGTTCGATGGCTGCTGCACTGCCTGCAGCCCCCCACAACATTAATAAAAAGTTTGTTGGTGCTCCTATGTAAACGTGATCCTAACCATAACTATTCTTAGCGAACAACTACTGGGTTAGCTTATTTATATATATAATGTATATATATTTTGTTTTACTTTGATGATATGACAGTTGTTGATATTCCATGGCAAATATTATTGCATCTTGATATTGATACCTCAAAAATGTCAGGGTACTATGATCCCCTTGGCCAGCTAGGGAGGGATCCTAAACAGACCCCCCCTTCATATCCCCGGGCCAAAGATTGCGTTTGTTATGGGACCGCAGATCTGCATGTTCTATTACTTCATTGATATCATCACTGCAACATCTGAAATTACATCACAGACAACAACACTGTGCATAGCGGGAGCATGAGTTATAGTTACTTGAGATGTTTTTAACTGAGATACTAAGGATTTTAGGACAGCTCCTAGTTGCAAGTTCATGCTTAAGCCATCAATCTGACAAACAAATCCCCATTCAGCTGTGTCACTGTTGCTGGTGCTAAACTAGTGTGTGGGCTCACATCACTTCATCATCACCACTACAGAGGAAACAGCTTTGTGCACCACTCTGATGGGTGGAGTAGAACATTATATCCCAATCCAAGTCTCCCTACAGTTACTTCTATCCCAGCTAGCAATAAAGCCAGCCATACCTTGAGGTGGAAATTCCACGACTCTCCAGTTTAACTTAATATTGGATTTCTCCTGCATGCACTAATGTGATTTTCAGGCCATGGTCAGAGACAATATTTTTCTACATCTGCCTCTAGAAAAGGTATTAGCTTAATTTTAGCTGTCTTCATTATAACAAATAATTAAAATATGTCACCAATTATTTTGTAGATATAATAGTGCATATTCAATAGATATCACTTTTCCATGCAGGGAACGATAATTAAGAGATCTTCAACAAATCAATCAGAGATAATGAAACCAACCATGTAAATGAGAGAGCATCAAGTACTGTACATTTTTAGTTTAATTGCTTCATCTGCATCTACTTGATATAATTTATGCACCTCCGTTTTCAACAAACACTTGAGAGCAGCCCTTCTGCTCTTGACACTGGTTTCTGCTAACATAGGTCTAAATAGTGCTTTCTCGGCCTTTCCTGAATATTGGCAAATCAACCTATATTGCTTATGAGGCTCTTTCGATGCATTTTTCTGGGAGAAAATTAGCAGTACCCTTTCTGAGACTGCTTCTCTCCCAAGGCCAAGGGATCTAACACATAAAGTGATATAAAAGCATGAGATACATTTTCTCAATTCAGATGATGTATTCCCAGAAAGACATCTCTATTACTCCCATGAAACATTCACATTTAAAGAAGACATTCTTTTCAAGTTCTTTCATACCTTACTTCCATTTCCTGCTTCTTGGCTAGTGCCCTTATATAATCATCAAGGGGCAATAAAGCAACTGAGCTGCATGCTCATTCACCTAGAAGATTTTAGGAGTAGGCTATCTCAGATCTTTTTCTCAGCATGTAGAATGCTTTAGTGTGAACAAGACTGTGGCCATATTTTTTTCTTTTTAAATACAAAGCTGTTATTAGGTCTAGTTTGACATCGTAGCTGTCTGTCACTTATACACAGACATTTACATAGAGTGGGCTTTGGCTCCCCCCCTCCAGGAGTATTACCTGCTCACTTCAAACTATTAGCGGTTTGGTCTATCATTTCATCTCTTATGGTGTGCTTGTACTGTAATGAATAAGGGACTATTTTACATCTCAAGAGTATCCTGAAACTTCACACATTAAAATCTCTATGTGTTGGATGTATTGAATAAATAAAGCAATCGATTTTAGTTTTGTTTGCAAAGTAGCAGGCATTTTTAAAACATTTTAGTGAGGACTCAAATGGCAAGCCAGATCTATTGGTTTTGCAGTGCCTGCTTAGTTAGTGGTTTAATGGGCCCAGCCAGACATGAACACCCATAGTAACAAATGACTGAAGCTGCCAAAAGTAAAGGATCTTTAACATTCTGTATTTTTTTTAACAGTGTCTACATTGGATCCATTTCCACCAGAAAGTATATCTTTTCAGATTTCCTAGCTCTATTTATGGTCAGTTTAGTTTGTTTTTAAAAATATTCACAGGTAGTGATGAGTCTACTTTGCAGGTTGTTGGACTTGTCCCTCTCTGCAGCATCACCCCCACACCTTTTGCCTTCACCCTTCCTGATTTGCTGAATTTGTTGTTATTGGCCCTAGAACTCTGTGCCCTTTACCACTGCTAATCATTTATAAAGTGCTTGTGCGCTCTGATGCGCTCTGATATATATATATATATATATATATATATATATAAATATATATATATATATATATATATATAACACAAAAGTTAAAGGGATTACTTTACATAACCATACCTGGCATAATCCAGTGGTTTTGAGTTTTGTTTTGAAACAATCACTGAGCTTTATCTGTTTGACCGGGAATTCATGAGGTTTTTCTAAAAATCATTTTAAGGCCTTATAACTATAACATATAAGAGATAGATATATATATATATATATATATATATATATATATTATCTACTGGCGGTCGCCAGTAGATAGTTATAGTTAGGACCTATTTTCCATAGGAAATCAGCGACATTCTATTTGAAATAACTCTTGCGTCGGTTGACGAATCTTCGCGAAATTTTCAAACTTTATGGCCCGCTCCGGTCCGCTCCTACCCTGAAAGTCTCAGGGTGATTCGTCAAGCGGGGGCTGAGAAAAAATGGGGGTCCCAAAACGTGTTTTCCCCATTCATTTTCCCATAGGAAACTTTAGACACGGCTACAGCCCGAACTGCTGAACGGAATTACACCAAATTCGGCAAAGAGGTAGTTCTTGGTTCAGAAAGAACCCTTTTTGTTAAATGGTGTAAATCCGTTCAGTAGTTGCGGAGAAATTAAAAAAATAAGAGTCAAAAATCAATTTCCCATAGGAAACTTTATGCAAGGCTACAGCCCAAACTGCTGAACGGAATTACACCAAATTTGGCAAAGAGGTAGTTCTTGGTTCAAAAAGAACCCTTTTTGTTAAATGGTGTAAATCCGTTCAGTAGTTGCTGAGAAAATCAAAAGTAAAAACACATATATATCTGGGCGGAGCCTAACCACACATGTCATCGTGAGATCTGATTGGCTGTCAGCACTTCATCCTGGAATTGCTGGCAGCCATCTTAGGACCAATATAAATGATAGTACCCCTTTGAAATGCATTGTAGTGAATCGAAGATTTTGAGGGTTACCAAAAGGAGAACTATAAAGGGTGATAACAGACTTTAGTTACATTAGAATTCATTTGTTGATGGTACCATACTAATTTCAGGAATTGTGGTGTGTTCTAAGGTGATTTTACCCTGTGAAAAACCTTCTGCTGGGATATCATGAATCATGTTTGAGAGAAAACTATTTTCACATGCTTGTCCCATACAGTTTTGGAAGGTGCCCCAGAAGCTAAAATGAGAGCATATTTTCTGTAAATTCACATTATCTTTCTCAGTCATGTGAGAATGAAGTCTGACATTCTCAGTAAAACATGTACATCCAACAGGGGCAGAGACTGTCAGTTGATTCCTTTGTTTTCTACTGCAGCTTCCCAGAGTGTTCTAAAGAACAACTAGAGTGCTAACAGCCTTACTTATGACAAAAGTATGGCACACCTGAAGCCATCTTGATTGGAATAAACTGGTAACACTTAAAACATTTAATTTAAAAAGGAACAAAATGATGGGGTTCATCTTGTCATAGAAATTATGGTTAGTGCTCTGGAAAGAAAAATTAGGACATGTTTCAAGTGTGATCTCAAATATCTTCCTGTTATATTTCAACAGGAGCAGCCTGTCAGTTGATGCCTTTGTGTTCTACTGCAGCTTCCCAGAGTGTTCTAAAGAACAACTAGAGCGCTAACAGTCTTACTTATGACAAAAGTATGGCACACCTGAAGCCATCTTGATTGGAATAAACTGGTAACACTTAAAACATTTAATTTAAAAAGGAACAAAATGATGGGGTTCATTTTGTCATAGAAATTATGGTTAGTGCTGTAGAAAGAAAAATTAGGACATGTTTCAAGTGTGATCTCAAATATCTTCCTGTTATATTTCAACAGGAGCAGCCTGTCAGTTGATGCCTTTGTGTTCTACTGCAGCTTCCCAGAGTGTTCTAAAGAACAACTAGAGCGCTAACAGTCTTACTTATGACAAACGTATGGCACACCTGAAGCCATCTTGATTGGAATAAACTGGTAACACTTAAAACATTTAATTTAAAAAGGAACAAAATGAGGGGGTTCATTTTGCCATAGAAATTATGGTTAGTGCTGTAGAAAGAAAAATTAGGACATATTTTAAGTGAGATCTCAAATATCTTCCTGTTATATTTCAACAGGAGCAGCCTGTCAGTTGATGCCATTGTGTTCTACTGCAGCTTCCCAGAGTGTTCTAAAGAACAACTAGAGTGCTAACAGCCTTATTTATGACAAAAGTATGGCACACCTGAAGCCATCTTGATTGGAATAAACTGGTAACACTTAAAACATTTAATTTAAAAAGGAACAAAATGAGGGGTTCATTTTGCCATAGAAATTATGGTTAGTGCTGCAAAAAGAAAATTTAGTGCATGTTTTAAGTGAGATCTCAAATCCTCTTCTATTTCATTAGAAAATTCTGACATGCAGACTGAAACAATCACTTTCAATACCAGCAGTAGACTTCCAGTTAACTCCTTGGTGAGCAGTAGCTTTACTACAGTGATCTAATGAACAACTAGAGTAATAACATTCTGAATTTATGGCAAATGTGTGACACATCTGAATGCCTTCTTGATGGAATCAAAGTAAAAAACTGAAAGCATTTCCTACTGAGGAGACTGCAGTAAATGAGGAAATTAGGAAACTTCATAACAAAGAAGTCTTCCAAGATGGCCACCAGTGAAAAAGAGCCCAAATGTAGCACAAATATTACCCAGATGTAGCCCACATATAGCCCAATGACAAAAGTGTGCAAAACACTTTTTATTTTTAGTTTTTTTGCAGTTTTATGTAGTGCAGACTGGTCAGGTATTGGAGCATTGCATCTTAAAACATGACCCCCTACACTACAAAAACACCACTGCACTACCCTAAACCCTAAAACACTACCCCAGCACGACCCCCTACACTACACAAGCACCACTGCACTATCCTAAACCCTAAAACACTACCCCCAGCATGACCCCCTACACTACACAAACACCACTGCACTACCCTAAACCCTAAAACACTACTCCAACACCACTGCACTAACCTAAATCCTAAAACACTACCCCAGCACGACCCCCTACACTACCCAAACACCACTGCACTACTCTAAAACATGACCCCTACACTACACAAACACCACTGCACTACCCTAAACCCTAAAACACTACCCCCAGCACGACCCCCTACACTACACAAGCACCACTGCACTACCCTAAACCCTAAAACACTACCCCCAGCACGACCCCCTACACTACACAAACACCACTGCACTACCTTAAACCCTAAAACACTACCCCCAGCACGACCCCCTACACTACCCAAACACCACTGCACTTACCTAAATCCTAAAACACTACCCCCAGCAAGACCCCCTACACTACCCAAACACCACTGCACTACCCTAAACCCTAAAACACTACCCCCAGCACAACCCCTACACTACACAAGCACCACTGCACTACCCTAAACCCTAAAACACTACCCCCAGCACGACCCCCTACACTGCCCGAACACCACTGCACTGCCCTAAACCCTGAAACACCAGCCCCTGTACGACCCCCTACACTGCCCGAACACCACTGCACTGCCCTAAACCCTGAAACACATACCCTGGCACGACCCCCTACACTGCCCGAACACCACTGCACTGCCCTAAACCCTGAAACACCACCCCCAGCATGACCCCCTACACTGCCCGAACACCACTGCACTGCCCTAAACCCTGAAACACCACCCCCAGCATGACCCCTACACTGCCCGAACACCACTGCACTGCCCTAAACCCTGAAACAATACCCCCAGCAAGACCTCCTACACTGCCCGAACACCACTGCACTGCCCTAAACCCTGAAACATCACCCCCAGCAAGACCCCCTACACTGCCCGAACACCACTGCCCTAAACCCTGAAACACCACCCCCAGCACGACCCCCTACACTGCCCGAACACCACTGCACTGCCCTAAACCCTGAAACACCACCCCAGCACGACCCCCTACACTGCCCGAACACCACTGCACTGCCCTAAACCCTGAAACACCACCCCCTGCATGCCCCCTACACTGCCCGAACACTACTGCACTGCCCTAAACCCTGAAACACCATCCCCAGCACGACCCCCTACACTGCACGAACACCACTGCACTGCCCTAAACCCTGAAACACCACCCCCAGCAAGACCCCCTACACTGCCCGAACACCACTGCCCTAAACCCTGAAACACCACCCCCAGCAAGACCCCCTACACTGCCCGAACACCACTGCACTGCCCTAAACCCTGAAACACCAGCCCCAGCACGACCCCTACACTGCCCGAACACCACTGCACTGCCCTAAACCCTGAAACACCACCCCCTGCACGACCCCCTACACTGCCAGAACACCACTGCACTGCCCTAAACCCTGAAACACCACCCCCAGCATGACCCCCTACACTGCCCGAACACCACTGCACTGCCCTAAACCCTGAAACACCACCCCCAGCACGACCCCCTACACTGCCCGAACACCACTGCACTGCCCTAAACCCTGAAACACCACCCCCAGCATGACCCCCTACACTGCCCGAACACCACTGCACTGCCCTAAACCCTGAAACACCAGCCCCAGCACGACCTCCTACACTGCCCGAAAACCACTACACTGCCCTAAACCCTGAAACACCAGCCCCAGCACGACCCCCTACACAGCCCGAACACCACGGCACTACCCTAAACCCTGAAACACCAGCCCCAGCACGACCCCTACACTGCCCGAACACCACTGCACTGCCCTAAACCCTGAAACACCAGCCCCAGCAAGACCCCCTACACTGCCCGAACACCACTGCACTGCCCTAAACCCTGAAACACCACCCCCAGCAAGACCCCCTACACTGCCCGAACACCACTGCACTAAAGCCTGAAACACCACCCCCAGCAAGACCACCTACACTGGCCGAACACCACTGCACTGCCCTAAACCCTGAAACACCACCCCATGCACGACCCCTACACTGCCCAAACACCACTGCACTGCCCTAAACCATGAAACACCACCCCCTGCACGACCCCCTACACTGCCCGAACACCACTGCACTGCCCTAAACCCTGAAACACCACCCCCTCAGCACGACACCCTACACTGCCCGAACATCACTGCACTGCCCTAAACCCTGAAACACCACCCCCAGCACGACCCCCTACACTGCCCGAACACCACTGCACTGCCCTAAACCCTGAAACACCACCCCCTGCACGACCTCCTACACTGCTGGAACACCACTGCACTGCCCAAAACCCTGAAATACCACCCCCAGCACGACCCCCTACACTGCCCGAACACCACTGCACTGCACTAAACCCTGAAACATCAACCCCAGCAAGACCCCCTACACTGCCTGAACACCACTGCCCTAAACCCTGAAACACCACCCCCTACACTGCACGAACACCACTGCACTGCCCTAAACCCTGAAACACCACCTCCAGCAAAACCCCCTACACTGCCTGAACACCATTGCTCTGCCCTAAATCCTGAAACACTAGCCCCAGCATGACCCCCTACACTGTCCAAACACCACTGCACTGCCCTAAACCCTGAAACACCACCCCCAGCACGACCCCCTACACTGCCCGAACACCACTGCACTGCCCTAACCCTGAAACACCAGCCCCAGCAAGACCCCTACACTGCCCGAACACCACTGCACTGCCCTAAACCCTGAAACACCAGCCCCAGCATGACCCCTACACTGCCCGAACACCACTGCACTGCCCTAAACCCTAAAACACCAGCCCCAGCACGACCACCTACACTGCCCGAACACCACTGCACTGCCCTAAACCCTGAAACACCAGCCCCAGCACAACCCCCTACACTGCCCGAACACCACTGCACTGCCCTAAACCCTGAAACACCAGCCCCAGCACGACCCCTACACTGCCCGAACACCACTGTACTGCCCTAAACCCTGAAACACCAGCCCCAGCACGACCCCCTACACTGCCCGAACACCACTGCACTGCCCTAAACCCTGAAACACCACCCCCTGCATGACCCCCTACACTGCCCGAACACAACTGCACTGCCCTAAACCCTGAAACACCACCCCCTGCAGCACCCCCTACACTGCCCGAACACCACTGCACTGCCCTAAACCCTGAAACACCACCCCCTGCACCGCCCCTACACTGCCCGAACACCACTGCACTGCCTAAACCCTGAAACACCAGCCCCAGCACAACCCCCTACACTGCCCGAACACCACTGCACTGCCCTAAACCCTGAAACACCAGCCCCAGCACGACCCCTACACTGCCCGAACACCACTGTACTGCCCTAAACCCTGAAACACCAGCCCCAGCACAACCCCCTACACTGCCCGAACACCACTGCACTGCCCTAAACCCTGAAACACCACCCCCTGCATGACCCCCTACACTGCCCGAACACCACTGCACTGCCCTAAACCCTGAAACACCACCCCCTGCAGCACCCCCTTTACTGCTCGAACACCACTGCACTGCCCCAAACCCTGAAACACCACCCCCAGCATGACCCCCTACACTGCCCGAACACCACTGCCCTAAACCCTGAAACACCACCCCCTGCACGACCCCCTACACTGCCCGAACACCACTGCACTGCCCTAAACCCTGAAACACCACCCCCTACACTGCCCGAACACAACTGCACTGCCCTAAACCCTGAAACACCACCCCCAGCATGACCCCCTACACTGCCCGAACACCACTGCACTGCCCTAAACCCTAAAACACCACCCCCAGCATTACCCCCTACACTGCCCAAACACCACTGCACTGCCCGAAACCCTAGAACACTACCCCCAGCACGACCCCTACACTACCCGAACACCACTGCACTACCCTAAACCCTAAAATACTACCCCCAGCACAACCCCCTACACTACCCGAACACGTCTGCACTGCCCTAAACCCTCAAACACTCCCCCAGCACGACCCCCTACACTACCCGAACACCACTGCACTGCCCTAAACCCTAAAACACTCCCCCCAGCACGACCCCCTACACTACCCGAACACCACTGCACTGCCCTAAACCCTAAAACACTCCCCCAGCATGACGACCCCCTACACTACCCAAACACCACTGCACTGCCCTAAACCCTAAAACACTACCCCCGCATGACCCCCTAGACTACCCAAACACCAATGCACTACCCTAATCCCTAAAACACTACCCCCCGCATGACCCCTACACTACCCAAAGACCACTGCACTACCCTAAACCCTAAAACACTACCCCCGCACGACTCCCTACACTACCCAAAGACCACTGCACTACCCTAAACCCTAAAACACGACCTCCTACACTACACAAACACCACTGCACTACCCTAAACCCTAAAACACTACCCCCTACACTACACAAACACCACTGCACTACCCTAAACCCTAAAACACTACCCCCAGCAGTACCCCTACACTACCCAAACACCACTGCACTAACCTAAACCCTAAAACACTACCCCCAGCAGTACCCCCTACACTACCCAAACACCACTGCACTACCCTAAATCACTACCCCCAGCACGACCCCTACACTACCCAAACACCACTGCACTACCCTAAACCCTAAAACACTACCCCCAGCACGACCGCCTACACTACCCAAACACCACTGCACTACCCTAAACCCTAAAACACTCCCCCAGCACGACTCCCTACACTACCCAAACACCACTGCACTACCCTAAACCCTAAATCTACCCCCAGCATGACCCCCTACACTACACAAACACCACTGCACTACCCTAAACCCTAAAACACTACCCCCAGCACGACCCTCTTCACTACCTAAACACAACTGCACAATTTGTTACAGGCGTTGCAACGCAGGCCTGTGGTGCTTACTGGAAGTACCTAGTGGGCTAGTTGGGCCCCAGGGACCCTCAAGATTCAAGGAGACTTAATCCCGCAACTTAAAACGAGCCCTGTAGCGCGTTTTAAGAGGTAGTTTTAATCCCCCTGCCCTATTAGGTACTAGGGACTTGCAGAGGAGGTCATGCTAATCACAGGGGTACCCCAACGCATAGTGTTCCCTAGTGTATGTAGGTGTTTTCACTGTATTCTAAGTGTCTTTTAGCATAGCACTGGCTCTGGTTAGTCAGAGTCAGTTACCACCAGTACCCGTCTGAAAAAGTTGTGGGCACAGGATGATTTTGCAACAAGGCCTCTTTCTGCTCCTCTGTTGGTTCTTTCTGCACATCTTTTGCTTCTTTCTGTGCGTTTTTTCTTCTTTCTTCACATGTCCTACCTCTGTAGGCATAGTTAGAAACTAGCATTTAAAAAAACCTTTGAAATTCACTTAAAAAATCATAGGTTTCAGGCACGTTATAGTTAGAAATTAGCATTTAAAAAACCTTTGAAATTCACTGAAAAAACCATAGGTTTCAGACACGTTATAGTTAGAAATTAGCATTTAAAAAACCTTTGAAATTCACTGAAAAAACCATAGGTTTTAGGGACAGTTATAGTTAGTTGGACATTTCACTCGTACAAAACCATAGAAATTCCCCCGTTATAGTTAGTTCAGCTAACTATAACTCGCGCCCGCAATGCACTGCTGATGACGTCACATATTACATCACTCAGGACATGGTCAGTGACATCACTGATGACATCACTGATGACATCTCAAATGACATCACTGATGACATCATCCATGTGATAATTTCATGCATCTTCTCACACCCTAATATAACTTTTGATACACCCACTCTAAATTACAGACTGCCATTCTCAAAACCATAGACACTCCAACACCAAAAACTATATACCCACTCACTGATTCTTAGGTCTACACACACATCCACTCACTCACCCGTACAGTCACTCATACTTAGTCACTCAGTACAGGACTATCATATGCACTAATACACCTATATAAACACTCACACACCACCACTGATCCATAGAGGTACTCACACACCTAGTCAGTCATGCAAAAACTTAATCACACACCCATGTACTCACCTATACAGTTATACACACACCAGCTCACTTACTCATACAAATACTAGCACATTCTTACGCTCTTATACAATCACTGATACAAGTACACACTCATCCATACAGCCACTCTCACAATCACACACTCTCACTTATAGCCATTTATATACTCCAACACACATATATACTGCCTTTCACATATGTAGTTACTCACACATGTACCACTGAGATATACATTCAATCACTAACACACCCATACACACACTCACCCACCCATACAGTCCATCACAGATGCACTCTTGAAACCATGCACCCAGTGAATCACCAACTCACACATCTATGCAGAGTCACACACACCCCACCCACACAAACACTCAGGCACCCATACAGATACTCAGACAATCAATCAATAACCCATGTAGACACTTATGTAGCTATTCAGAAAGCCATGCAGCCGCTTACAAACCAACAGACAGACGGATACAGACATTCACACAGTTTAGTCACTAACCCATGCATTCAGTAAGATACATTTAATCACTCACTTGTAGAGTCAGTCACTCACGTACTAAATCATCCATTCAGACACTTATACACCCACTCATTCTTCAATACGCCTTTCCCTATATATATTAAACATATTTAAACTTTACAGAAACACACAGTCACTGGATGATGTCATCAGTGATGTCATTTGAGATGTCATCAGTGATGTCATCAGTGATGTCACTGACCATGTCATGAGTGATGTAATATGTGACGTCATCAGCAGTGCATTGCGGGGCGCGAGTTATAGTTAGCTGAACTAACTATAACGGGGGAATTTCTATGGTTTTGTACGAGTGAAATGTCCAACTAACTATAACTGTCCCTAAAACCTATGGTATTTTCAGTGAATATATATATATATAAATATATATATATAACACAAAAGTTAAAGGGATTACTTTACATAACCATACCTGGCATAATCCAGTGGTTTTTGAGTTTTGTTTTGAAACAATCACTGAGCTTTATCTGTTTGACAGCGAATTCATGAGGTTTTTCTAAAAATCATTTTAAGGCCTTATAACTATAACATTTAAGAGAGAGAGATAGATATATATTTATATATATATATATAGAGAGAGATAGAGATAGATATATATAAAGATAGATATATATATATATATATATATATATATAACTTTCCAGAGATTCCCATAAAGCGATCACTCAGAGGTATATTCAGTTTACAAAGTTGGTATTTATTCCAGATAGGTAACGCGTTTCGCTTGACCAGCAAGCTTGATCACACAGTGAGTCTGGGAAACTGACAAGCAATACATAGAGGTAATAGAAACTGAAGAGGGTGCACACGCATGAAATTTCAGTGAAAATTCGGCATCCATTTTGGAACATGTAAAATACTATGTGATATACAATAATAAATTAAAGTAAACCTCCTACTATATGCACATAATATTGGCCTTAGAATAATTCATTTCTTATATTTCATCATGTAAAAGGACCCCTTATTTTTCAAGTTTCCAATAATCATACAGAAAACATTTGGATTCACAAGTCATATCCTTCTATTGTATATCCCATGAACCATGCCTTTTGTCACTTTACATGTGTGTACAACTAGGGGAAGTAGGTAGCGGTCCAAGTGCCCAAAATTTCAGCAGTAGTTTATTTACTGCAAAGTACCATGTATTGAGCTTTGTTGCATTGTGGACAGACTCACTCTATTATAATGGCAGAGTTTTTTGCTATGGATACAGTTATTGCCAGTTATATAATACTGCCCATCTAGACATCCCTCCTTCAGGAGTATTGGTGCGAGATATATATTCGGTATAGTACCAAATGACTAAGAAAAACTAAGTCCTAAACTGTCCGGTCCCTATAAAATGAGTGAGTATATCCAAGAAACAAATAGAGTTCTTGGATGTCACAGTAGAAATAGAAAAAACTGCATCAACACCAGATTGAATAGAAAAGTGACAGCAGGAAACAGCCTTCTTCATGCCCATAGCAGCCACCCAGAAACCCTCAAATGGAGCATACCATTCGGTGAGCTGCTCAGGGCAAGAAGAAATTGCAGTACTGAAGAAAATTTCTTGGCGGAACAAGAAATCATGATAGCTAGGTTCAAGGAAAGAGGATACCCCAATTGGGTACTGACCAGAGCAAAAGAAAGAATAAAAAAAATCCCCAGAGAAGAAACCTTGAATGAGAATCCCACTCCTGAACCAGACAATCTAACCAGAGTCATATTGACATATAACAAAGAATCAAAAAAGATATCTAAAATTCTCAATCAAAACTGGAATATCCTTGCTAGTGACCCTACAATAGGCAATACACTACAGAGAAGACCTCTCATAACATACAGGAAAGGCAGGAACCTTAGAGACTATCTGGTTAAAGGAGATATCACTAACATAATTCCCAAGTCCAATATCGGACTAGAGGGATTTTATCCCTGTGGACACTGCAAAGCCTGTAGAAATAGCACCATGAGAAAAACATACACCACACCAACAGGGGAGATGATGATTAAACAATTCATCACCTGTGGCACATGTTTTACGATCTATATCCTGGAGTGTCCGTGCAAAAAGATATGTAGGAAGTACCACTCTGGCCACGAAAAAAGAATATTGGAACATATGAGGGCCATTAGCAATAAAGACCCACATTATCCAGTAGCCAGGCATTTTTCTGAATACCATCTCTCCAATAACTCACTTTTAACCTTCTTTGCAATTGAACAAATAACTCAATCCTATAGAGGAGGAAATAGAACCCTCCAGTTACGTAAGAGAGAATCCTGGCACATAATTAATCTTCAAACAAAGAGCCCGGAGGAGCTCAATCAGGATGAGGAATTGAGTTATCATTTACAAGAATAGAATATTTTTCTAGAGCAGAATCAAAATTAGAGAATATTAGTGAGTTCTTGTAGTATAGCTATATGTGTGCATAACTATAGGAATATTGAAGTATGAGTTGTCTTAATCCTCACTCTGTAAATTCTTACATTTATGTTTTTTCTTTTTAGGAGAAAAGGAAGGGGTCGACGTTGAGGATTTACTTCATCCACCCCCTACCCTTTTCTTCAGCCTACACCATCTATACAGATAAGAGATTTATCTAATGGTTAAATGTTTTTACTGAAAACATAGATTATTCACGTTGCTATTTTAGAATTTATACACTACACGGGGATTTTTCAGGCTTAGAGGCCTATGGGTGTTTGTAATAAAAGGTTATGACTAGCAATACTAGAAGGGGACATGATTCTTTAGAGTATAGATGTGGGACTTTGGATATACTCACTCATTTTATAGGGACCGGACAGTTTAGGACTTAGTTTTTCTTAGTCATTTGGTACTATACCGAATATATATCTCGCACCAATACTCCTGAAGGAGGGATGTCTAGATGGGCAGTATTATATAACTGGCAATAACTGTATCCATAGCAAAAAACTCTGCCATTATAATAGAGTGAGTCTGTCCACAATGCAACAAAGCTCAATACATGGTACTTTGCAGTAAATAAACTACTGCTGAAATTTTGGGCACTTGGACCGCTACCTACTTCCCCTAGTTGTACACACATGTAAAGTGACAAAAGGCATGGTTCATGGGATATACAATAGAAGGATATGACTTGTGAATCCAAATGTTTTCTGTATGATTATTGGAAACTTGAAAAATAAGGGGTCCTTTTACATGATGAAATATAAGAAATGAATTATTCTAAGGCCAATATTATGTGCATATAGTAGGAGGTTTACTTTAATTTATTATTGTATATCACATAGTATTTTACATGTTCCAAAATGGATGCCGAATTTTCACTGAAATTTCATGCGTGTGCACCCTCTTCAGTTTCTATTACCTCTATGTATTGCTTGTCAGTTTCCCAGACTCACTGTGTGATCAAGCTTGCTGGTCAAGCGAAACGCGTTACCTATCTGGAATAAATACCAACTTTGTAAACTGAATATACCTCTGAGTGATCGCTTTATGGGAATCTCTGGAAAGTTAAATGATGTCCGGCGTGCTCCGCCGGAAATAAGCGATCCTCTGTATAGGGCGAGGGGAGACAGCAGGAGCAGAAACGGAAAATATATATATATATATATATATATATAAACGACCATAAAGATTCTCTGTTTTTCGGCACTGTCGTTTCCGGCGAACAGAGAACCACGAACCATCGGAAATGTAGGCATTCAATTTTTATTCCTCCTCAAATGACGTGTTTCGGGCACCATTTGCCCTTGATCACATTTCTGAGAAAGCAGTTCGCCATCTTTTTTTATATGCTGTGAACTAAAACCATGTGGTAACACTAACATTAATGAACATAGAAAACACACTAGCACATTATACTGCTGGTCGTAGAGTTTGATTTCTTAACCAATATCGTAGTGGCTCATAATACCGAAAACATGCAGTGGTTTTACCATAAATGGTTTAAAGTGCACATAGTTCAAAATACACAGCTACTGATAATATGTACATATGATAAGATGGTATCAACACGGTATAGTTGTAAATTCATTGTTGCAATGGAAAACCACCATAGAAAATGCATCATGATAATATGTATTTGTATAAATACAATAAAACCCATGGATTACATACTCGAGAGTTAAAAATCATATTCGGGCACAAATATAAAATCATTAAGATTCATTAAACCTATTTATGACCCAAATTCCTGTGCAAACCTACACATCTCGTACTGTAAATTGTCACTCTGTGCACACAGTTGACCATATAAATTCCATCTTGCGATGTACTGTTCACTGCCTAAATGCTGATATACTTGGATTAATCCCTACCTGGCCACATTTCACCTATATATTGAAATTAATCTCAGTAATTGACATAGTACGAACCATGCAGAATTAATTTAAAGTGCTAAGTGCTAAAGTGCTACCCTATGTCTATCTATACAAACATAGAAGTGCAAGTGCAAAAAAATACCATCGTTAAAATATTCTATCAAAAAACAAGAATGTGCAAAAATGCGAGCCTTAAATAATTAAGGAGGCCACAGCGAGAACTAAAGGAATTTGTCTAATATTCACAGAAATCAAGGGAAACTTTGGCCAAACATATGGGTGAACTCAGCTAGTTTGGTCCAGTCTTGATTAACTATTTATAGAAAGTGATGCAAGTCCTCCGTATTGTTGAGGCCATATGGAAACTTGCTGTCCAACTCTAAGATCATTCTAGACTCCATTTGCCTTAACATTTTTTCTCTGTCTCCCCCTCTACGAAGTTTAGGAATAGCCGCCACTACAAAATATCTCAAACAGTTGAGATCGTTATTGTGTACCTGCTTAAAATGGCGAGCCACCGGATAGGTAGAGTCATTGTTCACGATGGCTCGCAAATGCTGCAATAATCTGACATGCACCTGCAGCTTGGTACTACCCACATATCTTAAGCCGCAGGTGCATGTCAGAATATAAACCGCAAATTCCGTCCTGCAATTGAGATTACCCTGAATGGCTATTTTATCAGGGCTGAATGGGGTAGAGTAGTACGTGGTGTTTACCCCAAACTTACACGCTCTGCAACTAAAGCATTTCGTAAACCCTTGCTTAGGTTGTAGCCACATTTTTGCTGTGGACAACTCAGGACTGGACTTGACAATTTGCGTGCGCATAGATACACCTTTCCTGTATGTGACGACCGGTTGTGTTGGTAGTCTGGGAGACAGTACCCCATCTGTGAGGACAATTGGCCAACTGCGTCTAATAATGGACCGAATCTTTCTCTCTTGCTTGCTGTAGGTGGTTATTAACCTAGGGGCATTATTCACATCATTGGATGCTTCCTTGTCCGTATTAATACTGAGCAAGGATTCCCTGGTTCTTTCATTCATTTTGTTTACTGCCTCTTTGAGAATGTCTTCACTATATCCTCTTTGCCTGAATCTGCAGAGCCTCTTTTGTACATCTTTTAAGATCCCCTTCTGTACTGCAGATCCTTTTCAAACGTAATAGTTCCCCATAGGGGATATTTCTAATCAAGTGTTTAGGGTGTGCACTGCTGGCATGGAGTGTTAAATTGCCAGCAGTGGCTTTCCTATGTAGCGTAGTCGCTAACTGCCCCTCTTTTAGGTAAATTTTGACATCAAGGAATTCAATACAGTTCTTATTAATTTGAGAGGTAAATTTCAGATTGGCAGTGTTGTTATTGATCTGATTAATAAAATTAGTTGCACTTTTTTCATCACCTCGCCATACAATAAAAACATCATCGATGTATCTTAACCAGTACAAAACATGATTATTATATTCCATGTCATGAGTATTTTTGAGGACCTGCTCCTCCCACCAGCCCACAGGCAAGCATGCGTAGCTGGGGGAGAAGCAAGCCCCCATAGCCACTCCTCTCTTTTGCAAAAAAATGTCATTTCCAAATGAAAAATAATTATTATGCAAACAGCATGAGACTAGACTTAAAAGCATCTTGTCGTGATTATAGTACTCTATGGGTCTTGAGTCCCAAAAATATTTGACTGCATTGAACCCTGTAGTGTGCTCGATGCTTGTATATAAAGATTCAATGTCCAAAGTAATGAACAACAAATCCTCCGACCATTTGATAGCTTGTACTTTTTTAAGGAAGTCACCAGTATCTTTTACATAACTTGGTAGTTGTTTTACATAGTCCTGTAGAAAGAAATCTATATATTGTGTTACTTTCTCCCCCACACTGTTAATGGCCGATATAATGGGCCTGCCTGGAATGGGTGTTGTATTTTTGTGGACTTTTGGGATAAAGTACAATCTTGGCAACACTGGGTGCTCCACGTTTAGAAATTTAAACTCTTCCAGGGAAATCACCCCTTCTCGTTTCCACCCAAGTAGATCTTTCTTCAGATTTTCTTTGGCCAAATTGTATTGTTTATGATTAGTTTTTCATAACATTCTAAGTCATTTAGATGTCTACGTGCTTCCATTAAATAGTCTCTTTGTGGCCAGATTACCATATTCCCACCTTTGTCAGATTTGGCCACAATAATCTCATGATTGTTACTGAGTTTCTTTATCAATTTGGTATACTCCATTTCACATTTGCTTTTATACCATTTCCTATGTTTGGTTTGGTGATGCAACTTTTTTATATCATCTGTAACCACCTCATGAAAGATATCGATTTCATCTTTCACCATTGCTGGAATAAATTTGGACTTTGATTTAAAAGGGCTCATGCCCACTCCACGTTGTCTTATATTAGCCTCTTGTAGACTTACTTGTGTGGACCGTTGCTCAATTAGATCTATATATATATATATATATATATATTCACTGAAAAAACCGTAGGTTTCAGACATGTTATAGTTACAAATTAGCATTTAAAAACCTTTGAAATTCACTGAAAAAACCATAGGTTTCAGGGACATTATAGTTACAAATTAGCATTTAAAAAACCTTTGAAATTCACTGAAAAAACCATAGGTTTTAGGGACAGTTATAGTTAGTTGGACATTGCACTCGTACAAAACCCGTGAAATTCCCCGTTATAGTTAGTCCAGCTAACTATAACTCACGCCCACAATGCACTGCTGATGATGTCACATATTACATCACTCATGACATGGTCAGTGACATCACTGATGACATCACTGATGACATCTCAAATGACATCACTGATGACATCACTGATGACATCATCCAGTGACTGTGTGTTTCTCTAAAGTTTAAATATTTTTAATATATATATGAAAAGACGTATTGAAGAATGAGTGGGTGTGTAAGTGTCTGTATGGATGATTTAGTAGGTGCGTGACTGACTGTATAAGTGAGTGATTTAACGTATCTTACTGAATGCATGGGTTAGTGACTAAACTGGGTGAATGTCTGTATCCGTCTGTCTGTTGCTGTGTAAGTGGCTGCATGTGTTTGTGAATAGCTACATGAGTGTCTATTTGAGTTATTGAATGCTTGTGTGAGTATCTGTATGGGTGCCTGAGTGTTTGTGTGGGAGGGGTGTGTGCGACTCTGTGCATAGATGTGTGAGAGGGTGATTCACTGGGTGGATGGTTTCAAGAGTGCATCTGTGATAGACTGTATGGGTGGGTAAGTGTGTGTAAGAGTGTGTTAGTGAGTGAATGTATGTCCCAGTGGTACATGTGTGAGTAACTACATATGTGAAAGGCAGTATATATGTGTGTTGGAGTATATAAATAGCTATGAGCGAGAGTGACTGATTGTGATAGTGGCTGTATGGATGAGTGTGTGCTTGTATCAGTGATTGTATAAGAGCGTAAGAATGTGCTAGTATTTGTATGAGTAAGTGAGCTGGTGTGTGTATAACTGTATAGGTGAGTAAATGGTAGTGTGTTTAATTATTTGCATGACTGACTAGGTGTGTGAGTACCTCTATGGATGAGTGGCGGTGTTTGAGTGTCTATATAGGAGTATGAGTGCATATGATAGTCCTGTACTGAGTGACCGTAAGTATGAGTGACTGTACGGGTGAGTGAGTGGATGTGTGCGTAGACCTAAGAAACAGTGTGTGGGTATGTAGTTATTGGTGTTGGAGTGTCTATGGTTTTGCGAATGGCATTCTGTAATTTAGAGTGGGTGTATCAAAGGTTATATTAGGGTGTGAGAAGATGCATGAAATTATCACACGGATGATGTCATCAGTGATGTCATCAGTGATGTCATTTGAGATGTCATCAGTGATGTCATCAGTGATGTCACTGACCATGTCATGAGTGATGTAATATGTGACGTCATCAGCAGTGCATTGCGGGGGCGCGAGTTATAGTTAGCTGGACTAACTATAACGGGGAATTTCACGGGTTTTGTACGAGTGCAATGTCCAACTAACTATAACTGTCCCTAAAACCTATGGTTTTTTCAGTGAATTTCAAAGGTTTTTTAAATGCTAATTTGTAACTATAACGTCCCTGAAACCTATGGTTTTTTCAGTGAATTTCAAAGGTTTTTTAAATGCTAATTTGTAACTATAACATGTCTGAAACCTACGGTTTTTTCAGTGAATTTCAAAGGTTTTGTAAATGACAATTTTTAAATGTATTAATTGTTATATAAATTTTTTTAATACTGATTTACTACATTTTTAGAAACAATTTTATATAACATATTTTATTTTTAAATTACATTGTAATTACATTATACATTACATTACAAAAAATACTTTCTCAGAATGAATTACTTTAGTTTAAATACTTTGCACATAGGCAATAGACTTTTAAGTACAGTAGTTACAGTTGTTGCAATGGGCAACACATTTTCAAACACAATGCAACATTCAGCTCAATGTGAATTTCTAGTTAAATGCAATTAGTTACTTTATGGATTACTTTTCTAACCACAGGACTGGATCCTAGATTCAGTCCTGGCACATCTCCTGTAAACAGTTGAGTAAAAGCGTTTTGGTTACACTCGTGATTTTTAAGGAATATTATTGTATTTTAAAAGTTGACACTTAGAAACTTTTTCTCATAGAATGACCAATGTTATCCTATGGAAGGAAATTCACTTAGGAGGTAAAAACTGTTATCGTTACTTTTTGTTACTCAGTGTTGGATCCTGGTTCCAGCACTGGTGCATCTCCTGTAAACAGTTGAAAGAATGCGTTTAAGTCATACAGGCGATTTTTAAGGAATATTTGTAGTTTGTGAAAATCGACACTTTGAAACTTTTCTGCTGAAAACCAGACAATGGATTCCTATGGAAGAAAATATAAGTTACTGGTAAGTACGGTTAAAATTACTTTTCAGGGTCAGTGCTGGGCTAAAAGATGCAGCACTGGGTTCTCTCCTGATAACAGGTGAGTAAATTGGAATTCGTACTTTGGTTGATTTTAGAGGAATATTATAAAGTTCCAAAACTCCACACTTAGAAGAATTTCCAAGTGAAACCAGTCAATGTTAGCCTATGAAGGAAATTCAAGTTACCGGTAAGTACGGTTAAAATTAATTTTGAGGATCAGTACTGGGCTGAAAGATGCAGCACTGAGGTCTCTCCTGATAACAGGTGAGTAAATCAGAATTCGGATTTCGGCTGATTTTAGAGGAATATTTTAAAGTTCCAAAAATCAACACTTAGAAACTTTTTCAGCAAAAAGCAGGCAATGATATCCTATGGAAGGAAATTCAAGTTACTGGTAAGTACGGTTAAAATTACTTTTGAGGATCAGTACTGGGCTGAAAGATGCAGCACTGAGGTCTCTCCGGATAACAGGTGAGTAAATCGGAATTCGTATTTCGGCTGATTTTAGAGGAATATTTTAAAGTTCCAAAACTCCACACTTAGAAGAATTTCCAAGTGAAACCAGTCAATGTTAGCCTATGAAGGAAATTCAAGTTACCGGTAAGTACGGTTAAAATTACTTTTCAGGACCAGTACTGGGCTGAAAGATGCAGCACTGAGGTCTCTCCTGATAACAGGTGAGTAAATCGGAATTCGTATTTCGGCTGATTTTAGAGGAATATTTTAAAGTTCCAAAACTCCACACTTAGAAGAATTTCCAAGTGAAACCAGTCAATGTTAGCCTATGGAAGGAAATTCAAGTTACTGGTAAGTACGGTTAAAATTACTTTTCAGGACCAGTACTGGGCTAAAAGATACAGCACTGAGGTCTCTCCTTATAACAGGTGAGTAAATCGGAATTCGTATTTCGGCTGATTTTAGAGGAATATTTGTATGTTTCAAAAATCAACACTTAGAAACTTTTTCAGCAAAAAGAAGGCAATGATATCCTATGGAAGGAAATTCAAGTTACTGGTAAGTACGGTTAAAATTACTTTTCAGGACCAGTACTGGACTGAAAGATGCAGCACTGAGGTCTCTCCTTATAACAGGTGAGTAAATCGGAATTCGTATTTCGGATGATTTTAGAAGAATATTTGCACAATGGTGAAGGGAGGGGACGGGGCCTGAGGTGACATCTGTGCAAACGCGCCCCGTGGCGCGTTTTAAGTTGGGGGATTAAGTCCCCTTGAATCCTGAGGGTCCCTAGGGGCCAACTAGCCCACCAGGAACCTCCAATATGCGCCAGGGGCTGCGTTGCAGAGACGTGTAGAGAGGCCACACCCCTTTTACACCTCTCTGCAACGCAGCTCTGTGGCGCTTTCTGGATGTACCTGTTGGGATAGTTGGCCCCCAGGGACACTCAGGATTGAAGGGATTTAATTCCCATCTTAAACGCGCCACGGGGCCTGTTTGCACACATGTCACCTGAAGCGTTTTAAGTTGGGGGATTAAGTCCCCTTGAATCCTGAGGGTCCCCGGAGTGCAACTAGCCCACCATATACCTCCAAAAAGCGCCACAGAGCTGCGTTGCAGAGAGGTGTAAAAGGGGCATGGCCTCTGTACACCTCTCTGCAAGGCAGCTCCCTAGCGCATACTGGAGGTTCCTGGTGGGCTAGTTGGCCCCAGGGACCCCCAGTATTCAAGGGGAATTCGTTCCCCCTCTGCAAACGCGCCAGGGGGCGCGTTTGCAGAGTGGTGAAGGAAGGGGGCGGGGCCTGCGGGCCCGATCGTTTAAAAAAAAAAAATAATAAATTATCCCCTGAAGGGGGCTGTGTGGCCCCCCTTCCTTTTTCTCTTTTTGGGCCCTGGGGACCCCATCCCCCAGGGCCTTACCCCTTTTTAAATTACAAAAAAAAAAAAACGGGAAGGGGGCCGCGTGGCCCCCTTCCCTGGGCCTGTATTGGCCCCGGGGACCCCATCCCCGGGGCATGGCCTCTATATTTATTATTTTGAGGGGGCAGCGTGGCCCCCTCCTCTGGCCATTTTAAGGCCCCGGGGACCCCATCCCCGGGGCCGGCCTTTCCATTTTAAAAAAAAAAAATGTTTTCTCTTTTTTGGGGAGGGGGGCCGCGTGGCCCTCCTCCCGGGCCACTACTTGCCCCGGGGACCCCATCCCCCGGGGCTGGCCCTCTCTGTTGGGGACTGTGGGGGTCCCCAAACCCCCACAGTCCCGCCGGCTCCCCACGTCCCTTGGGAGCCGGCATTGCTGTTCCACATGGGGAGCAGCTGACATGCTGCTCCCCATGTGGAAAAGCAATCGCTTTGGATATTGGAAGAGAGAGCAGGTTTCCCTGCTCTCTCTTCCAATATCCAAAGCAGTTTGCTATGGCAGGACGGGAGCCGCGAGGCTCCCGTCCTGCCATAGCAAACTACAGTAGGGACCCCGGGACACTGCAGGAGCCGGCCCTGGGGGGTGGTGGTCCCCAGGGCCATCAAGGGCTCCAGGAGGGGGCCGCGCGGCCCCCTCCCATTCAGTACACAGCCCTGGGGAGGTGGTGGTCCCCGGGGCTCTGGGGGTCCGTAACGGACCCCCATATTAAAATGTTTAGTGCCCCGGGGAGGTGGCGGTCCTCGGGGCGTGTGAGGGGCTGGAGCCCCCCACACAGGTTTTATAATGTATTAAAAAAGCCCCGGGAGGTGGTGGTCCCGGGGCTGCGGGAGGGCTCAGAGCCCTCCCGCACCATTTTAAAAAGCCCCGGGGGTGGCGGTCCCCGGGCTTGGGGGGCCCTTTGAGGCCCCCACACATTAAATTATCCCCCCCCACCATGCCCCCGGGACTTGGCCCACCCGAGGCCAATTAATATCGAAGCGCGGGAGACCGCGCTTCGATTTTTTTTTTTTGCCCAGGGGGTCCTTGTGGGACCCCCTGAGCAAACCTAGGGGGTCAGGGTGTTTCTACCCTGCCCCCTTTGTGCGCTTTGCACATTTGTTTCTGTCCCTCGGTTCTACCGAGGGACAAAATGGCTGCCAACATTTCCTGAATCGGAATGTTGACAGCCAATTAACATGCAGCTCGTGATCGGGACGGTGCGCGCAGGGTGCGCTGAGGGTACGCGGACCCTACTCGGCCATAGATATCACTAACTTTTTACTTTTCATTTTCTCAGCAACTACTGAACGGATTTACACCATTTAACAAAAAGGGTTCTTTCTGAACCAAGAACTACCTGTTTGCCAAATTTGGTGTAATTCCGTTCAGCAGTTCGGGCTGTAGCCGTGTCTAAAGTTTCCTATGGAAAAATGCATGGGGAAAACACGTTTTGGGACCCCCCTTTTTTCTCGGCCCCCGCTTGACGAATCCCCCGAGACTTTCAGGGTAGGAGCGGACCGGAGCGGGCCACAAAGTTTGAAAATTTTGCGAAGATACGTCAACCGGCAAGAGAGTTATTTCAAATAGAATGTCGCGGATTTCCTATGGATAATAGGTTGTAACTATAACTATCTACTGGCGACCGCCAGTAGATAATATATATATATATATATATATATATATATATATATATATATATATATATATATATATCAAAAGAATACCCTTGCAGGCATAGAGTGATGCATAAATTATGCAAAAAAGAAGCAGAGTACTCTGGGTAGTTCCCAAGTTTAGGTGGAAGGCAGCTCCTGTATAGAGCACCCTCAACAACAGCGACACTCTAAATTTGCTCACCTCAAATGTCTGCTTTTCTATCAAAGTCTTTAAGCATAGGATTAGCGCAGTGCTATCCACGCCGAGATAGAAAGGGACAAACTCTTGAAATTGAAGCGCGGTCTCCCGCGCTTCGATGCTATTTTGCCCCCGGGTGGGCAAAGTCCCGGGGGCATGTGGGGGTTGCTTTATATTTTATGTGGGGGGCCTCTAGGGCCCCCCAAGCCCCTGGGACCGCCACCCCCTGGGGCTTTAAAAAAAAAATGGTGCGGGAGGGCTCTCGGTCCTCCCGCAGCCCCGGGGACCGCCACCCCCCGGGGCTTCTTTTTTTAAATAACAATGACCTGTGTGGGGGGGCTCCAGCCCCCCCACACGCCCCGGGGACCGCCACTCCCCGGGGCACTAACAAAAGAAATGTGGGTGTCCGTTTCGGACCCCCGAAGCCCCGGGGACCACCACCTCCCCGGGGCTTTACTAATGAAGGGAGGGGGGCCGCGCGGCCCCCCTCCTGGAGCCCTCCATGGCCCTGGGGACCGCCACCCCCCAGGGCCGGCTCCTGCAGTGTCCCGGGGTAAAGTAAAGTAAGTCCGTTTTTATATAGCGCAGCTACTCACCCTTACGGGTCTCAAGGCGCTGGGGGCCAGAGTGGAAATTAAGTGAGCTATTGCCCAGAGTCACATGGTGCTGAGCTGAGCTGCCGCCGGGGATCGAACCGTGAACCCTGTGCTCCGAAGTCAGCTGCCCTGGCCGCTGCACCACACCTCGCCTACCCCCGGGACACTGCTGTTTGCAATCACAGGACGGGAGCCTCGCGGCTCCCGTCCTGTGATTGCAAACTTGCTTTGCTTCATTGAAGCGAGAGCAGGGAAACCTGCTCTCGCTTCAATGAAGCAAAGCAGATTGCTTTTCCATAAGGGGAGCTGCATGTCAGCAGCTCCCCTTATGGAAAAGCAATGCCGGCTCCCGCAGGACGCGGGGAGCCGGCGGGACCGTGTGGGGATTGGGGACCCCCCCACGGTCCCCAACGAGTGGCCAGGCCCCAGGGGATGGGGGATGGGGTCCCCAGGGCAATTAGTGGCCTGGGAGGGGGGCCACACAGCCCCCTTCCCCAAAAATAAAATGTAAAAAAAAAACGTAAAGGCCGGCCCCGGGGGATGGGGTCCCCGGGGCCTTAAATGGCCTGAGGAGGGGGGCCATGCAGCCCCCTCCAAATATTTAAATAAAAAAAAAGAGGGCATGCCCCGGGGGATGGGGTCCTTGGGGCCAATAGAGGCCCCCTTCCCGTTTTTTTTTATTTAAAAAAAAAGAAAATCCTCAGGCCCCGGGGGATGGGGTCCTCGGGGCCAAAAGTGGCTGAGGGAAGGGGGGCCACGCAGCCCCCCTTCCATACAAAAAAAAAAAAGTCCGGCACCGCCCCGCCCCCTCCCTGCAGCAGTCTGCAAACGCGCCCCCTGGCGCTTTAAGAACGGGAAGTAATTCCCCTTGAATACTGGGGGTCCTTGGGGGCCAACTCGCCCACCAGGAACCTCCAGTATGCGCCAGGGAGCTGCGTTGCAGAGAGGTGTACAGAGGCCACGCCCCTTTTTACACCTCTCTGCAACGCAGCTCTGTGGCGCTTTTTGGAGGTACATGGTGGGCTAGTTGGACTCCAGGGACCCTCAGGATTCAAGGGGACTTAATCCCCCAACTTAAAACGTGCCACGGGGTGTGTTTGCACAGTGGTGAAGGGAGGGGGCGGGGCTTCAGGTGACATGTGTGCAAACAGGCCCCGTGGCGCGTTTTAAGATGGGGAATTAAATCCTCTTCAATCCTGAGGGTCCCTGGGGCCAACTAGCCCACCAGGTACGCCCAGAAAGCGCCACAGAGCTGCGTTGCAGAGAGGTGTAAAAGGGGCGTGGCCTCTGAACACCTCTCTGCAACGCAGCTCCCTGGCGCATACTGGAGGTACAGGGTGGGCTAGTTGGACCCCAGGGACGCTCATGATTCAAGGGGACTTAATCCCCAAATTAAAACGCGCCACGGGGCGCGTTTGCACAGTGGTGAAGGGAGGGGGCGGGGCTTGAGGTGATATGTGTGCAAACAGGCCCCGTGGCGTGTTTTAAGTTGGGAGATTAAGTCCCCTTCAATCCTGAGGGTCCCTGGAGTCCAACTAGCCCACCAGGTACCTTCAGTAAGCACAACAGAGTTGCGTTGCAGAGAGGTGAAAAAAGGAGCGTGGCCTCGGAACGCCTCTCTGCAACTCAGCTCTGTGGTCCTAACTGTAGGTACCTGGGGGCTAGTTGGGCCGCAGGGACACTCAGGATTCAAGGGGACTTAATCCCGCAACTTAAAACGTGCCACGGGGCACGTTTGCACACATGTCACCTCAGGCACCCCTCCCTTCACCACTGTGCAAACGCGCCCTGTAGCGCGTTTTAAGAGGTAGTTTTAATCCCCCTGCCCTATTATGTACTAGGGACTTACAGAGGAGGTCATGCTAATCACAGGGGTACCCCAACGCATAGTGTTCCCTAGTGTATGTAGGTGTTTTAACTGTATTCTAAGTGTGTTTTAGCATAGCACTGGCTCTGGTTAGTCAGAGTCAGTTACCACCAGTACACGTTGGAAAAAGTTGTGGGCACAGGATGATTTTGGAACAAGGCCTCTTTCTGCTCCTCTGTTGGTTCTTTCTGCACATCTTTTGCTTCTTCCTGCACTTTTCTTCGTCTTTGTGGACTTCTTTTGCTTCTTTCTGCATTTCTTTTGCTTCTTTCTGTGCGTTTTTTCTTCTTTCTTCACATGTCCTACCTCTGTAGGCATAGTTACAAACTAGCATTTAAAAAACCTTTGAAATTCACTTAAAAAACCATAGGTTTCAAGCACGTTTTAGTTAGAAATTAGCATTTAAAAAACCTTTGAAATTCACTGAAAAAACCATAGGTTTCAGACACGTTATAGTTAGAAATTAGCATTTAAAAAACCTTTGAAATTCACTGAAAAAACCATAGGTTTTAGGGACAGTTATAGTTAGTTGGACATTTCACTCGTACAAAACCTGTGAAATTCGCCCGTTATAGTTAGTTCAGCTAACTATAACTCGCGCCCCCGCAATGCACTGCTGATGACGTCACATATTACATCACTCATGACATGGTCAGTGACATCACTGATGACATCACTGATGACATCTCAAATGACATCACTGATGACATCACTGACGACATCATCCATGTGATAATTTGATGCATCTTCTCACACCCTAATATAACTTTTGATACACCCACTGTAAATTACAGACTGCCATTGTCAAAACCATAGACACTCCAACACCAATAACTACATACACACTCACTGATTCTTAGGTCTACACACACATCCACTCACTCACCCGTACAGTCACTCATACTTAGTCACTCAGTACAGGACTATCATATGCACTTATACACCTACATAGACACTCACACACCGCCACTCATCCATAGAGGTACTCACACACCTAGTCAGTCATGCAAATAATTAATCACACTGCCATTTACTCACCTATACAGTTATACACACACCAGCTCACTTACTCATACAAATACTAGCACATTCTTATACTCTTATACAATCACTGATACAAGTACACACTCATCCATACAGCCACTCTCACAATCACACACTCTCACTTATAGCCATTTATATACTCCAACACACATATATACTGCCTTTGACATATTAGTTACTCACACATGTACCACTAAGATATACATTCACTCACTAACACACCCATACACACACTCACCCACCCATACAGTCCATCACAGATGAACTCTTGAAACCATGCACCCAGTGAATCACCCACTTACACATCTATGCACAGTCACACACACCCCACCCACACAAACACTCAGGCACCCATACAGATACTCAGACAACCAATCAATAACCCATGTAGACACTCATGTAGCTATTCGCAAACCCATGCAGCCGCTTACACACCAACAGACAGACGGATACAGACATTCACACGGTTTAGTTACTAACCCATGCATTCAGTAAGATACATTTAATCACTCACTTATAGAGTCAGTCACGCACCTACTAAATCATCCATCCAGACACTTATACACCCACTCATTCTTCAATACACCTTGGCATATATATTAAACATATTTAAACTTTATATAAACACACAGTCACTGGATGATGTCATCAGTGATTGTAGGAAGGTGGAATCTGACTATATGGTTGCCCCCACTTTTTTTTATGGTGTTTTGCTGGTTTATGACTTAGTTGGGCTGGGATCCTGCTATTCAGCTCCCCAGTCTATCTGCTTTCTCTGTAAAAAGGTTTCCATGTGCCTTAGGCACATCTCTGATTGGAATCTGGAGTGCCCTTATAAGTCCCTAGTATATGGTATACTATGTACCCAGGGCATAGGTACCTCAGAGGCCTACCAGGGGCTGCAGCATGTATTGTGCCACCCCTGGAAGACCATCCAAACTGACACCACAGGTCTGCTACTGCAGCCTGGGTAAGGTGGTGCATGCACTCCTTACTGTGATATAGGCTACCTATATCACTATATACATACACACATATAAACCTATAAGTCACTCCTGTGGCAGGCCTTATCAATCCTGAAGGCAGAGTGCGTGGTTCCTATGTGAGAGGGTGCCCCTGCATGAGCAGGGCCCCTCTGCAGCGTTCGGAGACCCTTCTCTGATGCTGTTTGTAGTGCAGCCTGACCATATACTCTTAAGCGCATTATAACCTCGCGTTAAATGTTAACTTTGGAATGGCTGCACCGAAACATGTCGTGTTTGGTGTCAAACATCTTGGAATACTACCCCCCACCAATTCTGGCGGCGGGGTAGCATTCCACCCTTCTAGAGGGAGAGACATGTTAACCCTGGCCTGGCCGGTAACTTCTTTCTAAAGCCCTGGCATCACAAAATGGATGCTGCTGCCACAGACACAAGTCTGGCCTCCTGCTGCTGGACGAAACTCCGGCAGGGGAGGCCTGGACAATAGGTTTCCTGTCCCAGGGAGGTGTGACCACCTCCCCAGACAGGATAGTGTGTATTGGGGCTGGGCTGGAGCACTTTCGGGTGCTTTGAAGTCCTGCTCTGGGGGCACACTTGGTGTCCCTGTGCATACCCCAGTTCAAACCGGATCAGGGGCTTGCAGCCCCTGCTTTGGCGCGAACTGGACAAAGGGAAAGGGGTGTAGCCACCCCTCTGCCCTGACCCACCCATAGGTGGGGCCACAGAGTAGTCCAACCCCTAAACTTAGTATAAGTATAGGAACCCAGTCCTTAGGACTTTAGATTATCCCTGGACAAAACTCTGACACTGAATCCTGGACCTTCGACGCTCTACTCAAGACTAGAGGACAGAAGAATCTCCCTTGGGGTCAAGGAGTGACTCCCCTGCTTGGCAGGCACCAAAGAAGCAATTGTCCGGTCTGCATCGCCTAAGCTCCCATCGGACGCCGAAGTCTTTGCATCACCAGAGGTGGATTTCCAGACTTCGCCGAGGCTGCCCTGAGTCCCCAGCAAAGCTGAGGCCCGTAGCTGTCGTGGGTAACGTGGAACCATGACCCCTGGACACCGCACGCATTTGCTAGTGCATCCTCTTCTGGGTCTCCCACGAAGTCGTGCTTTGGGCGCCGAGTAGCCCTAGCCTCCAGCACCAACTGCACCGAAGATCACTGGCCTCCACTCCACGAGTGTCCTGTGAGCCAGCTCCACGTGCAACGTCTCGAGGCTCCTTCACGGTCGCTAGCCCGTTGGCTAGTAGCCCTTCACGAAGGCCAATCCTTTTTTCTTGGGCTCCCTGGTTGCTCCAGGCTCGCCCTCACTTACCCTTGCTGGGTGAGTTCCTCAGACCTTGCTGGTCTGCACCATCGTCATTCTTCACTTTCATCAAGACTTGCCGTTGCCAAGGCTTGTTGGGTCCAATCCGGTAGCCGACACCTCAGCACTCGACAGACATCGTGTACCAGCCCGAATCCTGCACCTGGTCGCCGACAACACCTCCTGGACCTCGTGGCTGAAGAGTCAAGACGACCATCAACCTACCTGAAGCACGCAACATCGGTGGGCATCCGCTCATCGCCTTCCTGGTCACTGGCTAGTGACCCAGACTCTGTCCCCTCTGCTTTCAGGTTCTTCAGATCTCCGATCCACTCTTCGATCCACCCGGACACTTTCCACTTGGTCGCCAGCAGCACTTTGCAGCAGATCGCCATTCAAATCGACGACGAAACCCGACCCCGAAAGGCACCTATGCACCCGGCTTCCCTGGGTGAGGTAACAAGAGTACTCCGGTGCTCCTGTGGGTAGAGACTCTAGAACGACCTAGTTCTCAAAGGGTTTGCTCCAAGTCCTCCTTTTAGTGTCCCTTTTCTTTAATTTCCTGATCGCGACTTTCTCCATAGAAGTTAACGGCGTTTCGCGGTTGTGTATTTACACTGCACGCGTCCCCGTGGGTCCCCTGTGTCACTACCTTGGGTGGTTCCTTGTGGTCCAAGCACTTCTAGAGGCTCTAGGCCTAGTGTCTAGTTCAGTCGTGGTTCTTATACCACTTTATTGGTATATGGTTTGGTACGCCCCTAGGGCCCAAACGTGTATTTGTGCTATTACTGTGTTTAAATAACTTATAACTTGTGTACTTCGAACTCTAGCCTTATAAAGAGACTAGAGGGGTGTGTTTAGCAATAAATACATATATTTTGAATATATACCTGGTGTGGTGCTCTTTCATTTGGTCACTCAAGAGATTATAGACTGGTAAAACAAGCTGCTTTACATTCCTTCAAGACTTAGCCTGAAGGCTGCTCTCCATAGCTACCACTAGGCTAGCTTTCAATAAAGGTTGTCTTTAACCTATCTCCAATAAGGGGTTGTTTGGACTGGTGCAAGGTGCCCACTATAATTAGTGGACAGCATATGCCAGGCCAACTTCTCACATTGGTGTGCAGCGTGTGGGATTCCAGCTTGCTATTGTTTTACCAGATAATCTCAATTGAATTGATCAACTGAAAACCACTAAAGGTACCTAAGGTACATATAATTTAAGCTTAGAATACAGTAAGTTCTACTGAACTTAGAGTTGTGTGTTAAGGGATAGCACACCCTTTCTAAAACTCAAGAGAGTTTAGTAGGCCACACTAGAGTAGGTAGTGCATACACCACACCTCACTAGTGATGTCTTCAAAGCCAGGACCCAGTGAGTCCTTGCCAGAAGCCCCTGGGCTTCTTCCCTCCAAGTATGATACACTCCCATTCTTGGAATTGAGAGCATTATGCAATTTGAGGAAACTGAAGACAGGCCAAAGCCCCACCACCCAACATCTGAGAGAGATGTTAGAGGCTTATGATCTCAGCAGGCCCTTAGGGACTGAAGGGGTAGGAGCAGATGGTGGGGCAGAAGATGAGGATGGGGCCAGGGGTAGCAACACCCCCAGCCCCCCTCTGGAACTGACCAGGAGGGTGACAATGACCCTGACCTGGAAAACCCAATTCCTCCTGTGGATGAGGAGGAGGCTCAGAATGACCTCCACTTTGTCCCCCAGGAGGGATTGTGAGTGTGCCCAGAAGGTCTAGATCTCCTTCTCAGGAGTCTAACCACTCTGGCACCTCAATAGGGACCTCTGTCTCCTCTCATAGGAGGGAATCCTCTCATGAGAGGAGAAAGAGGCTGATTCAATATGAGGAAGCTCAGCTTGAACTCAGAAAACAGCAATTGGCTATAGACAGGGAGTCCCTAGATCTCTACAAAGAGAGAAAAAGTTGGGACTAGAGTCCCATGGTGGCAGCAACATCCCTAAAGATAGGGAAAGGTCTTATGACCATAGAAACCTAAACAAGATTGTCCCTCCCTACCAGAGTGGGGATGACATCCACAAATGGATAACTGCACTGGAGAGGGCATGTAAAGTTCAGAGGGTCCCCCAGAAGCAGTGGGCAGCAATCTTGTGGCTCTCCTTTGCAGACAAAGGTAGAGACAAGCTCCTCACTGTAAGAGAAGAGGATGCTGACAATTACACAGTCTTGAAGAGTGCTCTGATAGATGGGTTTGGCCTAACCACTGAACAGTATAGGTTGAAGTTCAGAGACACCCAAAAAGCTCAGACTCAAGACTGGGTGGATTTTGTATATTGTGCTACTAAGGCTCTGGAAGGTTGGATACATGGCAACAAAGTGCAGGACTTTTTAGGATTGTACAATTTGATTATGAGGGAGCAGATCCTTAATAATTGTCAAAACCAGCTTTTGCACCAGTATCTGGTGGACTCTGATCTGACCTCTCCCCAAGAATTGGGAAAGAAGGCAGACAAATGGGTCAGAACCAGAGTAAAAACTAAAAATCAGGGTGGTGACCAGAAGAAAGATTCTACTAAGTCCCAAGAGAAAGGTGGGGATAAATCTAAGGATAAGTCCCCTACAGGGCCCCAAAATTACTCTTCTGGGGTGGGTCCCAAACTCCTTCTTCTCCTGAAAAGAAACCATATTGCCATGTCTGTAAAAAGCCTGGGCACTGGAAAACTGATCCCAGTTGCCCCAGGATTGGCAATAAAGAAAATGTTCCTCCCACAACTACTACCACCCCTCCTGGTACTACCAGTAGTAATCCTCCAGTTGGGAGTAGTGCACCCAAAAAGTTAGGTGCTTTTGCAAGAGGAACAGAGGTGGGCCCTAGTTTAGACAGGGACCCCTCAACAGACTCCTCTGACTCTGATGGTGGTATAGGATTTGCCACCTTTACCATGGGTCCCACAGCATTGGGCAGGTACAGATTAGAGCCAATAATTAATGGTCAGAAAGCTGTGGCATTTAGGGACACAGGGGCTAGTGTCACCATGGTGGCAGGGAAACTAGTCCCCCTCACCAGCTTTTACCTGAGATTAAATACCAGGTGACCAACATTGATGGTGTCAGAACAGATCACCCCATGGCCATAGTCAATCTCAGCTGGGAGGGGGTCACAGGCCCAAAAGAGTGGCAGTGTCCCCAACCCTACCTGTAGATTGCCTGATGGGCAATGATCTGGAAATTTCAGCCTGGGCTGAAGTTGAACACCAAACCCATCTCAGGATGCTGGGCGTCCCTGTAAAGGTTAGAGGGGCTGTGATGGCCACAGCCCCAGCCCAAGATTTTGGAGAGATGGAGCCTGGAAGAATGGCCCACTCTCCCCCAAAAGAGAGCACAAGGGTTGAAGAAAAGTCTTCTTCCCTCCAGACAGTAGGTAAGGGTCAGCCTCCTCAGGGAACTGACCCTACCCCTAGTGAAGGAACTGCCCCAGAGGTAGTCAGGCCTGGCCTGGCCACACCCCTGATGGCAGAGGACCCTTCCAAGGTGGTACCCAGTCTGGAGCAGGTAACCTGCCCCTCTCTACCCTGCCTCAGCCAGCCCAGGGCTGCAGAGGTCAGGGAGGTCAGTGGACCCCCAGGGCCCCCTGTCCAGAGGAACCCCCCATCAGCAGATTAGGGGCACCCAGTCTAGTAGCCCTAGCCAGGTGAAAATTCCTCTACACACTGAGGGATCCCCCATACCTTTATGTAGGGACCTCCCCCAGAAGGACTCTGGTAGGCAAGGGCAAACCTGGGACCAGATGGTTCCAAACCTGCCATGTCCCTGCAGTAGTCCATCCAAAGGGACCCAACCCCCAGCTGTAGGCAGCCAAAGGTTGACCCTTAGAGCAAAGTGCAACTCAGTCATGGAAAGACAGGCATACATGGTGACCAGTGATCTGAGGAAGCTGAGGCCAACATTCCTAGGGCCTCACTTCCCTACTCAGACACCTCACCAGCCTTGTACTTTACCTAAGCACACCACAGGTAGTGATTCCCCATGGTGGAGACCCTCTCATACCCTTAGGGTGAGGGATTGCTTAGTGGACCATAAGACAGGGGGCAACCATGCTAGTGCAGGTGCTTCCTTATATGGCCACTTAGTCAATAAAGGCTCAACTGGCCAAGGTTAGCCTTATCTCCTTTCGTTTGGGGGGGTTATGTAGGAAGGTGGAATCTGACTATATGGTTGCCCCCACTTTTTTTATGGTGTTTTGCTGGTTTATGACTTAGTTGGGCTGGGATCCTGCTATTCAGGGCCCCAGTCTATCTGCTTTCTCTGTAAAAGGTTTCCATGTGCCTTAGGCACATCTCTGATTGGAATCTGGAGTGCCCTTATAAGTCCCTAGTATATGGTATACTATGTACCCAGGGCATAGGTACCTCAGAGGCCTACCAGGGGCTGCAGCATGTATTGTGCCACCCCTGGAAGACCATCCAAACTGACACCATGGGTCTGCTACTGCAGCCTGGGTAAGGTGGTGCATGCACCCCTTACTGTGATATAGGCTACCTATATCACTATATACATACACACATATAAACCTATAAGTCACTCCTATGGCAGGCCTTATCAATCCTGAAGGCAGAGTGCGTGGTTCCTATGTGAGAGGGTGCCCCTGCATGAGCAGGGCCCCTCTGCAGCGTTCGGAGACCCTTCTCTGATGCTGTTTGTAGTGCAGCCTGACCATATACTCTTAAGCGCATTATAACCTCGCGTTAAATGCTAACTTTGGAATGGCTGCACCGAAACATGTCGTGTTTGGTGTCAAACATCTTGGAATACTACCCCCTGCCAATTCTGGCGGCGGGGGTAGCATTCCACCCTTCTAGAGGGAGAGACATGTTAACCCTGGCCTGGCCGGTAACTTCTTTCTAAAGCCCTGGCATCACAAAATGGATGCTGCTGCCACAGACACAAGTCTGGCCTCCTGCTGCTGGATGAAACTCCGGCAGGGGAGGCCTGGACAATAGGTTTCCTGTCCCAGGGAGGTGTGACCACCTCCCCAGACAGAGATAGTGTGTATTGGGGCTGGGCGGGAGCACTTTCGGGTGCTTTGAAGTCCTGCACTGGGGGCACACTTGGTGTCCCTGTGCATACCCCAGTTCAAACCGGATCAGGGGCTTGCAGCCCCTGCTTTGGCGCGAACTGGACAAAGGGAAAGGGGTGTAGCCACCCCTCTGCCCTGACCCACCCATAGGTGGGGCCACAGAGTAGTCCAACCCCTAAACTTAGTATAAGTATAGGAACCCAGTCCTTAGGACTTTAGATTATCCCTGGACGAAACTCTGACACTGAATCCTGGACCTTCGACGCTCTACTCAAGACTAGAGGACAGAAGAATCTCCCTTGGGGTCAAGGAGTGACTCCCCTGCTTGGCAGGCACCAAAGAAGCAATTGTCCGGTCTGCATCGCCTAAGCTCCTGTCGGACGCCGAAGTCTTTGCATCACCAGAGGTGGATTTCCAGACTTCCCCGAGGCTGCCCTGAGTCCACAGCAAAGCTGAGGCCCGTAGCTGTCGTGGGTAACGTGGAACCGTGACCCCTGGACACCGCACGCATTTGCTAGTGCATCCTCTTCTGGGTCTCCCACGAAGTCGTGCTTTGGGCTTTGAGTAGCCCTAGCCTCCAGCACCAACTGCACCAAAGATCACTGGCCTCCACTCCACGAGTGTCCTGTGAGCCAGCTCCACGTGCAACGTCTCGAGGCTCCTTCGCGGTCGCTAGCCCGTTGGCTAGTAGCCCTTCACGAAGGCCAATCCTTTTCTTCTTGGGCTCCCTGGTTGCTCCAGGCTCGCCCTCACATACCCTTGCTGGGTGAGTTCCTCAGACCTTGCTGGTCTGCACCATCGTCATTCTTCACTTTCATTGAGACTTGCCGTTGCCAAGGCTTGTTGGGTCCAATCCGGTCGTCGACACCTCAGCACTCGACAGACATTGTGTACCAGCCCGAATCCTGCTCCTGGTTGCCGACAACGCCTCCTGGACCTCGTGGCTGAAGAGTCAAGACGACCGTCAACCTACCTGAAGCACGCGACATCGGTGGGCATCCGCTCATCGCCTTCCTGGTCACTGGCTAGTGACCCAGACACTGTCCCCTCTGCTTTCAGGTTCCCTTTTCTTTAATTTCCTGATCGCGACTTTCTCCATAGAAGTTAACGGCGTTTCGCGGTTGTGTATTTACACTGCACGCGTCCCCCGTGGGTCCCCTGTGTCACTACCTTGGGTGGTTCCTTGTGGTCCAAGCACTTCTAGAGGCTCTAGGCCTAGTGCCTAGTTCAGTCGTGGTTCTTATACCACTTTATTGGTATATGGTTTGGTACGCCCCTAGGGCCCAAACGTGTATTTGTGCTATTACTGTGTTTAAATAACTTATAACTTGTGTACTTCGAACTCTAGCCTCATAAAGAGACTAGAGGGGTGTGTTTAGCAATAAATACATATATTTTGAATATATACCTGGTGTGGTGCTCTTTCATTTGGTCACCCAAGAGATTATAGACTGGTAAAACAAGCTGCTTTACATTCCTTCAAGACTTAGCCTGAAGGCTGCTCTCCATAGCTACCACTAGGATAGCTTTCAATAAAGGTTGTCTTTAACCTATCTCCAATAAGGGGTTGTTTGGACTGGTGCAAGGTGCCCACTATAATTAGTGGACAGCATATGCCAGGCCAACTTCTCACAGTGATGTCATTTGAGATGTCATAAGTGATGTCATCAGTGATGTCACTGACCATGTCATGAGTGATGTAATATGTGACGTCATCAGCAGTGCATTGCGGGGGCGCGAGTTATAGTTAGCTGAACTAACTATAACGGGGGAATTTCACTGGTTTTGTACGAGTGAAATGTCCAACTAACTATAACTGTCCCTAAAACCTATGGTTTTTTCAGTGAATATAGATATAGATATATAGATATATATATTACAGAGTCACAGAAGCTACTTTGTAGTTTTAGTTAGGGTGATCAGAGATAGGGCTTTTTTGAAGTTGTGCCCATTAATAACTTTGCACCCGTTTGATGAATGTACACAACACTATGTGGACTACTGCCCCATTTCATTCTTGGAGTAGTGAAAGACTGTCCCCATTTGGTGAAGATGGTGCATAGAAAAAAGGGGTCCCAAAATAGACATAAAATCCAATGCATTTTACTTAGACTTTTGCATTTCGCATAGCGTGAAAATCGTCAGTTGGATTTGTACAAAATTTGGGAGGGTAATATATTATGGTGCACAGATGATTTTTTGGGGTACAGCAGGTAAGTAGGGTAAGTATTTTTGAAGTTTTTACAGTTTTAAATGTAGTTATATATGTGGCCGCTGTAGTACCGTGGTACTACCAAGGTATATTGCGATGCGAAGTCAAGTCATTAGCTGATTGTCTAATTACTGCCTTTACAGAAGTTAAAGGCTGCTATGTAATATGCAGCTCAAGTTTCCCTGTGTTCTATGTTACGCCTTGTAATGTAGGTATTAGGTTTGGTATTTTTCCTATGCCTATTATCACTTTATTAAAGTGGTAATAGGTAAGGAAAAATATTTATAAGTTTATCTATATTTGTAAAAAAAAAAATATGGAGTACAGTGGTACCAAAATCAAAAATGTATAATACACTGTAAGACACTATGGGGCATATTACCAAGGAATTGCGATAATTATCGCAAAGCGCGCTTAGCGCTGTTTTTTTTATCGCCGGCTATCGCTGGATTTCATCGCGGAGATAACGCGTTATTATCAACGCTTATCTCCAAGGCGATAAAAAATCCAGCGATAGCGGCGAAACCCAGCAATAGCATGAGAAATCCAGCGATAAATTCACTGCGCTAATGAAAAGCTTGCTAATAGGCAGGTGAGGACTTAACCTTACAATCCACCTCCCATTGACAAGAATGGTTAAGTCAAGTTTTTAGCAGGTGTTAAATTCCAGCGATAATCGCGGTTAGCGCGACTTTTTTATCGCTTCGCGGGCATTGCTAATAGGGGAAGTTGTGTTTGCGACTGTTTGCAGTTGCTTTTAGTTAGGAACGCCTACTTTGCATGTCATTAGCGATAATTATCGCCGACATGCAAAGCGGCAACAAAACGGCCGCTATCGCCATTAAGCTGTCGCTAACAGCTGTTAGCGACAGCTTGCTAATAGGGCGATAAAAATATCGCCGCTTTATCGGCAAAAAGTGCCGCTAAAGCGGCGATAACGCCCTTGCTAATATGCCCCTATATTTTATAAATATAGCATGCTAAAGTGTACTTTCTAATAGTTACATATTTAAATAGGCGGACAAAGGTGTACAAAGTAGCGTGTTAATTATGAACAATTACTGCACTACTAAAAAACAAGGCCATTCCACTAGAGTACTACAAAAATAAAGAGAAATTTAGAAACAAAAATGGTAACCTTACAAAACTATTTTGTGGTACCATGGTAGTACTGTTTTCCTACTCCATATTTATGCAAACAAATATATAAAGAAGCTTATAAATACTTTTCACTACCAATTAACACTTTAGTAAATTGTTGATAGGTAGGGTAAAAATACTAAACCAAATACTTACCTATATCGGAAGGCAAAACACAGAGCACAGCCAAAGTGTACCTAAAAACAACATGCCTGTCTACAACTTTGTAAAGGCAGCCATTAGCCAATCAGCTAATGATTTGTCATCACTATGTACCATGGTAGTACAGCGAAATACTCCCATATTTTGCAAAAATACTGTGCAAACTGAACTCACAAATTTTAAATAAATTAAAACTTTAAAAAGAGTTACATTACTTACCTGCACTACCCAAAATAAGCATCTGCCCACCATATTATGTAATCCTGCCCAGTTTTAACAAAATACAAATGACGGATTTTGAAATACGCAAAGTTCAATCATTTCTGTAAAATACATTGAATTTAGGCATGTTTTGGGACCCCCCACAACATTTACAGATTAGAATAAATATTTTGGAGAGAAAACATTTACATTTTTTGACACACTTCAATGCTACACTTCGTTTGATTCACATACTAGACTTTACGCCACTCCACTGTCTAACTGTTCACTTTACGCCACTCCACTGTATGCAATTTACAGTATGCTAATCCAGTTTACGACACTACAATATACAACACTACATTCTACGCTAATCCACTGTGTGTTACTCCATTTACTCCACTCAACTGCACTGTACGCCATTGTAATGTACACCACTAGACTCTACGCTATTATACTGTTCCCCACTGTATTCTTATACACATTTGTGCATGCCACTTTACTGGACGTCCCTAAACTGAACTGCTACTAACACTACTCTATTCAACTGTACCCAACTCCTAGTTATGCTATTCGACTATATGCTATTCCACTATGGCCCACTTTATGGTACACTACTGGAGTGTACGCTATTCCAGTGTCTACTACTACACTCAACGCTATTCTATTGTTCTGAAATGTACTATAGGCCACTGGAAGGTACCACAATCAATGGTATGCTATTTCACTTTGCAAGATGACATTCAGCGTCACTCCACTAAACCACTCTTCACTGTACGTGACAACAGTCTACAATTCTATAATTAACTCCTTTGAGTTGTACGACACTCTACTGTATGCTAGTGGAGCAGCATACAGTAGAGTGTGTACAATTCAAAGGAGTTCCACTGTACATCTGAACAGTTAACGCCACTAAACCTAATTGTATTGCACTAAACACTCTTAAATTCTACAGTACTCCACTGTAACGCACTACAGTTTGTGCTACTCCACTATATGCTATTGCACTGTTCCGTATTACATTGTACCTCACTTTTGTCTACGTTATACAGCTCGGCACCACTGCACTGTATCGCACTCCAATATACGTTACTCTGTTTCACCCACTCCACTGTATATCACTCCAGTATACCCTACTTCAGTGTATGATATTTCAGGTTATGCCACTCTACTGTATACTATTTCAGAACATGATATTCCAATATATGCTCCTACATTGCAAAGCACTTCAGTGAATAGCGCTCCACTGTATGACACTGCAGTGTACGCGAATACACTCGGCAATATTTGTAGGACATAAATCCACTTTACCACACTCCACTGTATGCTATCCCACTGTATACCATTGCACTGTAGACCACAACACTTTATGACACTTCAATATACGCCACTATATTGTATATGAGTTCAGTGTACATGGCTCCACTGTATGCGACTTCATTCTTCGCCACTCCACTATATGCCATTCCCCTATACATTACTCCACCATACCTCATTCCACCTTACTCCACTCCACTATACCACAATATACTGTACCAGAGTACACTTTACAACACTATTCGCCACTATATATACTCCACTTAATACCACTTGACTCCACTAAACTAAACTGGACGAATATTACAAAATTGTTACTAACATTATAAAAACCATTGAAATTTACACAAAAAAAGGTTAAACATAAGTTATAGTTAGGAAATCTTTATTTACGTTCGGTATACAAGCCCAAATTAAACAGCACAAACATTAAAAATTATAAAATTATAGTTATGTCTTACTTTTATGATTTCTGCACCACTTATTTCTATCTTATTTGTGCCAAACACACCTTAAAGTACACAATCATTAGAAATTCAAAATGTATACTTATCTTTTCAAATTATCATTTACGCACCACTTTCACATTACTATAACTCACATTTATGCGTACACGTCACCTTTAAATTAATATCGCTCATGCACTTTCATACACAGTCTTGTCACCTCACACTACATAAATTATAACTCATCACTGTACCATGCACTGTGTTCTGGCAAATAAAATAATTTTTGATGTCATAAATTTTATTTACTGCAATGATTTCACATGCTATAACTTGGGTAATATCTAAGGATATAACTTGCGCATGGAAAAGGGGTGGGTTATAGTTAATGTAGTGTGGCGAGTCATCAGTGATGTCATAAATGATGTAATTTGAGATTTCTTTAGTGATCTCATAAATTATATCATAGAACCTGTCATGAGTGATGGAACATGTGTGGACACAAGTAGAACCTGTCATGAGTGATGGAACATGTGTGGACACAAGCAGTGCATGGCGGGGGTTCAAGTTATAGTTACTAGAATGGTGAATTTCACGTGTTTTTTTTAGTTCAAAACATTAATGTTGTCACTGACATATTCACCTAGCTATAATGTTACTTTAACCATTGTTTTTTTCAGTGAATTTCTATGGCGGTCATTACAATAGCGGGCGCATCGCCACCGCCCGTTTGGCGGTGGCGATCCGCCCGCTATTTCCCACCGCCCGCCTCACATTTCCCCACCGCCATATTAGTATGGCGGTGGGGACCCAGGCGGACGGCAAGACCGTCCGCCGGTGTTCCACTGGTCGACCGGGTGGAAAAGGGGCTGGATATTTTTGGTCTGCTAGACACAGCCATCCATATTATCATGGGCAGCGGTGCAGGGCTTTCCATGGCGGAGACCCCGCCATGGGAAACCAGGCGGAGTTTACTTTTGGGGGCCCGTTGCGGGTCCCCAGGGTATTGGGTGGGGTGGGGGTGCACATGGGGGGTACCTATGGTACCCCCTGCATTGGCATGGACATGGTGGCAGGCACCTCGCGGTGCCTGTCACCTTGTGCATGACAATGCACACAGTGCATTCCCAGCATTGTGGCGGGCGGTGCTGTGAGCACCGCCCGCCACAATGCTGGGAATGGAGGATGCCACCGCCACGGTGGCGGTGGCATCCTAATAGCCGGTGCGGGACCGCCACACCCCTGGCGGACGGTCCCACATTCCGTTACGGTGGCGGGTGGACCTTGTCCGCCCGCCATCGTAATGACCCCCTATTTTTGTTTTTTAATTAAAAACAGATTTTTTTATCACATCGAACTATAACGTTACTTTAACATTTGTTTTTTTCAGTGAATATATATATCGATATACCATACCATAAATATACAGCTAATGACCTTTGTTGGTCGCTTTTAATGCACACACTATAAATGCATTTGCTGTCCACTGAGAGGAGTGAGTGAGGCTGGAAAGGAAGTAGAATGGTAATAGGCAGGAAAACAGGGCCTTCTTCGACTACATATTCCGTGCACAGGTCAAGAGTTCAGTGGCAGCTGATTACGTGACCCAAGTTTTAGAAAAAGGAACTAATGGCCTTAACTCTGATATGAAAGCAATGTGCTGGCCTGTCATTGCTTCAGCCTGATTAAAAGGTCTTAGTACAATCGTGCTGGTAGGCTCTGATTCTTTTTTTCCCTGACTGGCAAAATAAAAGGCATTTCTTTGGTGCGGATTCTTTTTCCTGGGCAGCAGTGATCTTTCTTAACTTGGAAGTCTGAAGGCTCTCTTTCTACCTTGTCTTATCATATTTCATTAAATGGCAAGTGTCAATCACTCCAGCTTAGCATACTTATGTTCTCTATACAGTTCTGGAATGTATGCAATCAAATTAAAAGATAAAGATATCCAAACAGTTCGGACTGGAATTGAGGCGATTACACTGCAGCAAATATGGATCCAATAAGATTATTTCCGTGTCAGGATTATTATTGTAGAAAATGTATTTCCAACAGTAACAAACACTGGCCAAGTCAGCTGGTTTGGCCATGAATGCTTTGAAATTTTTTGGTGCAATATGTGTATTCCACGATCATTCACCCTATAAGAAATGCATGAATGTGCCCTTTTTAAAGTAAACAGTGAACAATTAAAATCATATGGAGCAAAAAGAGAATACATGCTGCCATCTATGAAATAAATCTTCTACTGACTGTTTAGAAACAGTATGGTATGTAGCAGTACAGCAAACAATACATTGTATTAATATTACGCTGTGTGCAGGCATGGTTATTTTACAACATATTTAATGCACTCAGACTCAATGCATTGATCTATAATGAATGCTTTCCCATCATCACATTTTCGAGGTAAGAGACAAGTCTGTATTAATGTATATTGTAACCATTAAAACTAACTGCAAGCCGAAAACAAAAAGCAAAAGATTAAACTGTTTGGTCATGACTACTTCCAACAACAACAGCTTGCACAATATTTTCCTTTAACTTGTTTCCAAAGGATGAGCAAACATGTCCACTCCTACCGAAGCATTCACATTCTCTTGAACTCTGTGCACAGACAAAATGACATCATTCATCATAATTGAGAGTATGATTACCAAATGCCTATTCTGTTGACTGGTCCAAGATAAGATGGACGCTCCCAACCAAGCCAATAGTTGAAGAGGGCTGATCCATTCCCATAATGAATGTATGTTTTCCTGTGAGTTGGCCCAACATTTCATTGACAATTTTATAAGCCAATAGCTAAAGAAGGCTAACCCAAAGCCCCTTTCGGAATCTAATATTACCATTAATGTGATGTATTATTTTTGCAAATATGGTAGCTAAGCTGTGTCTAGGCCTAACCTAAAAATATTTAACGTACATATAATGAATGAATATACTGGTTGCTCTAACACGTCAGCAGCATTGTCATTTGAGTAGGGGTGCAAACTATAGTTGTCACAGTGAGAAAGTGATTATAAAGTGACACAGTGGCTGTTTAAAAACACACACACACACCAGTCATCCGAAAACTCATGAGTCTAGTGCCTCATTTTCTTGATAAATGTCTACTTATGCATACAAATTAAACCTTGGGTTAGTTAGATGTTTGTATAATTGTAAGTTACCCCTATAAAAAATGCTACCCATATTTTGATTTCTCGTACCCATATTATGCAAACTATACTTGGCCCAGTGTTACACCAAGGTCATCTCTAGTGAGTGTGGCCAGTGTAAAACCATGAAGAGATTGATATGTCATTAACTTCAGCCCCCTTGACTGCCACATTGCTAGTGTGTGGCCCACTGAAAGGCCGACTGCCCAATCCATTAGTAAAATACTTTAGCCGCATGGAGTAGAACCAGATTGTACTTGATTTCACCAAATTAAAATTTGCTTCACAGGTGCCAAAAATTAACCAGAACAGGGCCTGCATCCGCACGTTCAAGAAAATCTGTTTTTTTCCTCAGGAAGTTCCACCAGGAGCAATTCATAGAATTGGGCCCTCATACATCTCCTATTAGGAAATACTCAATTATTTTGCTGCTAGTGCTTTACAGTTGTGGCTATGTCAACTGGGTCAAATGCACCAGAAAAGATGCAGTCAGAGGTATGAGAAGCGTAACAAGATCTTTTGCTTCCTTAATTTGCTTTAATGGTTAGCCTCCATTTACAAACATTTGAACACACAACCTAGCTCTCTACTCTAAAGGATGATTCCAAACCTTTCAGGAATTCATCAGAGTTACAATTTCAATAATCGTTTTGAAAAGTAATAAAGCTTCCTCAAATATATTCAGTTATCATCCCATTTGCAGGACTTATTCTCATCTACATAAACTTAGAAATTCCTCTTCAGCTCATTTACAGCATCATCATGTTTAGTTCACTAACCCACTTCTGAGGGTCTGCCTCTGTCACTTCAGAATTCCATTCCAAAAACAAACTGTAAATATCTTACCATGCAGCGTGTAAGTCAAAATGATTTACAAAGTGTGGGAAGAGGTGTTAGGAAAATTCCAAATAATGTACAGCTGTGAAGCCAAGAGTCAAAGGAGTGTTTTTGGAAATGTGCAGTTTGTTCAAGGGTGGCTCCTCCGCTTGAGCAGATCAGCGTCGCCCCACTTAAATTACCCCCGAAGACCCAGAGATGAAAAATAAAAGGATAATTTATTACCATTTTATTTTTCATCCCCTGAGACGAGCATTAGGACAGGGCAGGGTGAGTGACAACAGCAGGGAGGAGAGTGGGCTGTCTAATGCACTGTTTAAAGTGTGCATGTCTTTATGGCCGGCCATCTTGAGATGGCCAGCCACACATGAGCAATTTATACATCTCTAATCCAGCTGCCTTAAGACTGTGAATCGCCGAGTGAGGCAGCTCCCACCAATCCTAGCACTGCTCTCATGCTGGTAAGAGCAGCGCTAGGATTGGTGAAGAGAGTTGCAGCATCCTGTTCCTGTGGGCATTGGTGAAAGAAGAGCTCCGGAGCGGAGGGTGTCATGCTTGGTAAGTCTTTCAATTTAAATATAATTTTGCACGCCCCACCCCCCCATAGATGCCAGACAACACTGAGTCTAATGGGCCAAAGGCTGTTTACACAGCTTTTGTGGAATCCAGAAAAGTATTTTTATTTCATGGACAATTTTTAGAGGGAGAGAATGCCTTATCTTATTAGAGACATGGATGGATCTTAGTAGTTTTGGTCCTACTTTTCATCTTTGTGACTTGACCCACCATCACGGGTCAATGACTGAACACAATATTTTAGTTTTTAGGATTCACAAGCCCACATGATATCCAGCAGGTTTATCCTGCATCATCCAATGATCATAAAATACAGCTAGTGCTCCATCCTGTCGTAATGACTCTTTTATTCTCTTGTAGCCTTCATACCATGTAATGCCTCGGCTTTCTTTTTCCTTTAACTGCACAAGGATATCTTAGGGTTCCTGGTTGGTGGCTATGAGAGCAGTGACGATAGTAATTAAGTTTATTTTGTCCTTAAGCAGAACTTGGATTGATTTGTCTTAGAGTGGGTGCATTGACCCCTTATCTTTCGGGATACAACTAAGGCTGTTTTTGTAGAGTACTGCATTGGGTTTATGACTTGCATTCAGAGTTGGCTGAAGTGAATAACTGTGCAATTTTAGAGGAAATATATTTGGCTGGTGGGTTCGAGGCATGACATAAGAGGAGCAGGGGATAAAGAGACATTACTATTTTAAATCCTTTCTTTTTGCAAGGGGCTTTGTATACACAGGCTGTGTACCACCTTTGGTTTCAGACTTCCATTTGGAATCAGGACATTTTCCATCTGGCAGTGTGTTCCAGGTTGATCCTTGACTAGTAAATCGAGGCGTTGGAACCATTTGGGCATGTTCTCTATTTTCTACAGTGGTTGTTGTTTGTTTAGTGCATGTCTGCCTTACACCTATTGAAGCCGGACTCTCTGAGATATGACTTTTGCTCCCATCTACCAGCAGCTGCGGCTCGTGCGGTGGGCGGTGGGGCCGGGTGAGGGCGGATTTCGACGGATGATGGCGAGGGAAAATTAAATAAATAATTAATTTCCCCACGTCATCATCCGTTTAAATACCCCCCCGCCCCCAGCCGGCCCCACCGCTCTTACCTGCACGAGCTGCGGCTGTCTAGCAGAGATTGCATTGTAACTCGTTCCTCTCTAGAATTGCTCAAAATGAAATCAGCAATATGGTTCTGGTTGTTTCTTTATTTCATGACACACTAATTTCTTCACTTTTTATCCTTGCTCCTGTAGCTTAAGGGTTAAGCAAAATCTGATGTTCTGTAACTACAGTGGGAACAAGTGTATGATATTTTTCTTTATATTCACAAAAGGGTGGGTGTTGCATTTCCTGTTATCTTATCGGTGAGGTGATGGGCAATGATCAGTGATGCTGCGACTTGATTTGGCTGCAGTGGGGCCAGTGCCGCCCTTTGTGACTGTCAACGTTCAGTTTGGTCATATTAAGCTTGGCCTACCTATGCTGTCTTTAGAAGTAATGGCTTGTGGTGATAAAAGTTGTTTGCCAGTCAGTGACCATTCTAAGGTCATGCAGCAGTTCCTTTGATAATCAGCAAGTCAGAGGATCAGATATGATGAAAGCAAGTACAGTCTGTTATGTTCTCACCCAACCCTCTGCTTGGTGTGATCAGCTGCTGTGACACCAGTCTATAATATGAGTTCTGAGTCGAGGACATCATTGGTGAACAAGCATCCACCCAAGGAGTTGTGGTTACCATTATGAAGTGACATTGCCCCCACCGGCCTGTAAATGTAATTCTTTTCTCCCTCCTCTCTCCATCCTCTGTCGGTCAGAGGTTCACATTGTTAAGAAATAGTTGGGCTATTATTCCACCACAACTCAGGTAAGAGTCAAGTTAAAGATTGTCATAACTCACACGTTCACACTGCCAAGAGTACGGACAGTAAGCAAGCCGGGAAGGTGGGGCTCACTTGAAGAGACAACCTACACCCACTCCTGACACACCAGCACAACAGTGTGCATGCTTTTCCTAGGCATGCATGAATCCACAAATCAATGGGTATCGAATCTCCTGTTGTTTCCTTCCAATTATAAACAAGCGCTGTCAAAACCAATCAGTCACACTTTGAAGCAATGCAATTCCAATTTACATGCCAATTTACATGGCTTATAAAAAGCGGCACTTCGCAATGCAGGTTGTAGTACCTTAAGCAATTATTGGCTTTGTCTTGTAGCAGGCTTTAAAGGACTAATTAGTCAATCCTAGAAGTCCTTGTACCACACTGCAGTAAATAAAGCCGTTATTAGAGGGCCCTTATGAGGCTGCAACACCTTAGGCCATTATTAAAGGTTACTTGCAGTAGGCTTCTGTTTCTGAAACCACCACTACTGGAAGTCCCATGTAGCATGTCGCAGTACATTGGGCCATCACTAGATGTCCCATTGGACTCAATCACAGGCCCCACAATCTCAGGACACCAGAGAATTATAAACAGACCAGCTACCCTACAAGGTCTCCTTTTGCTGAGAGTGGGAAGGAACAATGCAAAAACCTAGATTATGCTTTCCTTTTCAGCAGGCTGATCACAGAGGGACCTGTAGGCAACTCATAAGGTGCAGATTCTCTTTCACAAGTCTGGTGATTTTTGTTTCTCTTCCACCTAAATGAACGTTGCTGTTATCGTTATGGAGGTGACAGTGATTATCAAGGCGTGGAGAGCCGCTCCCCTATTGTTTGGAAGAAGTTACACTAACATCAGCAAGGAGTACTAATCACATTCATGTTCAACCCATGGCTAAGTGCATTTTATAGGGAACAGTTTGTCCCTGCTTCCTTGAATGTGTCAGTGGTCCTAGGATAGCTCAGTGCTGAAAGCCCTGGTCTTTGCTAACACTCTCCTCCTTTGCAATGTACAAGCTGGTGTTGTGCTCCTCTATAGTGGAAACATGTGCAAAGCACATAGAGGAAGGGAATCCTGGCAGCGCGAAGGATGATGGGGTGGACACATCACTCTCTCTTCATAAAGAAGAGAGGAAGGAGAGACTGTTGAGAGCAGCGCAGAGGCCTGCTAGCATAAGAAAGAGGGGAGAACGGAGCAGAGGCAGAAGGAAGGACAGTATGGGGGAAGAGAGAGGCTAGGAGCAAGCAACAAAGAGCAGAGGAGAGCATCATGGCAGTGCTCAAGTCAGAAAAGGGGAGGGACTACAAGAGTTGTTAATTTGTAAAATACTAAGTGCCGGTGCTCTTGTCAGGAGGCAGTTTGCATCAGCTCATTTCTCCTGCTAGCGCTGCCTAAAACAGAACCAACTACTAACCATGAAAGTGGGGAGAGGGTGTGGCATAATGGCCAGAGCTGCTGGCTTCTGAGCTGGGGACCCAGGCTCGAGCCTCTGCGTCGGCTCAACATCCTGTGATTCTGGGCAAATCACTTCATCGCCCCATGCCTACCATAAATGAATGTGTCCTTAACTGGTGCTCATGAATAGTGCTGGTGTTGATAATTAAGTGCCGGTGCTGAGCACCAAAAACCACTGGCTCAAATTAAGCACTGGACTAGAAGGAGAAGGAATGAGAGCAAAGGGAGAAAAAGAGGGGGCGGAGCAGCATAGAGTGTGGTAAAGCTGAACAGAATTCAGCTTGCAACAGATAGAGGGGAGATTGGAAAGCAGCAGTGCGAGAAGTAGGAATATGGAGGGTGGAGCAGGAGCAACTAGGAACTATCACTGGGGAAGGAAGGAGGGGTGTTGCACAGCACAGAGCTGCACAGCCACAAATGGAAGAGGAAAGGGAGCGGTATGCAATTGAATGAAGCACTAAATGGCAAATGCTAGAGAAACGTGCAAAAGGTAATATACTTCCCTGATGTCAGCAGTGCAAGGATGCACTCATCCAGTCAAAAGTCCTGACGAAACCAAAAAAGTGCAGCGGCAGCACAAGAACCAGTATAGTGAGGAGATCCACTGAAACAGGAGCAGAGAAGTGAAATGGGAAAGGAGCCATCCTACAGGGACCGAAGCCAACACTTCGTGTATTTAAAGTATTGGTTATAACATGCCTACTGCATAAAGCCAATTTGCAGTATAATATTATGTGGCGCTGAATAAAACGCATCACATTATTTCTCAATGAGGCCCTGGGCTCTCAATACTAAACTTTTGTATTTATTAGACTTTTATTACTGCTAAGTTATTTTACAGGCTATTTCCTCATCTAAATCAACCCAGAGCACTTTCATCTCTTGTACTTGAATGCTTAGTATGGATTTGTTTTAACTCATTTACAACCATCCATCAATAATTCCTGCTTGAAAACCCTAGCCAGAAATTCCATTTTAGTATCAAAACTAAACTCGTCTTTGGAATATTTCTAAAGACTCGAATTGCAAGCGAGATGGAAAAGGTCAATAAAACCATCTCCATTTCAGGACCAGGCTGACTTGTCAGCTGCCATCAGCATCCTATTTCGACTCGGCTGAATCAGGGCTACTGGTACCCTTGTTCAGATCTCGATAATAACTTTAGAATGGTGTCTGATTTAATCAGCATAAGTAAAGATTCCCTGGCATGTTTGAATACTAGGACAAGTTCACTTTATGATCTTAATGTCAGTAAGAATTTGCAACACTCATCCATGATTATCTAGCATACACTCTTCCAACATTAGCCACAGGTTTGCTTAATGGAAAGAGTGAAGAATTAAATTACTTTAAAGTATCCTTCTGAATTGTTCTATTTCGTATTTAAAACTCCCTACATATTTCACTTAAGGTCAACTCTCATGAATCTTTTAGAAGAACCTTGAATATATGACCTTCGATGCATTTCTTTTCTTTCTGGTCGATGACTTTGTTTTCCCTTCTATATGTACCTTCCAAGTGCTGAACTGTTTTCACTTTTCACAACTAGACAAATACATGTGTGTTTTTTCATTGGTCAGTAAGCCTACAGCACCATTAGACTGGCATTCCCATGGTCTTATAATCATGATTGACAACTGAACGGTACCAATCCGTTATTGCTTATTGTTTACGGAGGTGTGGCCCCCTCGGACATTGAAGTAGCACCAAATATCATGGACACAATAACGAAGGACAGAATATCGAAAGGTAAATAGGCATAGATTTTCTATACCTAACTCCACATATATGAACCTTGAAAACTTCCTCTATATACACTTACTATTCAAAATGTTGTCCCCTGATATTCTGTTCACGATATTAGTGCATCATGAAGAGCCACATGTACTACCATTTTTAGCAGTCGCAAACGGAGATTCGGGCCGTTTGAGACTGCTAAAAGGGGTTGTAGCATGTATCAGCCCTATTTTGCGAGTCGGTAACCTATTAACGACTCGCAAAATAGGGTTTGCGAGTCGCTATGATGAAGGGGCTTGCCAAGGGCATCCCTTCCTAATAGCAAGTCGCAAGGGCATGTAAGATTGTTTTGCGACCGGAATGTGGTTGCAAAACAATCACAGTTTACCGCCTACTTAAGGTAGGTGGTAAGCAACTCACTAATGGGAAGGGGTCCCCAGGCGACCCCTTCCCCTTTGTGATTGGCAGCCTACAGATAGAAAATTAAACTGAAATTTTCATTTTTCTGTTTTGAAATGCATCCCATTTTCCTTTAAGGAAAACCAGCTGCTTTTCAAACGGGCTGCATTTAAAAAAAATATATATACTTTATTTAAGAAGAAAACACAGACAATGGGGTCTGCTGTCCCAAGCAGGCCACCATCCCTGTGTTATTTCCCATTCCCAATGAGTCTCAAATTGCAACCTGCCTCATGAATATTGATGAGGCAGGTCATTTGCGGCCCCTTTGGGAATCGCAAAATGTGTCTGAGACACATTAGTACATTTCCTTTTGCAACTCGCAAATTGCGAGTCGCTAAAATTCGCAAATTGCAAGTCGCGAAAGGAAATGGTTATACATGTGGCCCAATATTCCTAGCCTCGATATTCCAGAGTACAATTGTTCACCGCTCCCCTATCGTTTGGAAGAAGTTACACTAACATCAGCAAGGAGTACTAATCACATTCATGTTCAACCCATGGCTAAGTGCATTTTATAGGGAACAGTTTGTCCCTGCTTTCCTTGAATGTGTCAGTGGTCCTAGGATAGCTCAGTGCCAAAAGCCCTGGTCTTTGCTAACACTCTCCTCCTTTGCAATGTACAAGCTGGTGTTGTGCTCCTCTATAGTGGAAACATGTGCAAAGCACATAGAGGAAGGGAATCCTGGAAGCGCAAAGGAGGATGGGGTGGACACATCGCTCTCTCTTCATAAAGAAGAGAAGAAGGAGAGACTGTTGAGAGCAGCGCAGAGGCCTGCTAGCATAAGAAAGAGGGGAGACGGAGCAGAGGCAGAAGGAAGGACAGTATAGGGAGAAGAGAGAGGCTAGGAGCAAGCAACAAAGAGCAGAGGAGAGCATCATGGCAGTGCTCCAGTCAGAAAAGGGGAGGGACTAGAAGAGTTGTTAATTTGTAAAATACTAAGTGCCGGTGCTCTTGTCAGGAGGCAGTTTGCATCAGCTCATTTCTCCTGCTAGCGCTGCCTAAAACAGAACCAACTACTAACCATGAAAGTGGGGAGAGCGTGTGGCATAATGGCCAGAGCTGCTGACTTCGGAGCTGGGGACCCAGGCTCGAGCCTCGGCGTCGGCTCAACATCCTGTGATTCTGGGCAAATCACTTCATCGCCCCGTGCCTACCATAAATGAATGTGTCTTTAACTGGTGCTCATGAATAGTGCTGGTGTTGATAATTAAGTGCCGGTGCTGAGCAAACGGGCTGCATTTAAAAAAGATACTTTATTTAAGAAGAAAACACAGACATGGGAGTCTGCTGTCCCAAGCAGGCCACCATCCCTGTGTTATTTCCCATTCCCAATGAGTCTCAAATTGCTTCATGAATATTGATGAGGCAGGTCATTTGCGGCCCCTTTGGGAATCGCAAAATGTGTCTGAGACACATTAGTACATTTCCTTTTGCAACTCGCAAGTTGCGAGTCGCTAAAATTCGCAAATTGCAAGTCGCGAAAGGAAATGGTTATACATGTGGCCCAATATTCCTAGCCTCGATATTCCAGAGTACAATTGTTCACCAAGACCAATTGCGGCCTAGAATCAGGTGTATTCGTGTATTGCTATTTAAGCAATACACGAATACACCTGGAGAGCAACAGAGCTGTAGAGCAACAGAGCATTGTATATCATTTGGGTGTCCATACATTTGTGCTTCACATACCCAACAGCATGATATAAATACAAACTTTTTTCCCTCCACTATCCTTCTCAATCCAAACAACTGACTAACATATCCACTACTCAAATTACTTTCATATTTTCACTATACTAATTCACCACTAATCCTTTATGGGTTCCGGAAAAGCGCTTCGATGCCTCGTCAGGGGTAGTAAGCGCTATATAAATGCCATTACAATACAACATGTGCAATTGCATTAAGTTTCTACAATTTGGCGCAGGGAGATGATTAAGAGATTTGCCCAGAATCACAAGATTTTTTGTAAGGTGCCAGAATCGGGATCAGAACCCAATTACCCCGATTTTAAGTCTATAGCTTAGTTTTTAAACCTTATTTCCTACCTGTGTACCTAGCATAATCTAGTGACCGCATTCATTTTAGCACAGACATGGTATGTAGCTCACGCTGCTTGCGTCACCTATTGGTTCAAAATGATGGCAGGCACGCTCGTGGATAATTTTCCTTTTCTCGGTCACGCTAAAGCTTTCAGGGCACTTGCACAAATAGTGTTCCCTTTATTAAGAACTCACTAGAAAAAGAGGACAGTTTCATTCATATGCGTGCTCAGACCCTCCATTGCCGTGCTGAGTCAATGATGTGCATCTAGCTCGCCCACTCTGACTCGCGTCGGCTTAATTAGTTTTAACACAAAGTCAAACAAAGTCAATAACTAAACACCAGACACATTGTTGCAGTTACAGACAGAACGCTCTCACCACAAATATAGCTTTTCAACATGTATGTTTGTAGCTCATGTAAAAACAAGTGCAACCAGAGTTCAGATAGATTTTGGGGCTTGAACAAAAAATGTTTAATGCTCTCAGCTTCCCAGATACAGTTTATCCTCGAATAGGGCATAAACTCACTCACACTGGAACCCAATTCATATACACTTTACAGTGTGTATGTGTGTAGTTGTGACTTAATCTTGTGGTACTCATAGCGTATTCCCCAAATTGAGCCTGGTTAGGAGCAAGCCAGGAGTACTCATGACTTACTCCAGGAATGGAAAGTGAGGAGTATTAAAAAAGTGCAAGCTATAACAAAGTCTTTGGGAACAGGGCCCTCAGTCTTTGAAAACTGGGGTGCTTCCTCTTCATAAAATCAGGAGTGATAGAGAATATATTTTTTAAAGTTACTTCACAGGGGCCCTTGCGTCCCACAAACATACACTTCATGTATGTCTTTGTTTTTACTTCACAGGCAAGAAAATGGTTTGACCTACTCTGAGCTTTTTGCTGCATTAAAAGTGAGATCATCAAAATCTCAAAGTAAGGGTAAACGGCCTCGTTTCAGCCTTGCCGTGCAAGTGGATTTTGTGATCTAAAAAGGAAACTAGGAAGTTTACTTAGATTTTGGCAACCTGGGCTGTATTCCACCAAGGCAGTGGTTTATGTACTCCACTGCCATGGCAGACTCCAGCCCACCATATTCAAAGTTCTCCGCCTGCTTGGCTGAGATCCCTGCCCCTTGATTGGAGATGCCACCACAACGCATCCAATGAAGACAATGGATGTTTATTGAGCCGCCACCATGTTTATGCTGGAGCTCAACAAACTTTTTTGCTCTTCAAAAATAAAATCCCAAAGTAGGTTTGTTTTTATCAAATAAAAATAAAATAATGGTCCTGACACCTTGAGAATTTTCTCTGAGGGTGTGTGCGCGGGGAGGGGAAGGAGGTCACTTTTATTGTTTCCTTTTCAGGACCACCATGGTCTTCCTGACAGTAGCAAATAGGCAATGTAGCATCTGCCCTAAATAGGGTGGACAGACATAATTCTGCTGCACCACTGGTCTGAGGTTTCCACTGGCGGAACCGGCTAGGGTACTGGAGGCAGAAGCAGGACAGTCTGCCCAACTATAAATAGAATGGGCACACTGTCAGTATGAAAGACAAGGTACTCTGACATGCTTGTTGTGAAATACCCTGCCCACCAAACTCTTAATAACCCTCCAAGACTGAAGTTATAACCTTGGACTGAGTCAGGGAGCAAATCAATCCAAGTGACAAAGTGAATTAGGTGACTGCAAAATCTAGCATGGTCCTGCTCTGGACTTTTGGTGTAAAAAAAACAATGACTTCAGCAAGAGCTCGAGAATGACGCATTTGATTTTGAAGGGCCTCACTGACTTGAGCCTTTGACTTTGGTTTGCTTTAAGATACTGTCTTCCAAAAAGTAGACTCATTTGGAAGTCAAAAGGTTTGCCTACGATGACCCATTTGGAGTTTCTAAACTCAGCTCCATTGTGGTCAGCCTGAAATCGTGCCTAGGTCAGGGTCAATCAGGCATTGATATTTATCAACAACATTTTGCTTTTTTGTAGGTACTTTTGCCTTAAAACTTCAACAATTTTTTTCTCCTGTTCCACTTATCTAATTTTAACAGTTTAGGTGTCTTTTTTCGATTACATTTTTGACTCTTTTTCTTTGTGTTTTTGAGAATTTATTGAGTTGTTTTCTTTACTTTGCTATTGCTGGTACTGAATCAACTAACACACAATTCCTTGGGGGAGTTGTATGATGCTTTTACCATAGCTATAAGGGGTTTAGTCTCAAGTCACTGACACTTGTGTTGATACTTAACTAGACTGTATTCATTAACTTGGTAAGGGTTCCACCTTCACAACTTAATAAACCACTGCCTGATATTTCAGAAATGGCCAACATGTGTTTTGCAATATCAAACCATTGCTTCATAAGGACAATGATTGTTTGTTACAATTACTCAAGATAGAAAAAGCACACTCTGCTAAGATTATCTATGGCAAAGTGAAACAGAAACTCCTGTGGCATAATGTTCTGTTCAACGTCACATTTATATAAATTCTTTGAATTGATGATTTGCAAAACATTTGTTGGCACTTTTGGCAGTTTTTGGATTAAAATTGTAATCTGTGAAGGATTTTGTGATTGGCAAACAGAGGAACTCAGACTGACGAAACATCACTACAAGCAACTGGAGCCCTAATGAAGAACAAGTCAAGAAACCACGAATAAAGGCTTCTTCAAATCCACCCTAAGAAACTACCACCTTCAGATAAGGAACGCCAAGCACACAGCTATTGCAGACTATATCTACACCGGTGCAAAAAGCAGCAAGGAAATCTTTACCATCACATTCTCAACACCTATATCGACTCAACCACACTCTTGGACACCTGGAAACATGCCACCATCTTGTCACTACTCAAGAAATCGTCGGCTGACCCAGTCACACTCTCCAACAACAGACCCATCTCCCTCCTATCATACCCAGCCACGGTCTAATCAACTATTCAACCAATGCCTCACTCACCAACTCAGCAATTACCATCTCCTTGATGCCATGCAGTCTGGATTCAGGCCCACAGATAATACAGAAACAGCACTCATTGTTGCCACAGACAACATTTGCATGATTCTGATTCTTGACAGAAGAGACATGTCAGCATTGAATCTCCTGGACCTCTCTGCACCACATGATACTGTCTCACAGCCCATCCTCATCAGGTGCCTGCTTGAGAATGGCATCCAAGAAACTGCTCTCTGCCAGATCTACTCCTACTTGAGGGATAGAATATAAGCTGTCAGCCTGGCACCTTACTACTCAGAAGCCCATAAACTCCTCTGCAGAGTCCCACCCTCTTCAATGCTTACATGATTTCTCTGGTCAACGTCATAGTTGCACAACATCAACATCCTCTCCTACAATGATGACCCATGCTATCCTTCTCAGACAAAACACCCAACACAGGAAACAAATTCACTTCCTGCTAAACCGAAGTCACCAACTGAATGAAAGCCAACTGTCTCAACGCATAATCGACAAGACAAAAGTAGTGATTTTGGCAAGAAAACCTCACCATGGGACTTCAACTGGTGGCCTGCTGAATTCAGACTCACACCCACACCCAGAACCCAAGCTAGAAACCCCAGAATCATCATCAATAGCAAACTGCACATGACCACACAAATCAGTGACATCACTGCATCCAGCTTCCATACCCTGAAGATGCTAACATCTTCAAATGAGCCCCACACAATACCAAAAAAATCATCACCCATGCGTTAGTCACCAGCAAGTTGGACTACGGGAACACCCACTATGCCAGGATCACCAAGCAACTCACCAGAAGACAGCAAATCATCCAGAACTCAGCAGCCAGACTCATCCTCAACCTCCCACACAAAACTCACATCACACCACATCTCAGGAAGCTCAGCTGGTTCCCGCTAAGCAAATGCATTTATTTCAGACTCCTCACACACACATTCAAGGCTCTACTCAACTTATGCCTCACCTTCCTGAACAGTTGCATCTCCTTCCACCAACCTCTCAGACACATCCGCTCCGCAGGACTCCTACTTGCGCACATCCAATGCATACACAGAACCAGATCAGGAGGACAGGTATTATCTTAAATCACTCCTAAAGTGTGGAATGACCTCCCATTCCACATCAGAGCCCCCTCCTCTCTTATTGCATTGAACAAGAAGCTGAGGACCTGGTTTTTCAATTAACCAACCTATTTTAGGCAGGGCTCAACACACACACATGCTCATCACCAGGATTCTCTTGCGGATGATAGTGTGCTTTACAAATACTCATAACATAACATAAAATAACTAAACAATTATGACTTTTTTCGATGCACATAAACACTAAAGGCCTCATTTAGAGTGTGGCTATTACTATAAAAGGAGCCATCACAATGGTAAAGATGGGGAGGCATCTCAGGAAATCAAAAACATGAACTCAGAGTCACAAAATGTAAACAAATGTGATTACTGTATCAGGCTTGCCAGATTGTCCACATCAAGGAAATATTGGACTGAAAATGCGTCTAGCTGACTCTTTCTAGCATTTTGCGCGTTAAGTTAGCATTTGCGGCGCCATTTTGTCTGTAGGTGCCATTTTGTAATGTGATCGAAAGTAAGACTCAGTCACGTTGCTTGCCTGCCCTAACGAAGAAGACAGCTTAGAGTTATTTCTCTGTATCATATTCAAGGCTGTATCCTAATGTACTAATGAATTGTTTATTCTGCCACCACATGCCTTTCCTCTTCTTGTATCCCTGCTCCCACGTTGAAGAGCGCTGAGCTCGAGCAAAGAAACCTTGAGAATGTGATAAGATGTACCCGTTCTGCAGGTGGTAGCTCATCTCTCTGTGCCTGATTTGTTCATCAGTGCCGGAGCTGGAATTTTCTAGTCTGGGCGTGTTTCTAGGGATCTGAAAATGTATAATATCTGATGTTATGTTGGGGGGAGTTAGTCCTTCAGCCGTCATCATAGGAGACTGGTCAGACTGGGCTCCGCTGCAGCGCATTATTAATAGAATTGCTTGGTTTGTATTCTCTACTGTCTTCTCGACTCTTCATTTCTTGGAAGGCAGAGAGGTGGTAACTAGAGACTCGGGTGGCCCGATTCGGGTCACTTCCTTCAGTTGGCCCCTGAACAGGGACTCCATCGAGCTGACCCATCTCGCCCCCAACCGGGTGTGGAGGACGGGGCCGCGTCAGGTTGGATGGGCGGATCGGGGATCCCCACACGATAGAGCTTAGTTCTCGCAGCTGCTACGCCTGTCTGATCGGGCAGTGCCTCGCCCAGCGGTCACCCCGGCTGGGGTCTGAAAAGGCGAAACCCTTGGATTTGACCGTTTGGTCCGAAGAGTCTGCAGTGGAGAATAACTTTGTTTGACCTGTGCGCACCAGGTGAGTTTGTCTTGATTCTTGGTGAATATGGCGCCATCTTGAGTAATCTTGAGTATGGTCTAGAGGTCATTTCTTGACGTGCTTGAACTTGGTAGGTCTGCGGACCGTTTAGAGATACGGGGTGTCTGCGGATACCCTGCCAGGCAACTTAGTGAATTTAGCTTACTCTTGAAAATGCCTGGGGCTTGAGCCTGTCTCTCTGGTGCAGTCTGAGGACTGACTTGTGGATGCCTTCATTCGGAGTGGTTTGAGGACCAAATTACTTTGTTAATTGTCTGGTGCGAATATTGAACATATCTTACATTAAGATGCTTTGTCTGAGCAAAATGTGGTGTTTGGGGTGCCGTTGTTGATCTGCTGATGCTCGACTGGAGGAAAGTCAACCTGCACCTCCAGAAGGCACTCCGAACTTTGACATGTATGTGAAGCACGGTATTGGCCCTGTTATGTTTAGTATGTTGTGGCACAAATATACAAGGGACAATGCCGGCTTTGGTGGCCATTAACAGGTACCTTTGATGAACAAAAATTTAATTTCTTGCAAGATAAATTGTTTGCAAAATGGAGTAGACAGTCGATGTTTGATTCCCTTCAGGTATGGCAAAAGGAAGCTAGGCAGAGGTGCATAAGAGCAGAAAAAGAGGCTAGGCAAGGGAAAATGCAGACAGTGACTCAGAAAGCAGAAGCACATGATAGAGAAAAAATAGAAAAAGGGATAGAATGCGCTGATAGAAAATTTCGATTGTATTGTGACAAATCCTATGTTGCTCGAAAAGAGGGAGATACATTCGTGGAGGAGCTCTTAGACTCTTGACCTCCTCCTCCCTATGCCCCGCAGAGAATATATCCAGTTGTCCCGGCGCCTTCATCTTCTGCCCCTCCTGTTTCCCTTACGGGTTCTCCTGCCCCTGACCCGGCTACTTTGGTCACGGCACCCCCGTTCTTTCTCTAGCTTCACATGCTACAGATACCGTGACTGCGAGTCTCCCTGCTACGCCTATAGTTTCCGCTTATGCTCCCTCTCCGTCACTCACACCCTCAAAGCAGCCATTGTTAACGCTTTTGTCTGCCCCTCACCTATTGTGTCTTCCTCGAATGTCTCCTCCCAAGTATTGTTGAACATTGGGTCGTCGATGTGTGGATCGGATGAGGGTGACTGGGCAGCAGCTCGGGAACGAATGGGACGGGTGCTGATCCGATCGGATGTGGGAAATGAGGAGAATAAGTTGGTGGCGGACCAGGCCATGCAGTGGGCTCGGAGTGCGATTTATCGCATGGAAGATGTGTGGAGTGTGATGAAAGATTATGAGCCGTTTGTGCAGCAGCACGCCCTCAAGCACATGTCGGCCACATTGATAGGGTTGTGGGAACAGTGTTTTAATGGTGTTGCACCTCAAATAATTTATGACATCCGGGACCGCGTGTATGCCGTTGACCTGGCTCCTAATTACGTATTTAGTAATGTTGCCACATTGGTAGGTTATCGAGGTAGGTTGCATCAGAGAATGCCAATAACAGGGTCTCAGTTTCCGATGAGGGAAGTACACCCTATTTTTCACCCCGAGATACCGGAGCTGCGTAATCAGCAGAACGCTATTATGAGGCAGCGAGTAGAGGCCCGTTTTCAAGAACAGTGGGTTTACACTCCATGGAAAAGGAGTGAGGTTTCATCTCTAAAGAGTCAGTTGCCCGACCCAAGGAAAAATCCAACTGCATATTACAAGGAATTGACAGAGGCTGCCTCGTCGACAGTGATGACGCTGGCAGACATTGAAATGTTTTTCAGATTGTTGGTACTGGTGGACATCTGGAGACAGGTGCATACGCAGGATCATGTTGTGGAGTTGGGATGATATCATGGCATGTGATAAGGAGAGGAAACCTGGTGAGAAGCCTAGGGCCGAGATACTGGCTTTGCCGAATCGCATTATTACCTATATGCATGCCCTAATACCACCGAAGCGGGTTGATTGGGATAAGCTAAAAGCATGTCGCCAGAAGAAAGATGAAAGTGTGTCAGATTTTTTTACCAGGTTCGAGGGGGTATTTTTGGATTTCAGTGGGCAGGATTTGTCAACGGAAGAAGGTGTCCAATTGTTCATTAATAGATTTGTTACAAATTTGCTTCCAGACATAGCTGCCCGGTTGCAGGCTTCAGAGAGTACGTGGACCACCTCCTCCCCTTCAGCGATATTGAGCATGGTGCAGTACTATGAGCACAGGGAGAATGAGGAGAAGGAAAAGGTGGAAAAGAAAAACAAAGAATTGAAAACGAAGGTGTTGATCAAGCAAGCAGCTAGGGGGAACAGTAGAGGACTTGGCACCTGTTCAACCCAGCAGTTGCCTCATACCAATAGGAATACTGTACCTGTGGGGCCGAATCAATGTGCATATTGTAAAAAGGAGGGGCATTGGCGAAGTGAGTGCCCGGAATTGTTGCAGAAATTGGCGGTCCCTAGAGGACAGGGCTCTAGAGGACGGGGTCGTGGTGGAGGTGGTTGTGATGGGGTTCAGACAGATGAGTCCTCGCAGAGTCGTTCTGACCAAAATTATTTTGATGACCCTCGAGGAAAACAGTACTACCATGATGATTATGATATGGATGAGGTGATAGGGATTTCCTATAGCTAGGACAGCCAAGGACAGGGTGAGGGACCAGTCCAGATACCTGTAGATCAGCGTGGTCCTTATGTCACAGTGGATTTGCATGGCTCAGAGAAGAAATTTCTGGTGGATATGGGTGCAATGAATAGCTCTGTTTCTCGTTCACTGGTCCTCGGGGCTGCCCTGTCTGTCCAAAATATCGTGTTGGTAGGTTTTTCAGGTGTACCGGTCGTGAGCCCAATCTACAAACCCCTTGCTTTGACCATTGGCCCCTTTACCATACATTCGCCATTTTTACTAACAGCAAACTGTGGTGATTATTTAATGGGATTAGATCTGTTGAAGAAATTGCATGCTACCATTGCTTGTTCCCCGGATGGTGCCTATATGACAATAGGACCAAATGTGACTAGTACCAAGCAGTGTTTTTCCAAAGATATGCCGCTTCCCGCTGAATTCAAGGACGTGCCACCCGCGTTGTGGGCCACAGGTGACAGAGATGTTGGATTGTTGCAGATACCCCCGGTCTCTATTAAGGTAAAGGGCAACGCTGTGTTGCCTCGTATCCCCAAGTACAAAATACCCCAGACAGGAGAGCGTGCTATGTTACAGATTATACAGGATTTGGTTAAGTCAGGAGCGGTTGAGGAGACAGCAACGAATGTGTGTAACAGCCCTATTCTCCCCATTCTTAAGAAGGTGCCCTCAGAAGCCCCTGATGCCCCTTCTGATGTCTATCGTTTTGTGATTGATTTGCGGGAAGTTAACAAGATAGTGGATCCCCAGTTTCCGGTGGTCCCTGACATCACTGCCCTCCTAACCTTGATTCCTTCCACTGCAAAATTCTTTTCTGTGATTGATTTGAAAAATGCTTTCTTTAGCATCCCCGTTCACCCAGATAGCTGGCATCTTTTTGGGTTCACTCTGGCCGGTAGAAGCTTCTGATTCTGTTGCGCTCCTCAGGGGTATACTGAAAGTCCTAGCATATATAGTCAAGCCTTAAAATGCCAATTGGATTCCCTTACACTTCCCTCAGGTAATGTATTGCTGCAGTACGTCGATTACTTACTGATAGCTTCTGACACTGAAGAAGGTTGCAAAGATGCAACGGTTAAATTATTGCTACATTTGGCACATCATGGACATAAAGTGTCCCTTTCGAAATTCCAATATTGTCGACAGGAGGTCACCTACTTAGGTCACCTACTGTCGAAGGAGGGAAGGAGACTAACACCTGAGCGTATTAATGCTGTTGCAGAAATGCCAATCCCCAAGACGCAGCGGGATGTGCGTGACTTTATGGGTATTACCTTGTATTGTCACCACTGGATCCTTAACTATTCCCTACTAACAAAACCACTCCTACAATTAACCACTAACGATGTGCATGAACCTTTGCCTTGGAAGCATGAATGCCAACAAGCTTTTGAGCAACTATAAATAGCGCTTAGCTCTGCGCCTGTGCTTTGCACGCCAGACTACCAGAAGCTGTTCGTGTTGTATGTACACGAAGCAGCTGGCTGCATGCTCTCTGTTTTAACACAAGCCTTTGGACGTAAGCAAAAGCTGTGTGCCTATTTCTCTGCGCTTTTGGATAACATCGCCAGAGCCCTCCCGAGTTGTCTAAGAGCAGTTGCTGCCATGGCCTTCTCAATCCGACAATCGGCAGGGCTCGTCCTTGCTACTGATCTCACAGTTATGGTACCGCATGCTGTGGACACACTTTTGAACAGAACAAAGACACAGCACCTTACCAGTGCACGTCTGACTGGCTACGAATTGACCCTGTTTGCACCACACATCACCATCAAAAGGTGTGCCACTCTGAACCAAGCCACGTTACTACCCCTCCCTTCCGAGAGTGTGGATGTGGACGTGCATGATTGCATTTTCCGCACTGAAAAAGAGACAAAGGGATGGGTAGACCTGACTGATGTTCCCTTGCCCAAGCCCCAAGGGGAACTATATGTCGATGGCTCTTGTTTCAAATTACCAGATGGCACAACAACTGCGGCATATGCCATCACTACTTTGAACACAGTAGTCGAGACATCGCGAGTCCCTTATCATTCGGCCCAAGCTGCAGAATTGGTTGCCCTCCTTCACGCCTGTGAGTTGAGTGAGGGACTGGCTGTCAATATTTACACTGACAGTCAGTACGCCTTTGGCGTCGCTCATAACTTTGGGCGGCTCTGGGCAGAGAGAGGCTTCCTGACTTCACACGAGTCAAAGATCCAAAATGGCCCACTGACTCACAGACTTTTGTCAGCCCTTACACTTCCCAAGACGTTAGCAGTAGTGAAGTGTAGTGCCCACAAGGCAATTACTGATGATGTGGGGAGGGGAAATGAATTTGTAGACCAGACAGCTAAGGAGACAGCCCGATCGAAAATGAAAAGAATATTTGTGGTGGGTCCTGCTAGATGGGTACCCGATAATGCAATGTTTGAAGACACATTGGACAATGTGAAGGAAATTCAAAGCGAGGCAACAATAGAGGAGCTAGCAATGTGGCAGGAGAGAACAGGACGGCTAGACGATGAGGGGTGTTGGACGGACAAATCAGAGAAGCAGAGATGAATGTTACCAGATGCATATGTACTCCCAGTAGTCACTATGGCGCATGGGCCAGCCCACATTAGTGTGAAGGGAATATGTAGACTTTTGGACCCTGTGTGGCAGAATGATAACATTCCTAGGGTAGCTACTCATTTAAGTATTGTATGGTCTGTATGATACATAACCCTGGAAAAGGTACCCCTACACCTTCTGGAACATTTGCACCACCCTCCTTCCCTTTCGAGGTTCTCCAGATGGATTTCATTGAAATGGAACGAGTCAACAACCTGAAATATGTGCTGGTGGTTGTATGTGCGTTTAGCAAATGCATTGAGGCTTACCCCACTAAAGAGAACACAGCCATAGCAACGGCGAAGGCCCTTTTAAAGGAGTTCTTCCCGTGCTTTGGCTTGCCCCGTTTGATTTGGAGTGACAACAGAAGTCACTTCAACTCAAAGGTTATTCAACTGGTGTGCGACGGTCTGCACATCCAGCAAAAGTTTCATGCAGCAAACCATCCTCAGTCAGCAGGTTTGGTTGAGAAGTACAATGGTACTCTCAAGCTGAAGTTGGCAAAGATTAAGGAGAGCACAGGATTGAAATGGCCAGAAGCATTACCCCTAGCCCTGTTGTCCACAAGGGCGATGGCCCACTCTAGAACAGGATTGTCCCCATATGAGGTTGTTTTTGACCGTCCTGCAAATGTTTGGAGCGTCCCAAGGCTCCGCCGCTTCTCTGATATTGAACACCTGTTGCTTGTGGATTATTTGTGTGAGCTGGCTAAAAACTTGCGTTCTATTCATCAACAGATCCACGAGGCGTTGCCGCCAATGCCTGAGGACCCTGGGCACAGCATTCAGCCCGGTGATTTTGTATTGATTAGCAACTTCTAGAGGAGGGGGTGCTTGGAGCCACATTGGAAAGGACCTTTACAGGTCCTTCTCGCTACCTGGACGGCGGTAAAGGTGGATAGTCGGAAGCATTGGATCCACTCATCGCATTGCCGGAGAATACCGCTGCCTCTCCCCTACAACCGGTGGGTCCTGGATGGCATAGGGGACCACGAGACGGAGAAGGTGCCACATTTTGTTCCTTTTTCTGATGCTTGACTGACATGGGCCAAGACGGAAGAAGAGAATGAGGATGCTTTGAATGAGGCAGTTCCCCCAGAAATAAGGGCTGCTCAGGATCCCTCTCTATCTGGCCCACAAAAGCTTGAGTCTCAATCCCTTGCCCCCTCTGAGCTTAAGGTTCTTTTCCGTGATGACACAGTGTCTGGAGTGGCTAGATACAATTTGCGTCCCCGGCAGAGGTACAGTGCACCAAAGGAAAAGTCAGACTAGTAGGGATGGACTTCATGGATGAAGAATAGGGTGTATGTGCCTTGTTTACAGTACCAACAATAGATTAGGGAAAGGGAGATTGGTGCATTGTCCGAGACACTGGACAGGATAAGTTGGGGGTGTCTTCCCAGGAGGGAGGGTGCCCTATCCTGAGTGAAGAGGCAGAAAGGGTTGTGTTCGCACAGCCCCACCGTGAAGTGCTCAATAGCACCATCGTTGATGAACAATAGGAGTTTACCAGTGAGGCTCGGACGGACACTGGACTGTTGTGTGCCTTTTTTCCAAAATTCTTGGTTCCATAGTACGAACATTCCTCTGGTAGTTTTGATATTCATGTAAAAACATTTTACCCATTTGGCCGCCTTGTTGTAGAAGAAGAACAGCCTTAGCAGCGCCCCGCTTTGAGCAAAATAGTCCCGGTTGGTCGAGCTGGTCTACCAAAGCTAAGGCAGTTTTCATAATAATTGTTTTGATCACTTTGGTAGTTGCAATTGGGATTTTATGGTTCCTCGAAGAGAAACATCCTGTACATTCCTTGATTGGTACTACTCCTGTTCCCCCTGAGCATGTATTTGCTACTATGGCCCCTCACAAGGAGAGGCACAGGCAGAGGTATGTTGATAATGTTTTCTTGCAAATGCTTCACCAGGCTCATCATACCACTAATGTTACTGATTGTTGGGTTTGTGGCCTGGTCCCTTCTGTCATGCACAAAAATGATTTGTTGATGTCCCTACCTTTCTCTTATTTGGGGAGCTGTGAGGCCTGGTTCCAATTGTTTACAATGGTGTATATCCACTACCATGCTGATGCAATGAACATAACGTACAGTGATTATGAGACTGTGTTACAGTATATTAGTGTGCACCACGGGTTTACACCTGGGGAACAGGGGGCCCCCCCGACACTTTGCACCCAGATGCTTGTATGAATGTATTTGAAGAGAAAAAAAATATTTCATGGCTCCAGAATGAGATGATGGATTTTCATGACTTTAATGTTACTGTATATTTTAGGTCCTTTCACATGCGTAATATTACCCAGGACACAACGATGCCTGTGCCCATAGTTAACACAACAGCTAGTTTCTGTGTTCAGGGTTTTTGAAATGTTAAAGTGGGAAAGAGCGTTTGCAATTATATTTATGACATGAACACGACAAAGAGTCCGCCTTTACTCCCACCCCACAATGTCTATTTTGTTTGTGGGTACCAGGCTTATGAATGGCTTTCCAAGGGTTGGTCCGGCATCTGCTATGTTTCTTTCCTTCTTCCCCCAGTATATATAGCACCGTCCACTTACCACAGATATCGACTGTACCGTAGAAGTTTATCCTTGTCTAGAATTAGAAGGGTTTATTAACACCGAAGACATTGATCAGACAGACACCACTTTGCAGCAGTTCACTGATGCCATGAAAGGAATTCTGCCTTTCTGGGGTCCCATGTGAAATAGTCTTAACATTCGCAGACTCACACGAGTTGTAGAGGGAGTAATTAACACTACGGCAGGAATACTGACAAATCTCACAGCTGAGCTTCAGGCTACGAGAATTCTTGACCTTCAAAACAGGATGGTGTTAGACGTCATCCTTGCTGATCGGGGTGGGGCTTGTCACGTCATAGGTAGTACCTGCAGTGTGTACATACCGGACCATGCCCCAAATGTCTATGCAGCAATACAAAAGTTACACCAGCTTGCATCTGACATTCATCAAGAGAATGGTACTTGGTCTCTTTCGGGTTGACTCTGGGGTATGATAGCATCCTGGGGGTGGAAAATACTCCTTTTCCTAGTAGCCATTGCAGGTGTTGTCTTTGCTTGTTGCCTGTGTATTAATTGTCTCCCAACATGCTGTTCATATTGTGTTAGTAAGTTAACACCTGCACCCCAGGCCCCTAGGCAGAATGCAAAGCCCTCAGATATGATGATGCAAACAGTTCATGATTTTATGAAAATCGGTGAGGGCATTTTTGAATATTAGTATGCATATGTATCACCTTGCAATTACTGATCTCCCTGTCATGTTAGCATAGACAAAATTGTTAGCAAATGCTAAAAGGAGCGTCTGTTGGACTGAAAATGTGTCTAGCTGACTCCTTCTAGCATTTTGCGCGTTAAGTTAGCATTTGCGGCGCCATTTTGTCTGTAGGCGTCATTTTGTACTGTGATCGAAAGTAAGACTCTGTCACGTTGCTTGCCTGCCCCAACGAAGAAGACAGCTTAGAATTATTTCTCTGCATCATATTCAAGGCCGTATCCTAATTGTGAGAAGTTGGCCTGGTATATGCTGTTCACTAATTAAAGTGGACACCTTGCACCAGGGCAAATCGACTCTTATGGTAGATAGGTTTAAGACAACCTTTTAAAGAAAGCTATCCTAGTGGTAGCTGTGGAGAGCAGCCTTCAGGCTAAGTCTTGAAGGAATGTAAAGCAGCTTGTTTTACCATATAATCTCTTGAATCACCAAATGAAAAGACACCACACAGGTATATATATCAAATATATATGTATTTATTTCTAAATAACTCTCTACTAATCTCTTTATGAGATTAGAAGACAAACATATGCACAAATCAACGTTTCTCAATAAGTTAAGCACAAAATATGGCTGGGGCCCTAGGGGCGTACCAGACCATATACTAAAAAGGGACTTAGCAACAACGACTTGCAGGGAGACAAGGCCTAGGGCCTTCAGAAGTGCTGGGGCCTCACGAAGCCACGCAAGGCAGGTAAGTAAAGGACCCACAGGGGACGCGTACAGTGTGGATACACAGGCGCGGATCACCGTTGACTTCAATGGGGCAAGTCGCGGTTGGAAATTAAGAGTTCTAGGATACTTCGGGAGAACCTACAAGCAAGTCACTTACAGGGTAAGTAGTTCTAGGGCCCACACCCACAGGAGCACCGTAGTGCTGGAGTTACCTCACCCAGGGAAGCCGGGTGCATAGGTGTCCTTTGGTGTCGGGTCGCGGCGTCGTTTTCAATGGCGAACAAAGAAGACTTGCTGCTTGCGGGAGCTGAAGAAGTGTCCGGTGGAATCCAAGCCTGGATTCTGAAGAAGGATGACCTGAAAGCAGAGGGGACAGTGTTCAAAGTCACTTGGCAGTGACCCGGGGCAAGGAAGATGGATGCCCACCGTCGTCGGTCGCTTCAGGTCGGTTGCAGGTGCCTTGACTCTTCAGCCACGTGGTCCAGGAGGCGTCTACGACGACCAGGAGCTGGATTCGGTGTGTCCCTCGACGTCTGCAGCTGACTGCGGTGTCGGCAACTCGATCGGAGCCAACAAGCCTTGGCAGCCGCAAGTCTCGGGGAGATGAAGAAAAGTCGATGGCGCAGACCAGCAAGGTCTGAGGGACTCACCCAGCGAGGGTAAGTCAGGGCAGGCCTGGAGCAACCAGGGAGCCCTTTGGTTTCTTTAGGAAGTCTTCTGGGAACCCACAAGCCAGCGGGCAAGGGATCGCGAAGACACCTCGGGCGGAATCACTCAACAGGGGCCCACGGTCACTCGGGACGGTGTAGGCCTCTGATCTTCGGAGGGATTCCTGCTGGAGGTCGGGACCACACGTGGTCCAAAGCACAAGTTCGTAGAACGTTGTGAAGGGGTTGCACTCGACAATAGTGCACGGTACCCAGGGGTCGCGGTTCCTCGTTACTCGTGGGGTCCACTTGCCTCAGCTTCGCTGGGGACTCACGATGGCCTGGGAGAGGTCAGGAAATCCACTTCTTGGGCTGCAGGGACTTCGGACTCCGGCGGGAGCGGCGTAGTTTGCGACCGTCGTTGTCGTTTTTGGTGCCTGCCAAGCAGGGGAGTCACTCCTTGACTCCAAGGGAGATTCTTCTGTCTTCCAAAGGTAGTGGAACGTCGAAGGGCCAGGATTCTTCTGTAGAGCGTCGTCCAGGGGTTATCTGCTTTGCAATGGCAAGGTTCCCCTCTTATACTAAAAAGAGGGGAAGGACTAGCTCTATGACCCCACCTATGGGAGGGTCAAGGGAGGGGTGGCTACACCCACTTCCCTTTGTCCAGTTTCGCGCCAGAGCAGGGGCAGGTAGCCCCTGAGCTGGTTTGAACTGGCATATGCACAGAGGAGCCTTCTGCTCCCCCAGTGCAGGACTTCAAAGCACTCTAAGAGTGCACCCACCCAGCCCCAATACACTAAACCCTGTCTGGAAGGTGGTTACACCTCCCTGTGACAGGATGCCTATTGTTGGGCTTCCTCCACTGCGAGTTTCGGTCATCAGCAGGAGGGCAGCCCAGTGTCTGTGACTGGTGGCATCCATTTTGTGATGCCAGGGCTCTTTAGGATTCTACCGCGTTTCCACAGCAGGTACATGTCTTATCCCTCTAGAAGGGTGGAATGCTACCCCCGCCGCCAAGATTGGCGGGGGGTAGTATTCCAAGATGTTTGACACCAAACACGACATGTTTTGATGCAGCCATTCCAAAGTTAGCATTTACCGCGAGGATATAATGCACTTAAATAGTATATGGTTTAACCGCATCCACAAACAGCACCAGAGAATGGACTCTGAGAACTGCAGAAGGGCCCTGCTCATGCAGAGGCACCCCCTCACATAGAAGCCAAGCACCCTGCCCTCAGGATTGATAGGGCCTGCCTTAGGGGTGACTGATAGGTTTATATGTGTGTGCAGGAGAGATATAGGAAACCTATATCTCAGTGAGGGGTGCTAGCACCACCTCACCCAGGCTGCAGTAGCAGGCCTGTGGTGTCAGATTTAGACTGCTTCCCAGGGGTGGCATAACACATGCTGCAGCCCCTGGTAGGCCTGTGAAGTACCTATGCCCTTGGCACCTAAGGTACCATATACTAGGGACTCATAAGGCACCACAGTATCCAATCACTAGTGCACCTAGAGTGCACTCCATGTCGTTTAGAGAGAGCAGATAGACTGGGGCCCTGAATAGCAGGGTCCCAGTCCAACTAAGTCATAAACCAGCAAAACACCAGGAAAAAAGTGGGGGCAACCATATAGTCAGATTCCACCTTCCTACATAACCCCCCCAAACGAAAGGAGATAAGGCTAACCTTGACCAGTTGAGCCTATATTGACTAAGTGGCCATATAAGGAAGCACCTGCACTAGCATGGTTGCCCCCTATGTTATGGTCCACTAAGCAATCCCTCGCCCTAAGGGTATGAGAGGGTCTCCACCATGGGGAATCACTACCTCTGGTGTGCTTAGGTAAAGTACAAGGCCGGTGAGGTGTCTGAGTAGGGAAGTGAGGCCCTAGGAATGTTGGCCTCAGCTTCCTCAGATCACTGGTCACCATGTATGCCTGTCTTTCCATGACTGAGTTGCACTTTGCTCTAAGGGTCAACCTTTGGCTGCCTACAGCTGGGGGTTGGGTCCCTTTGGATGGAACACTGGAGGGACATGGCAGGTTTGGAACCTTCTGGTCCCAGGTTTGCCCTTGCCTACCAGAGTCCTTCTGGGGAGGTCCCTACATAAAGGTATGGGGGATCCCTCAGTGTGTAGAGGAATTTTCACCTGGCTAGGGCTACTAGACTGGGTGCCCCTAATCTGCTGATGGGGGCTTCCTCTGGACAGGGGGCCCGGGGGTCCACTGACCTCCCTGACCTCTGCAGCCCTGGGCTGACTGAGGCAGGGTAGAGAGGGGCAGGTTACCTGCTCCAGACTGGGTACCACCTTGGAAGGGTCCTCTGCCATCAGGGGTGTGGCCAGGCCAGGCCTGACTACCTCTGTGGCAGTTCCTTCACTAGGGGTAGGGTCAGTTCCCTGAGGAGGCTGACCCTTACCTACTGTCTGGGGGAAGAAGACTTTTCTTCAACCCTTGTGCTCTCTTTCGGGGGAGAGTGGGCCATTCTTTCAGGCTCCATCTCTCCAAATTCTTGGGCTGGGGCTGTGGCCATCACAGCCCCACTAACCTTTGCAGGGACGCCCAACATCCTAAGATGGGTTTGGTGTTCAACTTCAGCCCAGGCTGAAATTTCCAAATCATTGCCCATCAGGCAATCTACAGGTAGGGTTGGGGACACTGCCACTCTTTTGGGCCTGTGACCCCCTCCCAGCTGAGATTGACTATGGCCATGGGGTGATCTGTTCTGACACCATCAATGTTGGTCACCTGGTATTTAAACTCAGGTAAAAGCTGGTGAGGGGGGACTAGTTTCCCTGCCACCATGGTGACACTAGCCCCTGTGTCCCTAAATGCCACAGCTTTCTGACCATTAATCATTGGCTCCAGTCTGTACCTGCCCAATGCTATGGGACCCATGGTAAAGGTGGCATATCCTACACCACCATCAGAATCTGAGGAGTCTGTTGAGGGGGTCCTGTCTAAACTAGGGCCCACCTCTGTTCCTCTTGCAAAAGCACCTAACTTTTTGGGTGCACTACTCCCAACTGGAGGATTACTACTGGTAGTACCAGGAGGGGTGGTAGTAGTTGTTGGAGGAACATTTTCTTTATTGCCATTCCTGGGACAACTGGGATCAGATTTCCAGTGCCCAGGCTTTTTACAGACATGGCAATAGGGTTTCTTTTCAGGAGAGGAAGGAGTTTGGGACCCACCCCCAGAAGAGGAATTTTGGGGCCCTGTAGTGGACTTATCCTTGGATTTATCCCCACCTTTCTCTTGGGACTTGGTAGAATCTTTCTTGTGGTCACCACCCTGATTCTTAGGCCTTACTCTGGTTCTGACCCATTTGTCTGCCTTCTTTCCCAATTCTTGGGGAGAGGTCAGATCAGAGTCCACCAGGTACTGGTGTAAAAGCTGGTTTTGACAATTATTAAGGATCTGTTCTCTCATCATTAGATTATAAAATCCTTTGAAATCAGTAACCCTACTGCCAACCAGCCAACCCTCCAGAGCCTTGGATGCACAATCTACAAAGTCTGTCCAGTCCTGAGTCTGTGCCTTCTGGGTATCTCTGAACTTCAACCTGTACTCTTCAGTGGTTAAGCCAAACCCATCTATCAGTGCACTCTTCAGGACCTCATAATTATCAGCATCCTCTTCTCTAACAGTGAGGAGCTTGTCTCTACCTTTATCTGAAAAGGAGAGCCACAAGATTGCTGCCCACTGCTTTTGGGGGACCTGCTGTACTCTACAGGCCCTCTCCATAGCAGTTATCCACTTGTGGATATCATCCCCACTCTGGTAGGGAGGAACAACCTTGCTCAGGTTCCTATGGTCAGGGACATATTCTCTGCCTCTAGGGACACTGTTGCTGCCACCAGGGGGTTCTAAACCCTCCCTTCTGGAAGCTCTCTGGATCTCCAGGGCTTCTCTATCCAGTGCCAACTGCTTGGTTCTGAGGGCCACTTTGGCTTCCTCATACTGGAGCAGTTTGCACCTTCTCTCAGAGGAGGTCTCTCTTAAGTTAAAGTATGAGCTCCTCTCTTGGACAAATTCTCTGCCAGAGTGATAAGAGTGCTCAGATTCCCTGGAAGGGGATCTGTGCCTCTCATCCACTCTGCCAGTTCTCTTATGGAGAATTCCTCTGTCCTTTTCAGGCCCCTTGGAGCCTGGCCCTTCAATCACAGAGTCTTGGTCATTCTGATTTTCATCATCTGACCCAGATACTATGACTGACCCACCCACTGATTCAAACCCTTTAGTTCCTAGAGCCAATCTAAGGTCATCTGCTGTCAGCAGATCTATCAGGTGGAGTGTTGAGGGACTCTGTCCTATCCTCAGGTGTCTGTCAACACACATGGCTCTCAAGTCAGAGAAAGCCATGTCCTTATACTGAGGCTGAGTGGATCCACTGGGTCCACCCTTTAAGGACATTCTAGTGTTGTGCAGTGTTGTACTACCTACACTAGTTTGTGGCCTACTGATCCTAGCTTGAGCTGTGGAAAGGGTGTGCTATCCCTTGGCACACAGCTCTAAGTTCAGTAGAACTTATTGATACTAAGCTTGACTTTATATGTACCTTGAGTACCTATAATGGTTTTCAGTTAGTAATTCAAATAGAGATTTTCTGGTAAAACAATGGCAAGCTGGAATCCCACACGCTGCCCACCAATGTGAGAAGTTGGCCTGGTATATGCTGTTCACTAATTAAAGTGGACACCTTGCACCAGGGCAAATCGACTCTTATGGTAGATAGGTTTAAGACAACCTTTTAAAGAAAGCTATCCTAGTGGTAGCTGTGGAGAGCAGCCTTCAGGCTAAGTCTTGAAGGAATGTAAAGCAGCTTGTTTTACCATATAATCTCTTGAATCACCAAATGAAAAGACACCACACAGGTATATATATCAAATATATATGTATTTATTTCTAAATAACTCTCTACTAATCTCTTTATGAGATTAGAAGACAAACATATGCACAAATCAACGTTTCTCAATAAGTTAAGCACAAAATATGGCTGGGGCCCTAGGGGCGTACCAGACCATATACTAAAAAGGGACTTAGCAACAACGACTTGCAGGGAGACAAGGCCTAGGGCCTTCAGAAGTGCTGGGGCCTCACGAAGCCACGCAAGGCAGGTAAGTAAAGGACCCACAGGGGACGCGTACAGTGTGGATACACAGGCGCGGATCACCGTTGACTTCAATGGGGCAAGTCGCGGTTGGAAATTAAGAGTTCTAGGATACTTCGGGAGAACCTACAAGCAAGTCACTTACAGGGTAAGTAGTTCTAGGGCCCACACCCACAGGAGCACCGTAGTGCTGGAGTTACCTCACCCAGGGAAGCCGGGTGCATAGGTGTCCTTTGGTGTCGGGTCGCGGCGTCGTTTTCAATGGCGAACAAAGAAGACTTGCTGCTTGCGGGAGCTGAAGAAGTGTCCGGTGGAATCCAAGCCTGGATTCTGAAGAAGGATGACCTGAAAGCAGAGGGGACAGTGTTCAAAGTCACTTGGCAGTGACCCGGGGCAAGGAAGATGGATGCCCACCGTCGTCGGTCGCTTCAGGTCGGTTGCAGGTGCCTTGACTCTTCAGCCACGTGGTCCAGGAGGCGTCTACGACGACCAGGAGCTGGATTCGGTGTGTCCCTCGACGTCTGCAGCTGACTGCGGTGTCGGCAACTCGATCGGAGCCAACAAGCCTTGGCAGCCGCAAGTCTCGGGGAGATGAAGAAAAGTCGATGGCGCAGACCAGCAAGGTCTGAGGGACTCACCCAGCGAGGGTAAGTCAGGGCAGGCCTGGAGCAACCAGGGGAGCCCTTTGGTTTCTTTAGGAAGTCTTCTGGGAACCCACAAGCCAGCGGGCAAGGGATCGCGAAGACACCTCGGGCGGAATCACTCAACAGGGGCCCACGGTCACTCGGGACGGTGTAGGCCTCTGATCTTCGGAGGGATTCCTGCTGGAGGTCGGGACCACACGTGGTCCAAAGCACAAGTTCGTAGAACGTTGTGAAGGGGTTGCACTCGACAATAGTGCACGGTACCCAGGGGTCGCGGTTCCTCGTTACTCGTGGGGTCCACTTGCCTCAGCTTCGCTGGGGACTCACGATGGCCTGGGAGAGGTCAGGAAATCCACTTCTTGGGCTGCAGGGACTTCGGACTCCGGCGGGAGCGGCGTAGTTTGCGACCGTCGTTGTCGTTTTTGGTGCCTGCCAAGCAGGGGAGTCACTCCTTGACTCCAAGGGAGATTCTTCTGTCTTCCAAAGGTAGTGGAACGTCGAAGGGCCAGGATTCTTCTGTAGAGCGTCGTCCAGGGGTTATCTGCTTTGCAATGGCAAGGTTCCCCTCTTATACTAAAAGAGGGGAAGGACTAGCTCTATGACCCCACCTATGGGAGGGTCAAGGGAGGGGTGGCTACACCCACTTCCCTTTGTCCAGTTTCGCGCCAGAGCAGGGGCAGGTAGCCCCTGAGCTGGTTTGAACTGGCATATGCACAGAGGAGCCTTCTGCTCCCCCAGTGCAGGACTTCAAAGCACTCTAAGAGTGCACCCACCCAGCCCCAATACACTAAACCCTGTCTGGAAGGTGGTTACACCTCCCTGTGACAGGATGCCTATTGTTGGGCTTCCTCCACTGCGAGTTTCGGTCATCAGCAGGAGGGCAGCCCAGTGTCTGTGACTGGTGGCATCCATTTTGTGATGCCAGGGCTCTTTAGGATTCTACCGCGTTTCCACAGCAGGTACATGTCTTATCCCTCTAGAAGGGTGGAATGCTACCCCCGCCGCCAAGATTGGCGGGGGGTAGTATTCCAAGATGTTTGACACCAAACACGACATGTTTTGATGCAGCCATTCCAAAGTTAGCATTTACCGCGAGGATATAATGCACTTAAATAGTATATGGTTTAACCGCATCCACAAACAGCACCAGAGAATGGACTCTGAGAACTGCAGAAGGGCCCTGCTCATGCAGAGGCACCCCCTCACATAGAAGCCAAGCACCCTGCCCTCAGGATTGATAGGGCCTGCCTTAGGGGTGACTGATAGGTTTATATGTGTGTGCAGGAGAGATATAGGAAACCTATATCTCAGTGAGGGGTGCTAGCACCACCTCACCCAGGCTGCAGTAGCAGGCCTGTGGTGTCAGATTTAGACTGCTTCCCAGGGGTGGCATAACACATGCTGCAGCCCCTGGTAGGCCTGTGAAGTACCTATGCCCTTGGCACCTAAGGTACCATATACTAGGGACTCATAAGGCACCACAGTATCCAATCACTAGTGCACCTAGAGTGCACTCCATGTCGTTTAGAGAGAGCAGATAGACTGGGGCCCTGAATAGCAGGGTCCCAGTCCAACTAAGTCATAAACCAGCAAAACACCAGGAAAAAAGTGGGGGCAACCATATAGTCAGATTCCACCTTCCTACACTAATGTACTAATGAATTGTTTATTCTGCCACCACAAGCCTTCCCTCTTCTCGTATCCCTGCTCCCACGTTGAAGAGCGCTGAGCTCAAGAAAAGCAACCTTGAGAATGTGATAAGATGTACCCGTTCTGCAGGTGGTAGCTCATCTCTCTGTGCCTCCTTTGTTCACCAGTGCTGGAGCTGGAATTTTCCAGTCTGGGCGTGTTTCTAGGGATCTGGAAATGTATAATATCTGATGTTGTGTTGGGGTGAGTTAGTCCCTTGGCCGTCATCTTAGGAGACTGGTCAGACTGGGCTCCACTGCAGCACATTAATAATAAAATTGCTTTGTTTGTATTCTCTACTGTCTTCTCGACTCTTCATTTCTTGGAAGGCAGAGAGGTGGTCACTAGTGACCCGTGTGGCCAGATTCGGGTCACTTCCTTCAGGAACTGTTTGTGAGCAGTTCCTACAAAGGTTTGCATTTCGCTGTTTTATTTTCCCAAAAACAAATCAAAAAGGTTCAAAATCGTTGCTTGTTTTAGGCTAATGATTTTTTTTATTTCAATTAAAATAGTTTCATAGAAGATATCGTGGCAGGCATGAAACTGACAATTGTTTTTCGAAAACTGCCCTAAATTTTATGTCACCAAGTACTTAAAAATGATAGTAGGCACGCTCGGTGGATAATTTTCCATTTCTCGGTCACGTTAACGCAGGACACCTGCAAAAAAGGCGTTGCCTTTATTAAGAACTCACTAGAAAAAAAGAACAGTTTCATTCATATGCGTGCTCAGACCCTTAATTGCCGTGCTGAGTCAATGATGTAGCATCTAGCGCGCTCACTCTGACTCAAGTCGGCCTAATTCATTTGACACAAAGTAAAACAAAGTTAAAAACTATTGTTGTAGGTTTACTGAGGGACAGCTCTTGCTTACAAAACTAGTTTTTGAATGTGTGTGTTTGTAATCGATATAAAAACAAGTGTAAACAGAGTTCAGATAGATTTAACACCTTCGCCGCGATCGGAATTCCGCCCAGGTGCTGGACATTCCGATCACGGGCGTGGTCGTGACGAGCTCAGCTCGTCATGCGCACACGCCCACCGCGCAGCATGACGAGCTGAGCTCGTCATGAGCATCGAAGGGGTTAAGGATTGAACAATAAATGTTCAATGCTCTGATCTACCCGCATACAGTTTAACATCGGATGGAACATATGCACGCTCACAGTGGCATCCAATTCACACGATGTTGCAATGTTTAGGTTTGTGAGTGTGGCTTCATCTTGTGCTACTACTTATGGCTTATTCCACGAATTCAGTCTGGTCAGGAGTAAACCAGGTGTACTCATAACTTAATCCATGTATGGAATTCAGGAGTATGTGAGAAGAACTCCAAAAATGTAAGTTATAAAAACGAGAATAGAGCCCTCAATCTTAGAAAACTGTGAATTTTGCTCTTTGTGCATTCAGGAGTGATAGAGAATGGATTATTTAAGGCTACATCACAGGTCCCTATGCGTCCCACGAATATACATTTGATGTGCATCTTTGTTTTTACTTCAGAGAGCTTGTCAAGGCAACCCTAAAGTTCTATGAACAAACATCAAAGTCTCGTTAGGTCTGAAAGAGGGGAAGTCATTCTGTAAAGAAGTAAAACATTTTTGTTGACGTACATTTTTTAACATAGACTTTTTTGCAGATATTCATATAGGGCTGTATGACACAACCACGCATTCTTCTTCCTCGCGTTCCGCCCACGTTAAGCAAAAATGAATGCATTCCATTTACAACGCAAGCGGTTACAACGACTTGCCTTAGGGGGGTGCTAGACTTTGGAATAGTATATATTACTATACCAACTCCAGTCACCATAACAGCAGGGAGAGCGTTGGACTTTAAAGTTCAATGCCCTTGACCTAACGCATGTCGTAACGATTAGCGCTGTAAATGTAATGCGTGGTTCAGATGCATTCGTTATTCCGCTCACGTTGCAAAGGCAATGCGTTGTTCGGCGGTCGCTGTATTTGTCGTTTCCCTTCATAGTGATGCTAAGTGTGCAGTTATTGGGCACTTTAACATTTTATTGCACCATCAATAAAATGAAAGTGAATATAGACTTAGATCATGTTCTAAAACTTTATACCAGTTGCCTGTCAAAATGTCCTTCCTCCCTCTCTCTGTCCCACTTGCTCCCTCTCTTTTTCATTGTCCTCCAAACTCCACATATGGGTCCTTAAAGGGTCTTTCCAGTATACAGAGGAAATTTAGTTTCCCCTTGTGAACTCTGTGTCACTGACAATCACCAGCAGTGAGGTATTCAAAGGGTGATTTTTTTGGTGGTGTTTGATACCTATTAGGACATTATTCACTATATGGCCTTCTTACCTATAAACAGGGCCACTGAAATTATGAGGCAGGGGAGGGCCAAATTATGTGGTGGAGTTGACTGAATTATGCTGCAAGGAAAGGGAAGTTATTCAATGTAATACAGCACGTTTTGTGATATTATTACGTCATGATGTTGTCATTTTTACACCTGTTAACACTGTCTGGGTAAAGGTTTCACCTCATTAGTACCAGTTTAACACTCAAATGTGGTAATAAGCAACTCAAAGGAGACCAGTTAACCTTTTCATAAGGCCTTCCACTGTGCTGCCACATGCATCAATGCAATTTCAGTAACTTTTGATCCATCTGAGCTAGAAACACATTTTTTGCTAAAATGTGTAGAGAATGCAGCAGGTGGTAGATTAGTTGCCAAATGTGGCAAATCCCTAATTTCGCTGAAATTTCCACATGCACAGAATCACATAATTCCCATAGCCTTAGCTATAAGGGACAGATAAGCCTGTACTCCAAATAAGTAGGAAATGTACTCGAAATAGAGCTGTAACCCAAGATTAGTAAATTACCAACTTTTTTTAATGATTCGTTTTCAAGTTAACAAAATTTGAGGTAGTTTGAGTTATTTCAACCGGTAAACAGGCCTTGCCAGTAGTGCTTTTAACAAAAATATAAAGAAATGCCTGAAAATGTAGTAAAAAGATTGAGAGCCAGCACTCGAATCGCGAAAACTTTGAGAGCTCATGAAACCTCTTATTTCCACCCAAAAAAATAGTGATTTGAATTTGACCTGATGCATATCACTCCGGTGTACTGCTGATCAAGTTATAATTTTGGCGCACATTAGGACCCCAAAAGTGAGAAACGAAGTCATAATTTGTGGTCGAACAATAAATTGGAGGGAAGCACCATGGAAATATTCTACACTACTAGGGATTAGAACAATCGAATCGGCTTCATTTCTTGTAAGACATCTCTGTGCCTTTCTTGCATTCCTGCCGCGTTTCAACTCGTTGAAGTTATTGCAGATCAGAAGCTGCTGCTCAGAATTCAACCCAAGCATAGAGACGTCTGCACAACTTTCACACTGTCAGCTGCAGTGTGGAAGGCAATGTGAGAGTAGACATTCGACAGCGAGCTTAGTAGCTCACCAGAGGAGCGGAACGATCATTAGTGCAGCAGGTATAGTGGCACCGGGGCCCAGGACTGCCAAGAGTGCACTGCATCCCAACTATGTCTGTCTTTTACTACCTAACCAAGGCAGCAGATGGAGAGGAGGGGCACTCTCTTTGCTCGATGTAGGGCCCATGTCACTCTTGCAATGAAATCATCTCCCATTACATTTTTTACTGTTTGATTTAAACACCACATATGTAAAAGTCAAACATAAAAGCTGTCGTGCCGTTTAAAGTCCACTGTCGTAATATGTTTGAAGACTTCATTGAAATAGGCCAGTGAGGATGAACACTTCGCAAATCTATCATGAAACGTTGCACGTTAATGTACTTTAAGCAAGGAAAATAAGCCAAAAAGTTCGCGTTTTTGGCATACGTCCTTGATTTATTCATAGGAATTGGATAAAACTACCCTAGATACAAAATCTATTAACATTTGATGCCGGAAGATGGTTCGGTAACATAAAAGCTCATTGAGTTAAACGCTCGTCGTTGACATCGGATGTGATACGCACTTCACAAGATCGATTCCCACAAAGGCTGCCTCAGACTTCCATCCTTCTGAGATCGGTAAACTAAGAACCACTATGTTGGGTCGCAGCAACGCCTGTTATTCAAAGTGCCTAGTAAAACTAGATGCACTACATTAATTATTCTGTCACTAATTCTGTTTTAAAATGTAATACAACAATAGGCAGCGTGTCATCCATATAGGTACGGGCTTCAGCGGCTCACATTGAGGTAGTAAGAGCTATATCAATGCTACAACAGAGTACAATACAAACCAGCATTCGGAAAGGGTTCGTGTCACGCTTTAAAGGCTGAGAGCAATGTAGACATGTTTCCTTCAGTGGCAGTGGGGCACTTGCCGCTCAATTAAGCCCAGTCCTCAAGCCTGTGAAAATCCGCTTTCAGTACCTCCCCCACAATTACACTTCACATTTAAATGAGATGTGCCATGAAAGGAGAGGCAGAGACCACACACCGGAACTCCGATATATAAACGGCTAGGCCCCTCTCCCTCCCGTGAGCTCTCATTGGTGAACGCGTGTATCAATGACGCAGTTACTTACCACAATTCTCCCACGTCCAACTTTTTCTGCGTGCAGTCCTTACTCGATGAGCTTCCACCACACTCTGGAGGTAGGCCCCCTCCTAACCAGCCTCTTTTGTTAACAAAATGCCTTCCAACCCCAGAATCCTACTGTGTCATGTCACACCCGGAACTGCCATATCTTTATGAAAAAAGTAGATCCAATCAGAGCTCAAGGCCCTGCTACCCAATGAAGCAGAGAGGGCGGGACATAAAGGGTCCTTACCCAATCCAGATTCCGAAAATAAATCTAGATAAAATACAAGGCTAAAAACCAGAAATATAGCTCAGTGGGCGTCGGCATCTGTTGCAGAAATCTGGGTGCAACCTGGAGCTCAAAGATTGCAATCCCCATGGTTTCAACTAGCCTTTCTTCCTCTCAGTTGATGAGGGTTAAACTCAGAGACATTCAGTTATATCAACTCCATCAGTCTGCTTCGGTGGAGCAGGAGTATAAGGGTAGGAAGGAAAGCGTCCCCGAGATGCTGCCTGTGAAAGTAGCCCTGCAGATAGAGAGAGACTTTCTGGGGCACCAAACTCTGTGGCTGGAGCACCACGACAAGAGTCATCGGAGAAAGGCTTTAAAAAGTATAAGGAAGAAAGTACTGAAGAGAGAAAGAGGGCTTGAGTTACAAAGAAGTTACTTTGGCCTATGCACACACTGCTCCTGGCTTACTCCTGGATTTCAGGAATGAGTCAAGTATAGTACAATAAGTCAAATCTGCTAACAGCAAAATCTTTGTGAATCAGTTGCAATGAATCCAGGAAGGCTGTCTCCATAAAGAGAAACAAAATAGGAGAGTTGTGATGTGAAGGTGGTCCTAATAACTGGAGGTTAGAAAGGGGGGATCAGGAATTAAGGGTGTCTGTTTCTAGGGGCACCCCATTCAAGGGCTCTGAGGTAATAGGAGGAAGAGAATAAAGTAAAATCATGAAGAGAATCACCTGCAGCCACAGGGAGGTCCACCCAGGATCCATGGTCCACATCTTCTGACCTCATTACCCACCATGATGGTACATAGACCAAGGAACTAAGGGTGGCTTGTGACTAAGTGATGTCACTGAAACCAGCACAAACGCTTTCTTGGTTCAGTCCTTCATAGATTCACAATAGTTTAATTTTTTTGACACAAATAAAATCGGGATGAACCTGGCCCGCACAAAGCAGGATTGCTCTGTCCCGCTGGTCGACACAGCCAGATGTGGAAAAGTAATTTTTTCCTGGGATAATGAGATGGATAAGCTGCATGCACTGGTAATGAGGTGCTTATGGGGGTTGAACATTTATTCATGATGGTGATCATCATAAGGTACATATGGGGACAGACTAAGTTGACCTCGTCAAGAGTGGGCAGCTAGGCACTTCTAACGCTGTTATAAGTAGGGGATTTTGTTCCTGAAGACATGTCTCGTCATCATCTTCATGTCAAGCTAACATTTTATTTCTGGCGTAAGCAGGCAAGGGCTGTTGATAACAGATATGTGCACGTCGTATGTGCTTCTGATGGTGTCATACGACGCTCTGCGTTGAAAGTCTTTAAATTTTCCACTTTGGCTTGATATAGGTGTTTGGGTAAGAATTGCCCTCCAGAAATTTGCGGAAATGCAACTCTTTTTACCCACACTCAAAAAAGTTTTCATTTAAGATGCACAAGTTAACTTTTCTTTAAAATTTGCAGTGACAATGAGACACTCTTCCCTCCAGCCTATCGCCACACGAAGCGTGGCGCAAGCTTTCATGTTTTAATCAACACATGTTCTCAACGGGTGTGTTTTACTTATACGGTTTTGGAACTACTGAGGTGAAAACCCCAACAGACCCCTTTTCGAGCCTTCCCTGCAGGAACCAATCACTAAGACTTTAGTTGAGCAAAAATCATTATTTTCGAGAGCAAAATCCTGGTCTTTGTTCACGAAATCAAGACCGGTGGAATTGTGTTATTGTAAATTAATCTGCCTACCCGGAAATGTCCCCATTGTGACTGAATTTGTGTGACAGCAAGTTTGTTCCAAACAGTGGAATTGTGAGAATTCCAGTGAGGGTTCACCTGCAAAACTCAGAAAGCTGTTTGGGTATTAATTGGCCCCTGTACATTCGTATATGTGGTTTTCATGAATCCTTGCAATCTGTGGCAGTCTCACAGCTTCTGACGTATATCCGACAATTCTTTAAGAATTGCAGAAATGTCAGAAAATTTCTCAGAGGATGGGGGTACGGCTAGGAGGGCAAATGATCAACTTTTCTTTCTGGAGTTTTGCTAAACAAGCACTAGCGCATTTGGTATTTTCACAGAGAAAGATTACTTTAAAAAGCGTCACTAGGGCTGGGGGATGCACTTTCTTCGCTCAATCAGTTTTAGAACAAGCATTCAGACTGATTGTCCTATTCTATGCAGATTAGAGAGACACTGGGTGACTTTTCTTCTAATCACGTCGACCCCTACAAGACAATGGAGTCTGTGTGCATGCTGCCTTTATAATCATATTGGAAACAACAGATACAAACACAATACTGGCTTAAAACGGATATATTATTAACAGGGCCCTATGTGAGTACAAGACAATGGAGTCTGTGTGCATGCTGCCTTTATAGTCGCATTGGAAACAACAGGTACAAACACAATACAGGCATATAATTGATGTCATTAACCGGGTCCTTCCTATGTGAGCCTCTACGTTACGTACAATCCTTGCTTTGCAACAACATTTTGCTAATAACGTCGCCACAGCCCTGGCCCACTACAGGGTCGGCCTGACCCATAGGGCAATCATGCAGTGCCCGATGGGGTGGTCTGACAGGTCAGTGTGTGTGTGTGGGCCGGTTGTTTTGCTGTTTGTAGGCCTGTTCTGTGTTGAAGTTTGCTGATTTTGTTTTACTGTAGATTTGCCTGATATTACCGCAAACGTTGCCTGTAGCAAGCACAAATGCTGGCAGTGTTCCATACGCTGTAAAAGACCTACAGAGCGTGACTTTACAGGTTCAAAGCTAAGTGGGCCAATCTTTAGCTATCTGATTTGCTAACGTGGGCCACGTTTACTTTGGTGCCCGGGCCTATTTACTGTCCCAGTCCGACCCTGGCACGCTACGCGTGAAGTGCACGGCTCGCTCCCACGTTACCTCACGGGGTAAAGGTATACTTTTAAACAGACCAGCCTATGCCCACATTTTGTGTACTGCTCACGTTAAGAAGTACTGAAGTACATCTCTTACCCATGGAGTTACTCTCTCGTGTGCGCTCTTGATTATCCCCAGCTCTCTGCGTATTAGAAATATAAGTCATCATTTTCACGTTCTTGTTTATAGCCGCTGGTCATGTTACGTGTGAAGGTAGCGGCATATAGTAAAAGATCTAAACTGTAGCCGCTAGAGGGCGCCATGAAGCAAGAACCGTGTGCATTGCTTTAAAAACTAGAATTATAAATGCAGACAAGTTCTCTATTGAATAATACACATGTGGAATCAATCCACTCGTCATTGCTCTAATCCCCCACATGGTTTAATAACTATTTCTACTTGTTACTATATACAAATCTCGATCAGCACATACGGGAAATGACAGCTAAAGATGTTCCTTACCTCATTAGAGCGCACTTTGGTGTGGTGCCAGTCAACCCAAGCAGTATGTGCTTCTTGGCGCTAGTATAAGAACCAGTGAAAGCGGAGCAGTCAGTGTTCGAGTCCACATTTTCACGTCTTGGCGGCAGCGTTGTCCCACCCCCCAAGTTCGCACGCCCGGTGTCATGCTGGGGTCATCTTTAAGAGAATATACAGTGACAGGCAGCGCAGCAACTAAATATTCGACTTTTTTCCCGAAGACTAGGCTGGGTCCCTGGACCCCGGTTTCCCTCAAGCCATCACGCCCTGCTCACAGCCGTGCCACATAGTAGAGAACTGGAGGAGCCGTTCTTAATTAGGAGAGGACCTCGGAGGGATCCGTAGTACACCCCAGAGGCAGCAGCACTCTGAAAGAAATGTGGCAGAATGGAATGTCCCTCAGAAAGCCGCATGCACACTCGTCAGTTATCTTCCAGCCTTGGGGAGGTTGCTTCGGCTGCCCCTGCCTTCTACTGAGGTGGTAGTGGCTGCTTTCACAACTGCTCCTGCATGCTGTAGGGCAGCTCCTCCTCTCAGCTCGCAGTCCAGCCGATCAGAGCCCAGCCAGAGGATGAGGAGGGAGGAAAACAGCGCAAGGCGGCTGGAGTGCAGCGCCGACAATGGGAGGGGTGGAGCAGGAGGAGTGCTCTGCGCGTGCTGCCTTCAGTCTCGCGGATTCTAGCGCTGTTAGCAACGGGGCAGGCTGCCCGGGTGTGCTGCAAGGGCTCGCCTCGCGCGCGGTCACTGTGCCAGGAAAGCGGATCACCTTCACTGCGAGTTTCTTTGTGACATGTCACATTGTGGGCAGTGATTTAGTGCACTCGAAAGTCTGCTTTTACAGGAGAATTGTTGTCCCGTTATTTAGCTATGGCCAAAAATAAAACGTACGTCGTAGCGCTAGAGAAATGAAAATAAACGACTGATTGCATTCTCAAGTATAGTGCTCGAAATGCACAGCCTTTTTGGGAAATTGACCATATGGGGGATGAGTGAAATAGGTGTGGGCGGAGTCAGTGCCAGGCTTGTGGAGCAGTGAATGATAGGGGTCTCCCACACATCCTGAACACAACAAGAAGTTCAACTTTAGTGATTATTTTTTTACTTTGTAAACATGACAGGTCAGTAGGTCTGGGGTAAACATAGACAGGGGCATTGTTCGTCAGGGCTGGGTCAGAGTCAAATAAATCACAGGCCAGACCAGTAAGTAGCGTCAATGAGTGGGTCGATGGTGCTGCCCCGAGGCATCAACATGCCAGCCCACTAGGGTAAATGCCGAGTAAGTGTATTAATAGGTATATGGGACTGCGCTGAGACTGCCTCGTTCCAGGTCTGGAGGGAGGGGGGCTGGGTCACAGCCAGCCATATTTCCGTCGAGTAGGGCTGGGCAGAGTCAGTTGCATAGCAGGACGGTGGTACAGGCATTGAGCCAATTACATGCCAGCATGATACAGTGAGAGGCAGTCGTAAACCAAGCCAGGAGAGCTGGGCATGAGCAAGTTGCTAACCAGTTCTGTGGACCAGCTAGTGGGGATGGGGCAGTTCCAGCTGCATGCAGGGCACAAGTCCTAAAAAAAGAATTGGAGAGATTAACCTTGTTAGGCAGTATGCAAGTGACATCACGGCACGTGACATCACAGGAATTGACTCCACAGGAAGTGGCATCACAAGAAGTGATATCAGATCTTAAGCCCTCACGTATATTTTTAACAGGTCTGATTAGGTGCCCCCCGCGCCTAGGGGAGGGGCGCCCTTAGTTGCGCCACAAAATTGAGCCTCCTCCGGGGGGCTGGTTGAGGGGATCATATCTCTGGTGACGTATGCACTACACGTTTGGAAACCAAAACTTACCTTTTTGATATATAAGGCGGCGTCCCCGGGGTCTCATCCACTTTGTCTCCTATGCCTTGGACAACATAACCGGATTCCGGAAATTCTTGGGCCCCAGTGGGCGCTGAAGGGTGTCGAAAGTGAGGGGGAGTGAGTGTTACGTTGTGCGCGTACTATATCATGAGTACATTTGAGCGCATTTACAGTATACATGCAAAACCTCCTGATTTAAGCAGAAGATTCAAACTTTTGTAAGCTACACATAAAACATTGTTGCATTTTGTTAGCATAAAGCTTCCTTTACCCATGGACTGAACAAACTAACTTCACCGCCAGCCTACTCAACCAGGCATATTATACTATCTGCAGCACATTTCCATGTAGATGTGACTGCCTTAGCTGCCTGCCTGTGCTCTCCGGAAGTGAGACCACTCTACTATGTGAAGTATTCTTAGACCACTGACTAATTGTCAGTGAAATTGCTCTCCCACCCTCACAGCTCCACCATTGAGTGAGTCCCTCCCCGAGCCCCGGCACTCTTGAGTGTTGCTGGTGTTCGAGGCCCTCCTCCACCCGCAGGATCACCTGCGCCTCATCCCTGGTGGTCTAGTGGACCACTGTTCTCCTTTGCCTCGCTCCGCTCTCCTCTCTGTTTTTTTCACTCATTTTTTGCTTCTCTCTCTGTCTTTTATCATTTTTCTCATTTTTCCACTTATTTCCTTAGCCTCCCTGGTGGTCCAGTGGACCTCTGTTCTCCTTTGTCTCGCTCCGCTGTCCGCTCTGTTTTTCACTTGTTTTTCACCCTTTTTTAGATCGTTTCTGCACTTTTCTGCTTTCTGTGCTTTTCCTGCTTTCTGCCTTATTTCACTCTTTTTCTCCTTTCTTCCCCCCTTATTCCTCCTTTCCCGCCCATTTTTCCCCGCCGCTGCTGCCCCCGCGGCCCCTCCCCCCCAGCACGACCAGCGCGACCAATCCTGCTCCCCTCCCCGCTCCCGCCTCCCAGCTGTCCAGCCCTCCCCGACCCCTACTTAATGGCAGCTGCGTGCGGCTGCGCCAAAGGCAAGCCCGTCTGCGCCCGTCTGCGCCTGTCCGCAACCCAACCGCGACCAGCGCCAGGAACCCTGTATCTCCGCACCGCCAACGCTATGACCCGGCGGCACTCCACACACTCAACCCAGGCCACAACAACAACTGCAAGCTAGCGTCACCGGCCAACACCCATGGACCTTTCAGCTGTCACCGCTGCCGGCACACCTTCAGCACCACCAAGAACACGGACCCAGCGCAACCCACCCGCAAGAACACAACCGAACCGAAGACCCTGCAATGCATCCTCCTCAACGTCCGATCCCTCCACAAACACGTCACTGAAATCTGGGACCTCCCCGACAGCACCACCCCGGACGTAGCGTTCCTCACCGAAACATGGACCAACACCTCCTCGGGACCGGACATCGCCATCGCCATCCCCCAAGGATACAAGATCTCCAGGAAGGACCGCCCCACCCGCACGGGAGGAGGTATTGCCATCGTCCACAAATCCACCCTCCGCCTGAGCACACTCTCCGACGAGCCCACAGACCTGATGGCACACCTTCACTTCAAAATACTGGTCAGCCCCAACACCACACTCCGAGGAACCCTCATCTACCGACCCCCTGCACCCCGCTGACCTTTTGCCGAATCCATCACGGACATCACCTCCCCGCAGGCCATCGCACCCACCAATTACACCCTGCTGGGAGACCTCAACTTCCACCTCGACAACCAACTGGACCCCAGCACCACATCCCTCCTGGACAACCTCCACAACATTGGACTCCGCCAGATCGTGACCGAACCCACGCACTCAGCAGGACACACCCTCGACCCCCTCTTCACAACAGGAAACTCCATCACCTTCAGCCACACCACCGAACTCCCATGGACCGACCATCGATGCGTCCACTTCACCTTCAGAACACCCACCATCCACAGACACCAGCACCTACTCCCACGAAGAAACTAGACCAGAATCACCGACGACCAGCTAACCTCATCACTCAGCAACTCCACCCCTACCATTGCGGAAAATGACGACCCCAACGCCGCAGCCCGAACCCTGCACAGATGGATCACCGACAGCGCCAACATCTTAGCCTTCTCAAGAAAAACAACAACACCCACGCCAAGAAAGCTAGATGGTTTACCACCGAACTTCGAGAGTCCAGACGCACTTGCCGCCGCCTCGAAAAGGACTGGAGGAACACCAAATCCACAGAAGCCCACAACAACTTCAGAGCCGCCACCAAATTCCACCACCAACTCATCAGAAAAACGAGGAAAAAAGCGATCGAAGACAGAATCTCCACCCACGCGCACAACATCAAAGAACTCTTCAACATCATCAAGGAGTTCGCCCAACCTACCAGCGAGTCCACGACATCCCCCCTCACAAGACCTCTGCGACAAACTCAGCACCTTTTTCCACCACAAAATCAAGAGCATCTACGACAACTTCGACGAAGACAACCAACACACTGAACCCTCACCAACCACCCCCGACACCATGAAGCCACCAATCGACAACTGGACAGCCCTCACCATCGAAGACACACTGAAGACAATGAATTTAATCCACTCCGGGGCCCCACAGACCCCTGCCCCCACCACATTTTCAACAGAGCTGCCGACACCATTGCACCCATGCTCCGCCACACCATCAACCGCTCCCTTGCAACCGCTTCGTTCCCCGACGACTGGAAACACGCCGAGATCAACCCCCTCCGCAAGAAACTCTTGGCGGATTCCACCGACCTCAAAAACTACAGACCCATCTCCCTGCTCCCCTTCCCAGTGAAAGTCATCGAGAAAGCCATCAACAGCCAACTCGCCACATTCATTGAAGAGCACAACATCCTCGACTCCTCCCAATCCAGCTTCAGAAAAAAACCACAGCACGGAAACCGCCCTCCTCACCGCAACAGACGACATCCGCACCCTACTGGACAAAGGAGAAACAGCAGCCCTCATCCTCCTCGACCTCTCAGTGGCGTTCGACAAAGTCTCTCACCGTACCCTAATACGCAGACTCCACGACGCAGGAATTCAAGACAAGGCCCTCGACTGGATCTGCTCCTTCCTCTCCGGCAAAACGCAGCGGGTCAGACTCCCCCCTTTCCTCTCGGACCCTACACCAACCACCTGCAGAGTCCCCCAGGGGTCATCCCTCAGCCCTACGCTCTTCAACGTCTACATGGCTCCGCTTGCCTCCATCGTCAGAACCTACGGACTCAACATTGTGTCATACACAGACGACACCCAACTCATCCTCTCCCTATCCAACGAACCCAACACCGCCAGACACAACTTTCGAGAAGGCATGGAAACCATTGCCAAATGGAAGAAAAACAGCTGCCTTCAACTAAACACCAACAAAACAGAAGTACTCATCATGGGCCCACACCCCGACGCCTGGAACGACACCTGGTGGCCCCCCGCTCTCGGAAGTCCACCCAACCCCACGGACCATGCACGCAACCTGGGAATCATCCTGGACTCTGAACTCAAAATGGACCGCCAGATCAACGCCGTCTCGTCCTCCTGCTTCCACACCCTCTGCCTCCTACGTAAGACCTTCAAATGGATCCCCCTCGAACACAGAAAGACCGTCACTCACGCCCTGGTCACCAGCAGACTCGACTACGGCAACGCAGTCTATGCTGGAATAAACAAAAACCTCACAGGCAAGCTACAGAACATCCAGAAGGCCACCGCAAGACTGGTCCTCAACCTGCCAAGACACTGCCACATCTCCCAGCACCTGCGCACACTCCACTGGCTCCCCATCGAAGCTAGAGTCACCTTCATGATGCTCACCCACGCTCACAAGGCCCTCCACGACACTGGACCAGCATACCTGAACAGCCGACTCAAATTCCACGCACCCCAAAGGACCCTACGATCAGCCCAGCTCTCCTACGCCGTGGTCCCCTGCACCAGAAAGGCCAGATCAGGTGGCCGCTCCTTCTCCTTCCTTGCGGCCAGAGCCTGGAACGCCCTCCCGCTCCACCTCAGACGGACAACATCTCTCCCCATCTTCACAAGAAACCTCAAAACCTGGCTCTTCGACAGACCCCCTCCTTGATGGACTGGAACCTGCGAAACCCCCCTCCCCCAGCGCCTTGAGACCCTTATGGGTGAGTAGTAGTGCTTAACAAACGCGTGATTGATTGATTGACTCAGCCTTACCCACCTGCACTCATTCTAAAAGATTGGGGCTCATTTTTTAACAACAGACCATGACACAAAAGCGAGAGCGAAAGACAGAAAGGGAATAAAAGAGAGAACTAGGAAAACAAGGATGAATGCAGAAAAGGGGATGAAAAAAAGAACCTGGAAGAATAAGCAATTTTAGAGAAGGGAAAGAAATAGGTTATAACAACATTGGGGAGAGGATGTAGCCTTACGGCTAGAGCTGCCGACTTTGGAGCTGGGGAACCGGGTTCAAGCTTCAGCGTTGGCTCAGCATCCTGTGACCCTAAGAAAGTGTTTGGGGCTCTGAATTTATGTTTTCACAGATTACACACTGCCCCCCAAAATGTCACCTCCACATTTAGCAGCAGACTTTTCTCATGTTCTTATTGTTGTCATAACTACATCTAAACCACCCTCACATTCACCAGCGCAACCTCACAGCTCACCCTTGAATCAGTACCACCAGAATGCCCACATAAATAATGGACCATACATTTCAAAGTAAGAGGTCTCCGCTCTACAGCAAATTAAGTGTACGCCACACAGTATCCAAGGATTAGAAGTAAATGGTGACAAAGGTAACTCACAAGAAAAAGGCAAATGCAATTCCAGTCCAAATTAGCACTTTCAAGAAAATATGGGCGTGCCAAAGGAAATATGACTAGTTTGCATAGAAAACTACTAGATGTAGGAACAGCGAGAGACACCATAAACTATCACCAGTAATCAGAACTTATACTAGACTATGCTAGCTAATAAGACCTCTGCATATTCTAGGCATGTTACGCTGCCAATATAGTGCACCATAGACGGCCTACTTGTTTACAGTAACACTGACCTGTGGGCACACCTATTCAGGGCCGGACTGGGAACAGAAACCGGCCCTGGCAAACTGCTCAGCCACCCCCCCCCTGGGTGAGGGGGAGTGCAGCCAAGCAGTTTGCGAGGGCCGGTTTCGGCCGATTTTTTTACCGGGGGCAATATTGCCGACCCCCGGTAACAAAAACGGCCCCCCAGCGGCCCAACACCGTCCCCCACCCTAGCGGCCCACCGGGGAAACGCCCGGTGCCCGCTATGGCCAGTCCGGCCCTGCACCTATTCACTGTAACCTCATCCTGAAGGAGCCAGCCCTAGGTAAGCACACATGATCTTTCATTTCATAGGTAGCATAACTCTGAATTACATCAGTCTCCCAGACCTAAGCGCATCATAACAAAAAGGCTAACCTGTTTTATTGTGTTTTACTACAGTACATTGCAAACTTTGCAACATTGTTGCAGTAGATAGGTGTGAGATGGGCAAAAAACAAAAACACCCATACCTTGACAGGGTAACAGCTTGGCACAATTTAACACAGTCATATTTCCAGAGATACAAAACTACAACTTTCTTCCTTTTGGGGAACATAGCTCTTCAACATTTAGTGATTGAAACTGGTAAATAAAGCACACAATTTCAAGTGTTTGGAAATCATTTTTAGCTGTGGTGTGACAGATTTAGATACTTCTGCACAAAACTGAAATATTTGGGTCACGGAGGAGCAAGCAGGATTATGCAAGTGATGCAGCGGATACAATAAAAACTATTTTTCTCCCAGGTCACTTTTATCATCGGTCATCCAGGCGCGACTTATTTTTACATCCACATGACGATGGGGCCCATGACATCGCCTAGACACACACACACATACACTCACCTGGATTTTAAACTCCTAGGAGAAAAGAGCAAACTAAAAAACCACAAATGTTGTACCGCTGGAAGGAGCCGGGATACCTTTTACCATAACCTATCAATTATTATTTCTTTTATAAGGTAATCCTGCTCATTTAGTCGATGGATCATCTAGTAGGTCTTAGTTAATAGTGATTAGAACCAGCTAAATCACAATAACTTATTACTAATTTTGCAAACATTTAGTAAATAATCACTGAGTCATTTGGTTTAAGAATCTTAAAGTTTATATAATTTTAAAGGCATGGAAAAGAATTTAGACTTTATTATTCAATTATTCATACATTTATTAAGTCAAAAATTTATTAAGCAAAATCAATTTTATTGCAGAAAGGAAATTTTGTCATGAGGAAAATCCTAATTAACCTACCTATCTTCCTAATTAAGCCTAATGATTTCTAAACTAAGTTTAAAGTTGTTAAATAAAATGATTCTCATACTCAACTGGAAAATAAAGACAGCAACAGAAACTTCAGCTCGTCAGCATCAGCTACCGCAACCCGTCCCATCTAACAGTCTCTCAGCAAAATGGAATGGCATGGAATGGAGTACCCCTCCCACTAAGAGTAGGCCTACTTATACCCTAATTCTAGCTTTGCTAACTAAATTGTTGCAACATTAATAACGCGCCTCATTTTCATTGGTCAAGTCCGGTTTCACCATTTCATTTCAATCTATCGTCCCAGATCAGACCAGTTTCTTTGGAATGCATAAGTTCATTTACTTTCTCACAGTTCATGTCATGTTTCCATCCGCTTCGATCAGTACATTTGTAACTTCTTTCGATACATTCGAGAACTCTGCAGGCATTGTCCTTTCTCTTAAAACCGTTTCCCACGATTCTTTGCTGATCACCACGGCACATTATCAGTTCAAATAGGTCACATCAGCCTTGACCATTTCTTGCATCCTAGCCTTTCAGCACCATCACGTGGTCAGTCTTTCTCCAGCTTTTTCTCCCTCATCATGTATATTTTCCAGCGCGTGCGCACTCTAGTAAACGGCAGCCATTTTATATCGCCACTCGATTAGACTCAAAAGCACTATTTAGAAATAAACAAAACATAATTAAAATAGAGAAACATAGCCTTTTCGTTTCCCTCCCGTCTTCTACGTACCCCAATTAGTCATTACCTAGCAGAAAGCAACATTTAGGCTGTTCCTTACTTACCATCACTATTGTTTTTGCAACATCACGTTTTATTTCTATAAAGCACAGATCATGCATTTATTATTTAATTAGTACGCAATTATTTTATGTTTTAATTAGACACACAGACATTTGTAAATAGATTATTCAGCACACATACTTGCGTGTTACCTTTCCCCCACATACATTGTTGATTAATACATTTAAACGAACAAGTTCATTAATTAATTATGAAATTTGTTAGGGGTTAAAATTTTTCATTTACTCTGCTCCATCAACTCCCCCTTTGGTGATTTTTAAATCACCACATAAAACCCAAGTTATACTTCTTTTCAGGCAGCATATGTCTTTCATCCTTTTGCTTTTTGTTAGTTATACATCTGTGTCCATCTCATCTTGTCTTCTTGTCTCCTTGTACATACTCTCTTTCATTTCCTCTAATTCAATTTCACCCATTTCTCTCTCTCTTTCTTTCATTATTCTGTTATCTCTTTTTATCTTATTTTGTCTTCTTTTTCTTTTTATACATGTTATTACTATTTTCAGTATCATAACTAATATTATTGCTACAGTTGCTATTATTATAACTTTCCCTATCACTAGTCTACTCATTCTTGTTAACCAATTTGCTACTGAAGAAAAACCTTTACCAAGTTTTCCAAGGACACTTTCAACCTCCAGTGGAACTAGTTCTTTGTGCAAATTTGTAATATTTGTGATATACTTTTGTATACTTTCACTTTTATCAGGAATGTAAGTGCAACAATGTTGGACTTTCAGCATTCCACAGACTCCACCCTCTTTTGCCAAAAGAATGTCAAGGGCAAGCCGATTTTGCATCACCATAGCTCTCAAGGCAACCATTTCGGTATTTACCATCAAGAACCCTCCCGCAGTATCTGTAGACAAACAATCTACTACTGTGGATAATTTCCGAATTTTAAATGCATTCAAAGATATTCCCACTGCTGGTATCAATGCTCCAAAAATATCACCTACAATTTCTGAAAAACTTTCCTCTTTCTACGTGTAAAGCTATTAATCATCTTGTATGTTCCTTTTTCTTCTCTGTCCATATGAAAGATTTTTGGAAAGACCAGGCCTACATAACAAGTTCCATACCAATGGTCCGGTAACCTGTAATAAGCTCTATTCCCACAAATATAATAGATACCTGGAAATATTGGATCTTTTCCACCTTTGAATCCCCATCCTCCCAAAATTTGGTAATTGTCATGGCAGATACTGGAACCTACAAAATAATTGTCATAGACTGTCTTATTTCTTCTAATACACAACTTTCCTGTTTGCGGCCAATCTAATGTCATTGCTGCATTTATCCTTTTCCCTTCATGATTCCCTTCCTCAAATGTCCATAGATGTGTTCTTTTCTCTTCTATTGCTTCTCTTTGAAATTTCACTCTTCTTTCTTCAACCATTTCTAAAAATACCCTTTCTTCTTTCTTTAGCTCACAGGTAAGGTTGTTTTTAACTATTTCTTCTAATGTTAAAATTCTATGCTCTAAAAAGAATTCACCTAGAGTTTTCGCTTGTTTTACTTTGTTTAGTTCTGGAACTACGGGAACATTTGCAAAAATCTTATCTATGTCAGTGTAATAAAATTCTAATCTACCTGTTTTATAAAACAAACTTGCTATGACACTACATGTTATTCCATAAGTTAGAGGTAGGTGATGATAAGTCACACCTTCTGTCACTGATGCAGGCAACTGCATACAAACATAACAATCTCTCACATCCATTGTCTCTACATACTCATACAACAATTTTGTAAAAACATTTTTAGAAAAATCTGTTACTGACTTATCCTTATGTAATTCTGCACTACTTCTTAAAATAACTGGTTCTTTAATATTAGTTTCTTTTTCTGGTTTAGTATCATTCTTTGCTTCTACTACAGCTATACTAATAGGAATTGTGATTGCCAAAACTATCCATACTGTCATTAATAATCCTGTACAAAAGCAGCACATTTTACACCATCTTTTTAGAAAATCACATTTATCTCTTCTATCTCTGGTATTCTCCATTTTTGTTTTTATAACTTGTAAAATTTCAGAAAAGTGTGTCACTACACCTCAGAAAGAACTTAAATGCCACTCTGCATTCAAAAAGTCTTTGCTTGGTACTTTCTTTTAATTCCTTTCAGAATTCTTTCGTTGTCACATCCGGTGATTTGTCATATCCAGTAAAACTGTCACATCCGGCAGAAGAACTTTAAGTCTTCACTTCAGGTTTGTTGCACTTCACCTTTACCCATTCGGTTTCTTAGTCTCGGGTTCTCGTGAGTGTTTATTTCTTCTTTGTAATCAGTTAGAGCAATATATAGCCATTCAGGTGACTTGTATTTTGAGTTCACTTTCTTTATTCTTTTCGATTTCTGCAATCGTTTTCCACCTTGTTTTTCTTGCTCTTTCTGACTCGTTATTTCGTTCACTTGTTCAGCACTGTTTCCACCTGTTTTTATTATTCTGTATCTCAATCTCCTTATATTGCTGGGCCAATTGTCTCCTTTTCTTGGCCTTTTGGCTTCACTTTCTTTTTCTCCTCTTTCTGATTTCCAGTTTCTTTTTCTTGATTCTGATCTCGTTTTCCCTTCTTCTCCACTTTCTTCAGATTCTGTTTCAACTCTCTAAGAATTGTCTCTTATTTTGAAACTTATGATCTCACTTTCTTTTACTTGTGGTTCGGTTCTTTCCTTTTGCTCATCTAATTCTGTCCCTCCTCGGGGTTCTTCCGAATTGGTGTTTAACTCACTCTCTGCTTCTAATTTTCCCTGTTCTTTTGTTTTACTGTCTGTCCCTATTGCTCCTCGGGGTTCTTCTTGATTTTCTAGCTTTCTACTTGACACTTTCCCTTTATCATCTATTTTTATCAATTTGGAAAGATCCTCACCATAGCTTGTACTTGGTTGTTCATTTAGATCATTTTCTTGTTCATTTTCTTCTCTAATTGTTTCAAATCTCCAAGTTCTCCTTCGAAATTCTTCACAGTTTTCAACTGAATCGTCAGATCCTGAACTTGTGTCAGATATTTCCAGATGTCGACTTACAGGTCGATCTTCAAGTTCTGGAATTTCTGCAATTTCTCCTTCTTCTTCTTCTTCTTCTTCTTCTATTGAGGCACTTGTAGTTGGGTTTTCCAGATGTCGACTTACAGGTCGATCTTCAGGTTCTGGCACCCTGTTTCCTCTTCTTTCTGTTTCAGATGCTGAACTGTCATCCCACACTTCCAGATGTCGACTCACATGTCGATCTTCAGGTTCTGGAACTCTGATCGTATGGCTGGCATGGACCCAGTTTTTCACTCCTGCACACTTGATTGCAGTCGTTGTCACTAGGATCACTTGTTGTGGCTCATCCCAACGAGGAACTAGACAGTTTCTTCTTCGGTGGACTTTTATGCGGACCCAGTCTCCTGGATTCAAGTCGTGGGCTGGTTTTCTTTCAAGAGTGGTCGCATCCGGTCCAACCTGATGAAACACAGAACGCACCACATCATCCAGTCCTTTGCAATAATCCAGTACTAGATCATCAGTTATAGTCAGTAATTTGTTGACAGGTACTTGTGCTTGTCTCATTGCTCGTCCCATGATCACTTCATGAGGACTAAGTCCAGTTTTCTTTTCAGGAATACTTCTGATGGTCATCAGGACAAGGGGCAGTGCATCGGGCCATTTGAGTCCTGTAGCTTGACACATTTTTCCTAACCTGTTCTTAATTGTTCCATTTATTTGCTCTACTACCCCAGAAGCCTCTGGTCTGTATGCACAATGCAGTTTCTGTTTAATACTTAATGCTTCACAAATTAGTTGAATCAGCTCATTTTGAAAATGTGTTCCTCTATCTGTCTCAATCGTGACTGGAAAACCATACCTCGGAATGAATTCTCGCAGCATAAGTTTTGCTACTGTTATTCCATCATTCCTTCTTGTCGGGTATGCCTCCACCCAACGAGAAAACAAACAGACGACCACTAGAACATATCTTAGTCTGTTACAAGGGGGCATCTCAATGAAATCTAATTGCATTCTAGTGAATGGACCTCCTTATCGTCCTATTGTTCCTAGACTCACTATTGTTTTTCTTCCTGGATTGAACTGCTGACAAATAAGACATCTTTGACAAAGACTTTCAGCTATGGCTCTGAATTTTGGGTTATACCATGTTTGTCTAAAAAGTCTGATCATTGCATCTCTCCCAATATGAGCTTGTCCATGGTACATCCGTGCCATGTCTGAAATCATGCTATCAGGCATAACTGGTCTTTCATCTCTGTAAACCCACACACCATTGTTTTCATGTCTCCTACATCCTGCTTTTATCCATGTATCTTTTTCTCCATCACTTGCAACTTCCTGTAACTGTCTCACCTCATCCCATGTCTCGACAGTGTTAGTAAAAAGCAAAGGAGAAGAAATATGCTCCCTTTCTCGAGTCTTATTCAGGGATACCATGTTCTCTGCACAATATCTGGCTATCTCGTCGGCGTAATTATTTCCGACAGTTATGTAATCTTCATTTTTCTTATGTGCTTTGCATTTCACTACAGCTATCTGTCTCGGCAGCTGTATCGCCTCGAGCAGTTTTTTCACAAAATCTCCATTTCTGATAGGTGATCCTGCAGATGTCAAGAAACCTCTTTGTGACCAAATCTGACCGAAGTCATGCACTATGCCAAAGCCGTACTGGCTATCTGTCACAATCGTAACTCGTACATTTCTTCCCAATTTACATGCTTGAATCAAAGCAATCAGTTCTGCAACTTGGGCAGACCTTATTCCTTTCAGACAAGACGCTTCCATTACAGTCGCTACTGTACAACCTGCATATCCTGCACTTAAAACTCCTTCTCCTGTTCTCAAGCATGAGCCATCCACAAACAGGACATAATCTGATTCTTTTAAAGGCTCATCTTTTATGTCAGCTCTTGGTTTTGTGCAATATTCCAGCACGTTCAGACAATCATGATCTACTTCATCTTGTTCAATTATACTGTCTCCATCTGGTAAAGATGTTGAAGGATTTACATTTGTACATCTGTCTATGGTCACATTTTCTGCACTCAAAATTACTTTTTCGTACTTAGTCAGCCGACTATGTGTCATGTACTGTGTTTTTGTTCTTGTCAAAAGAATTTCAACAGAATGGGGAACATATACCCTCAGTGGATACCCAATCACTATACCTTCACTTTGTTCCAGACTTACACAAGTAGCAGCAACAGCTTTCAAACATCCAGGCAACGCTTTTGCTATTGGATCTAAAACAGCTGAAAAATAAGCAATTGGTCTCTTCATTGTTCCATGTTTTTATACCAGAACTGAAAATGCACATCCGTCTCTTTCACTGCAGTACAACTCAAAATCCTTGTCATAGTCAGGCATCCCCAAAGCAGGGGCCTCACACAATTTCTTTTTCAGTTCTTTGAAAGATTTCATTTCTTCGTCATTCAACTCAAAAGGATCTCTAACATCCTTCTTAGTCAGTTTTTGTAATGGCTTAGCAATCAATGAGAACCTACTTATCCATTGTCGACAATATCCAACCATTCCCAGAAACATTCTTACTTCTCTTTGCGTCATTGGTGCTCTCATTCCTTGAATCATTTTTATTCTCTCAGTTGTTACTTTTCGCACTCCTTTCTCAATTTTATGCCCTAAATATTGGACTTCTTTTTGACAAAACTGCAATTTTGAGGGGGACACTCTATGTCCTCTTTTCTCTAGATGGTTCAGTAAAGCAATTGTATCACTGACACATGCTTCTTTTGTCTTCGATGCCACCAACAGGTCATCGATATACTGCACCATCACTGACTTTTCTGGTATTTTTAAATCTTCCTGGGATTTCTTTAGAATCTGATTAAAGATTGAGGGGCTTTCTGTATACCCCTGAGGAATTCGGCACCATGCCAAAATACGCTCTCCGAACCGGAACGCAAATAATGGCTGGCTATCTGGATGTAAAGGAATAGAGAAAAATGCGTGACATAAATCTATCACGGTGTACCACTCAGCTTCGTGTGGAATTTGATATAGAATTACTGCAGGGTTTGGCACTATTGGACAACAAGGCACAACTATTTTATTGACCTTTCTTAAATCCTGTACTATTCTATATGTTCCGTTTGGCTTTTTCAATCCCATTATAGGTGAATTACATGGACTGCTCATTATTTCTTTCAAAATTCCCTGTTCAATCATTTTATTTATTACAGGAGTTATTCCTTCAATTATTTCTGGAGTCAATTTATACTGTGGCGTATTTGGGTAAATTATTCCTTCTTTTACTGTGATTTTTACGGGATCTACTTCTTTCATCAATCCAATATCTTCTCCTGTAAAATCCCACACATTTTCTTTCACTGTCTCTTTTAGCTCTTTTGGAAGCTTTTCTGCATCAAATGCAGGAAACAAACCATTCATTTCTGGTTCCTGATTCATCAGTGTCACTTTATACAATACATCTTCATCTGGGGTCTGAAATCCAATTCCATCTGGCGTACAATAAATTATGCAGTTCATTTTGCACAAAAGGTCACGACCTAAAAGATTTACGGGACTACAGTCGCACACTACAAATCTATGCATTTTACTGAAAGGACCAATTTTTACTTCCACTAATTCAGTAAGTGGTGTTTTAATCTGCTGATTCGCTACTCCAACTACTTGGATATATTCACCTGAGAGAGGAAGGTTTGGAATTTCCACTGACCTAACAGTAGAACGGGTAGCTCCAGTATCGACAAGGAATGTTACATTTGCACCATTCACTTCTCCATCCACAAAGGGACCAGACTGATCTACCTCTAGAGTTGCGCCAAGTACGCACTCTTCTCCCTCTCCTCGGCACCGTCAGAAACTTTCATCCGACTCATCCTCACTCTGACGCAACCAATACTGAGAAATATTAGCTGCCTGCGGCAACTGTGTTACCTGCTCTCCTCCATAGAATCCTGTTTCTGTACTGTATCTCTGCTGGTTAACACTGTTGGGAAGTGGTGGTTGTGGCACCTGACCTTGTTGAACAACTACCTCATTCTGCACCTGTGGATTTAATGATTGATTTTCCGGATTAGGTTTAGGCGGGAACTTACACTCGTTTCTCCAATGCCCTATCTTTCCGCAATTATGACATGGCCATTTTTTCTTTGCCTCTTCTAGACTCATTTGACCTTTCCCTTTACCTATGTTAGGTCGGGTTTTATTCTGTCCTGTTTCATTCCCACCATTATTCAATTGAGCTTCCTGTTTCTCTGCCACTTTCACCTGTGCCCACATTGCCTTCTCTTTCAATTTACGTTGTCTACTCTCAATATCATCACTACAATACTTAGCATACCTCAGCACTTCGTCTACAGTGCCATTTTGCCAGTTAATCATATGCTGTTTAATCATTTCACTTATCTCCGGTTTCAGTCCATACACAAATCTATATACAAAATGACTCATATCCTTTTCACTCAACTCCTCATAACCACTATACTGCTTGAAAACCAACAACAATCGCTCATAGTAGGCATGTACGGACTCCTTACTTTCCTGTGTAGTTCTGTCTATTTTTACCCAATCTGTCTCTTTAGGAGGAATCTTATTTTTCAAAAAGGTAATCACCTTATCATATTTCCGCATCACCTCAGGACCTGGAGCTCCTGTTTTTGGATCTCTTGGATACTCTGTAGTTGGCCAGTCAACTGTAATCTTACATTCAGTCCACAAATCAGTTGGCACTACTATGTCAAACAATCCATCTAAATCTATCCACAACACCTTTGAAACCTTCACAAACCTCTCCACTTGTCGGTACCATTCAACTGGTTTCTCTCTCAGCTTCGGGAAGTCATTTGTAAATGACAGTATATCCTGTCTAGTCCAGGGAACATGCACATAATTACCACCTGGAGTCTCTCTCATAGGGTATTCCTTTACAACAGGCTCCTTTTCAGTAACCATATAAGCTAAAGAAGCTTTGTCTGTGGTTTTCTCATATTTCTTTGACCACCTGACTTTCCATCTATCCACATCACCCCATTTTCTCAATAAAACAATCAACTCTTTTATCTGCGTCAATCTTCCTGCTGTGTTCAAGTTCTCAATATCTTTTTCACCAAAATCCACTCTATACGGCTTCTGCAATGTCTTCACTTTTGTAAAATCTATTCCAATTTCACTTGCTACCTCTTCCAATTTGTCATGTAAATTTCTAGCTCTCCATGTAATACTTTTACATAAAAACATAATCTCATCATCCTGGCAATTTTTTAGTTTTTCTGTACCAATCGTTCCCAAAATTAATTCTTCCATGTCAATTTTTAACCTAATTACATCTAATGGTTTTTCTTCTGGTTCTTTCATTTTAAACGTCTTCATCCATTCATTTAATTCATCAGGAGTCGGACCTATAGGCGTATTATTTAGTTCTATCCAATTACCACTCTTTTCAGGTGTCACTGTTGCAGATTCTGTTACCATAGGCATTTTATTACCATTATACTCATTTACTGTCAAATTTGTAGGTGGACTTGGTCTATAAGCACTAGCCAAATTACTTGTACTTGCACTTGGTTCCATCCCTTCTCTTTCTCTCTGAAATTGTGAATTCATAGGAATCACTAATGAGCGTTCATCAATTTTCTGATTCTCAAAAACTGGTATTACTGGACCTATTGTTACGGGTACAGTTACAGCTTCCATGTTTTTCGTTAATTCTCTAATTTTCTCAGTCAGCTCTTTTGTCGTTCTTGCTAATTCAGTTGCATTGTCACTTTCTACTCCTTCATTTTGTAAAATTCTCATTTGATCTTGTGACCTATTTATTTCAACTCTTCTTTCAGGACTTTTATTTCGCACAGTCTCCATAGGCGGCGCATTAGGTGTCACCACTGTAGAACTCTGCTGATACGGAGGGGGATTTCTATTTAAAATATCTTCCAGCAATTCATCATCTGTTTCACTCCCATGCATATATTTTTCCCTCTCCATATGTTTCTTTTTCTCAGTACGTTTTCTCTTAGTTCCTTCCTCAACTGTAAAAGCCGGAAACAAACCTCCTGTCATGTTAGCACACCTCCATCGTTTTATTCTATCCTCATGATTTATTCCCCACATTCTTCCAGGTATAAACTCATGATTCCTCAAACCTCTGAATCTCTCTCGCTCATACATCTCATCTTCCCATTCCGTCAACGCTTCAAACTGTGTCGGTCTAGGTTCTAATTTTGTCATCTTTTCTCTCAAGTTCCGCAATACCGCTACATTAAATGAACCATTCTCAGGGAAAGCCAATGCTCCATCATTCTTTGTATACTTTGCCCAATTTTCTAACCATATGCATGTATGATATCCATATTTCAACATCATATGCGAAGCAGGCGATTTCGGCGGAGGAATTATTTGTCCCTCTCTAGTCACAACCTTTTGTCTTTCTTAAAGAAATCTTTAATTTTCGTCATCCATGACGTTTTCTTCCTTTCATACTCATGATACGACATATTTTCAATCGGTTTTCTCTCAAAAACAATCCGAAATTCAGCACTGTTCCGTGTACGGAACTTCAGCCAATCAAAGCGCGACTCACACCAACACACCAATCAGACCGGTTTCCTTCTTCCGCGCACCAACCAATCCCAGCGCGGCACTTGTCTACGTCACTCCAGTCTTTGCGTTCACGTGACTAGCACACTATCCAATCCTAGCGCGGCACTGTCTACGTTACTCCTGCTCTTTACCCCTCCTTTACAAAAATTATCGGCAATTTTCTTTTCAATGTTTCTTCGTTAGTTACAACATTTAAAACAATTCCATAGTCTGATTCGCTAAACAAAAGTGACAGCTTTGTCCTTTTACACAAGAATCCTGTATTTCCAGTAGGCAGCGCTTACCTCTACCCTACCACAGAATTATTAACTTTCGCCGATAAAGTAGCACTTCCCTCTACCTTACCCTTCTTTCAAGCAAACAGTTAACCCGTTTCTCTGGGGATAAAACACATGTGGAGACTATACTGCTCCTGAGAATTAAGGCCAGAGTTTCACAAGAAAACGTGATTTGCTATCTCACTTACACACCTTTCGTACAGAAAATCCCTAACATAACACAACCTGTGTTATTACCAAAATGAATTCAGACCATGTACCAATTCCATGTGACTTCTCTTGCCACATGTGTTCCACTTCCTACATCCCAGAAGCGTGAAAACTCACATATAACATAACGCAACTCAACATATAGTGTTAGTCATAAAATAATCAATAATCAATAATCAATAATCACCAAACTAATCTGTAGAAACCATAACTCTGCTACCAAGAAATCTGATGCAGCGGATACAATAAAAACTATTTTTCTCCCAGGTCACTTTTATCATCGGTCATCCAGGCGCAACTTATTTTTACATCCACATGACGATGGGGCCCATGACATCGCCTAGACACACACACACATACACTCACCTGGATTTTAAACTACTAGGAGAAAAGAGCAAACTAAAAAACCACAAATGTTGTACCGCTGGAAGGAGCCGGGATACCTTTTTACCATAACCTATCAATTATTATTTCTTTTATAAGGTAATCCTGCTCATTTAGTCGATGGATCATCTAGTAGGTCTTAGTTAATAGTGATTAGAACCAGCTAAATCACAATAACTTATTACTAATTTTGCAAACATTTAGTAAATAATCACTGAGTCATTTGGTTTAAGAATCTTAAAGTTTATATAATTTTAAAGGCATGGAAAAGAATTTAGACTTTATTATTCAATTATTCATACATTTATTAAGTCAAATATTTATTAAGCAAATTCAATTTTATTGCAGAAAGGAAATTTTGTCATGAGGAAAATCCTAATTAACCTACCTATCTTCCTAATTAAGCCTAATGATTTCTAAACTAAGTTTAAAGTTGTTAAATAAAATGATTCTCATACTCAACTGGAAAATAAAGACAGCAACAGAAACTTCAGCTCGTCAGCATCAGCTACCGCAACACGTCCCATCTAACAGTCTCTCAGCAAAATGGAATGGCATGGAATGGAGTACCCTCCCACTAAGAGTAGGCCTACTTATACCCTAATTCTAGCTTTGCTAACTAAATTGTTGCAACATTAATAACGCGCCTCATTTTCATTGGTCAAGTCCGGTTTCACCATTTCATTTCAATCTATCGTCCCAGATCAGACCAGTTTCTTTGGAATGCATAAGTTCATTTCCTTTCTCACAGTTCATGTCATGTTTCCATCCGCTTCGATCAGTACATTTGTAACTTCTTTCGATACATTCGAGAACTCTGCAGGCATTGTCCTTTCTCTTAAAACCGTTTCCCACGATTCTTTGCTGATCACCACGGCACATTATCAGTTCAAATAGGTCACATCAGCCTTGACCATTTCTTGCATCCTAGCCTTTCAGCACCATCACGTGGTCAGTCTTTCTCCAGCTTTTTCTCCCTCATCATGTATATTTTCCAGCGCGTGCGCACTCTAGTAAACGGCAGCCATTTTATATCGCCACTCGATTAGACTCAAAAGCACTATTTAGAAATAAACAAAACATAATTAAAATAGAGAAACATAGCCTTTTCGTTTCCCTCCCGTCTTCTACGTACCCCAATTAGTCATTACCTAGCAGAAAGCAACATTTAGGCTGTTCCTTACTTACCATCACTATTGTTTTTGCAACATCACGTTTTATTTCTATAAAGCACGGATCATGTATTTATTATTTAATTAGTACGCAATTATTTTATGTTATAATTAGACACACAGACATTTTAAATAGATTATTCAGCACACATACTTGCGTGTTACCTTTCCCCCACATACATTGTTGATTAATACATTTAAACGAACAAGTTCATTAATTAATTATGAAATTTGTTAGGGGTTAAAAATTTTCATTTACTTTGCTCCATCACAAGTCAGTCCTTATTTGAAGTGAAAAGTGAACAGTTGCAGCATCTGCCTGCCACCCACGCATCAACCTAATTTGCCAAGAATTAAAGACAGAGCATTAACTTTTGATGTAAAATAGGAGAAATAAAGATATGTCCATCTAATGGCTGAAATGAAGAATGTAAAAGGAGAACACTTGGGATCAATACCGGCTTCCCAGCTTGACCAAATTCTGTGATCCTAGGCAAATCTCTCTTGTGTTTGATTTAATAGCTGTAATGTTGTACCATGTATAAAAAGAATCTAGGATGAGGGGTAGGAGGAACCAAATAGGTTCACGGCCGGGAAGAGATGTTTGATGAAAGTTTGACTACAAGGTCCACCTGCCTCCTTACCCTCATGGAGCTCTAAATAAGATGCTACTAATAAAATACTAACATAGCGAGCAAATGGGTCAGTATGTATGGCATGTATGAGTATGTTGAATGGAAGTTTCACAACTGAATGCAAACAAATAGGATACTAATGGGATCCTTGTGAGGTCCTGATGTAAGCAACTAACTCGGTGAGGCATTGGTGTGATGGCTGAAACATGTTGACCCAGGGTTACAGAGGATACTAGTTTCCTTAGTGCATCCCCAACTATTTATAACTCTGTCAGTGTGCCATTATTTTAAATTTAGGATCCCACCCACTAACCAAAGAGCTTCCAAGGTTGAGCCCACCCAGATACATTAGGTATCTGACGAGGACTCCATGATGAAGCATTCCACTTGGAATTCCAGTGGGTGAGAGCCCTTTTAAGACCATAGGGGGATCCACCTGGGCTGGTATGGAGAGATAGGCCAAGCATGGTAGGGGCTCGCGCCTGTTGTTTTTCTATTGTTGGGTGTTTGGGAAGGTGAGCAAACTCTGTGTCACTTCTCACTCACTCCTTCTTGGAATATAATAATAAGAATCTAAGCCACAAATATAATGCATTTGACACTTGACTTTCATGTGGCTTCTACCTGCCAGCCACATTCTAACCTCATGCACGAAGAATTAAAGACAAAACATTGACCTTTGATGTGAAATAGGTGAAATAAAGAGATGTCTATTTAGTGGTTGAATTGTACAAAGTGAATGCAGAAAATCCATGTGCTGCCCATGACCTCCGTATGCCATGTGGGGGCCGCGGGGATGACTGAGGGCTGTCGCCCTGGTGCATGAATCTATCGAGAACAGGGCCGTCGCGCCATGCAAAGCTGTGACCTGAAGGGGCCGGTTCCCTGTGTAAGCTGTCAGAAACCCCATATGCCAGGAGGGGGACCATGGTGAAGTGAGATGGCTGTCGTCCTGGAGCAGCGTGCAGCTTGGAAGGAGAAGCAAGCCATTACTCACAGAGGAAGAGCAATGATTCAACTACCCAACAATCCAGGAGGACCCAAGACCTGCCGCCGGATTCAGGGAGGCTTTCCACATAGGTGGAGAAGTGTGAGGACACCTGCAGCCTCTACTGTAGCATCCAGTCTTCTGCTCTCCGCCGCACCACATACACATGCCAGGGCACTCAGAGCCTCCACACCAGCTCTAGCAGGTAAGACTGAATACTGGACCACCAACACTGGGCTTGCTCTGACTGAAATACTACAGCGTGGAGGCACTTTGACTTTCTCAAAGCCATCATGGAGCTTCTAAGACTTAAACTCACTAGCGGGGCCTAGCTGGAATGCCACCTCATATACATTTGTGAATAACCTCAATCCTTTTACAGGGAATTGGAACTTGAGAGCTGATTTAAGGAAAACTAGTGTGCCTGCCTTTATAAGACTGCGCATATCATTTACACAAAAAATACGTGGGTGGATGTACGGAAACACCAATGCACCACCAATGTAAAACCTACCGGACAGATGGTAATGCAAGGCAGCACAATGGGCTGCTTGGGTTTTTTTTTTTTCCTTTCCCAAAGCTACGGAAAAACTATCATATGAGGCTATTTCCTCTTTGTATTTGTGTGCTGCAGAATGCAGCATACTTGCAAAGAGGAAAAAAGAGGAGAAATTGATATATTTCTCCTTGTTACTCCACATCAGGTAGACTCACCAGTTTAGTGCAAACCTATGTTTACAAGTCTTTGTAAAGATGGGTTTGCATCAAAATACATCAATGGATGCACAGGAACACCCTAGCACCACCCATGTAATACCTATCTGATGTAAGGTAATGCAAGGCAGGGCAATGTGCTGCCTTGCGTTAGGTTTTTTTTTTACCTACCCACACAAACAGGATTTGTGTGGTACTGTAAATCCCAAAATAGATTTTACATCAGGGTTGTGCCAGAAAAGTGACTCAACCCTGTCACAAAATCTGGGCCTCAACTTATAATTTTTTTTTTTTAAAAACTCTGCCACAAAGAAAATGGAAACATGGAGAAAACTGACAGTCAATCTGTTCTGCTTAATAGGTTGCAAACATTATATTTTGAAATATCATATGGGGTTAAAGCACCTGCTGCAGAGATCTGTGTGTTCCCACTAAATCTGAGTGAATAATTATGGTAAGGTAACCCTGGAGGTTAATGCACTTAGGAAAGATCTGTGTTTTCTCTAGCCTCAGTTTTGACTCAAAGTAGCATAGATGGTTAATGTGTCTCCTGAAAAGCATATCATGTAAAAAGACAAATGATAGATTTTATTTTATGTAGATAGGTAAGTGGGTTACTCCTTTGAACACAGAGATCCTTATGTTACTTGCAGGTGCATTGTAATCCTTCTAATATAGCACAGTGAGCCACGAAAGATGTGACTTCTACACCTTGTAACCCCCCACAGTTTTATGTAACACATATTGTACATTGATTTACAAATGTATATGATTATTGTATATGTAAAATGTATGTGTGATGTAAAGCGCTCTGACACCCTGCATTGGGATGAGTAGCGCTATACAAGAAAAAATAGTGATATTTAAATTATTTCAATGCCTCCTCATGGGTAGTAAGCGCTATATAAATGAAATTTATTTTGTGTAAATACTAGGAAAGATCAACACATCTGACATCCTTACAATGCAAGTGTATCTCCTAAACAGGGACTGAACAAAGTGAAAAGCTGCCTTTCTTAAGTATGTGCAAAGTGCTAACAAGGTGTGAGCCTTTGTTTTCCCTCGGCTGCATTTGCATCTAGGTGTGAGCCTCCTGACTTCCCCCAGCCAGGAGACTCGGACAGAAGGAGGCCTGATGACCCCTCGGATTCGGCCTTTGTTATTGGCCCAGTTGGAGTCTGAAACAAGAGAGCCCCCTACCGCTTGCACGTCGTTGCAGATCAAAAGCACATGATGTGCAGGCCCTGCAGAATGTGTCCCAGTGGTTGAAAATTACACCGAGACGAGTTCAGCACATTTTTCAGTGGGGCCCAACTTCTTGGCAGGGTGGACAGCGTCCACCCTGTGAAAATAGTGGGTGGATGCCGTCCACCCACGTGTACCCCCGACTTGTGCCCTGGCTGAATACAAGATCAACTGGGCAGGGACAGAGCCAGTCCCAGGAGGCCTAGCCAGCGGGGCTTGGGTGTGAGCCTGTTGTATCTTAGGTTCCAGGGTAATTCGTGGTCATGGGTGTAGGAACTGTGGGGAAAGGAGGGGATCCGCCCCCCCCCCCCTAGATTTTTGAGTCAATGTGTTTTTGAGTCGATGTGGAGAGGAGAGACTACTTAGCAGCCGGCCAGGTTTCACTTGATATCTTATGGCTGCATGGCAAAACAAAGAAAATCAGAATCGTGCCTCTGCAGGACCCCAAGCTATTCAGAAGTGTCCAAGGGCAGGAAGACGCATGTGAGCTCACAGGTTTGTGCAACCATTGCCAGAGGTGCACAGAGAGCAGAGAGTGCACGATGAGGCTATTGTTCGTTGAAATGAAGGTCTGCACATTTTGGCTAATTACTACCCATTTGAAATAATCCTTGCACCAGTTTTCAACTTCCTATATATCCTAGACAATTCCAGGAAGTCGGACATTTACTAACAAGCACAAGGTTAAGCCTAGTTGTGTAAATGTACCACTTTTCTTTCTTCTGATTCTTTTATCAGACCCTAAAATATTTGGTATTTTCACCTAAGTTATGAGAATGATTACTTGTACAAAAATTGGCAAAGCCAGTATGTCTCAACTTTTAAAATTCATTTATTTATTTACTTATTTACTGTTTAAGTGTTTACATAGTACAGATCTTGCAGCAAGGACAATTCAGTGCTTTACAGAGAACAAGTTAAAATAAGATATAAATAACGAGAAGTAGAAGGAAGAACTTAGGATAAAAAGAACAGGGGATGGGCAGTTCATCTGACGGAACAGACGATTAGGACAGAAAATATTTATTGACGAGATGTGTCATTCCTGAATGGAAAGAAGTTCAATTTCTTTCTGAGAGCATCAGGGATGGAGTTTCCGAGTCTAGGGTCCAGATAGGAGAAGGCTTGATTGTCAGGTTTTCTTTTTCTTTTCATATGTAGAACTCAAGAATGATGTCGTTTTCATGTGGATCATTCACCACTTGCTGTGTGGAGTTTATCTTAGAGGTAAGATGGCAAACTGGTGTAGTTGATGACCTTATGGGTAATGGATGTAATGTTGACGTTTATGCTGTGTTCCAGTGGCAAGAAGTGTAGTTCTTTAAGCATTAGGGTGATATGGTCTGACTTTTTTGCATTAAAGGGACTTACTGACACATGTAGAGTTGCTCTGATAAGGCTCAGTTGACAAATTTGGTAGACAAAACTTAAATGAAAAACACCTCGGTGTGCCACATGAAACCAGAACTACAGTTTGCAAATCAACAACTTATAGCAAGTTCTGACCGGCTGCTTTACAAAGATTACTAGAAACAAAACTTACCTCACTTCCCTGAACCACACAAAGTCTGTAATGAGAAACCCATGTAGCAGCAGAGCAAATATCTACAATTGAAACTCGAGCCAATTCTACCTTTGAGGTAGCCATGATCCTAATGAGATGGGCATGCACATTGTCTGCAAATTCCTTGTCAGCATGCCTATAGACCAAAAAATAGCAGATATGATCCTGCCGATCTTGTTGGCTCTGGGGACTCAGTGTCCCAGTCTGCACTACACTGCTGGAGGTGAGGAGGAGGGGGCGCTGCTGGAACTTTGCTCGAGCGCTTCAAAAGCACCCACCATCTTCCTTGGCATGCGACGTGCCCGGCGTAAGCACGGGCAAAGACTGGGACAAGAACGGGCCCGTCTGTGCCTGTCCGCGGCCGCCCGAGGCTGGGCTGCCCCCCCCCTTTGGCTTTGTGACTCTGTGAGTCTGAAGATATTGTTGCTTTTTTCTGAGTGTCGAGCATCATCCTGGGAAGGTGAGAACTTTCAGTCAAGTTGTTATGGGGAAGCGTAAGGTCGAAGGGGGCATTGCCAGCCAAGCCCTTCCGTCTCCATTGACAGCATTTTTGAAAGGGTCGTAGGGATCGTTACAAATGAAATAGAGCTGACAGAACGCAAGTTGTCACTGGATTTTGGGGTGCTGCCAGCCTCTTTGTCTGATGCTGCTTGTACAGCCAATAAACCCAAGTCAAAGGAGGGGGTCGTTCAAAAGCCCAGAACTGCGGCTGCCCGCGGCCCCCGCAGGGGGCCACCCTAAACGGGCGGCCTTTTTAGTGCCATTTGGGCACTTCCCCACCCCCACTAAGAATGCGGGACTCGAGGAGGAGTCCCCTTGCCAGACGCGTCACTTCCGGCACGCAGAGGAGGTGGGGAGGTATTTATGCCTCCCCTGGCCATCTTGGCGTCCTCTTTGCGCCGGACACGCCGTCTGTTTTTATTTTTAAGCATTTATAGAGCGCATGGTTACACCACCGGTGTTTCCCCGCGCTAAAGACGCTCGATAGGAGAGAGAGGGCGTGTGAGACAGCGGACTACAGAGGTAGAGGTACTAGGACCCCTAAAACCCATCGGGCTTCACATATAGCCATGTTTTTAGTTGCCTCCGAAATCTTTTTTCGCATGGCTCTACTCGGAGTTCAATAGGCAACCTGTTCCACATTTTTGCTGCCTTATATCTAAAAGAGCGTTCGCCCATTCTCGCTCTAAATATTCTAGGCACCGTAACCAATGCCAACTCTGACGATCTTAGATTGCGGCCAGGGATGTACTTGGTTATTAATGGATGTAGATACTTCGGGCCTTTGCTTAGTAAGATACGGTGGCAGTAGCACATAGCCTTGAAGGACACTCTTTTCTCCACTGGTAGCCAATGCAAGGCTTCCAGTGCTTTCTTAGTGTTAGACCTTCTAGGGAGGCTAAGTACCAACCGTGCGGCCGCATTTTGGACCCTCTGTAGTTTTGCTAAACCTTGTTTAGTAGCTCCAAGGTACAGTACATTCCCATAGTCTAGTTGGGAGGTAATGACTGCATGTACTATAGTCTTCCTGGAGCTAGCTGGTAGGAGGTTTAGGATTTTACGCAGAACCCTCATAGCACCATAGCATTTGCCAGCCACTTTACATATTTGGGAGTCAAAAGTAAGTCCGGAATCCATCCAGACTCCGAGATTCTTGACTACGGGCTTAGGGGTAGGGAATTGGCCCAGGGATTCAGGCCACCAGGCGGATGACCATATGGACGGGGTTTTACCAACCACCAGCACTTCAGTTTTGCTCCCATTTAATTTGAGGCAATGATTTGACATCCAATCCGCGACCTCATCTAGGCACTCTGCAAAACGGATGGGAGCCTGATTATTCTCCTGTGTTAACATCACAATTACCTGTGTATCATCAGCATAGGAGACGATCGATACATTATATTTCTCCACTAGTTCTGCAAGCGGCCCCACATATAGGTTAAACAGAGTGGGGCTCAGAATGGAGCCCTGTGGCACCCCCTGTGCCAAAGGAAAACTTTCCGATACAGAGGACTGCTGCCTGACTTGGAAACTTCGTGCTGAGAGAAAAGATTTCATCCAACCGAGCGCACTATGCCTAATGCCACATTTCTCTAGCCTCTGCAGAAGTATTTTATGGGAGACAGTATCAAACGCCGCACTTAGGTCAAGCAGAATTAGTGCGGCTGTTTGACCTTCATCTGCATATTTCCTTAGAGTCTCAGTGGCGATGAGAAGGGCCGACTCAGTGGAGTGGGCCATTCTAAAACCTGACTGAGAGGGATGCAGTATATTATTCCTCTCTACATGTTCTACTAGTTGGATGTTAGTTACTTTCTCTGCGATCTTAGCCACGAAAGGTAGTAGAGAGATAGGCCGAAGATTATCTAGACTAGTTGACTTCACAGATGGATTTTTTTAGTGGCTTAACGATGGCCTGTTTCCATTTATTAGGAACTATTCCGGTTAAAAGGAACACGAAATGAGCTCCTGAATACGGGGCATGATTGCCTTCGCTCCTTCCATAACTATATTTGGATGGGCTGGATCCAAAGGAGAGCCAGATTTAATCCCTTTGGCTATGGACGTGAGTTCTTCAAGGTCCTGGATCTTAAAGGCATCCAATGTCACCCCTACAGGATTAATTTGATTACCCTTAGTCAGCTCCGTGCCCTGTTTCGCTTCATCTGGGAAGGTGTCATAAATCTTCATCACTTTTTTTTGCAAAGAAGTCTGCTACCTTATTACAGTTTTCCACCGAGTCAGGTAACTCCTCCCCGTCTCCTGGGTTCTGAGGGAGTTTAATATGGAAAACATTTCTTTAGAGGAGTTATTAGCACTCTCAATTTTCTCCGTGTAAAACTTACAGCGGGTTTTCTTAATCAGTATATGGTATTGTTTTAATTCCTTTTTATACTTTTCTTTAGCCCCATTGCTGTAATCCTTCCTCCAGGTGCGTTCTATTTTTTTGCATTGTTTTTTGGCCACCCTCAATTCTTCGTTGAACCAAGGTGCCTTTTCTTTCATCCTCCTGGGCATCGTTGTGCTCCAGGGAGCTGTTTTGTCTAGTGCTTCTGTAATCCAGCCTTCCAGTTGGTTATTGGCCTGATTCACATCACTGGCTAGTACGGGCTTTGTTTCTTCTAATGCCTGTGTGAAAGAGGCAGAGTTAAAACCTTTCCAGGCCCTAGTGGTGATTTTTTTTACCAGTTGCTTAGACCTCTTCCTCTGTGATGGGACTGTAAATTGGACTAAGAAATGGTCTGACCAGGGAACAGGCCATGGGGTGTCCACCTCTATCTCCATGATGTTGGAGAAGATGGGATCTAGGATGTGTCCCCTTGATGTGTTTTTGTTTTTACACTTTGTGTTAAGTTTAGTGTTGATAGGTCATTGCAGATAGTAATTGCCTCGGAGTGAAGTTTATTGTCAAAGTGTAGATTTAAGTCTCCTAACACCATAAAATGTTTATGTCTGAGAGCATGGTGTGCAATTTCCTCCTCTAAACTTTTCTTGAATTGAGTTATTGGCTCTGGCGAGCGGTAAATTAAATAGCCAACTATGGTATTATCTCCAGTAGCTGCTAAGGTAAAAAGAAGTGCCTCGCACTCCGCCAGTTTTATCTTTTTTATCTCACATTTAGCAGAAGACTTATGGATTATAGCGATACCGCCGCCTTTTCGGCCCTCACGATCCTGCCTTGCTATCCTGAAATCATTAGGAATAGCATCCAACAGGTCAGGAGTGGAGCTTTCATTAAGCCAAGTCTCTGTCAAGAATAGCGCGTCCCATGAATTCTCTTTTAATAGATCGTATATTTCATACTTATGTTTGGCTAGAGATCTACAGTTTAATAGTGCAAGGTGTAGCTTGCCATCCTTATCCACGGTGTTCTTATATGATAGCGTCGTATTACAGTAGTCACACTTTATGTCCTTATTATCCACCTTGGTGGTGTGCTTGCAGAGTGTATTTACGGGCTTAGCCAGTCCACGTAACTCATCTGCTGAATAAGAAAGTCTGCTTAGTGCCTCTGGACAACCAGGGTTTCTAACCCCTGGGCCCGTATGGGCGCGGACGGGCGCGGACGGGCGCGGCCGGCAACACATCCGTTATTTATATTATGGGGGAAGCCCTTGTCAGCATCCGCCTCCCTCCCAGGAAGTGACGCAGTGTGTAATTAGCCCCGCCCTCCACGCAATCGGCACTCAGCCGTGATGGACCAGGGCGGGTGTACACGAGGTGAGTGAAAGTAAAAACATCAAGATACGAGTAAAAAATTCCGTGCGGTCTGGTCGTGCTGCGGGTTGTTGGGACACCAATCCGGATCCTAGGGTCGTGTTGTGTGAGGTGAGTGCAGGCAATGCCCCAGCCCCCCCCCCACCCGGTCCCACAACTTGCCGCCGACCCCAGCAGTAGTGGGCAGTCCCAGGGCTTGTTCGCGGCCGAAGTTGGCTCGGAGGTCATACAGTGATCGAGCCCACCCCCCCCCGTACAGTGATGCAATCTAAGGCCGGAGAGTGTGCCGACGCCCTTGTCCAGCATTCCGTCCATCTACTGTTTCTTTTGCATATGTCGCCCTAAGTGGGAAGGGTATGCCCAGACGTGGGTCCCGTGCTCACTACACCACTGGATTCAAGCTAGCCTGGCTGAAGAAGGGTGATGCCCTGAAACCGGTCCCAGGATGCTTGTTTCCGGTCCAGGGAGGACCTGGCTTGGCAGTTCGGGCTGGACTGTTCCCACAAGGAACAGGGTCAAGACTGATTTGCATATGGCTGGGTCCAAACTGGGGTGGTGTGGTGAGCAAAAGAATGATGGATTAAACCCAGATCCTTGTGACTGGGGGTGAATGTTTGCATTGTCCAGCATTCCGTCCATCAACTGTTTCTTTTGCATATGTCGCCCTAAGTGGGAAGGGTATGCCCAGACGTGGGTCCCGTGCTCACTACACCACTGGATTCAAGCTAGCCTGGCTGAAGAAGGGTGATGCCCTGAAGCCGGTCCCAGGATGCTTGTTTCCGGTCCAGGGAGGACCTGGCTTGGCAGTTCGGGCTGGACTGTTCCCACAAGGAACAGGGTAAAGACTGATTTGCATATGGCTGGGTCCAAACTGGGGTGGTGTGGTGAGCAAAAGAATGATGGATTAAACCCAGATCCTTGTGACTGGGGGTGAATGTTTGCATTGTCCAGCATTCCGTCCATCAACTGTTTCTTTTGCATATGTCGCCCTAAGTGGGAAGGGTATGCCCAGACGTGGGTCCCGTGCTCACTACACCACTGGATTCAAGCTAGCCTGGCTGAAGAAGGGTGATGCCCTGAAACCGGTCCCAGGATGCTTGTTTCCGGTCCAGGGAGGACCTGGCTTGGCAGTTCGGGCTGGACTGTTCCCACAAGGAACAGGGTCAAGACTGATTTGCATATGGCTGGGTCCAAACTGGGGTGGTGTGGTGAGCAAAGAATGATGGATTAAACCCAGATCCTTGTGACTGGGGGTGAATGTTTGCATTGTCCAGCATTCCGTCCATCAACTGTTTCTTTTGCATATGTCGCCCTAAGTGGGAAGGGTATGCCCAGACGTGGGTCCCGTGCTCACTACACCACTGGATTCAAGCTAGCCTGGCTGAAGAAGGGTGATGCCCTGAAACCGGTCCCAGGATGCTTGTTTCCGGTCCAGGGAGGACCTGGCTTGGCAGTTCGGGCTGGACTGTTCCTACAAGGAACAGGGTCAAGACTGATTTGCATATGGCTGGGTCCAAACTGGGGTGGTGTGGTGAGCAAAAGAATGATGGATTAAACCCAGATCCTTGTGACTGGGGGTGAATGTTTGCATTGTCCAGCATTCCGTCCATCAACTGTTTCTTTTGCATATGTCGCCCTAAGTGGGAAGGGTATGCCCAGACGTGGGTCCCGTGCTCACTACACCACTGGATTCAAGCTAGCCTGGCTGAAGAAGGGTGATGCCCTGAAACCGGTCCCAGGATGCTTGTTTCCGGTCCAGGGAGGACCTGGCTTGGCAGTTCGGGCTGGACTGTTCCCACAAGGAACAGGGTCAAGACTGATTTGCATATGGCTGGGTCCAAACTGGGGTGGTGTGGTGAGCAAAAGAATGATGGATTAAACCCAGATCCTTGTGACTGGGGGTGAATGTTTGCATTGTCCAGCATTCCGTCCATCAATTGTTTCTTTTGCATATGTCGCCTTTAGGACAGCGCAGTCGGGCCTGGGGGGGTCTCACGGGAGGCGTAGCACATGGCTCCCTGTGAGGTGCGCGAGCGGGTCAGCTGTGGGTAGCGCTGGCACCCAGACTAACCGCAGACCGTGTTACAGTGCGGTTTCCCTCGGCGGTCACGGTGCTTGCCCGCGGCGCAGGCGCTCCATCCGTAACCCCTTTCATCCACCTTGTGGGGAGTCTGGGCCGCTCGCAGACCCGGCATTCTCTCGGGGGCCGCGGGCGTGAGGCCGTGAAAGTGCGGGGGCTGCCAGTTCACACAGAGTATGGCTGCGGCCGGGGCCATCATAGTCCGCAGTGCCATGGAGGACCTGGGTTCGAGGCCTGCAATGACGCTGGTGCGCAGGCCCTCCATGGGTCAGGGCACGGAGCGCTCCCGGGTCGGACAGAAGCCGATGGGGAGGGAAAGAGCTGCTGTCCGGGGAGCCTGGTCAGTAGTTATCAGCGGCGCTGCCTGGGGCTGCGGGGTCGGGCTGGTGTCCCTTCGTCGACATTGAAGAATGAAGGACTAGAGCGGGCCCTGCGGACGCCCGGCGGCTGAAGTAGTCTATGGCTGTTGGTGACAAACTATGTGACCGGGATCCCTCCAGTATGGGTCTTCACCGACATGAAACGGAATTCAAAATAAGTTCACTGCATGCCCAGCAGGTGGCAGGCATGCTAAAAGATGAATCATGTTGTCTGACGACGGCTGAGATACGTGTATTCACGGCCGCCGCCACCATTGTAGGGTGGTCGGCCTGCTGGCATGGCTGTACCTCAGTGGGAGGACGGACTACCTTCCTTTACCTTGATGGGGTACATTGGTGAAGTTATCTTGTTGGGAGGGGATTGTAGACGACGGAGATTTGGCATCACAGGGGCATTTGAGGGCCTCGGCCCAGACTGTGATGCGCCTGGGAGATGTTGTTCAGGTCGGGTCACTGGAGCATTATCAGAGGTATTAAGTGGGTCTGTTATGCAAATGCAACGTTAGCCTCCGGCTTCGCTCATTTGCTGGTTTATCATTGCCCGCTGACACGCAGCTGGGGCTGGTAATTGCATGCTTGGTGGGGGGACAACTGGGCAACTTGTGTGCATATGCGGGGTCGAGGCTTTCCATTGAAATTTAAAGCAGCGGCACGCCGGGCGCTTTCAGCCAGGGCAGGTAAAGTTACCTCGTCCAGGAAAATAATGACACCGCATAGATTAGCGGCTCAAGCACTATTCATTGTCTATCAATTGAGTTGTTTGCTAGAGCAAAAGGTCGAACATGGTTGAGCGCCTAAAAGTGAGGCTCCTCTCTCAGGACGCTTCTTGCCGGTCCCAGTATGCGGGTAGGTAGTCTTCAGCACAATGCGCCCACAGTGTGGTCATTTGCACATCACTGTGGGGCAATGGAAGATAACGATCACGCTTTGCAGGTTATGTCCCCCTCCCTTGTCGGGGCAGAGGGTGCTGCGGACCGGGAGGCGTGGTGTCCCTACGCGTTAGTGATTATGCAGCAGTGTGAACCGGGGGTCCAGGGTTTTATCCTCGGGCGGGGCTGGAGGCGCGTCCTAGGGGGTGCAATACATGGTGTTGTGTGTATGTGGCATAGCGGGTTGCGCGCACCCCTTCCACCCCGGTAGTGCACGTAGGGCCCCTAGAGGTGGGGAGCGTGGTGCGGATGCTGTGGCTCGAACATGGGTGGGCCCGTCCTTGGTTCTGTGGTCCAAACGGGTAACTCAGATTGTTTTTCCTGCTCTTTTTATGTCTTTACTTTTCAGCTAAATTTCTGTCAGACACTCTGCTCTCCTCTCCCTGCACCGCTAACTGTGTCTGGGTAAAACTCCCAAATCGAATCTATAAAATGCTGTTGCTGAAGACGATAGTGCAAGTATCTGTTTGTGCCTAACAGCTCCGGGTGAAGGCTATTTATTAGTGCAATAGTTTTGTGGAGCTGGCCTTTCAGGATCATCTCTCGTGTTTCATGGCGGGAAATGCTCAATATATTGACAGCTGTGAAGTTGTTTGCAAAAATTTAGACATTTTATTGGTTTCAGTTGCTGGTGTGTTAATGCGACGTGGGTCTGTGTTGAGGGACGTTCATTGTCGGAGGTTGATTGTAACAGAGGGTGGTTGCGAAAGTACTTGCATGGGTTGGCGGTGGTTCTCCTCGCCAATCGTGATCTAATTTTGGGACAGTTACGTTGGCTCTGGTCACGTCACCTGGAGGTCACGCTCTTCGGTTCATTGTGAAGCGAGGTGAGTTGCTTGCCACGCTCTTTTCCCATATTGTGATCATCCCCAGGCGGGTCTGGGACCACTTGCTCGGCTCCGGGTGCGCCGAAGGGGCCGTCTTGCGTAGGGAGATTCAGATGGCAGTTATCGTGCCTCCCGGTGCGACAGCGGGGGTGCTGGGTCACGGCAGTGGGGGGATTTGGAGGTCAGGTGTGCGTGCTTGGCATTGGTGGCCCGCTCCAGCCGACCCACGCCGCATGAGTTGGGGACCAAGGTCCTTGTCTCCGACCGAGTGTGACCCCGCTGAGATCCCCTCCCAAGCACCTCTTATTACCACCCGGCTCTACAGCTAGTGATTCTGGGTAAATCGCTCATTTCCCCTAGCAAATTCAAATCGTATCTGGCAGTGCGACAGATCCGATTTGCATTGCAACCGGGACTTATTATTAAAGTGCTCCATCGGCATGACTGCGTTGGTGCTTTTAAACAGGCCAATAGTAAGCACTCTGGGGGATAAGATTGATGACCTCTTGATGGATCTTGCCGGGTTATCCCCATCCATGGTGCCATCTGTCAGGCTGATGCCCCCTGCTGTTCTGAGCTGGCTCAGTTCTCGTAAAAAACGGTAGCACCCAGCTCAGAGTGAAGACTTCATTGTGCCTGTGCCCCCTTTTGTTGCACCAAACAGCTGTAACTCTAAGGTATCTTCGCAAAGGTGGCATCACAGGACTGCGGGCGCGCGCCTGAGCGGGGGTGCTCTGTGTAGGGAAGTTGCGGATGGCACGGACCATTAGTTTGGGTGCCGCCCAAGAGAGATTTCCATGTTCTCTCCTCCCCAAGTTTTCAGTCGCACCGGACCTGCAAGGACCAACTCGCGCCACTGGGCAACGCGAACGGTAAAAGCAGTAAGTAGGCGGTGCTGTCCATGCCAAAGGGGCAGAGTGTCTAGTTTGGGACGGCACACCAAGGGTGGGTCTCCCTGGTGCAGTCAGTTTGGTACGCCTTAAAGGGGGGCAATAAGGGTCGTAGGACTGGGCGAGTAAACCTTGGTCCGTGGTGCAGGCCCAAATAATTAGACATTGTGTGGCGGTACTAAGTACCTATAAGCGGTCAGGTGGCACATTAGGATAGTTGTGCTGAATATGTAATGTAACTGGCGCTCATGTATAGCGTTTCTATACCTTTTGCATTACATACACGTTATATTTGTATAATTAATATGTAATTCTCAATGCGCGTTAGATTAACGCTATGAATGGCGGATCGGATCTGCCTTCAGTTGGCGTTGCGGTGCGTCTGCCTTGGCGGTAACCGGACAGGGTGCCATGGGTGGGGCAAAACAGTATATCAGTTTGGTTGATTATTGGTGCATTAAACCAATTTGTACTTCCACGGTGCCATAAAGTGGGAAGGCCACTTGGGGGCAGTGTTTCTCACTTTGGCTGAACATGAATGAATAATGTCTTCATTCACTAATACCGATAATGGGCATTGCTCCATCCTTCTCAGCAAGGTAGACCAAAGCGGTTTGATATGTCCTTTGACTTTGATGGGCGAGTCATTCAATGCTTTTCTTTCAAAGAACTATTCTCGCCAATTTTTAATTCAGTAGTTTGGATGGCGCCATGTCTCAAATCCGTCAATATTTCTTTAACGATCTGGTGACTCCCATTTAAGGGGATGTACATGGTTCTTTGCGTGGCTAATTAATGTTTCCAGTACACAAAGACACCCGTTGCTTAGGCCTCTTGGTCCCATTGCTTCAGCCTTGGTTTGGTCGTACCATAATGGGGGACAGTCACTTACGTATAAACCATCGGTTGGCTACGTTAGAAAGACTTTTCTCACACCTGAGATTATCTGGAGACCTATAGCTGAGAATTCGGAGGAGAACTGGACAGACCACTGCCTCCAGTGGGGTGGCTGCCCACTGTAGCAACAGGTGGATAGGGCATGGGTGCTTGTGGCACAGTTGTTAATGGTGCAGGATAATTATTGTTTTACTCTAGGAAACGGGGATCTCAGGCCCAGGTTCTGTCTTTTTTTGGCCGTCGGTTACCAACCCAATGGTGGGAAAGTACAATTTTACATTTACTCTGTGCTGTGTTATGCCTAGTACAGTTCCTACCAGCAGCTACGGGGTTGTGCTAACTGAGCTGTAGGACGGTGGCCCGATTGACCTAGTGTGTTATGTAATCCCTGTGATGTCATGATGAGGTTTGGTAGCACAGGGTAATAGGGGCAGATGGAACTAAGTCTCTCTTGTATGGACGATACGAAGGGTAATTAAAATAATCTGTTATGGAGTCCCTTCTGTAGTGTGCCACTGTGGGAGTGCAGTTGGCACATTAAATTTACACTGCCTCTGGGATAAGCCAAAGTCTCTGCCTAGCCATCTAAGGGGTGGGCAGGTGTCAGCCTAAGTGTGTACCCCCATCTCCTGACTAGAGAGGTGGGGTCAGCCAGACTTAGGTGCATACCCTAGCCTACCAGAAACTCCATTTACAACATTGGTAGAGAATGCCTAGGAGTTGGTTGCAGTTCACTCGCAACGGCCCCACTGGGCGAATGTTTTAGGCCACAAGGTTTGTGGAGGGCTCTTGTGTGGGAGCCTGGTGAAGAGCTAAGGTCAGGCTAGGATGTCTCGTGCTTTCGCTGCACTGTTGAGTCCCAGTCACAAGCGGATTGTATCAGGGTGAGCTGGCTGGGGGTCAGGAAGTGCCAAGGCATCAGTAGCACCAAGTGGCTTACAGCCAGAGGCGGTATCCGATGCAAGGGGCATCTGTTAGATTAGAGACCTACTCAGAGGTTCCGCCTTAAGTGCTTGGAGGTCTGTTGGCACCACCTTTCAATGGAAGCCATTGTCTAGCGGGCTGCTTTGAGCAGAGCATTTGCAGGCGTAAGTAACAGTATCAGCTACCAGTTCAAACGTGCATCTTTCACTAATTTACTCAGATAACTGGGACAGGAAGTGAGGTGGGCTGGATAACCCTTGCTTTTACCTGCATTGGCACATCTTGTCAGGAGTGATTGTCAAAGGGATTGCATTTCAGCCAGGTAATGTAGCACTCATCCACACCAAGCCGATTGTTTAAGGTCACCCTGGGCCGCATTTACACAGCCCAGTATTAGGCCCTTGTGGTTGTCAGTGCCTTGAATCACTAAATTGATCTGAACAGGAGGCGTGACCATGGATTACACCAGCAGAAGTTTGGGGAGAGCTAGACTCCACCCATGTTCAAGGTGTAGGTTTAAGTAGTTGGAGTGGCACCCTTATTTGACCAAGGGTTTGATGCTACACGAGGGCATCGCCGCGTTGCGGCCAGAGCACGGGCATTGTGTGCTTCCCAGGGATCAGCAAGTGAAGGCAAGGCTCCTTCCAAATCTGGCACCAGAATACAAGGTAGTCAGGGCCAACTTCTGTTGGGTGACTTGTGTAGGCACCTGTGTAGTTGTCACCCCACGAAGGGATGAGTTGTCTCCAATAGTGGGCACCATACATATATTGTTTCAAACCAGATTTGACACCATTAATGTGTTCACCAGGGTCTAGCAAGCAAAGAGGTCTGCGGAATTGTCTGGTCAACAGTGCGAAGTAAGTGCACTCTAGAACCGAGGTTAGGTGACACAGGAGGATGGAGGGTGATTCAAGGGACACAGGTGGTGTGACAGCAACACGGGACTGTCAGCTTATGCTGGGTAGGTGGTTCCGTATCACCAACCAGAAGAATGCCATGTGGCAAATAAAACAGTAAATATGTTTAAGAATGATATAGGTGCTGGTCAGGAGAGGTTTGTCAAAGGTATTACACTTATTGCCAGGCATTGTTAACAACCCATCCACACTAAGCCTATTGCCTAGGTTCCTGGGCCGCATACACTCAGCCCGGTATTAGGCACCTGCAGTTGTCAGCGCCAGGAGTTACTAAATTACAACTGTACAGTGGGCATACTTGCTAACCGGGCAGTATTGCTACACCCTCCATGGGCCGATTAGTCAGACACCAGTATCAGTGTGTGTGGCTTGCCCTCAGTGCAGTTGGTAGGAAAATTTAAATTCCATGTACAGGTTATACTGGTCTTGCTACCAGTGGGTCTCGTGTGTGAGCGGGTTAACTGCTTTAAAAAAGGCATAAAAGGTGTATGGCATAACACATAGACTACTAGGAATTAAATCAGGGACCAGCTACCTTACACATGGATTCCGGTGGAGGGCAAGTAAGTCCGTCCGGGGTAACCAAGTGTACTGGTCTGTGCTTCGTATCTTGGGTCAAAGCGGGTTGGCACACAAGGGGTGTCTAGGATTGTACCAGGCACACTCTGCAGGTATAATGCAAAAGAACTGCACGTTGACACTATTTTGAGTGTGACAGATGCAACAATTGTATCCCTGCCAAAGCAAACCAAGGTTCTTATGGTCAGAGGCACAACATACATCGGTTCACTCCAGCCTCACTGCAGGTAGTCTGTTAGTTGAAGTATAGAACGGGACGTCTTGCGCCAGGGTGCGGACATTGCATGGGCGACACGGCAGATAGTCTGCTGTCAGACGAGGGTGTTTGCGGGCTAGGAGGCCAGGCAATGTAGCAGAACCGATTCTAAGGACCCCTCTCCCCCACCGTACTGCCCGAGAATGTGAGTGCAGTGGGATTTGCAAGGTTACAGGTATTTTCCCACCCGTACAGGGGCAGAAGGGCCATTGCGGGAAACTGCTTAGAGTGGGGGGCAAGACCTATAGAGGATGTGCACCAGTAACCGCAAGAGCGTGGTGTTAGATCAAAATCTCGCAGCGGCAAGTTAGCCAGTTGGCATGCGTCAGTTGGTTAGGCCTGAAGGTGTGCCGTGGCTCCAATAGTGGCTTGAAATGTGTTTGGAGCACCATTGCTGACAATTCCAGACCACACACTGCGCCTCGGCCCAGTAGGTGAAGGCCATATGCTCATGTGCGGCTTGATCCTGTGGAGGGCAATATTCCCTGGAAAAGCAAAGTACTAGGTCTTTAGCTGGTTTGAGCATTAAGGGCCACAGCTGGTTAGCAGGTATGTGTGTATCTGTGATAGAGCTTTAGTTAAGCAAGTCTGGTAGGTGGCATAAGTTGTCACTCCAAATGGTTGCTGTGACTGCAATGGTGTGCGCGATGCGAACAGTCTTGTTCGCCAGGGTTTATTAATCGCAAAGGTCTGTGCACATGTCTGGTCAACTTCAACAAAGTAGGTGCAGGCTGCTCCCTGGGCAGGTTACGGGTTGCTTCAGTGATGCATGAAATGCCCCATCCGCATAGCCAGAGTATATAGGCTGGTTGTGGAAACGGCCTGCTAAGCAAGTGTGCTGCTGTTCCATAATTTGGGGAAACAGGTGTTAGGGAGCACGTAATGCTAGAAGGACTGCAACTACAGGTTGCAGGAGGTGGGAGCCACATCAGCTTGAAGGGTAATATAGCGATGTTTAAAAGTAGAGCTCCCTCCTGGGAGGCCATCACATTCTTGCAGGTAATGCGAGGCTCTGGTACATTCCCAGAGAAGGATAAACCGCTCCATGCGCAAGTTCGCAGAGCAAGGGGCTTTGGCTTCATCAGGCATGGGCTATGCCGGGCGAGCACTAAAGGTTATTTTGACAAATTTGGGTGCACTTGGCATAGGTGGGCTTGGATCTGTTCCTGCTGGACATGAATGAGGCCCGGGAAATTGCAGGTTGCAGTGAGAAAGGAACTGTTTTGGTGGGGGCCTCTTTAGGCGACGGGGGCCGCCTCCAGAGCTTTGGCGGAGTTACAGGGCGATCTGGAAGCAGATGGGTACAGAAGGGTACCTCTGCGTGGGCACATTAGGGGTGCCAGAGCCAAATCCCAGGAGCCTCATGGGAGGGTCCTGGAACAATTACGTTGGCGCCCGTTAGTCCTTCAGGCGGTTGTGGGCCTGAACAACCGGGGCTTGCCTTGCTACGCTCCTCCCGAAAGGGGCGTGAGTAATAAGGGACCAATGTGTCACGTGATCCAGTAATGGGATCACCCCCATAAGGGTAGCGCTGATTGGATTCTCCACAGTGCTTGGCTCATCAGGCGGGCAGGGCAGCGTAGAGTGGTACAGCTGCCTGCCCTTGGATCGCCCGTAAGATAACCCACCATATTTGCATACTTTTGTATGGAATAAACCTGCAGCAATATTTTTCCCAAACAAAAGTTGTGTTGTGTATTTATTTATGCATGCATACTCTGTTGTGGTGGGGTGTGGTGTGTGGCCAATAATGGGACTATGCGGCTGCCCGCGCCCCCCGCAGGGGGCCACCCTAAATGGGCGGCCCCTTTAGTGCCATTTGGGCACTTCCCCACCCCCACTAAGAATGCGGGACTCGAGGAGGAGTCCCCTTGCCAGACTCGTCACTTCCGGCACGCAGAGGAGGTGGGGAGGTATTTATGCCTCCCCTGGCCATCTTGGCGTCCTCTTTGCGCCGGACACGCTGTCTCCCACCCTACCACTTACCCGGCGTGGGGTTGGCAGGCGAAGTACATAGAACGTTGTAATGTTTTCTTTTGTCGTTGCAGGCGGAGTTACAGGGCGATCTGGAAGCAGATTGGTACAGAAGGGTACCTCTGCGTGGGCACAATAGGGGTGCCAGAGCCAAATCCCAGGAGCCTCATGGGAGGGTCCTGGAACAATTACGTCGGCGCCCCGTTAGTCCTTTAGGCGGTTGTGGGCCTGAACAACCGGGGGCTTGCCTTGCTACGCTCCGCCCCGAAAGGGGCGTGAGTAATAAGGGACCAATGTGTCACGTGAACCAGTAAGGGGATCACCCCCATAAGGGTAGCGCTGATTGGATTCTCCACAGTGCTTGGCTCATCAGGCGGGCAGGGCAGCGTAGAGTGGTACAGCTGCCTGCCCTTGCATCGCCCGTAAGATAACCCACCATATTTGCATACTTTTGTATGGAATAAACCTGCAGCAATATTTTTCCCAAACAAAAGTTGTGTTGTGTATTTATTTATGCATGCATACTCTGTTGTGGTGGGGTGTGGTGTGTTGCCAATAATGGGACTATGACTGTTCCATTATTAGTACTGACATGGGAGCAGTGAGGAGCCGGACTTAGACTACCCCTTGACGTCACAGTTTGTCTCCGCTGCTGACACTGCTGTAAAACACAAAAGATTCCCGGGCAAGTCAATGGCTATTAAATGGAAACAGCCCTGCGGTGCTGTTACCAATAACAATCTACTTCTCTCTTGGGTTCAGCCTGCACCAGTCTCTCAGTCAGTTTCGCAGCCAGAATCCCAATCAACTTTACATACATAATCCTTGGGATGCCAGGCTGGTGCTGCTTCATTCCAAGACTCTTCTTTTCTGAGAATGTTCTGCACCAAATTTAGCAAAATTCTTGATGAAAAACTCAAGCCGGTGTTAGAGCATTTGGATAACCTTGAAAACCGCCTGGGCAGCATCTCCATCCATCCTCCCTCAAAGGTCATCAGTTGTGGTGGCAGGAGTGGGGGCCAATTAGAATACGATCCCGCTCTGCAAGTTCCCCCTAATGGGAGGTCACCCCACCAGGTCTCAACTGCAACCTCAAGGGAAGATGCACTGGACTCACCTCAGTAAGGGCCTCAATCATTTGCACTGTCGGCCGAGCAGATTACTGTAAGGAATGTTGTAGCAGCTAGGACTCCTACTGCCACCCAGAGGGAATCAACACTTAGCAACAATGCAGATGCACGTCCTGAAATTTCTACTGTACAAACTGACCAAAAACTCACATGCCGAGCCCATGGTGCAACACGCTATATGCCTAGTAAGGATTCTTTGGACTTGCCTTCTGCTGCCTGTCCATATGGTTTAGTTTTAGCTGGTGTGCCATTTTTGAGAGATCCCCAAAGTGAGTCTTGGGGGGAGTTACGCAACAAATGCATTAACTGGCTCAGCAAGCACAAACATTTTAATCTCCCAAGCTGTAGTGACATTTTAATGGTGCGAAGGGTGGGTCGTTCAAATAAAGACATTGATGGAGATTGTATTGTTAATTTTCACGGGCCAATAAGTGTGCAAAATATACTAAAGCAACAAGAGGATATTGGTTGTAATAACACTAAAATCTGTTGTCTCCTCCTTGGTTATTTCTATAAACCTGTAATACCAAGAACCCCATCCAACCCATTGATTTTTGCACATCGGAATAGGTTTTCTATCTTGGAAGGTCTTGACGGGCTTGATTGACTGAGGCCCAAGCCTATAGACAGGGCTGGATCAGTCCTTAGCACTTCCGAAAGAATGTCCCCTTCCAATGCCTCCCCAAATTTGGGTGCAATAATAGATCATAGTGACACCATGTTAAAAATTCTGAGTTGGAATGTTGCGGGTCTACAACTTAAGATTTTGTTATCTGGATGGCTTACTTTTATTAGTTAATTTGATATTTTAATATTTCAGGATGCTTGGGTGACACAGGACATATTTGTTGATGGCTTTGTGTATTTTAATAATTTTGCAATTCTTTCCAGATCCGGTTGTGTGGCTGGGGGGTTGGCCATATGGGTCAATAATAAAGCATGGGGTTGTGCTAGTGCTTTAGAAATTGAAAATAGTGACTTTCAGGTAGTGAGGTACAAAAGGGATCCAACATTCTACTTGATTAATTTTTATAATAATGATTTCACTAATGTGTGTAATACTAAATTTCAATACTATTTGATTATATTTCTCTTTTACAAAGTACTGTTGGCGATAGTGGGCAGATAGCAGGCTTTTGTTTAGCTAGTGATTTTAATGCTAGGCTCAAACCAATGAGTACTTCCTTGTACTCTTCTAGTTCTGCCATTTTAAATAACTGCATTTATAACCAAGGTAGCTTTGATGCCAGGGGCTTAGAATTGTTGCCATATTTGGCATCCTGTGACCGAGTTAATGTCTTGGACTTTAATGCTGACAGCTTAGATCCATTGCCTACCTATAGGGGCCGAGGCTGTGCATCCACAATAGATTATTTTTTTATATCGCCTAATCTGGAGGAATTGTTGTTGTTTGGCAAAGTTGTTCCCTCAAACTATGGAGACTATAACCCAATTGAGGTAGCATTGTCTTTGTCTCCCAAACTCCACTATACTACAAAATGCTGAGCTAGCAATCTTGAACCCTCGACTGATGGACTAAGATTAAAATGGAGAGTAGTTGCTCCCGCTCACCTATTCCAGAAAGTGATTAAGGAGAATTTGGCCTTGGTCTTGTCTTGCCGAACTGATTTTGATATCACCTACCTAGCAGTCATGGCATTTGTTCAGCTCTGCTCCAGAATAGGACACGTTACAACGCAAACATTTACAACGCATGCCTTTACAAAGCTGTTTTTACATCGCAACATCCATTACAACGCATGATTTTACAACGCATGCCATCCCCATGCATTTTTAGAAACTACACTTACAATGCATACCATTACAACGCATACCATTACAACGCATATTACTTTTAGGGTAACAGTAGTGTAAGTGTTGGATAGTGTAGGGGTAAAAATTACTATTCTCACTCCAGTGAGTGCAACAGTAGGGTAAGTGTTGGATAGTGTAGGGGTAAAAATTACTATTTCCACTATAGTGAGTGTAACAGTAGGGTAAGTGTTGAATAGTGTAGGGGTAAAAACTATGAGTTGTAATGGTATGTGTTGTAATGGCATGAGTGGTAGTGGCATGCGTTGTAATGGCATGCGTTGTAGTGACATGCGATGTAATGGCTGCGTTGTAATGGCATGCGATGTAAAGGATGTTGCATTGTAATGACTGCGTTGTAAAGGTAGTGCGTTGTAATGGTTGTTTCCCCTGCTCCATGATTAAGAATGAACTAATGAGTCCGTCACATCCAACCATTAATAAGTCCAGGTGGTTTAGTCCCAAATGTTCCAGCGCTAATCGCCAATAGTGCCTGGCACTTACAGCCACTCCGAGGAATCCACAGAAGGTGGCTCTGTTACGTAAGACCAACAAACAGGTCACTTCAGTGAGAAAAAGGAAGTATTAGATATACAATGGAGTTCACTAGTTGCAGTGGCAAATAAAAAGAACAGTAAACTCTTTTGATCAGCAGTCAAAGAAATGCAACAGTTTAATCAGGTTGCAACCCCTGTTAGCTATATTATTTCCAGCGAGGTCTGGGAATTGCACTGTACTAACATGTATGTCCCCTTCTCTGCTGAAAGTGAATTCCCTGTCACTTTCACCTCTATCCATGCTGGGTGACGTTGAAGATGCAATAAATCACAGTATTGGGGGTAAAAGCCTGGACAGGGTGCCAATAGATCTTTTTAAACACAACCCCGAATTCTGGGCTCCACTATTATTGAATGTTTTTAAGAGTTTGGCCCATTACCCTCTACAAAGCACATAGTCAACTTCAATCATTGTCCCTATTTTTAACAAGCATTGGCATAGCCAAAAGGTCTCACTTTTGGGACCTTATAAGTGCTTAGCCATGCAACAGTTGATGTTGTTGTACCAAGGATATTGTGCTGCATAACTAAACACTTATAAGGACCCAAAAGCCAGACCTATTGGCTATGCCAATGCTTTTTTTTTTCTTAAAGGACAAGCAGTGCTATCAGGCTCCGGCTGCCACTTAGTCCACCGCAGGGTAGAAGAGGGGTAGAAGAGGGGTAGAGGGGTAGAAGAGGGGTAGAAGAGGGGGTAGAGGGGTAGAAGAGGGCAGAGGGGTAGAAGTGGGGTAGAAGGGGAGTTAGAAGAGGGGTAGAAGAGGGGTAGAGTGGTAGAAGAGGGTAGATGGGTAGAGGGGCAGAAGAGGGGTTGAGGGGCAGTAGAGGGGTAGAGGGGTAGTAGTGGGGTAGAGGGGTAGTAGAGGGGTAGAGGGGTAGTAGAGGGGTAGAAGAGGGGTAGAGGGGTAGTAGAGGGGTAGAAGAGGGGTAGTAGAGGGGTAGAAGAGGGTAGAGAGAGAGGTAGAGGGGTAGAAGAGGGGTAGAGGGGTAGAAGAGGGGAAGAAGAGGGGTTGAAGAGGGTTAGAAGAGGGGTAGAGTGGTAGAAGAGGGGAATAGAGGTAGAAGAGGGGTATAGGGGTAGTAGAGGGGTAGTAGAGGGGGTAGAGGGGTAGTAGAGGGGTAGTAGAGGGGAAGAGGGGTAGAGGGGTAGAAGAGGGGTAGAGGGGTAGAAGAGGGTTAGAAGAGGGTTAGAAGAGGGGTAGAGTGGTAGAAGAGGGGTAGGGGGTGGAGGGGTAGAAGAGGGTAGAGGGGTAGTAGAGGGGTAGTAGAGGGGTAGTAGAGGGGTAGAGGGGTAGTAGAGGGGTAGAAGAGGGTTAGAGGGGTAGTAGAGGGGTAGAGGAGTAGTAGAGGGGTAGAGGGGTAGAAGAGGGGTAGAGGGGTAGTAGAGGGGTAGAGGGGTAGTAGAGGGGTAGTAGAGGGGAAGTAGAGGGGTAGAAGAGGGGTAATGGGGTAGAAGAGGGTTAGAGGGGTAGAAGAGGGGTAGAGGGGTAGTAGAGGGGTAGTAGAGGGGTAGAGGGTTTGAAGAGGGGTAGAGGGGTAGAAGAGGGGTAGAGGGGTAGAAGAGGGGTAGAAGAGGGTTTGAAGAGGGGTAGAAGAGGGGTAGTAGAGGGGTAGAGGGGTAGAAGAGGGGTAATGGGGTAGAAGAGGGTTAGAGGGGTAGTAGAGGGGTAGAAGAGGGGAAGAGGGGTAGAAGAGGGGTAGAGGGGTAGAAGAGGGGTAGAAGAGGGTTAGAAGAGGGGTAGAGTGGTAGAAGAGGGGTAGGGGGTGGAGGGGTAGAAGAGGGGTAGAGGGGTAGTAGAGGGGTAGTAGAGGGTAGAGGGCAGTAGAGGGGTAGAAGAGGGGTAGAGGGGTAGTAGAGGGTAGAGGGGTAGTAGAGGGGTAGAAGAGGGGTAGAGGGGTAGAGGGGTAGAGGGGTAGTAGAGGGGTAGTAGAGGGGTAATGGGGTAGAAGAGGGGTAGAGGGGTAGAAGAGGGGTAGAGGGGTAGTAGAGGGGTAGAAGGGTAGTAGAGGGGTAGAAGAGGGGTAGAGGGGTAGAAGAGGGTTTGAAGAGGGGTAGAAGAGGGGTAGAGGGGTAGTAGAGGGGTAGAGGGGAAGTAGAGGGGTAGAAGAGGGGTAGAGGGGTAGAAGAGGGGAAGAGGGGAAGGGGGTAGAGGGGTAGAAGAGGGGTAAAGGGGTAGAAGAGGGGTAAAGGGGTAGGAGAGGGGTAGAGGGGTAGAAGAGGGGTAGAGGGGTAGGAGAGAGGTAGAGGGGTAGTAGAGGGGTAGAGGGTTAGAATAGGGGTAAGGGGTAGAAGAGTGGTAGAGGGGGTAGTAGAGGGGTAGAGGGGGGTAGAAAGGTAGAGGTGTGGTAGAGGGGTAGAGGGGTGGTAGAGGGGTAGAAGGGTAGAAGAGGGGTTGAGGGGTAGAAGAGGGGTAGAAGGGTAGAAGAGGGGTAGAAGAGGGGTAGAAGAGGGTTAGAAGAGGGTTAGAGGGGTAGAAGAGGGGTAGAGGGGTAGTAGAAAAGTAGAGGGTAGTAGAGGGGTAGAAACGGGTAGAAGAGGGGAAGAGGGGTAGAAGAGGGGTAGAGGGGTAGAAGAGGGGTAGAGGGGTAGAAGAGGGGTAGAAGAGGGGTAGAGGGGTAGTAGAGGGGTAGAAGAGGGGTAGAGGGGTTGTAGAGGGGTAGATGGGTAGTAGAGGGGTAGAGGGGTAGAAGAGGGGTAGAAGAGGGGTAGAAGAGGGGTAGAAGAGGGGTGGAGGGGTAGAGGGGTGGAGGGGTAGTAGAGGGGTAGAGGGGTAGTAGAGTAGAAGAGGGGTAGAGGGGGTAGTAGAGGGGTAGAAGAGGGGTAGAGGGGTAGAAGAGGGGTAGAAGAGGGGTAGAGGGGTAGAAGAGGGGTAGAGGGGTAGAAGAGGGGTTGAGGGGTAATAGAGGGGTAGTAGAGGGGTAGAGGGGTAGTAGAGGGGTAGAAGAGGGGTAGAGGGGCAGTAGAGGGGTAGAAGAGGGGTAGAAGAGGGGTAGGAATAGGGGTAGAAGGGGTAGTAGAGGGTAGTACAGGGGTAGAGGGGTAGTAGAGGGGTAGAAGAGGGGTAGAGGGGTAGTAGAGGGGTAGTACAAGGGGTAGAGGGGTAGAGGGGTAGTAGAGGGGTAGAGGGGTAGAAGAGGGTAGAAGAGGGGTAGTAGAGGGTTAGAGGGGTAGTAGAGGGGTAGAGGGGTAGAAGAGGGGTAGTAGAGGGATAGTAGAGGGGTAGTAGAGGGGTAGAGGGGTAGTAGAGTGGTAGAAGAGGGGTAGAGGGGTAGTAGAGGGGTAGAAGAGGGCTAGAGGGGTAGTAGAGAGGTAAAGAGGTAGTAGAGGGGTAGTAGAGGGGTAGAGGGGTAGAAGAGGGGTAGAGGGGTAGATGAGGGGTAGAGGGTAGTAGAGGGGTAGTAGAGGGGTAGAGGGGTAGAAGAGGGGAAGAGGGGTAGAAGAGGGGTAGAGGGGTAGAAGAGGGGTAGAGGGGTAGAAGAGGGGTAGAAGAGGGTTAGAAGAGGGGTAGAGTGGTAGAAGAGGGGTATTGGGTGGAGGGGTAGAAGAGGGGTAGTGGGGTATAAGAGGGTAGTAGAGGGGTAGTAGAGGGTAGTAGAGGGGTAGAAGAGGGGTAGAGGGGTAGTAGAGGGTAGAGGGTAGTAGAGGGGTAGAGGGGTAGAAGAGGGGTAGAGGGGTAGTAGAGGGGTAGAAGGGTAGTAGAGGGGTAGTAGAGGGGTAGAAAGGTAGTAGAGGGGTAGAAGAGGGGTAGAGGGGTAGAAGAGGGGTAGAAGAGGGTTTGAAGAGGGGTAGTAGAGGGGTAGAGGGGAAGTAGAGGGGTAGAAGAGGGGTAGAAGAGGGGTAGAAGAGGGTTAGAAGAGGGTTAGAGGGGTAGAAGAGGGGTAGAGGGGTAGTAGAGGGGTAGAAAAGGGGTAGAAGAGGGGAAGAGGGATAGAAGAGGGGTAGAGGGGTAGAAGAGGGGTAGAGGGGTAGAAGAGGGGTAGAAGAGGGGTAGAAGAGGGGTAGAGGGGTAGTAGAGGGGTAGAGGGATAGTAGAGGGGTAGAAAAGGGGTAGAGGGGTAGTAGAGGGGTAGATGGGTAGTAGAGGGGTAGAGGGGTAGAAGAGGGGTAGAAGAGGAGTAGAAGAGAGTTAGAAGAGGGGTAGAGGAGGGGTAGAAGAGGCGTAGAGGGGTGGAGGGGTAGAGGGGTGGTGGGGTAGAAGAGGGGTAGAGGGGTAGAAGAGGGGTAGAAGGGGGGTAGAAGAGGGGTAGAGGGGTAGAAGAGGGGTCGAGGGGTAGAAGAGGGGTAGCAGAGGGGTAGAAGAGGGGTAGAGTGGTAGAAGAGGGGTAGAGGGGTTGAGGGGTAGAAGAGGGGTTGAGGGGTAATAGAGGGGTAGTAGAGGGTAGAGGGGTGGAGGGGTAGTAGAGGGGTAGAAGAGGGGTAGAGGGGCAGTAGAGGGGTAGTAGAGGGGTAGAGGGGTAGAAGAGGGGTAGAGGGGTAGAAGAGGGGTAGTACAGGGGTAGAGGGGTAGAAGAGGGGTAGAGGGGTAGTAGAGGGGTAGTACAAAGGTAGAGGGGTAGAGGGGTAGTAGAGGGGTAGAGGGGTAGAAGAGGGGTAGAGGGGTAGAAGAGGGGTTGAGGGGTAGTAGAGGGGTAGAAGAGGGGTAGTAGAGGGGTAGTAGAGGGGTAGAAGAGGGGTAGAGGGGTAGTAGAGGGGTAGTAGAGGGGTAGAAGAGGGGTAGAGGGGTAGAAGAGGGTTAGAAGAGGGGTAGAAGAGGGGTAGAGTGGTAGAAGAGGGGTAGAGTGGTAGAAGAGGGGTAGAGGGGTAGTAGAGGGGTAGAAGAGGGGTAGAGGGGTAGTAGAGGGGTAGATGGGTAGTAGAGGGGTAGTAGAGGGGTAGAGGGGAAGAAGAGGGGTAGAAGAGGGGTAGAGGGGTAGTAGAGGGGTAGTAGAGGGGTAGAGGGGTAGTAGAGGGTAGAAGAGGGGAAGAGGGGTAGAAGAGGGGTAGAGGGGTAGAAGAGGGTTAGAAGAGGGTAGAGTGGTAGAAGAGGGGTAGGGGGTGGAGGGGTAGAGGGGTAGTAGAGGGGTAGTAGAGGGGTAGTAGAGGGTTAGAGGGGTAGTAGAGGGGTAGAGGAGTAGTAGAGGGGTAGAGGGGTAGAAGAGGGGTAGAGGGGTAGTAGAGGGGTAGTAGAGGGGTAGAGGGGTAGAAGAGGGGTAGAAGAGGGGTAGAGGGGTAGTAGAGGGGTAGTAGAGGGGTAGAGGGGTAGTAGAGGGGTAGAGGGGTAGAAGAGGGGTAGAGGGGTAGAAGAGGGTTTGAAGAGGGGTAGAAGAGGGGTAGTAGAGGGGTAGAGGGGAAGTAGAGGGGTAGAAGAGGGTTAGAGGGGTAGAAGAGGGGAAGAGGGGTAGAAGAGGGGTAGAGGGGTAGAAGAGGGGTAGAAGAGGGTTAGAAGAGGGGTAGAGTGGTAGAAGAGGGGTAGGGGGTGGAGGGGTAGAAGAGGGGTAGAGGGGTAGTAGAGGGGTAGTAGAGGGGTAGAGGGGTAGTAGAGGGGTAGAGGGGTAGAAGAGGGGTAGAGGGGTAGTAGAGGGGTAGAGGGGTAGTAGAGGGTAATGGGGTAGAAGAGGGTAGAGGGGTAGAAGAGGGGTAGAGGGGTAGAAGGGTAGTAGAGGGGTAGAAGAGGGGTAGAGGGGTAGAAGAGGGTTTGAAGAGGGGTAGAAGAGGGTAGAGGGGGTAGTAGAGGGGTAGAGGGGTAGAGGGTAGAAGAGGGGTAGAAGAGGGTAGAGGGGTAGAAGAGGGGAAGAGGGGAAGGGGGTAGAGGGGTAGAAGAGGGGTAAAGGGGTAGAAGAGGGGTAGAGGGGTAGAAGTGAGGTAGAGGGGTAGAAGAGGGGTAGAGGGGTAGGAGAGGGGTAGAGGTGTAGAAGAGGTGTAGAGGGGTAGAAGAGGGGTAGAGGGGTAGGAGAGAGGTAGAGGGGTAGTAGAGGGGTAGAGGGTTAGAATAGGGGTAAGGGGTAGAAGAGTGGTAGAGGGGTAGTAGAGGGGTAGAGGGGTAGTAGAGGGGGTAGAAAGGTAGAGGTGTGGTAGAGGGGGTGGTAGAGGGGTAGAAGGGTAGAAGAGGGGTTGAGGGGTAGAAGAGGGGTAGAAGGGTAGAAGAGGGGTAGAAGAGGGGTAGAAGAGGGTTAGAAGAGGGTTAGAGGGGTAGAAGAGGGGTAGAGGGGTAGTAGAAAAGTAGAGGGGTAGTAGAGGGGTAGAAACGGGTAGAAGAGGGGAAGAGGGGTAGAAGAGGGGTAGAGGGGTAGAAGAGGGTAGAGGGGTAGAAGAGGGGTAGAAGAGGGGTAGAGGGGTAGAGGGGTAGTAGAGGGGTAGTAGAGGGTAGAAGAGGGGTAGAGGGGTAGTAGAGGGGTAGATGGGTAGTAGAGGGGTAGAGGGGTAGAAGAGGGGTAGAAGAGGGGTAGAAGAGGGGTAGAGGGGTGGAGGGGTAGAGGGGTGGAGGGGTGGAGGGGTAGTAGAGGGGTAGAGGGGTAGTAGAGGAGTAGAAGAGGGGTAGAGGGGGTAGTAGAGGGGTAGAAGAGGGGTAGAGGGGTAGAAGAGGGGGTAGAAGAGGGGTAGAAGAGGTGTAGAGTGGTAGAAGAGGGGTAGAGGGGTAGAAGAGGGGTAGAGGGGTAGAAGAGGGGTTGAGGGGTAATAGAGGGGTAGTAGAGGGGTAGAGGGGTAGTAGAGGGGTAGAAGAGGGGTAGAGGGGTAGAAGAGGGGTAGAAGAGGGGTAGAGGGGTAGAATAGGGGTAGAGGGGTAGTAGAGGGGTAGTACAGGGGTAGAGGGGTAGTAGAGGGGTAGAAGAGGGGTAGAGGGGTAGTAGAGGGGTAGTACAAGGGTAGAGGGGTAGAGGGGTAGTAGAGGGGTAGAAGAGGGGTAGTAGAGGGTTAGAGGGGTAGTAGAGGGGTAGAGGGGTAGAAGAGGGGTAGTAGAGGGATAGTAGAGGGGTAGTAGAGGGGTAGAGGGGTAGAGGGGTAGTAGAGTGGTAGAAGAGGGGTAGAGGGGTAGAGGGGTAGTAGAGGGGTAGAAGAGGGGTAGAGGGGTAGTAGAGAGGTAGTAGAGGGGTAGTAGAGGGGTAGTAGAGGGGTAGAGGGGTAGAAGAGGGGTAGATGAGGGGTAGAGGGTAGTAGAGGGGTAGTAGAGGGGTAGAGGGGTAGAAGAGGGGTAGAGGGGTAGAAGAGGGGTAGAGGGGTAGAAGAGGGTTAGAAGAGGGGTAGAGTGGTAGAAGAGGGGTATTGGGTGGAGGGGTAGAAGAGGGGTAGTGGGGTATAAGAGGGGTAGTAGAGGGGTAGTAGAGGGGTAGAAGAGGGGTAGTAGAGGGGTAGAAGAGGGGTAGAGGGGTAGTAGAGGGGTAGAGGTGTAGTAGAGGGGTAGAGGGGTAGAAGAGGGGTAGAGGGGTAGTAGAGGGGTAGAGGGGTAGTAGAGGGGTAGAGGGGTAGAAGAGGGGTAGAGGGGTAGAAGAGGGGTAGAGGGGTAGTAGAGGGGTAGAAGGGTAGTAGAGGGGTAGTAGAGGGGTAGAAAGGTAGTAGAGGGGTAGAAGAGGGGTAGAGGGGTAGAAGAGGGGTAGAAGAGGGTTTGAAGAGGGGTAGAAGAGGGGTAGTAGAGGGGTAGAAGAGGGGTAGAGGGGTAGTAGAGGGGTAGAGGTGTAGTAGAGGGGTAGAGGGGTTGAAGAGGGGTAGTAGAGGGGTAGTAGAGGGGTAGAGGGGTAGAAGAGGGGAAGAGGGGTAGTAGAGGGGTAGTAGAGGGGTAGAAGGGTAGTAGAGGGGTAGAAGAGGGGTAGAGGGGTAGAAGAGGGGTAGAGGGGTAGAAGAGGGGTAGAAGAGGGTTTGAAGAGGGGTAGAAGAGGGGTAGAGGGGTAGTAGAGGGGTAGAGGGTAGTAGAGGGGTAGAAGAGGGGTAGAAGAGGGGTAGAGTGGTAGTAGAGGGATAGAAGAGGGGTAGAGGGGTAGAAGAGGTGTAGAGGGGTAGAAGAGGGGTTGAGGGGTAGTAGAGGGGTAGTAGAGGGATAGAAGAGGGGTAGAGGGGTAGTAGAGGGGTAGAGGGGTAGAAGAGGGGTAGAGGGGTAGTAGAGAGGTAGTAGAGGGTTAGAGGGGTAGTAGAGGGGTAGAGGGGTAGAAGAGGGGTAGAGGGGTAGTAGAGAGGTAGTAGAGGGTTAGAGGGGTAGTAGAGGGGTAGTAGAGGGGTAGAAGAGGGGTAGAGGGGTAGTAGAGGGGTAGAGGGGTAGAAGAGGGGTAGAGGGGTAGTAGAGAGGTAGTAGAGGGTTAGAGGGGTAGTAGAGGGGTAGAAGAGGGGAAGAGGGGTAGAGGGGTAGAAGAGGGGTAGAGGGGTAGAAGAGGGTTAGAAGAGGGTTAGAAGAGGGGTAGAGTGGTAGAAGAGGGGTAGGGGGTGGAGGGGTAGAAGAGGGGTAGAGGGGTAGTAGAGGGGTAGTAGAGGGGTAGAGGGGTAGAAGAGGGGTAGAGTGGTAGCAGAGGGGTAGAGGGATAGAAGAGGGGTAGAGGGGTAGTAGAGGGGTAGAGGGGTAGTAGAGGGGTAGTAGAGGGGTAGAGGGGTAGAAGAGGGGTAGAGGGGTAGAGGGGTAGGGGAGTAGTAGAGGGTAGAAGGGTAGTAGAGGGGTAGAAGAGGGGTAGAGGGGTAGAAGAGGGTTTGAAGAGGGGTAGTAGAGGGGTAGAGGGGTAGTAGAGGGGTAGAGGGGTAGTAGAGGGGTAGAAGAGGGGTAGAAGAGGGGTAGAGGGGTAGTAGAGGGATAGAAGAGGGGTAGAGGGTAGAAGAGGGGTAGAGGGGTAGAAGAGGGGTAGTAGAGGGGTAGTAGAGGGGTAGAGGGGTAGTAGAGGGGTAGTAGAGGGATAGAAGAGGGGTAGAGTGGTAAAGGGGTAGTAGAGGGGTAGAAGAGGGGTACAGGGGTAGAAGAGGGGTTGAGGGGTAGTAGAGGGGTAGAGGGGTAGTAGAGGGATAGAAGAGGGATAGAAGAGGGGTAGAGGGGTAGTAGAGGGGTAGTAGAGGGGTAGAGGGGTAGAAGAGGGGTAGAGGGGTAGTAGAGGGGTAGTAGAGGGGTAGAAGAGGGGAAGAGGGGTAGAAGAGGGGTAGAGGGGTAGAAGAGGGTTAGAAGAGGGGTAGAAGAGGGGTATAGTGGTAGAAGAGGGGTAGAGGGATGGAGGGGTAGAGGGGTAGAAGAGGGGTAGAGGGGTAGAAGCGGGGTGGTGGGGTAGTAGAGGGTAGAAGAGGGGTAGAGGGGTAGTAGAGGGGTAGAGGGGTAGTAGAGGGGTAGAGGGGTAGTAGAGGGGTAGAGGGATAGAAGAGGGGTAGAGGGGTAGAAGATGGGTCGAGGGGTAGTAGAGGGGTAGTAGAGGGTAGTAGAGGGCTAGAGGGGTAGTAGAGGTGTAGAAGAGGGGTAGTAGAGGGGTAGAAGATGGGTAGAAGAGGGTTAGAAGAGGGGTAGAAGAGGGGTGGAGTGGTAGAAGAGGGGTAGAGGGGTGGAGGGGTAGAAGAGGGGTAGTAGAGGGGTAGTAGAGGGTAGAGGGGTAGTAGAGGGGTAGAAGAGGGGTAGAGGGGTAGTAGAGGGGTAGAGGGGTAGTACAGGGTAGAGGGTAGAAGAGGGGTAGAAGAGGGGTAGAGGGGTAGAAGAGGGGTAGAGGGGTAGTAGAGGGGTAGAAGAGGGGTAGGGGGTAGTAGAGGGGTAGAGGGGTAGTAGAGGGGTAGAGGGGTAGAAGAGGGGTAGAGGGGTAGTAGAGGGGTAGAGGAGTAGAAGAGGGGTAGAAGAGGGGAAGAGGGGTAGTAGAGGTGTAGAAGAGGGGTAGAAGAGGGAAGAGGGGTAGTAGAGGGGTAGAAGAGGGGTAGAGGGGTAGAAGAGGGGTAGTAGAGGGGTAGAGGGGTAGAAGAGGGGTAGAGGGGTAGAAGAGGGGTAGAGGGGTAGTAGAGGGGTAGTAGAGGGGTAGTAGAGGGGTAGAAGAGGAGTAGAGGTGTAGAGGGGTAGAAGAGGGGTAGAAGAGGGGTAGAGGGGTAGAAGAGTGTTAGAAGAGGGGTGGGGGAAGCGTTAGTGAGCAGCAACACAAAGGAGACAGGGCGGGAGTTAAAAGCACAGACGTGAGTGGCGGAGGAACTGGTGACTGAAGTAAACAACCAGCGGAGTGTGGTGGATTGGACTGCCTGGGGAAAATGCGATAATATGCGTTGTCCAAACCACTGCGAACCTCTAGCTGACGTGTGCGCGTGCACACAACCAAAGCTTCCAGCCAGGATTTAACTGTGCTGGCACTTGTAAGAAGTATTCAAGTAAAGAAAAACACAAAGACACTGGCGGAAAGCAGCTGATAGTGAAAGATAGCCCTGTAGCTGGAGGGAGGAGGAGGGAACATGCGAGGATGAGAAACATCAAAGACGCCGACAATCCTAAAACACGTCAGAAACAGAACAAGCTGCGAGACGCGCTCTGTGGTGGGGGAGGGGGAGGGGCATTGAAGCGAGGCGCGCGCGCGCTTGGGCGAGCGAGAGGAAAGCCAGATGGCGCCTCTGCTCGTGCCTGTGCGCGTAACCGCACACTGTATGCCACACAAAGCTGTGGTCGGACTTTTAAAAGCCCACTCACTAAATGTCTCGCCAGGGCAGCGCATGCGCTGGATCAGGCGAGACCTAATAACCCATATCAGCTAGGTTGCGTATGTTTAAATTCTTAAATAAAAAACAGTTCCTTTTGAAATGACTTTCCTTTCACTCTATATTCCTGTCTCTATGTCTCTCCCTCCCTTCCTATATTCCTGCCTCCATGTCTCTCCCTCCCTTTCTCCAATCTAGTCTCTGTCACAGGCCCCACTCCCCATGTCATTATTTCCATCCCTCCCATTCCTTTTTCTTATTTACCTGGCCCTAGTGGCTCTATTAGCATCTCCCAAACCATGCTCCTAAAATGTATCTCACAGTAGGACAGGGACAATGGGAACCTCTCCACTTGGCCATAAATAGAACACCTCTTAAACAGTGCATGGAAAGCATCATATGAACAAAAATACTTTGCATGTTCTTCATAGCCAAGTACTACAATTAAAGAATTTCTTAAGTTGTTTTAAGTCCATTAGGATCTTGTACAAATCATGTTACCCGCAGCAAAGCACGTGAGATGGCATTACACACAGTTGTAAAACGCTAATTATTAAAAAGTGCAAAAAGCTTTGTTTTTAAGGCCCTTAATACCGTGATTTGCCCAAGATCACAAATTGTGGTGAAGTGGGAAGGCACAGTTTACTCAAGTCGCACTGTTTCACTGTTGACATTTTGGCAGGACACTGATGACAGTTGCTCCCATGTTCAATCCTCGTGGACAGGGGTGGGAACTAGAAGGCAATGCAAAGCCACTGCTTATGTCTAAAAGAATACGTGCCAGGACCCAAACCTTTCTTCCCAAGCCTGTTGCCGCCGAATGTCGGGCTTGCTGAATACCATGTCCAGTCTTGATTTCAATTCATGCCTCTATCACCCTGCCCCCCTTCATCTTTCTTGGAGGTTTTTTTTGGGTCAAAATCTGATGATGTAAAATAAGTCTCAGTCTGAACAAATGACTTCCTGGTGGGCGCGACCTGCAACCACCCGGCTCAAATTAAGCACTGCTTGGACGAAGGACCCAGACGTCCTTTGTCGTTGGAGCCTCTTTTCAGAGATTAGTAGCCTGGCTGCCCTTCCTGGCTCCCCTGAGACACCTCCGCACGGTCACTTAAACGAGGCATTCCGGTGGGAACGTGCTGCTTGAAGACGCCTGAACTGGACGAGGCACTACTGCCTTCAGCAAACAGCCAAGACCTCACAGGGGAACAATTAATTATATGTATCTATCCAGTTGTTTATTTAAATGTATGTAGTTACAGAGCACTTTGCCCCGTTGGATAAATTCTAAAACGGCACAATAATTTCACACAAGGTGAGAATTCACGCAAGTGAGAAATAAACATTGAGGCCAAAAGGTAGTTTTGTACCAGAGAAGTGACTAGATGAAGTGCCAGCTAGACAGACTGAAGTTTTGTTGTGGATAGCGCTTATTAAACGTTTTTGCCCACTTCTAATCGCTTTGCATTTTGCCAAATATTAGAACCAAGAGCACATAAAGTGCTTTGTCCATCAACACACATTCTGGTCACGTGAGGAAGCCCGGGTTCAAACCCGTATCTCCAGCTTGCAGCTGACAAGCGAACCAGTAGACCAGCAAGAACTGGTAAAGTCACAGATTGTCACTAATAAACACCATCCTGCCACATCCGCTCCTATTCCAGTAATGGGCCTACCACAGCTCTACCAGAGCAGTAGCGGCTGGTGCTTTTAAAAAGTGGCAGAAAGTTAAATATAAAGTTCAAGTGGGGGAGGGCGGGGGTTACAAAGCAGGTGAGGAGAGGATGTGCCAGGTACGAGTCTCGGCGTCGGTTTAGCATCCTGTGATTCTGGGCGTAAAAAAATGTTGAATGTCATTTATACACTGAAGAAGCAACACCACATATTTTGGTCTATATATATCACCTGGCAAAGTAATATTTACATTTTGCCCAACTCTGAAAAGAGTTGCTGGCCGAACGTGCTTTAAAACATGCTGTTTACCATAAGGTTTTCCAGTGACTCCTTCGGGGAAAACATCCTGGCCACAATAACTGTAATGTAGCCATTTGTCTTATGAGCCAACGTTGCAACTGTTTGTTTAAAATACAGCAGCATGTAATTGTATAATTTTATTATCACTCAAGTACACTACTTGGTACCACATAGGGGATACATTTAATACTTGGCCCACACACGCTCCTATGCTGTCTACACACTTGCTAATCAATAAAACAATCAATCCGGATTTATAAAGCGTGATAAATGACCCATGAGGGTCTCAAGGCGCTGGGGGTGCTAACTGTTTCGTTGTGATTTCTTCATAATGGAGTGTTAGGAAACTTTCACAAACAAAAATTCTTATTTAAAGGAGCGTTTATGCGCTTTTTAAACATATGTATTTGCTGTTCAAAGGCTGCGTTTGTACGTGGCAAATTAACTAACAAGCATTTGCAATGCAATAGGTCTAGCATTTGCGAGAGTTTGAGCTATTAGTATTGTAAAGGACAATGCCTTTTATTTATGTTTTAAAATCCGAAATATAAATAAAAGGCATTGTCATTTACAATGCCAATAGCTCAAACTTGCGTGAACCCGAGACCTATTGCATTGCAAATGCTTGTTCTAGATAGCAAGTGGCATGCTCCTCTTTTCATTGCTTTACATTTCTCTGCATCATTTTACGCCAGTATGAAACCTTAATAAATCCGGGCCAAGTCTCAAGGAGGGTCATTTAATTTAGGCAGCAAGGCTAGTATCTACATAGCAGCAAGTATATGTATGCAGATGAGGCTAAGCATGAACAAGTGGGATTTACAGTCACTATCTCTGAATGGACCGGCTGTCGTAGCCTGCTGAAATCCGGAGATGAGAGACTGACTGTACACCGGGGCTGAAGGTGTGGCCACTGAAAACTGAGTGCCCAGGCAGCGTGGGACCTTGCATGGCCAGCAAGTGCTGCCACAGGACCTAGAAACGCTTTGCTTAACAAATTTAAGAAACCTTTGCTTCTCAAAAGAGGCCGCGCCTGGCTAGCAGCGGTGTGGCCTGCAACAGCAATGAAGGACACACAGAGAAATCTATTTTCTTCCTCGGTGATAAATGTTTAAATTCCGTGTAGCTGCACATATGTATAGCTCACACAATTCAGTATTTGGTTATGTATCAGAAAAGGACAGGGAGGAAACACAGCCAGAGACAGAAGATGGACAACAGCCCCTCTCCCAGATCTGAAAGGTTGAAAAACTGATTTTTGTGCCCAGAAGCTGTTTCGCCAAGTGTCACGCTGGCATACTCAACCGTGTGAGAACATGGCACACTTGACTGCATCTGGCATGTAGCGCCGCAGCAATCATTGAATGCAGAAATTGTCGCAAACTGGGGGAATGGAGAAACACTGCTCAATACAGACTTAAAATCTCTGCATAGGGCTATGGAAAGCATTCTGCAGTCTTGGGCAAGGACCTCTAATACTCGACCCGACCAGCGCCAGGGACCCTGGTCCTTCGACCCCCCCCCCCCGCCGCTACCACCCCAGCACCTTCCACCCTCTCAACCCCAGATGCAACAACAACTGCCAGCTCACGACGCCGAGCAACACCCAAGGCCCGATCTCCTGCCAACACTAACGCCACACCTTCACCCACCTCCGGACCCCTGCAGCAACCCCACCGGACGCCAGCGCACACAAACCACTGAACTGAATCCTCCTCAACGTACACTCCCTACACCGACACGCCACAGAAATCTGGGACCTCCTCAACACACTCACGCCCGACGTCACCTTCCTCACAGAGACCTGGAACAATGCCAGCTCCGGACACGACATCGCAACCACCATCCCTGACAGATACAAGATCCTGAGGAAAGACTGCCCCACCCGCCCAGGAGGAGGCCTCGCCATCATCCACAAAAGCTCTCTCCGCACTACAACCACTGACTTGAATAACGTCTCGCCCTCCATGGACCACATCCACTTCCAGATCCAGACCAACCCCAGAACAACGCTCCACGGAACCCTCGTCTACAGACCGCCCGGCCCCCGCATCCCGTTCACCAACACCATTGCCGACCTCATCGCACCCCACGCCCTCTCCTCCACAGACTACATATTACTCGGAGACCTGAACTTCCACCTGGACAACTACGATGACCCTAACACCACCGCCCTCATAGAAAACCTCACCAACGTAGGACTGAAGCAGTGCCTAATTTGAGCCGGTGCGTTCCGGTGCTCAGCACCGGCACTTAATTGGTTTCCGGTGCTCGGCACCGGCACCTAACTGTTCTAAGTATGGTGTTGCCAGTCTACCACATGGTGGCGCTGCTCATCTAATTTGAGCAGAACAACGGTTGTTTAGGAATACAATATACATTAAAATAGTGCTAATACCTGCCTCCCCAGCCATTCCTTTAACTTTGGCTGGAAAAATCTGAACTGTCGCATTTACATGCGAGAGAGATGGTCAGTAGTTGTTTTGGCAGTGATGACAAGGGCGATGTGTGGTGCAAGCCTCAGTGGCCTCCTAGTCAGGACCCTGGCACTTAATATTTTACAAATTAAGCACTGAACTGAAGCAACTTGTCTCCACCCCCACTCACACAGCAGGACACACACTCAACCCCGTCTTCGCAGGAGTAAACAGCATCTCCTTCAGCCACACCACAGAACAGCTCTGGATGGACCACCACTGCATCCATTTCTCTTTTAGAAAACCCACTGCTCACAAGCACACGCGCTGCCCCCCACGCAGAATCTGGAACAAAGTCTCTGAAGAAGACCTCACCTCCGCCCTCACCTGCACCCTACCCCCTACTATGACAAACGTCAACACGGCGGCAAGCAACCTCCACCGATGGATCTCCAACTGTACCAACACACTTGCCCCCCTCCAGAAGACCACAAGACGACACAACAAGAAAGCAAACTGGTTCACCATGGCACTCCAAAAATCCAAGCGCTCCTGCAGACAACTGGAAAAGACGTGGAGAAACAGCAAAACTCCGGAAACACCCACTACCTACAAAACAGCCACCATGGAACACCACCAACTCTTCAAATCCACAAAGAAGAATTTCCTCCAAGACAGAATCCTCTCCAACGCCCACAACACCAAGGAACTCTTCTCCATCATAAAGGAGTTTGCCAAACCCAACAGTGACAAAACAGATGTCCCTCCCTCCCAAGACCTCTGCAACAGACTCAGCTCCTTCTTTCACCTCAAGATCAAGACGCTCTATGACAACTTTGACGACCATGACCTCTGCACCACCCCAACCCCCGCCCCCAGCGACACCACCCAACAGACTCTACTTACGTGGACCTCACTCACGATAGTAGACACCCTAGAGACCATGAAGAGCATCCACTCCAGAGCACCTTCAGACCACTGCCCGCCACACATCTTCCACAGGGCCGCCACAGCCATTGCACCCGAGCTACGCCAGACAATCAACTGCTCCCTCGAGACCGCCCCTTTCCCAGGATAACTGGAAGCATGCTGAAGTCAACCCCCTCCTGAAGAAACCCTCCGCAGACCCAACGGACCTCAAGAATTTCAGGCCCATGCTTCCTTTCGCAGCCAAGGTCATCCAGAAGACCATCAACACCTAGCTAGCACACTTCATCGAAGCCAACAACATCCTAGACACCTCCCAATCCGGATTCTGCAACAACCACAGCACTGAGACCACCCTCCTCACCGCCACAGATGACATTTGCGCTCTCCTTGACCAAGGCCAAACAGCAGCCCTCATCCTCCTGGACTTTCAGCAGCCTTCAACACCGTCTCCCACCGCACACTAGCCACCAGACTTCATGACGCTGGCATTCAAGTAAAGGCCCTAGACTGGATATGCTCATTTCTCACCGGCAGAACACAGAGAATAAGACTCCCGCCCTTCCTCTCGGAACCAACAGAGACCAGATGCGGAGTACCCCAAGGATCCTCCCTCAGCCCCACCCTCTTCAATGTATACATGGCCCTCCTCGCAACCATCGCCAGAAACCATGGGCTCAACATTGTCTCCTACGCCGATGATACCCAACTCATCCTCTTCCGCACCAAGGAACCTGCCATCACCAGGCACAACTTCCAATAAGGGATAAAAGCTGTCGCAACCTGAATAAAGAACAGCTGCCTGAAACTCAACTCAGAGGAAAGAGAAGTCCTCATCCTCGGCTCCACCCCCTCAGCATGGGATGACACCTGGTGGCCCCCCACCCTCGGAAACCCACCCACCCGACAGATCATGTACGTAACCTCTGCATCATATTGGACTCATCGTTCATAATGAATCGCTAGATCAACCCCGCCTCCTCCGCATGCTTCGACACCCGCCGCATACTGCGTAAAACATTCAAATGGATACCCTCTGATCCAGGAAAACGGTCACTCACGCCCTCATCACCAGCAGACTGGACTGCAGCATCGCCCTCTATGCCGGAATCAACAAGAAACTCTGCAGCAAACTCCAGACCGTCCAGAATGCCGCAGCCAGACTAATCCTCGATATCCCAAGGCACAACCACCTCACCCAACACCTCCGTGACCTCCACTGGCTCCCTGTCGAAAGGAGGAAAACTTTCAAGCTGCTCATGCACGCATACAAGGCCCTCCACAATATCGGACCTCAATACCTCAACAACCGCCTCTCCTTCCAAGCACCCAAGAGAAACCTACGATCAGCCGACCTCTTCCTAGCCACCGTCCCACTCTTCTACAGGAACAGAGCGGGTGGAAGGTCCTTCTCCTACCTTGCATCCAAGACATGGAACAAGCTCCCCCTCCGGCGAAGCCCTGCACTGCACCAATTAAGGAAAGACCTCAAGACCTGGCTCTTTGAATGACCCCAATGGAGCTGCACCCCTTCCCACCCCACCCCCACCTCAGAGCCTTGAGACCCTAACGGGTGAGCAGTGCGTTTTACAAAACACTGATTGATTGATTGAATACAGAGCTCCATTCTCAATACAGGACAATTAAAGGAACAGGTGCAAACTGGCCAACCCCAGTGAGGTACAGGTCACAGTTGAGGGTGCAAGAGGTAGACATGAAATAGAGCTGGACAGGGTCTATGGATCTGAATGGAAATGTTTATGCCATTGTCATGTATGAAAAGGTAGGGCATGTGGTGAATTTTACATGTAGAATAGAGGTTGGTAGGGGCGGTGACTACATGTCTAGGCCTAGATGGAGTATGCCAGGGTGGGGAGGGAGCTTTTTTCTGTCCCGGTGTTACATAAAGATAGGGCCTGGGATTTAAACCCTCAGGGATGTACTTTAAAAACTCTAGGGTGGTTGCAGGCAGCGGGGGTGGGATTAAGTAACCTGGCACAGAATTTAATTATCAGAGGACCAAAACGATGTGAGGGGTTCTCCTGCAGTAAAAAGAGATCAAGCACAGATTTGAGGCATCCCAGGATTATTTATTTCTATATTTAATTTTTGTGTTATTGATGGTACTAAAATATAATCTTTGTACCAGTTCAGAGTGCTTCAAATCCCAGAAGTGCTGGGCAGGGGGGAGGCAGGATAGCGAGAAGCTGTTTCATCGTATATATTGAGGAACAGCATCCTTCCTAGCAGTGGCTCTGTACATAGCAGCATGTGGTACATGAAAACATATAAGGAGTAACCAGGAAAGCACAGTCAGCATTACATATTCCCCTGGAAATTGCTCATTTCTAAGGAACCCTCAGGATCCCACTTGTAAAGGCCCACATTTTTCCCAAAACGTGCACGGTTACTGTAGCCACGGTAGGGGTGGCAGGAGGGACTGGCTTCCCCTGGCATGGTCCTCATAGGTTAAGTGGGTGGGGTTTGAGGTATTTTTAAACCCAGTGAAGGAGGGGCGGAATATAAGTTAGTAAGGGAAGGAAGCCCAGAGGACGATGTGGTTCAAATAATCTGAACAGGAAGGGCGCCATGGGACTGGGCAGAGCACAGGGACGATGCCCCGCAGATTGCAGGGAGTGGAATCGTCTGTGACGTGGTATTTCGCTGATGGGCACAGGTGTGGAGGGGCGGGGCTGAGAACGGTTTTGAAAACCAGGAAGCGCATCCTGCATTATGCCACTTTTGGCAGACAACCAACTTGTTTAGTGTTAGCATAACGTGAAGGGGATGTTCTGGGCAGGTAAATACTGTCCGGTGCCAAAGTTGATAGAGCGAGAAGGTGCGGAGGGAGGGAGCGGGTGAGGAATAGTATGAGATCAGAGGTGACTGGGAAGGGGAGAAGGGTAGAAGGGGCGCGTTGGGAGTAAAGATAGACAGAGGGGGTAAAGTTGATGATTCAATCTTCCGAAAACGCTCAGGAAGCCAGGGTAGGGTGATTTTAGCTATGTATTTATGTTGAGGCTTGTATCGGGCCCTAATGTCAACTCTTGCACGCTCTAGAGTGCTTCAAGATCCGAAGAGAGAGGGGGAAGGAGAACAGCAGCAGGGGAGTTGAAGGGGAGCAGAGCAGATTACAAGAGGTTTTCAGTACACCCACATGGACAACAGGATAACAGGAAAGATGCACTTCATAGCGCCTCAGGAGTCAGCGTTGAACAGCAGTTGGGATTCATAGGAGCACTAGAAAAATGTGTAGACTGGAAAAAAAACACGTGAAGAGGAGAGGGTGAAGATGAGATGAGGCCCAGGGCAGCACTCCTACCTAAAAAGGCAGTTACTTCACAAAGGTGGCTTGTAGCACATAGATGGCATGAAGTATTTGGTGATTTGTGTTTGCAGTAGGGAGGGTGGTGGGGGCTGGGCCCATGGGGTGAGCAAAAGACACACAATTGATGGACGGAATGCAGAACAAATCAAACTATTCACTCCCGATCAAGAGATCTGGGTTAAATCCATCATTCTTTTGCTCACCATACTACCGCAGTTTAGACCTGGCCATATGCAAATTGGTCTTGACCATGTGCCTCGTGGGAACAGTCCAGACTGAACTGCCAAGCCAGGTCCTCCCTGGAGCGGAAGCAAGCATCCTAGGACGGGTTTCTGGGTTTCACCCCTCATCAGCCAGGATAGCTTGAATCCAGTGGCACAATGAGCCCGGGACCCACGTCTGGGCATACCCAGCGCACTTAGGGCAAGAAAGCAAAGACACACAATTGATGGACGGAATGCAGAACAAATCAAAACATTCACCCCAGTCAAGAGATCTGGGTTACATCCATCATTCTTTTGCTCACCATGCCACCCCAGTTTAGACCCGGCCATATGCAAATCAGTCTTGACCCTGTGCCTCATGGGAACAGTCCAGACCGAACTGCCAAGCCAGGTCCTCCCTGGACCGGGAAAAAGCATCTTAGGACCGGTTTCGGGGTTTCACCCCTCATCACCCAGGATAGCTTGAATCAAAGGCACATTGAGCCCGGGACCCACATCTGGGCATACCCTACGCACTTAGGGCAAGAAAGCAAAAGACACTCAATTGATGGACGGGTCAAGACTGATTTGCATATGGCTGGGTTCAAACTGGTATGGCATGGGGAGCAAAAAAACGATGGATTTAGGCCCAGATCTCTGTACTGGGGTGAATGTATGACATTGTTCTGCATTCTGTCCATCAATTGTTTTTGCATTTGTCACCCCGGGTGGGACGGGTATGCCCAGACGTGGGTCCCGTGCTCTCATGCCACTGGAGTCAAGCTATCCTGGATGATGAGGGGTGGAACCCCGAAACCAGTCCTAGGATGCTTGTTTCCAGTCCAGGGAGGACCTGGCCTGGCAGTTCGGGCTGGACTGTTCCCATTGGGCGCAGGGTCAAGACTGATTTGCATATGGCTGGGTTCAAACTGGAATGGCATGGTGAGCAAAAAAATGATGGATTTAGGCACAGATCTCTGTACTGGGGTGAATGTATGACATTGTTCTGCATTCTGTCCATCATTTGTTGTGTTTGGGCCCATGAGGTGAGCAGATATGAGGTAGGTTGTAGAGCCACAGTGTGGATGGAGGTGGAAGACGAGGCTGTCTCTAGTGAGCAGCTGGCAGGGACTGATGAAGACCCCAGGTGAGGGAATACTCAGGATTGCTATCATTCACCATCTCTGATCATAGACACTTGAGAGGGATTGCTGCACACCTAACACCACTGCCACATTCCCACCTTTCTCTTTGATTTCTTGTTGGAGAAAACGGTGAGAGACACCAATAGCAGAGTTTGTGCAGGAATTTCTCCAAACGTCACCAGTCTAAGAGGCTTAAGGTCCTTCCTTCAAGGGTGGTTACTTCCTTTCAGCCCATCTGAATGAATAAAGGCCTCTCCCTACCTACGGTTCTTCCCAGCACAGATGGAGAAAAAGTCAAGCTCTCACTGTAGTGACTGCAAGGTGCATCTGTTGCCGGTTTCTGGCATCCAAAGCTGGAATGATGCCAAGGCAAACAATCCATATCCGGCCATGTAGGACCCTGCCTCATCAGGCCCTCTTAAAGTGCCTGGCAGCAGCTCAAGGCGAGGCCTCAGGCCAAGAGAACACCTTCTAACCGTTTGACCCTTGAGAGGGTACACGAGTCACTGGTTGTACCGCTGTGTGTGCGCTCCAGCCCTCAGGGTGGGTGTTGTGGTTCTTAAGAAATGTACCGGAGGGCTCGCCTGGCTGGGGCTAGGGAGTGAAACTATCTTTGTGCTGGCAAGAAAAAGTGGTAAGCAGGGCACAGAGACCCCTAGTGACTGCTAGCTAGCCCCCCCCGTCCCCAATTAATGTAATATTAACAAATCAGAAGCAGCAAACACCCAGCCCCTCAGTTTCACCGCAGCCTTCCACACACTGAGGAAGCCAGGCAGTGGTGCAATCGGGCCCTGTTCGCCGCGTGAGTGGGTGACGGCTCTGGCTGGTGCCAGATGACCCGGTTTATTTCGCCTCTGTCCCTGTTGCCCTCTTGCATGGCCTCTGGAAATATGAGACAGGAGAGGACCACATTATGCAGCAGGGTTGTGGTAAGTGAGTTATGTATGAATTGTCAACGATGTAACTTTAAGGAATGTTTAACATGTAAGCTACCCCACGTCATGTTTGGTATTCTGGAATGTGGAGCTCCCAAGGCACTTATTGCCTAGCTCCTGTCCAGGCCAGTCGTGGTGGAGCTCCCAAGGCACTTATTGCCTAGCTCCTGTCCAGGCCAGGCGTGGGTCCTGTAATTGACAATAAACTTTCTCTTATTGTCAGGAAAACTACAATTTCGTCTTCGCCTCCTTATTCAGCCACACTACAAGGGTTTACTAAACTATGCGGCATAAAAGGCAAAGTATGCAGCATGTGCAGCACATTCTGTGTTAGTGTTACTTCTGTCATTTTTACACGTTTACTCTTTCTGGGCAAAGGTCTCACTTCGTTTTTACCAGTTTAACACTCAAATACAGCAATAAACAACTTAAAGAGGGCCTGTCAACCTTTGCACAGGGCGGCAACACCTGTCACTGCGTTTTTAGTAACATCTGATCCATTTGAGCTAGAAACTTTTTTGTTTTGTTAAAATGTGCAGTTTATGCAGCAGATGTTGATTGTGCCGCAAAAGTGGCTAATCCCTAATTATGCGGCAAATGCTGCAGCTGCAGAATCGCACATCAGCAGGGGGGCTCGCGAAAAGTCAGGCTCCCGATTGAATGACCTCCGCCCCACGCCCATCTGGTAACAGGCACCGGCTGCATTTCCTTTTGATTTTTTTCAGTTCTCGGTGTATTTTGTATTTGTATTTGAGTAGCGTGGATCGGACTCAAGGAGCATCGGGCACCTTACAATGAAATACTGAATACCTATAACACGTTCTATCAGATTACACAATACTAAAATGTTGAACACAAATTAGGATCACAACTGCGACTTATTGTAGCTAAACTTCTTTCAACCAGGGAGGTTAGTGCCTGTCTTTACCAGACCTCTAACTGGATTTAGTATTGTGTGTATGCCCTCACGTGTGGTGGGGTCTCCCAGATGATCACCTACAAGCAGCAAGTTAGTTAGTGCAGGGCACACTCATACGTTCAGCCTTCTTCTGAGGTCAATGATATGCGACTAAATTAGGCAATGGGCTCAACTGTTATTAAAACATTTGGGTTCTCCGTGGTCTAAGAACTATAGAGAAGTCAGGTTGTTCGGTAGGTGTGCTGTCGTGTGCGTGCATTTAATTCCCAGGGAGGTATCGAATTGGCCCAAAATGGAGTGTTAAGAGCTGCGTAGTGGGTGCCTGGGGTTGGCAGAAAGTGCAGAACACGCCGCAGAGGCTACGGGCGAGAAGGGATACAGTAATCTCCTTATCAAGGGCTTGATCACACCTGAAAGCCGGGTTGGGGAGACCATTTTAATCAGCACTTCAAGGGCAATCTGAAATGTGAGTCCAGGCCTGCTGGCAGCAGAGAGGGGGTCTGGCCTTCTTCCAGCCGTATGTCAGGCAGCTGTAGCGCCGGGGTGTACAGAGCTGTGTCCGGCCCGCTTGGCTGTCCTCGCACCCAGGATGGCCCGTGCCCTTCTCTGCCCTTCAAGTGCAGCTCCGGACAACACGTTGTGCTCTGTTTCCAGCTTATTTTTTAATACGATTGCTTGTTTTGGCCAGGATGCAGTGATCTTTTCTGGTGGGCTGGTTTAGTGTTTCATAATCTGCCTGTTGCTGTAGCTGCATCGACGTCATCGAATTACACCAGCTTCCACAATTGGGAGGAAACGTTGAGAATAAATGTTGTTTGTCTGTAGAAGTCGGCACACGGTCAAGAATACACATGGCTGATTTGTTGATGCCCGCCGGGGTCAGCGGGGAAATTACTGGCCATAACTTCCCGTGCTCCGGCGGGGAAGGCGGAGATCTCTGCAAGTGAAGGACTCGGAAGCATTTGTAGCCTCATCAAAGAAGCTTAAACGGGTGCAATTGCAAAACAAGCATTTGCAATGCAATAGGTCTCGCAGTTGTGAGAGTTTGAGCTATTGGCATTGTAAATGGCAATGCCTTTTATTTACGTGTTGGTTTTCAAAACATAAATAAAAGGCATTGTCATTTACAATGCCAATAGCTTAAACTCTCGCAAATGCGAGACCTATTGCATTGCAAATGCTTGTTTTAATCTGGTTTGAGAAGATGAAAGGCGGAGTCACAATTCACAGACCTCGTCAGAGAGAGAGGCACACGCGAGGGTCAGGGAGTGGGCTTCAAAAACTGACATACCCGCCAAGTGCCAGCCGTCACCACCATGCCTGGATTTTAATCCAGCAGTACACTCTTAACTGCGATTTTTGAGAACATACAGTGTTAAAATAGAAACTACAATTCCCAGAATGCAGAGTGCTGTTGTCTGAAAGGCCAAAACTCGGTGAATGTGTTACACGTAGCACTGGACCAAATGTCGGCTGAAAATCATCGAGTGAATTATATTTTCCGCTGAAAACTATTACAAAAGAAAGCCGTTTCCTTCCAGCCGTAAAACAACTAAATTCATGAAGTGCCCTGAAGTCCTTGATAAGTACTACTTGGAACTCAATGCATAAACAGTGATTGCGGGTGTGAACAAACAAACAAGTAAACAAACAAAAAACAAGCACTGACCAGCAGCGGCGACGGCAGGCAGCAAATGCTAAATTACAACAAGCGCGACTGTGAAAGTTAAAGCGACGCGCACTCTTGTGGAGGTGGGGTGGAGGGGACGTGCATGGGGACCAGACACACACAGCGTTTCCCTTGCGGGAGCGAGCTTTGGCACCATCTGTTTTCAAGATAATTACAAACAGATGGTGCCAAAGCTCGCTCCCGCAAGGGAAACACCAAACTTGCACACTTTGCAATAGAAAGCAATGCAGAACGTGCACGCTTTTTGCCAAAATGCTGATCGATTCCAAAAAGTCCCCTCCTATGCAGCGCATGCGCGCTGCGTAGGCGAGACCTAAACAGGGTACGGCCATTACCAGCAACGGTTTCTGCTTTAGTAATATGAAGTGGGCAGATTTTAGTCCAGTCCACCGCACCGTGGGGCATATTTACAAAGTCATGCGCGGCATTAGCCTTCTTGTGTTAACCCCGCTCCTCCACTTCTGAAACGCAGGGCTGCACCGTATTTACAACAATACGGTGCACCCCTGCGCTGGTGCTAATTTCAGCTGGCTTGCGCCAATGCAGGCGTGCAAGGGCCAGCGTTGGGGGAATTATTGTTTATGTGCAGGAAGTTGTCTCTTCCTGCACATAAACAATCTTAAATGGCAAATTGTGTTTTGTGCAGCACACATAGACGTTGCAACTTGTCATTTTTAAAATGATTGTTTATGTGCAGGAAGGGACACCTTCCTGCACATAAACAATCATTCATGGCATTCTGCTGTTTCTATGTGTGCTTCACAATGCAGCAGACATAGAAACAGCAAAAACGATGAAAAATAAAGCATTTCTCCTCGTTTCGCCATGTTAAGGCCAGGTTTTCCCTGGTCTTAATTTTGGCGCTGCCTCCTATTTACGCTGCTATCGAAATAGGGGGAAGCGTCAAAATCAATGGGTGTTGCGGTGGAACTACTATAGACATAAATTATATGACAGTAAGTGACCACTAGACCACTCACCTCGTGCTAGGATACCTCCCAGGTAAACTGGAAGAAGCGGAAAAAAGGATCTCTAAAATTTCCAGAGACACCACTCTAAAACCCAAGGGCCCACTTAAAATCAAGAAGGCCCCAGTTTCCTTCAATACGCAATTCAACAATCATAGTGATAGGGTGTACAGTGTACTGCGGAAACACTGACACCTACTCACTGAGGTACCAAGTTTAAAGGAAACATTAGCTCCTAGACCTAGAGTGACATATAGGAGGGGTAGGAATCTGAGAAATCTATTGTGCCCCAGCTACATTACTACACCAAGGACGGCCACCTCGTTGTCTTATACAACCAAGAGCTTCTATACCTGCAAAAATTGTAACATCTGTAAATTAGGGAAAGATAAATCCAAATCCTTCAATTTCAACACTGGCCGAGTCTACAACATCAACCATTTAATCAATTGCAACACGAAATATGTCACCTATATCCTGGGCTGCCCATGTAATAAGATCTACGTGGGCAGCACCATAAGACCTTTGAAAATGAGAATTCAGGAACACTTGCGTGCGATACGCAATGGTGATCATAAATATCCCATGACGTTTCATATGCAAGAAAATCATCCCTTTGACAATGAACTATGGTTTATGGGTATTGACCATATACCGGCACACCCGAGAGGTGGGGATAGGGAACTATCCCTAAGGAAGAACGAAGCAGGTTGGATCTGTAAACTTCGTAGTGTGGAACTGGGCCACAACAGTGATGAAGAGATGCATTATTTCCTTTAAAATATGGGGGTTCATTCTTATTCCCATATCCTTAATACTGCTTCAAATTAGAAATAATGCTTGGCTTTGGTGTGTATGGTTCGGGTTTTCAGTAGCCCATATGTTATTAATACGGTCTCACTGAATCATCAACGATTCCTTAACTACCGAATATTTCCAGAAGAACTCGAAAAATCACTCATCCGCCCTTTACTGAAGAAAACAAACTTGGACCCGCTGAACCTTGACAACTACAGACCCATTACAAATGGACCTTTCCTGGGCAAACTGATAGAAAGAGCAGCGTTCGCCCAGATGTCACAATTCATTGAAGAGAATGACATACTCTCAGACTTCCAAACAGGATTCCGTCTGGGAAGAGGCACTGAATCTGCCCTCCTTGCCATCTGGGATGACCTGAAGAATACAGTTGACCGCAGCGGGGTTGCTGCGCTACTCCTCTTGGACCTCTCGGCTGCCTTTGACACGGTTGACCATGACACTCTGAAACAAAGACTCTATGAAGCCGGCATAGAGGGAACTGCTCTAGACTGGATCACGTCCTACCTTCGAAACAGAACTAATGTCATCCATACCCCACCTTTCTCGTCCAAACCATACTCCACAAAAGCAGGGGTCCCTCAAGGTTCTATCATCTCGCCCATGCTTTTCAACATATACATGAAGTCATTACCGATACTGATCAATCAATTTCACCTCACGTGCTATAACTATGCAGATGGCACGCAAATACTCCTTCAACTGGAATGCCCCAAAGACATTGAAAAATGCCCAATTTTCAGTTGTCTCAGAGCCGTGGATCAGTGGATGACTTGGAGCCATCTCAAATTGAATGCTTCAAAAACGGAAATACTCACGTGTGGCGATTGGAAACATTACGACCCGCTTGCCGCCTGGCCTGATGTACTGGGATCACCACCTAAATTATCGAAGGAAGTAAGAAACCTTGGAATAATCATGGACTCCAAGCTGTCGATGAATGCCCAAGTGGACAAACTAGCAAAATCAAGCTTTGTCACTATAAAAATGCTGCTACGAATTTTCCCTCATTTGGGATTTCCACACAAGGTCCAAGGTACCATCTCCCTTGTTCTGTCCAAACTCGATTACTCCAATAGCCTCTACCACGGATCACCTTTAACGAGCATGAAAAGACTACAACGGATTCAGAACTCGGCCGCCAGACTACTCTTGCATATCAAACCGCGAGACCACATCTCACCTGCCTTGAAAGCCCTGCATTGGTTACCGGTTGCCAGAAGATCCACGTTCAAGCTACTTTGTATCACACAACAAAGCTATGCATGGGATGGGACCGCTCTTCATCAGGAATAAAATCACCAAGCACATTCAACAAAGGAACCTACGCTCTAAAGGGGCATCTCGCCTCAAAATCCCAAGATACAAGAAAAAAACCATGGGTGGCACATCCTTCTCTGTTCAAGCAGCCAAACTATGGAACTCTTTACCCCCCAACATAAGATCCACCGACAACCACCTTATCTTCAGAAAACTACTCAAGAATTGGCTCTTCCCCACATAAGCACCATACGCAAACAGACATTTACAGCATATTCCTCTGTACATAAGCATTTATTTTCACTATAGATATGTACCTATCTTTGTGTATTGCTTTGTATAAACATGTAGAATAATTATGTTGTTGTAAATAAATAAATTTAAAAAAATCATCTTTGGTCTACATGTACTTACTTCCATTGTGCATCTATGTAACTTCCATGTACTTGGATCTGTGTGTCTGTTACCTTTCTCCTGAAAAAGCATATCCAATGCACTACCCTATTTCTCATCCTGTACCTCTATCAATATCTTTAATCTATATATACTTACCTCCTTTATGCATCTATATACTTTCAATGTACTTATGGATCTATATATTTATCACTTTCTTCTAATTTAGCATTTCAAATGCACTACCCTATTTCTAAGCCTATACTTCTCTCAATATATCCTCTGGCCCAACCTTCTGACTCATCTCAAACTTCTTTCTACTACTCTTTCCAATGCACTACCCTATCTCTCACCCTATACATCTATCAATATATCCTCTACATCCACTCTCTCATTTATCCCAAACCCCATACCACTACTATGATCCCAAAATAACCCTTTCTAGACTCTCTCCTACTCTACCCTCCTTGCATCATCTGACACCTATTTTACTATACCGTTCCCCCAAAACAAACCTTTATAAACTCTCCCTCTGACTCTTCCCCTCAAAAACCCCTTTTACTCATCCAAAAGCCTCCTCCTACTGCAATGACCCCAAAAAAGAAAAGAAAAAGAAAATAAATCTCACTCTTCTGTCCCTCCACTATCCTTTTCAATCAAAATAACAGACTAACATGTTCACTTCTCAATTTCCATATTCCACTATACTAATTCACCACTAATCCTTTATGGGTTCCAGAGTAGCGTTTCAACACCCCATCAAGGTTACCAGCGCTATATAAACGCAAACCTTTTTCCCTTTTCTACCCCTCCCCAACCCTTCTCAATCCAAATAACTGACTAACATATCCACCACTCAAATTACTTTCATGTTTTGCCATACTAATTCAACAGTAATCCTTATTGGTTCCAGAGTAGCGTGCTACTCGCCAATAAAGCGCTTCAAAACCCCATCAAGGGGTAGCAAGCGCTATATACATACAAACCTCTTTCCCTCTTCTATCCCGCAACCTACCCTTCTCTATCCAAATAACTGAATAACATATCCACCACTCAAATTACTTCATACTTCACTATACTAATTTTTAACACTAATCCTTCATGGGTTCCGGAGTAGCTTCCTACTCGCGAGAAAGCGCTTCAACACCCATCAGGGGTAACAGGTGCTACATGAATGCAAACATTTCTTCCCTTTTATCCCTCCGCTACCCTTCTCACTCCAAATAACTGACTAATATCCACCACTCAAATTACTTTAATATTTCACCATACTAATTCAGCACTAATCCTTTATGGGTATCCGGAGTAGCGTGCTTCAACACCCCATCAGGGGTAACAAGCGCTATATACATACAAACCTTTTTTTTTTCCCCTCTTCTATCCTTCTGCTATCCTTCCGAATCCAAATAACTGACTAACCTATCCACCACTTAAAATTTACTTGCATGTTTCACTATACTAATTCAACACTAATCCTCTATGGGTCCCGGAGTAGCGTGCTACTGCCGAAAAGCGCTTCGACGCCTCGTCAGGGGTAGTAAGCGCTATATAAATGCAATTACAATACAATACAATACTGGGCATGCATGGTGATACATCTACCATTGCGGTCCCCTAGGGATTAGCTTTAGCTATACTTGTTCGGTCTCTGACAATTCTTTGTAAATTAAAAAGTGTTATCCATATAGAAAAGCAATCTATCTTCATTTGTCCTTCCCTCTGTTCTGTCCTTCTTCATTTTTAGGTCTCGCCTAGCGACGCAGCGCATGCGCTGCTCGCTTAGCGAGATCTATTGTCATCGAGTTTTAGTCGGAAGGGGGACAGGAGATGTGCACGCTTACGGCTTGTTTCAGCACAACGCGCACATGGCGCGCTTTCACTTTCCCTCCCTCCCTGTCACGTGCACAGCGAAAGGGCATGTTTGTTTACTTTTTCAACGAGCTCCACACCCCCGAGCTATCGAACTGCTGTGTTCCAATAACAAAGCTGATCCAGACGGTAGAAGCAGCAGAAGACGAGATGACAAAAGTAGCTTTTGAACTTTGCACAGGTTTCTTTGTATGCCGGGCCGGAGGGGGTTTGTTTCATTCATAGCCCTAGAGGGCTAGGCATGCTTCCTCTGAAGAACGCTGCTTGTCGATACCTTGGTTTCAAGCAAGCGCTCGGACAATGCGTTATTCTAAATGAAGATTACATTTGTTAAAAACAGATATCTCTAAAAAATGGCCAGCCATCACAGCCCGTGGGGGTTTAATCTGTGGGCGTGGCTGACATGCTTCAGGTTGTAGATTCTTGAAAGATGACAAATAGAACATTAAATTGTGCTCTATGCTGAATTAAAAATAAAACACCTTCTGAGGTGGAGCGTGGCTCCAGATTATTACCCCGACAAAACAGTTCCATCCTGAACTTTCCATTTCAAAATTGTGTTCAGGTGTGCATGGCCCATTGGTTCGCTAGCACGCAGCCAAAACTACACCTCCCAGAATGCACTTGGTTGTTAAATGAAAGCCCACTACTGGAAACGAAGAGTCGTGGTTACAGGCGTCATCGGGTAAAAACACAAACTCACTGCCCTGTGCAAGGCGCCTGTGGTGTCCCTGCAGACACTGCAAATACACAGGCCCCCCTTCTGCGTCCCAGACAGAGGGCAGGAAAGCAATCTGTAAGCCAGCGACTGCACAGGCGCACACCGCTGTTTGCGGTCACGGCCGAGAAACGGGGGCTCCGGTGTGTTTTACACCATTTGGTGAGATGTTTTAAGTCATTTTATGTTTGAAGAGGAGGTGGCCTGGGAGCAACATTACCAACTTTGGAACCTAAATTCTAATGAACTAAAAATGTTTTGACTGGAAAAATCCCTTAATTTCCCTTTGCTTAAAAGATATCAAATGTAATAAACTGAAAAATATGAAATGTAATTATGTAGTTCAAAACGTGTAAATGGCAAGCAACAGCGTAGCGGCTGTGCTGGTAGGACAACTTTAAACAAGAAGTGGCAAAGCCAAGAGTTCTGGCCTTGGCAAGTGTACAGTATTGTGTTTTTTAATTTTTATTTTTGCAAACATATGCAGTATACAATAAATAATAAAAACACTGGAAAACATTGGAAAAGTCAAAAGGAGTCCCGAAGCAGCCCAAACACACCAGCCTAGCACCGAAGTGCACTGCTTTCCATGTCTGTGGACGTGATGAGGAACAATGCATTAAATATATTTTCTCAACCGAAGACAAACATCTCTCAGAGATGTTCAATAATCATGGCCACGTTCTTCCCTGTTTGGGACTCGTCACGGTATACAGGTGACCTACTTTCAGCCTCATCACGCTCTTAAGCTCTCGCGTGACTGGCTAGAACAAGCATTTGCAATGCAATAGGTCTCGCATTTACGCGAGTTTAAGCTATTGGCATTGTAAATGACAATGCCTTTTATTTAGGTTTTAAAAACAAAAACAAAAATAAAAGGCATTGTTATTTGCAATGTCAATAGCTCAAACTCGCGTAAATGCGAGACCTATTGCATTGCAAATGCTTGTTTCTTTTCTCAGTGTGTGTGGTCTCCTTTGTATTTTACTTGGACACACAAACATTGTTTTTCAATGTGGGCTATCTTGTTGTCTTTGACAATCCATCCAGTTTCCTGGATATTGGGATATTCAATATCATGAATCTTGTTATCTCTCTAGTCATTCACTTTTAGTTAACTTTATTTGTATACGTTCTATCTGAACATTGAAAGTTATCTTGTGCACGTGTAGTAATCACATGTATACTCCCTTGTCTATATCAACACATGTATGACTCGTTCCACCTGCCGTACTCACCGGCTTATTGTGGAGGCTGTAGCTGTGTAATTAGCCATACATCGGGCGCTATATATTAGAAGTGTGTATAGACTCTGATCAACTATGTCTTAATGGTTGCTTATAAATTAAAAATGTTACATACGATAAGTTCACCCTGGTAACCGGCATTCTAGATTTGTATTAAATTCCTTATTCATTATCTGAATCATGTACCCCTTGAAGATGGCGGCCGTATTGGACAATCTGATTAGGACGTTATATTCTGAACTGAACAGTAAATTGGACTTGTCTTATGATCCGCAAGAATTATTTTAATTAAGCACCAGTCTTAGGTGGCCGCCCGCTGGACATATTGAGTTGTACTCTCTCCTTTTTTGCGCACAGGACTTCGCTGTCCGGCTGAAAGTGCCCATTTTATTAAGTAGTGTCTCGGGACTTAATTGTTTGTGAGTATTCAGTCTAGTAAGCAGTGTCTTTGTATTTAACTCTCTGGACTCACTTGAATGCACGAGTGTTATGTGTTCCTTTCTTGTTTTCCTCATGCTTGCATGCACGTTCTTATCTCGTGTTGTTATCTTTTGAATACCTCGTGTTCACAGCACGATCATGAGGTTCTAGAATAGAGCATCTGATGGGGCCTGTGGACCGAGGGATTCAGTTGCCTGGAGCCTGCCGGAGCTGGAAGCTTTGTAACCGGTGGTGCTTCCTTTTTATACAGAATAAACCTACTTCTTCCTGCATTTTCTCCAAGTCTATTACTTGACAATTTGGCGACGAGCTGGAGGAAGCATCACGTTACCGGACTACACGTGTGAACTACTTCATACAGAAATCGGATATTATCTCGGATTTCTTAAATTTGGCTTTTACACTTCGTTTTGCATTTTCTAAGCAGCGCCCCTCTTGGCATCAATTTCGGCGGAGCAGTCATTTTGGATTCACCTTCACAGCGCTGTTTCTCTCTACACAGCGCTGTTTCTCTCTTCGAGTCTGCTCTGCGCTGCCTTGTGCCGAGGAACTGTACAGCGCTACTACGATTCGACTAGCACTTGGATTGCAGGTATCCTTTACTTTTACAAGAATTTGAGGAATCCTGTACGTCATTTAACATTGGTTCATTTCTGGCGTAGAATTTGATTATTTGACTAGCTGCTTCGTGTAACCTTACTGCTTGTTATCATTTGAACGGAGTTTTTCTTACCGTTTCTCTGTTAACATTCTACACCGAATGTTCCTCCTGGACGTCTTCTTTCTGCAAAAGGGTTTGTGACGTTTTCCTCACATTGGAACTCCTCGTCTCCTGGTCTGCTTGCGAACTCCTCATCTCTTGGTCTGCTTGTGACGTACCTTGCTGCTTACGCTCCACGCACTACGTGCTACGCTACGCCTCCCTGCCTGTCACTATAGCAACCAGTCCAGGATACCGTGCGCTTTTCTTCGTGCCGCATATGCGCATTCACTTCTGTTCTGCATATTTATTTCTCCTGGCACCAATCTACTCAAACCTACGTATTTTGGCCTACGTACAAAAGGAGATCTACTGATTTTGCACGGCGAGTATTACTACAGGATTTTCATAAACTTTTCTCTGTATCCTTTCACAGGGTGAAGAACGGACACTGATCCTCCGTTGTTTCTGCCTCAGTGAACAATTCCCTGTATTTTTTTTTTCTTCCATTTACTGTTTAGGCACGTTTCATTTTTTTTTTCTCTATTACCATGTGCGCACAAGGGTACACATTGGCTCCTCCACAATGCTTTTGGGCTGCTGGGAGTTCACCATGCATGCCTTGGACTGAATGGAAAGCCTATTTTTTAAATTATATTGAAACTTTAGATACTAATGGTAAAATGAAAGTTGGTGGAAAAAAAGGCATATTTTTACACTCTTTGGGTCCCGAAGGACTCAAGGCGTTTAATCAATTACCTAGAACGGAGAGTGAGGGGGATAGAAATGTATTTGATAAAGCTATTTCTGATTTTGATCGATTTTTCTCTCCTAAAGTATGTATAGGTATTACGAGATATAAGTTTTTCCAGAGAAAACAACTTATTGATGAGTCTATTGACAGCTATGTTTCTAATCTTAAAACCTTATCTCTTGATTGTAAGTTTGGCACTCTTCAAGAAGAGCTTATTAGAGACCAAGTAGTGATGCATGTCAACAACTCTACTATCCAGGAACGGTTGTGGATTAATGGGGACGCCAATCTTGAAAATATCCTAGCCATTGTAAGGAAATCTGAAATGTCTTGCAGGAGTGCTAAACAAGTTAAAGGTGATACTAATAATAGTGAAACCACTGTTGCTAAAATTCACACCAAACACATCAACAAAAGAGAAGAATTCAAAAAAAAAAAAAACAGTCCAATCCCATTAAAGGTAAACTATCTTTTGATAATAAGGAAAATTGGAGATGCTATAGATGTAACAGTAAATCTCATTTGGCCAATTATAAATTCTGTCCTGCAATTAAGCAAAAATGTTCAAATTGCGGTGTCGTTGGACATTTTACAAAAAGCTTGTAGAAGGAATACAAATAATAAGGTCAATTGTATTGAGCAAAGCAATAGTAGTGAAGATGAAGACCCCAATACTGATTGTAGTAATTCCTTTGTCCTTAACATTAAGGATTTTGAACTTACCATCCTCAACATTGACAATACTTTTGTTAAAAAAAAACCTATTTGTGACATGACTATTGGAGGTATTGATATCCAAATGTACGCAGACTCAGGGTCACCTTATTCTATTGTCAATGAAAATGTGTGGAAATCTCATTTTGCTAAGAGGTTAGGAGGAGATTTGGAAAGAGCGTACATTAACCCAGAAGGTTATTCTGGAGAAAAAATTGATATTCTTGGTTACAGAACACTTGTCTTCAGATTTAAAAATCGGCAATGCACCGCTAAGCTCTATGTTTCTAAGAAAGGACCTTCTGTCCTTAGTTGGTTTGAACAGGGCAAGCTTGATATTATTCTTAACCCCAATGGCTTAGAACCTGTGATGGTAATTGACCAACATAATGGCATGGGAGATCTCATGTTAAAAAAATTTCCCAGAGTGTTTAGGACAGAAATCGGTAAACTTATTGATTTCAAACATGAGATACGTTTAAAAGAAAGTTCTTGTCCCAAAGTCTTTAAAGCACGCAATATCCCCATTGCTGTGCGTGAAGAAGTTAAAAAGAACTTGAGTCCCTTGTTAATGAAGGCATCATCGAAAGGATTGAATCCTCAGAGTGGGTTTCACCTATAGTAGTAGCCAGGCGTGCCAATGGAAAGATTAGGCTATGCATTGACTTGCGCCATCTTAATAAGAATATTGTTGTGGATCAATTTCCCTTACCCCGTATTCCTGAAATGTTAGCTTCCGTTGGTGGCGCAAAATTTTTCTCAACAATAGATTTATCTGCAGCGTACCACCAGATTGAATTGCACGATAATAGTAAAGATTTAACTGCATTTATCACCCCCTTTGGGTGTTTTAGATTTAACAGAATGCCCTTCGGATTAGCTTCCCGGCAGCTGCCATTTTTCAGCGTGTTATGCAAGATATTTTAAGCGACTGCAAAAATGCCATCTGTTTTCAGGATGATATTCTTGTTTTTGGATGTAACGAACAAGAACACTCTTCAGCTTTAGAAAGTGTACTAAAAGTTTTAAATGACCATGGTTTAACCATAAAACACTCCAAATGCAAATTTCAAGTAAAATCAGTATCTTATCTAGGGCATGAACTCTGTGAAGATGGGATAAAACCTAAGACCAATCTGGTTGAAGCCATACAATCTGCACCACATCCTAAATCCAAAGATGATGTTAGATCCTTCCTTGGATTAACCGAATTTTATTCTAAGTATGTTCCAAACTTCTCTTGTCGCACTTTTAACATACGACAATTAGTGAAGAACAAAAATAAGTTTGAATGGTCTAATGATTGTGAAACAGAGTTTCTTGATGTCAAAAAGCTATATGCGATGCCACCGCTCTTTCTGGTTTTGATCCTTCACTTACATGTATTATCACCACCGATGCAAGCTCCAAGGGACTAGGAGCTATGTTAACTCAAAATTCAATGATAGCAAAGAATACATTTTAGCTCATGCCTCCAGAGCACTCACGACTGCCGAGGAGAAATATTCTACTATTGAAAGAGAAACTTTGGCAGTCGTTTGGGCCCTGGAGCATTTTAGAGTTTATGTTTGGGGTAAAGAATGTCTTATAAGGAGTGACCACAAACCTTTGGTACGTCTCCTCACCACTGAAGGTATGCTGAAAGCTTCTGCACGCATAGCACGCATGTCTATGCGTCTTCAAGATTTTATCTATTCTATTGTGTATGTACCTGGCAAGGAAAATGTCACTGCCGACTTTCTGTCTAGAATGCCATTGCCCATCAAAGAAGACATTCACAACGAATGGGACGAATTCCAGATAGCCCTCTTGCATGATGAAGGCTCTATGCCTATTGATCAAACTGTGTGGCATGAAGAGTTTGCCAAGGATGGTGTGTTAAAGAAAATTGAGAATTACATTCTGAATGGGTGGCCCAACAAAAAAGCCATTGATCCCATTTTTAGGGTTTTTTGGGAAGTTAAAGATGAGTTATCATGCATAGATGGTATCCTTAGAAGAGGTGATCGTGCCATTCCCCCGAGCAAATTAAGACATAACATTGTTCTTCATGGTCACGAAGGTCATAGTGGCATCGTTAGGACCAAACAAACTGTTAAGAGTGTATTTTGGTGGCCAGGTATGGATATGTTCATTGAACGTATAGTTAGGAATTGTATCACTTGTGCCAATTCTGACAAATCTCTCAGAACTCTTAAACCCAAGATGGGAGACCATATAATTCCTGATAATCCATGGAGCACTATTGCCATGGACATCATGGGTCCCATCGGGCCTAATTCCAAATTCATCCTTGCTGCTATTGATACCTTCTCCAGATGGCCAGTTGTAAAAATTGTGGAAAAGGTTGACACCAATGTGGTTTTAGCCTTCTTGGATGAAATCTTTACTGAAGAAGGTTTGCCAGTGCGCCTCATCACTGACAACGGCGTACAATTTTTATCCAATAAGGCTAAAGACTATTTCAAAAGAGTAGGAATTCTTCACTGTACCACGTCCTTGTACAATCCCAGTGGTAACGGTGTCATTGAGAGATTTAATAGGGTTCTCAAGAACTCTATACAGACTGCTGGTCTGGACAATGACAAGTGGGAATTACAAATTTTTAAGACCGTATGGATGTACAGGACCACCAGTAATGACATGACTGGTTGTTCTCCCTTTGAAATCATGAGAGGTAGACTGCCCAGAACCAAGTGTAATCCATCATGGTTAGTCCCGTCCACCTCATCTAATCTAAATCTAGAATCTGTCAAGGAAAGAATTGCCAAAACTCATGCCAACAATAAAGAGTATTTTGACGAAAAGAAAAGCGCAAAACATAACCCCAATGTTAAGGTTGGCATACTTGTTAAAGTAAAAAACCTTGGAAGGTTAAAAAGGTGAGAGCCAGTTCATGGGTCCTTTCGAAATAAAAGATATCCTCAAGAATGCTGTAAGACTTACCAATAATAAGGTTTGGAACTTAAGCAGAATAGCTGTTCTCAAAGCTGACAAAGAGGTATATCAAAATGATAGTAGCATTTCTGAATCCAGACAGCAAGATCTTCTTGGAGAAGAGGATCTCGTTGATGTTTCTGTACCCATTCCCAGCACTAGTAATTTAACCAGTGATGTTTGCACCAATCAATTAGAAAAACGCCAACGGAAAAACCTAGTTGGATGTCTGATTTTGTTTCTCTCATCACCAACAGATTTGTTAAATAATGTTTTTTGTTTTTTTTTCTCCTTTTTCCCTTTTATATAAAGGGGGAAGGTGTGTTATGTGTTCCTTTCTTGTTTTCCTCGTGCTTGCATGCACGTTCTTATCTCGTGTTGTTATCTTTTGAATACCTCGTGTTCACAGCACGATCATGAGGTTCTAGAATAGAGCATCTGATGGGGCCTGTGGACCGAGGGATTCAGTTGCCTGGAGCCTGCCGGAGCTGGAAGCTTTGTAACCGGTGGTGCTTCCTTTTTATTCGGAATAAACCTACTTCTTCCTGCATTTTCTCCAAGTCTATTACTTGACAACGAGGGGCTTTCTTCATAATGTGGTTCCGCAATACATTAAAGCTGGTGATTAGAGCTACATAGGTTTTGGAATCTTCGTTTACCACTCCAAGATGGCGGTTAAATCTAGACCACTTTCGGCCTCTGATGCAACTTCCGGTTCCTGGTACATGCCTATCGCAGCTGTGCCGCGTTATGAGACTCTTGCGGGCTATTTAAAAGAGGCTGAGAGTTAATGCACTCTCTACCGTCGTTACTCCGCAGGAGGTTTTCACAGGTCGGATCCGAGCCACATCTAGGTAAGGAGGCATATCGCGCTTTGTTACCATGATCTGTAGGCTATAGGCCACCTTTGCTTTTAGATCATTTGTATTATGTGTTTCATGGGGCAGGGTAGTGCTATCATCAAACACATACTGAGTGCGTTGTTGCTTTATAAAGGGGGCTGGCTGTGTCATCAGTTTACAAACTGAGTTCGCGGCTATTTTTATAAAAAAAAAAAAAAATTTAAAAAGGGGCTGGGGGTATCGCCCGTGCCCATCCCACCTTAAGACCTACTTCCGATTAGAACTACAATGTGTACCCATTAGATGGGTCCGAATATCCTCTCCGGATAGGGTGCTAATAAATCATCTTAACAGGGTGGTTAATGGTGAATTAGTTTGCCATACAACCTGGGAGCCAAGAGTCCACATTGCCCCATGCGTTCAAACAAGATATTGACAGCTTGTCTCCTGACTACGAAGGCATTAGAAAGTAGGTGATTCTGAGATTTTGATGATTAACCATGCGGGGCTCTGCGAAATAGATTTTGTAATCAGGATATAATCGGACCCATTGGCGCCATACACGATGCCTGTCTAAAATACTGTCTTATTACTATATTTGTTGATTTGATGTAAATGAGCCTTTTTTCGTATACTGATGGGGTTTAAACACTGTCCGATTGTCCTCTGTATTTCCGGCGCTTCTTACTTTTGGTGAGACTGCTGGACCAATTTATGCTAGTGTTATCACACTGCTAGCTGTCTTTGTTCCCAAAAGGGAATCGTATATCGCCGTTTCACAAAGTGAGTAACCATAAAGCGCTATCTACAATAGATTTAGACGCACAGTTAGTGAGCTTTGTCAGTGGGTGCTAATGGCCTTACTAGATTCCTTCTGCCCCTGTATAGCTCCTGTTGAAACGCACTCCTGCTATCGTGCTCGAAGCTCTTATTTATTACGGACACTCTGATGTTGATAACTCTCAGGAGTGCCCTTAGCTGCTTTTATGGTGGGTACATTCCTTATACAATTTATGCTCTTTCTCGGGTACCTTAATTACTGCTTCCCTCTTTCTCCTGCTGAACTGTACTTTTTTGAGGTCTTTTGCCATGGTATAGACACTCTGGTTATGTTTACTTTTTCTTTTTCTCTGAGTGATATATATTGATACTATCATCCCTCTGACCTTTATGTCTCTCGAGTATGGAGATAAATCTTTTCCTCTTCCACATTCAAATTCTCTTTTTAAACTTTTTATTCTATCTTTATTCGTGTCTCTCTCCTTTGCTATATACTTCTCGTTCACATTTGTTTCTCTCCTTTTGCTATATATATTTTTTGTTCACATCTTTGTATTCAGAATGGTATATATTTATGTTGTTGGTTATAAATGTAAAATTGGGTCTAGTCTTGATAAAAATGTGTTTATTAGATGTTATGCCTTGGTGTTTTAGTGGTCTAGTGGTCACTTACTGCTATATAATTTATGTCTATAGTAGTTCTGTCTTAATGTATGTATACAGTTGTATCATCTTTACTATGTAAAGTCTGTTTGTATTTGTATTAAGTGTTGTATACTTGTATGTATGTATATATATTTGTTAAATTCACAGCCCTGAATAAGTCTATCTGTCTGGACGAAACGCGTCGGCTGTTCTTTTCAATCATGAGTGATTTTAATATATTTTGAATAAAAGAAGATACTTGAAGAAAAACACTATGGACACGGACCTGATAATTTGTTATGTGTCTGTTTTGTCTTTTTGCTAAGTGGTGCACCTTTGCGAACTTTTGAAATTGTTAAAATCCTGTATTGGATCGCACCGTGGCAGTGGGTGCATCAACAGTGTGCACACGCAAATGTATATTAACTAGGGATAGTGGGTCATGTGCTAGTTTTCTGCAGGGTTCACTGTCAAAACGAGTTTCCATACATGTTTTGCTCTGCTCCACATTCCATCTGCTACATTCCATATCAGGCAAGAAGGAAAACAGATGCACATGGAATTTTCCTTTTTTTGGCTTTCTGCACCAGTGCAAAGTTTCTATGGTATTGCCCCAGTAGGCAATAGGACAAAGCAGCCATATGTTGGGGAAACACCCAGTGAGTGGCGGGTGCTAAAGAAGGGTGCTGTTCAGAGAGCGTGAGGCTTAACAAAACGAGACACTCAAATAGAGGGAGACTAAAGAGTTTGACACTAAGAGTGAAGAGAGAGCGAGACACACACACACACACACACACACACACACACAGAGAGGCCTTCTGAGTGGCCTGCCTAGTATTTTTGCTCTTATGGGGCTAAATGTAATGGCAACTTTTGACTCTGGGCACAAGGATGCTGCTACACTCCTCCCAGTGAATGTGCTCTGTCTTTATTATGGGAACACTTAGGAAAGCTCACTGCACGGTGATGGAGAAACTGCACCAAAGAGGTAAATGTCATGTCACGTGTGGGCTGAAGAGTGGAATTACACGACAAACATGAGTGCCCTTGAGCTCTTGTCTGCAGGAGTGCCTTTGCATCCCTTAAATACTGTGTCCGAAAGCTGCAGCCAGCATGTGTTGAAGTAAACCCCTTTTGCCTTGTTGAAGTTCCTACTTTTAATATTAGCTAAGTTACCCATAAGTAGTGCCTTGGAGCCCAAAGGTTCCAGATACCTAATGTGTATCACTGAGTCATGCCAACTATGGTATTGGCATATCTCTGCAGTAACCGGATTCAAAAATACTATGTACTGTCTAAGGCTGAAGCAGTCTTTCTGCTTTACCAATGTCAGCTTTCAGATAAGGTAATTTTTTAAATAAATTTACTTAGGAAAAACTAAAGACAATCTTCACCGTTGTAATATAACATTATCAGCAATCTTATTTTTGTGTCACTTATGTAACAATAATAGGTTGTTAGTTGTTGCGTAATAAATATGTCTCAAAGATGATTTTTATAAATGTTATTCATCTCTTTTTGGTGGCATAAGGCCTGCAGGTAGCGCTTAGTGGGAGGCTAATGATAGGAGCGTCCAACTGTAGGAATGTGAGGAAAGGTAAAGACCAGGTGACTTACAAGGAACAGACAGCGACCCTAATAAGCATTAGTTGGAGGTGTTCTGGGACCCGGACAAGTCAGAGTGGGTTTCTTGCTCATAGCGAATGGAAGGTTCTCATTTTAATAGGTTAGTTCCCAGGAGGAATAATAGAGCTTCACACAGAGGCCCTGGACTGTTGCTGTCTTTGAAGACCCTCAGAAGAGGTCCTTTTAGAATAACTTTACCCCTTGTCAGAGAAAGTGCTGCAAAAGTGGAACAAGGCCCAGTATGGGAACTTAATACCACACAACCACAGCTGTAGTACTACTCCTTCTTGGGGGGCAGTCGAGTGGTGATGCCGCCAGAGTAATATCTCCACTACGGGGATTTATCTCCACATTGTTACGCTCCAAACATATAGAAGGATTACTATGACTCATGGGTATGTCCCACATTTGATAAGGTTAATTATTGCAATGAATGTATAATTTTTTTCTATCTATTGAAACATGATTTTTCGTTTGCAGTTGCTTCTGATAATCTCCCGTCGTCCGGATGCTGACCCCTTTATAAGTAATTTTTTGGGATCCAAACGTCAAGAAGATACTAGTGGACCATTTTTAATTTGATTTGGAACATGATGTTCTGACTCAGAGTGTTATTTAATAACTAGTGTATCTGTATCAGTCACAAGTTGTGTATATATATGGGGAGAGGATGTAGCCTTACGGCTAGAGCAGCCGACCTTGAAGCTGGGGAACCGGGTTGGAGTTTCGGCAACGACGCTCAACATCCTGTGATTCTGGGCAAATCACTCAATCTCCCCATGCCTAACAAAAATTAATGTGTCCATCTGTAGCAAAACTGGTGCTCATGTATAGCGTTCTGGTACCCGATTTCTCGGGTCTAGTTCGTGCTATATAAAACTCTTTTTAAAAAAAAAATATATATATATATATATATATGCTTTTGTTTAGCACTTGCACACTTAAAACTCACCTATTTCCCCTTCATTGTGTCCCTGTACTTTTGGGAGCACCGCATTACCAAAAAATATATGAAAAAAAAACTAACTTCATTTGTTTTTAAAATAAGTGAATACACTTGATTTGATTCTTGTTGAAACCAATCTCTTGATGGTTATATGGTTGCCAAGGAAGTTGTGACTCACACTTCCCTCTTAGGAACCATTGTTTTACCTATTCACCTCCCAAGGATACAGTAAATAGAGCCACTGAATTTTCCTATGTCAGCAGAAACTTTCTTGCAAGACATTTGTGTTTCAAATGGGAGTATCAGTACAGTCTGCCCTGACTGAGGCTGGGCCTCAGGCTCATGGGATTCATAAAGGGCCATCAACACAAACTGCAACCTTAATAGAAACCATCTTAACACAGGAACCGCAACCAAAGGCCTTTACATATGTTCAGCTAAGCTTGACTCCTCATCCTGACTCTGATTCTTTAAGCCTTCTAATGTCGCTGTTGATAGAGATCCTGACAGAAATCAAATCCATAAAACAAAAACAGGCCGAAATAGTAAATTAAAGACTGTCTATCCAAGATAGAGGGCCAAACATCACACTAGACATAATAGAAGAAGTGGAGCACAGATTGTCCAGCATTGAGAGTAAGATGTTTACCACTGTAGAACAAACAGCTTGATTCAAGAAAGAGATTGCAACTCTGCGCAACAAACAGGAACATTTGGGGAATCACTCCAGACGTTCGAACTTGAAAAGTACTGATGTCCCTGAGAAGGAGGACAATATTGGACCAATCCCATTTGTTGAGACCTTAATTAGATCCTCCATCCTACCAGAACATTCCCACGGTCTGGCAATAATGCGGGTGCAGGGGTCCCTGCGTATCAACCACCTTATGCTAAATAGCCATGTACAATTCCGGTCAATATCCCGGATTACAGAATTAAGGAGCTGTTGTTGGCGAAAGCGTTTCAATAAAGGACATTATCTGTACGTAATAATTATTCATTCAGGATATATTCTTACATTGCAGTCGAAATTGCAAGCCAGCATCAAGAGTTTAGATACATGATCTCAAATTTCCAGGTTCTGGGAGCACAGGCTTCCATAATTCAGACATCCAAGATCAAAGTATTAGATAAGTTGTTGTTCCTAGGTATTTTCTCAAATCACAGAAGTCCACACTTTGCTGAGAGGTCTTAAGGTGAGTGGATGTCCAGGATAAACCTCTCCCCTCAGCTAAAGAAAGGTATAGAAGGGTATAGCTTAATGCGATAACATGACCAGATCCGAGCTTATACCCACACACACTTATGCGAGCACCATATATAGATTAGGTCGTAAAGTTTATAATGCTGAAGGCTTGTGAGCTGCATTCATTTAATCTGCTGTTGTTTATAATATGCATATGTTTGTGTATGCCAACTTTTTTCCCAAAATTAGTTTATTCAGTTTTTCAAAGAAGAATACAAAATAGCAGTTTATACACGTATTTGACAGATACAAAAGCACCCAAAGGTGGGTGGGGGCAGCAGGTCTCAATCAGGAGAGGGTTCCAACATAAATCATCGTAGTCTGAGCTAAGGGAATTGAAACCACAAACTCGCCCTCTCATTCATACATCATAATTCCTGGTAAAGTGGCGTGTGCGGAGAACAAAGGGGCCACAATCCATTTCCAAGTCCACCCACGCAACTTAGTAAGGGAAGCACCTACGACCTTCAATCAACCCGATCCCTGTGTCCTATCAGATGACCTGTGTGAGCCCGATTCTCCCTCGTGTGTATGCCAACTTGACCTACTTTTCACTTAAACCTGTTGATGTAATAGAATTCTGAGATTGTTGGGGGAAGGGACGAGAGTGGAACAGAAATATAAATACAAAAGGATCATGACTTCTTGGAAACAGCTAGGATATCGGAGGCTTACATTTTTTATAAGTTTTGAGAATACCCAAGATAGAGAATGGCTTGAGAAACAAGGCAGAAACTATACCATTCGCAGGTACCGGGACACCGGTCTCTCATCATGGTAGCAGGAGCCAATGGGTACTGGAACAGTGTTAAGGGTGGTTGTTTGGGTGGGGCACTTTCTATAATATACCCAGGTTGAGTGGAAGGACACATGGTATGACAAGGAAAAAAAACAAGGAGGTAAAAAGCAGTCAATATAGACTATGTAGCTGGATCGGATACGTAGGCACTAGGTACTTTATTATGTTATGCACTTTATTCAGATTTTATTGTTTACACACTTTAAATTGCTGTAATACACTTTATCATAGATAGGTTTTGACTAGAATTTAGAGTAGGTGTTCTCTACTTAGCAAATAAGGTAAAAGACAGGAAAAGTTATGCACAGTACTATCAAACAGGGATATACCTGAACCGAGACAATTGAAGGGTTCTCAATGCAAGCGATCAATTTATTGATCAAAGATTGCTGATAAATTGAAGCTCCGTTCTTTTTATGTTCATGAATTAAATAATAACAAAATAGCTCAGGCAATTGAAGATTGGATCCTGACTCCTAATCCTTCAACGATTTCTTTGCCAGAGACACACATCCCAGTAGTACGTTTGTGATGAACACCCACAGCAACACCCATGGAACGCCCCTTTCACGCAAAGTGCTGTGTATAAAGGGGCCATATTTACAAGGACAGGAAAAGCCACGCAGGGTGACTTTTCTTGTCCTTGTAAATATGGAGCAGTGAAATACGCCACCAGTACGTCACAAAAAGTGACGTACTGGTGGCGCAGGGGGCTTGTAAATCTGCCCCTAGATGTGTTCAACAAAAAAAGATCCCTGCGTTGATGTTTTTACTCAATTCTGAAAAAGCCTTCTATTTGGTGACTTAAGAAACGCTCATTTACATCTTGCTGAAACTTTGTTTCCTCGCCAAATTATAGAGACTCTTTATCATCTTTACGAGGGCACAACTGCTAAGTTGGTCATCAATTCATTGGATGTAGGTAGTTTTAACATATGTAGAATCACTACACAGGGATGTCCTTCTCCAATGTTGTATTTGTCCTGTTTAGAGAGCCTTTAGCTATCACAATCCGAGAAGATTCAGAAATCTGCCCTCCTCTCCCACAAAGGGCACAAAGTAAGTTATACACAAATGATATAATGCTATTTTTAAAGCCAGATAAAGTATGTCAGGAAAGGGCTTTCAAAATTTGAAGGCTATTTCAGACTTTAAAGGGATATAAGATCAGCAAATTAAAAATGAAGTACTACGGTGCAATAGTACCCTAGATGATCTTCTGCCCGACCTTCAAAGCCTGTATTAATCAACATTATAAATGCTACCTGGGCATCAAGTTAAAAAATGTTATGTTATGTTATAGAAACTTATATAGCGCACGTATACCCGTGGGTGTCTTGGCGCTTTCAGGAACATGAGCCTACTGTGCCGAGGTACAGCTAATTTCTAAACAGCCAAGTCTTAAGTTCCTTTCTAAAGGCAAGAAGGGTGGGAGTTCCACAGTCTGGCTGTGCTGCTAATGAAACTCCTTCCTCCCCAGCTCACTTTTCTGACTCTTATCGTGGTAATTGATCCAGCGCAACCCCTAATTCTTGAGCCAGGGACCAGGAAAACACATCACACATAAACCACTTACCAAATAATGGGGCCCATCACACATTACCCATAAATGATCCCTGACGACGGGCGCTGGATTAAGGGGGGTTTATTTTGTCAGTTTTTGTATATGTACAATGCTATACTTCGTATTAATAACACACTTATATATTCCTAACTATTCTTATTTTCAACTGTCTTCTTCTGGTCGATGGACCATTAGTTGACGAGTTGATGGTGACTATGATTAACTAAACAGTTTAACACTTCAACTAAATAACCACAGAGTCGTTGTCTGGTTAATAAATTTATCTTATTTAAATTATATGCTCATAATTCAGATTATCAGTGTGCACACAAGACCACATATAGGAGAACAATTTATCAAGCAATGTAATCAAAATGATTCATTTGTCTCGATATCAAAGCGTGCATGGAAATAAGGGAAAGAAGGTACAGCAAAAATACTTTGCAGAAATATCTTGCGAAATTAAAGCATTTAAGGAGGGTGATACCCACCAAAGAATCAGGAAAACCACTTCCTTGGCCAAGGTTGTGGCAAGGGGTCCCAAGAGATAGGCTCAGAGGACAAAGTTAACAGGACAGATGCAGATGAGTCTTGCAATATCTTTACAAACAAGACAATAATCTCCCAACCTATATACCTTTAATCTAGTTCTCCTTGGACGCAGTCTCCTCCCAAGCACTCCCGCAACGTTCTCGTACCTAAGGTGCTCACTGACTCTGTGCTGGTCCTCTTTCTCTCTCTTGGTCTCTCCCTCTCTCGATGATCTGACACACCCCCAATTGGGATATCAATTATACCCTAATTCCTAGCTCACTATCTTACAATGTTGCAGTGTCAGTAGAAACTCAGCCTGTTATTGGTTGACACGGGTCATGTTAGGGTCTCCTCATCAGGTTCTCATCGCAAATCCATCCAATACCGGTTTTAACAAAGGAAGTATTAAGGATAAATACAATCGTATACTACTAATATTAATAGTTATACATTTTGCAACATTCTTATATTATGACATCCGCTTCACATTCAAATTGCACGTAGCGGTGGCAGTTCCCACAGTCGCTGTCGCATCTTGGCACATAAATAATAGGACACCGGTCAACATGGCATTCACACGGATTACATCAGCTGGTGCACTCGGCAGTTCGTAAGCAGGCAGAGCATTTGGCGCATGCGTCTTTCGTTCAGACCAAGACAACCATATGCTGGCTCGGACAAGAGGCCATTTTCATGCAGGCCCAATCTCGTACTAAAGTAAACAAACATAAAAGAATATTTATTCATGAAATAAAACCCATTATGTTTACCTCCCACCATACTAATACCCTGTATTAATTATTACCTAGCGAAAGCTATTGATTTAAAGCAGCTTTTCTATTATTCGCGCACAACATGCAAAATGTGCAATGTACAACTTAGCATAAACATGTACTAGTGCATATTTTTAAAGCGCAAACAGTTAATACGTACTCATGCCATCATGGTTTAGTATATTAGATAAAATGCGTTTGCCCCATGTGTGTGTGTGTGTGTGTTCAGTGTTGGTTAGTTCATGCAGTTAATACATTATTATGGGGTTACTTATTTTCATGAGGATGTATTTTTCACAAACCTCACTCCATCATAATCAATCTAGCCTTAGCCGATCGAAGACTTCTACTTGCGTGTACCAGCTAAAAGCCTTCCATAGAAATTTGGTCTTTCTCTGTGCAAGGCCTTATGAGCCACACAGAGCGCCTTAAATTTAATTCGCTGTCGGACCGGGAGCCAATGAAGATCGTTAATGCCTGCAGATATCGGCTGATATTTTGGAATATCCAGGATCAATCTGGTGGCTGCATTTTGCACCGTTCGGAGCTTTCCAAGTAATTTAACCTGGTGATTCATATATAAACTGTCACAATAATCCAGCTTTGACATGATTAGCGAGGAGACAACAGTCTTCCTGTTATTTCTGGGGCTAAAAGGGAGGATTTTCCTCAAAGTTCTAATGGTATAAAAAGAGGAGGACACTACCTTAGACACCTGGGCCTCATATCTAAGCTTATCATCCATGATAAAGCCAAGATTTTTGGCTTTAATCCCTGGAGTGGGAACATCTTTGTGATATAAATTACAAACCACTATAAAATAAGATCAAGGTTATGTTAACATACTAGAAACCACTTCCATTTACAAAACTTACGAGCATCGCTTTAATAAAAATCACAATATTGCCAATGCTCAATTTTTATTTTTCTGCTGTATCTTGCATTTTATATACCACTGTCTTTAAAAAAATTTGAATCAATGATCTCCAATTTTTTGTGGCAAGGCTTCAGCCCGAGATTGGCACTAGGCACCTTATACCCTCCTATCATGCCTCACCTAGCCTTACCACACTTTAAAATCTATAACTATGCCTAATTTGCACAATTTGCAACAAGATTTAAAAAAGCACACAAATTCCTAGCCTATTATGATAATGATTTAATGGAAATCATGGTAAACAACAGCAATATTAAAGATATGTTGTGTTTGCTTAACAAAATCTCCCAAAAAGGTACGAAATAAGGTGTTAGATTGTTTCTCAGCAAGACAAGCCTGTGATGAGGTAAGGGGCTGAGGGTAGGCCTGACATCGACTGTGGCGTGGGGGGGGTAAATGAGAACAAGACAGACACATAATGTGGCTAGTGGGCAAAGACCCCGAGCAGTCACGCTCATCTTTATTTATAGCCTCGGGCCACGCCTGGCCCAAGGGTGCAGGTGCGACACTTCCTGTCCCACTCCGGGAAGGAGAATAAAGACAGGACTGCTAACCTGTCACATCCCATCTCAACTCAGTCCTTGTTCTTCATCCTCGAGCACTGCTCGTCAGTGCGACATACAAAGTCTCTCAGCGGGGGTTTTCTCTCGGGCAGTACCTAGGGTGCTGACCTCAGCCTTCGGGCCATCAGATGTCTCAGGGTCCCTCATCCCTAGTGTTGGGGTGGCCTTACTTGATGGTGTAGGTTGACCACCTACCTGGTCCTCCTGCCAGTCGCTCTCGCTGTTCCCTGGTTCTTCTCTAGCCCCGGTTGCGCCGCCTTCTCTGGTCCGAGTCAATGGTTCTCTTCCTACTTCTTTGAACCAGGAGACATTCCTGGTTACAGTTTCTCCATCCTTTTCCACGGTCAACATTGACCCTTTTACGTCTTTCACAATCCGGTGACCCGGTTCATATGGGGTTCGGAACTTTCCTCCTGGCCTCCTATCTTTGATGATCACTCAAGCCCCTGGCTCTAGAGTGCGGTGTCGGGTTCTCCTCATGTGGCTGGCCGCCTGGTTGTGTCGTTCACGACGCTCTTGGGCCTCCTCCTGGCTGTATGTGGGGGGTGCCCAGCCGGGACACATGGGGATGGTGTCTCTTTGTGGTCTGTTGAACATGAACACCCAGGGCGTTTGTAGTGTGGAACTGTGGGGCGTGCTTCGGTAGTCCCGCAGAAATAGCTGCAGTTGGCATTCTGGGTCTGTGCATTCTGCGATTCGCTGAGTCTTATTGAGAGTCCGCATGAACCTTTCAATTTCCCCATTTGCTTGTGGGCACTCGGGGTAATCCGGCGGTGTCGTACTCCATGAAACCGCAGGAACTCACGAAACTCTCTCCCTTGGAAAGGGGGGCCGTTGTCGCTTTTGACTTCATCAGGGCACTCAAACATTGCAAACACCTTTTCCAACACGGGTGCTACTCGGGTGAATGCCGTGGAGCTGATGACTTCGACTATGGGGTATTTCGAATGACTGTCCATTAAGACTAGTGTTGTCCTGCCATCCGGGAAACTCCCGAAATCTATGCTTATCTTCTCCCATGGTGCTTTTGCGGGCTCTTCTTTTTGGATAGGTGCCCGGCGTGCTGGTTAGCTGGCATGCTGGACACTGTTTCACCGTCTCTTCCGCTTGTTCCTCTAGCCCAGGGAACCAAGTCTTTTCCCTCATTCTGGCCTTCATTTTCATGGCTCCTTGGTATCCCCCATGAGCCAGCTGTGTGGCATGTTGATGTAGCGTCGCCGGAACTACAATGCAGGAACCCCGCAGCAGGATCCCCTCCTGGGTTACGCTTTGCTCATTCCGTATCTTCCACATTTTGGTGAGGTGTTCTTTTTCCTGTCCCGACCAGCCATTGGCATCCCTTAGAAAATGTTGCCAGTCCCCTCTTTGGACTGCATTGCGCACCTTGACGATGACCTGGTCAGCGTCTTCTGCTTGTGTGATGTCCGCGACAGTCAAAGCTTTTGGGAATGCTGCTGCAGAAATCATGTTGATGTGTGCCTCCATTGTTTCGATCTCCGTTAGCCTCTCTGGGTTTTCCTGTGGCGTTGGGTGTTGGGAGAGGAAGTCGGCTGGGTTCTTAGCGCCTTGTCGATAGACGACCTCCATTTGGTACTGCTGCAGACCGATGGCCCATCGCTCAATTCGTGGCAGTGGATGAGGTGCGTGCCAACCCTCTAAAGAGGGGTACCAGCGACTGGTGGTCGGTGACGATCTTGTAGGGTTGCCCGCAGACGTAGAGGTGGAAATGCCTGCACGCCCACCATATGGCTAGGGCTTCCCTCTCTATCTGGGTGTAGCGTGCCTCAGTGGGTGAGAGTGACTTGCTGGCGAAAGCCAGGGCAGCCCACCTTCCTGGTTCTTGTTCTTGGGCCAACACTGCCTCGAGGCCCACTGGACTGGCATCTACGATGAGTTCCGTCTGCTTGGCCGGGTCGAAATACACCAGGGTGGTGTTGTCTAGGAGGGCACTCTTGATCTGCTGGAATGCCGATTCCTCTGGTTGTTCCCACTTCCACTTGGTGTCACCTCGTGTGAGATTTCTGAGTGGCTCTGCGATGGTAGCGAGGTTGGGGATGCAGCGGCCGCAGTAGGTGGCCATCCCCAAGAAGCTACGCACTTCCGAAACTGTTGTTTGGGGGGTGCGTCCTTTATGGCCTGTGATTTCCGCGGGTCCACTTGGATACCCTTCTGGTTGAAGATGTATCCAAAGAATTCTATTTCTCATTGGAAGAATAGGCACTTCTCCCGGTATAGGGTGACCCCATGGTCCTGGAGTCGTCGGAGGGTGCCTTGGAGGTGCCTATAGTGTTCGTCTGCTGTGGGGGAGTGAATGAGAATGTAATCGCTGACATTTAACACTCCTGTTAGGATTTCCCGTATGGAGTCCTGGAATACCTCTGCGGCTGAGGATATTCCGAAATTGAGGCGCTTGTATCACCGCAGCCCTAGGTGGGTACTGAACGTCGTAATGTATCTGCTTTTTTTAGGCCAGGACTATTTGGTGGTATCCTGCATTTAAGTCCAACTTTGAAAACCACCTAGAGCCATTGACGTCGGCCACTATGTCATCCATCATTGGGGTTATGTGGCGTTCCCTCCGGATGGCTTTGTTGGGGAGGCGCATGTCTATACATAGCCTGATCTTCCCTGGTTGTCGAGGCTTTTCCGCGATGACCATGGGAGAGACCCAGGGGGTCGGCCCGACACTTTTTTCGATCATCCCTTTATCTTCAAGTTTCTGTTATTCCTGCTCCACCAATGGTCAGAGGTGGAATGGCACTCGTCTGTGGCGGAGTGCTGTTGGTGTCACCGAGGGATCTATATGCAGCTTGACTGGGGGCCGCTTGATGCACCCTAGGCCTTTGAAGAGACTCGCAAATTGTTCCAGCAATTTCTCTGTTTGGTCAACTTGCACCCTTCTTGCAAATGTCACCAGGCCTAGGTCTTCCGCTGCGTGACTGCTGAGCTGTGTATCAGCTTCTTGGTTGATGATGTGTACGGTCGCGACGATCTCGTGGTATCCGACTGGATTGGTATGGTCATCTTCCCTCTTAGTGGCAGAGGTGATTGGCTGCCGTAGGCAAAGATTTTTGTCTTGGAGTGCACTAATGTGGGCCGGGGGTGTAGTCGGTTATACTGCTGGGTCCCCATGACATTGACGGAGGCTCCTGTGTCGATCACGACCGTTAGGTATGACCCTGCTGTCTTCACCGTGCACGTGAGCTGGGGGTCTTCTCTGCTTTTTCAGTCCCTGGGTGAACGAGACTAGGTAAGTTTCACCTTCGTCTTCCTCATCTGTTGATGTGTCTTCAACTCTGTACGAGGCTTGTGTTTCCTTTCACGCTGCTCACTGGCGTGAGTGTGGTGTATGACAGTTGGCGCACCATCTTGCTCATGGGCCTGTCGCCCCGTTTGTCTCTCCGTTGGTTCTTTTTTCTGCACACTGATGCAAGATGGTTAGGGATCCCACAGTGGGCACATGTGCGGCCTTGCACAGGTCATTCTTTGATGGGGTGTTCTTCTCGCCCGCAATATCCACACTTACCTTTCGGGCCTTGGCTTGTGCGGCCCCTCTGTCCACTTCCTTTGTCTCGTGTCTTCATGGCGCCCGTCCTGTCTCGACAGCTACGCTTCTTTCGGGTGCTCGTGTCAAGGCTAGATCCATCTTATCTGCCCTTGCCGCCAATAGGTAATGGGTCTGGGCTAAGACCAGTATTTCCTCCAGGGCTATGTTCGGTTGTCGTAGGATCAGTCCCCTTAGCATCTTGCTGTGGCATCCCTGTATTATCTGGGCGTGAATTTCTTCCGTGGCCCTCACATCCGTCACGTATGTGCTTGCCAACTCTCTCAGCTGTGCATAGACGGCATCAATTGATTCTGCTTCTCTCTGTCAGGCCTGTCGCAGTTTGAACCGTTCAAAATACGGGTTTAGCTGCAGGTCGAAGTGCGCGTTAAGGGCTGCTACGGCGGCATCATAATCAGTGGGCGCTCCTGTGTTTGGGAGATTTTTAAACAGGAGGTACACTTCTTCGCCCGCATAATGGAGGATTAGCGACCCTTTGACTGCTCCTTTCGTTTCCCTTGTCGCTCTAAAGTAATTTTCTAGGCGTCCCAGCCACGTTTTCCACCCTGGGGACGCTGTGGTGGGGTCGGCGAGTTCGCTGAATGGGGGCAACACTCCGGTGAGGGCATGCTGCATTACGATGCGGCTGGGTTGCAGAGCCGCGCTTCCTCCCCCATGGCGTAGGAGTGTGGGCTTTTGTGGGCGGTGGCACTTTCCCCCGGACTCTGTGTGTGCTACTGCTGTGTCTTTCCCCACTCTTGGTTGGCTTGGTCACTCCCTCTTGCTGGTCGAGTTGGCCTCCCTTTGCCTTGGTGTATTTGCACTGTCCAGTGCTTGTTTGCCTTGGTGTATTTGCACTGTCCAGTGCTTGTTTGTTGTGCGCTTGTTCTTCCACTATTGTCCCTTCTAATCTTGTGGTTGTACCTGAAAGCGCAGGCCGCCGCTGCCTCTCGCTGTGCCTCTATCCTGCTTGGGCTTGGCAGGCGTGTGTGGGGGGTGGCGCTGTGTTGGGCGCGTCGCCCGCGGTGTGCTGGCCGTCTCTGTGTGGCCCGTCGCTCTAGGAGCACGCGTTGATTGCTGCTTCGGGGATGGAGCGGACGAGTCTGCGTGTGCAGGCCGATCCTATCTTTCTGCTGCTGGGTGTCATAGCGGTCACGTGGGGCGCCATCTCTGGCCACCAACCACACTGCTGATAGGCGCCAGGCCTCGACAGCTTCCTCGCTGCTGGGTGTCATAGCGGTCACGTGGGGCGCCATCTCTGGCCACCAACCACACTGCTGATAGGCGCCAGGCCTCGACAGCTTCCTCGCTGCTGTGGGCAGGAATGCGCTGCGAATGGTAATCACCACAGCCAACAGATGGCGGGCCCGTCTCCCCCTCGTCGCCAGTGTGATGAGGTAAGGGGCTGAGGGTAGCCCTGATGTCGACTGTGGGGTGGGTAAATGAGGACGAGACGGACACATAATGTGGCTAGTGGGCAAAGACCCGAGCGGTCACGCCCGTCTTTATTTATAGCCTCGGGCCACGCTTGGCCCGAGGGTGCGGGTGCGACACTTTCTGTTCCACACCGGGAAGGAGAATAAAGACAGGACTGCTAACCTGTCACAAAGCCCAATTGTTTTTTACATATCAAGAGACCACAAATCATTGTCTCAAACCATCTTGCAGATCTATTTTCCCAAAACTTAGTGGGATGAGACCATGTGATGTTAGCCAGATGAAAAATAAATGTGTATTATTAAATATCAGACTTTTTGTCCAATAATACACTGAAAACGTGGAATGAGGGGTCAATCAAGATGGACAAAAATTGAATGTAATGACCATATAATGTTGTTTATCTATTTATTAAGATGATACCTCCTTCATCCATATATGAGCAGGAGCCATTGGTTTATAATTTATTAGAAATCACTACTTTTAGAAGAGCATGGAGTTGGAAGCAATTGCTAATGAGCGCAAAGCCAACTAATGCTTTTTGAATTTTTTTTAATAACTAGCTAAAATAAGACATAAATATTTCAGGTGAAGTCTGGAAAAAAGTTAACATGTTCAATTTCAACACGCTCAGAGAAGCAAATTTAAAAAAAAATGCTATTTTACTCCAAATGAATAATATAAGGCAGTCCCGGTCGCTTGTATATCCAATTCAGCTAATTGCTTTAGATATAATAGTTTAACTATGTCTAATTGCTCCCATACTATATGGCGAAGTGATAGATTAAACAGCTTTTGGAATGCAATTTTTGAACATCTTAGAAATTATTTTCGATACCAATCTCTCATCACTCCCTTGCTTGGATTTTTCCAATACAACGGATTGCCAGAAGAATTCAAAAAATTATCTTCACAGCAATGCTGGTGGCTTGTTCGTTTATATTACAATGGAGAACCTCCATGATTTCTTTGTTTACAGAATGGCTTGGTAAAATGATTGCAGTGCGACAGAGGGAAGAACGCTACACGAAAAGAGCTGGCACAACTTTTAGATTCTTGAAAACATGGGCCTCAATTTTTAATTGATAGACAAGCTTACTGCTGCCTATTACCTGGAATCTTTGAAGCTATCCCCAGCAGTTTCGGAACTTTACGAGTGACCAGAAGATGTTCAGCAACCTGAAAAACTGGCACTGCACTTTGTAATCTAGGTGAAGAGAGAAGATGTCTGTGACCCTCTGCTGTCTGTGATCTAGTATGCTGGAACCTGACTGTTGTAGTTTGGGAATTTAAAAGTTGGTACTGGACTTTGGCAGTGGCCCTGCAGCAGGAATGGAGAAGACCGTTTTACATTTGAATCCTTTGTCCCAGTCTCCCAGAAGGGCACCTTAAAACTGGGAGAATTTGAATGTACCAGCCTGCAAGGTAACTCGCCTTGCTGTCCCAGCCTGTAAAGGTTTCTGGTGAGTGGTTTTTATTTTTGATGCAAGAGTAGCCTTATGTGGTTACTTTCAGTAATGCACACAGACTAGCATTGACTTTTACACACCGATTGTTTTTTCTGTTTGTTTAACGTTTTCTTAAGCGTTCAGATCTCCCTATCGCCTCACTGATTTTGGGCTTGTTTTAATCATTAAAGTTTTCTACTCTGGAATAATCTGGTTCAGGAATTCTACTGATTTATTTCATGGCTTAAACTCGATTTTGTGCCTGGGCATTGGCAGGTCTATCTTTGACATAGATTATGTCTGTCCTTATCTTTCTAACAACCTGTGATGGTGTCAAGTCATCCAGACAATGCCATTGATAAGAACACCTGATGTGACATCAATCTGGAACAAGCGTCTTCTTATCCATATTTCAATGTCAGCTCACGATGATAACTTAATCAAGGTAGTGTGAATTGACGTGTTTACCATATTTGTTTATTTTAATACATTTAAGACTAGCATACTGCTGCACACAGGTCATGCCAGAAATTCCGTAGAAATTCCCATATCAGATAAAGCCAGTGATTAATGGTATAAAAGGCTCATCAGATAGCCATTAGAGAACAGATGTCCTGTGAATCAGGAAGCACCTATTGCCGTAGCTTTGTCAAACTTGTCAAACCCATCTGTGGTTTTTTTTGTGTTTTTTGGATCCATTTAATTTTTAATCTGTTTGGTTAAAATGACGACTCCTGTTACAAAGAAGTAAATTGCCTATTTCCAGAGTGAAGACTGGTCAAGAATATAGGCGTGCCCAATGCGGCAGGAGGAATTACATTTGTAATAACTGCACACGCAGCGTATGCTTTTGAGACATTTTACTCATGGGTGGAGTTTGAGGCTATAGATGCTGCCTTAGGGCAGTTTCAGGCTTACAAACAGGCAATACCAGCAGCAAACTATAGGCATACCAGGATCTGGAAATCCCTTTGACTTACCAAAAGCATCAAAACTGGTTTGCTAAGGGGGCAGAACCAAACGGCCCATCATGGCGGACGCGCTCTGAGTGAGCTTCGCAGGCCTGTACCATCATCCTACCATAATCCTCTTGAATCTAACCTGTTCTTCTTGGGACAGCAGTCCTTGCATGCCTGACACCCCCCTGGGGGGCACCGGAGCTGCCTTTCGGGGCAAAACAACAGCTGCAGAGCACTGCACGGCTTGTGACGCGGCAGCCCGGCGTGCTTTGTCGACCCCACCCGGGACAGAGTTGTGTGCACCTCGCGGAGGGGCTGGACATGGTCGCACAGAGTTGTCTCCAGGCCCTGGGCTGAGGTGGTGTTGCGCCTGGCCCAGCGTGTCTGCGGGAGGCCCTGCGGGGGACGGACGTGCTACCAGAATCTGGAGAGGCCCGGGTGGTGCCTGCGGCTTGATTCCCCGAGCTGGCGGCGTCTATTCAAATGAGGCACAGAGACGTGGTGGCAGACCGAGACAACGGCATTGATCCTGCGACCGCCACGCAGAAAAAGGGTGAGGCACCCATTGGGGGAGGGGAGGGGGGTGCACCTGGTCATGGCCCTTCTCGCTGGTGCGGTTGGCGGCAGCGCCACAAGTTACTACCCCTCCGACCCATGGATTGAATGCACAGTGCTGTGCAACCCCAGAGACGACCAAGAGCAGGGAGCTTGGGCCCGGATAGACCCCCTGTATAGCCAGCCGTAGTAGAGAGCAGCAGTGCATGCGGCTGTGATCCCTCCTGGCCCACAGAACAGAGCCACAATTCTCGCCTGAAGGATCGGGTGGGAGGCATCGCGGGCCCGGATTTCACAGCCTTGAGCCTTTACGACCCTCCTGCGTTTGGGCCTAGTGATGGTGCTTGAGGCCCTGGCTCTTTCTGGCTGGCGGCACGGAGTCACGGCGGTGTGCCCTGTTGTCCGGAGCTGGGGAGCTGCGGGACCTGGGGGTGGGGGGGTGGGGAGGGAGCCGGAGCCAGAAATTTGGGCCTTGAAGACCCCCCCCTGGGTAACATGTCCAAAGACAAGGCCCCTGGTCCCGGCCCTGAAAAAAGCACCTTGGACAGATTCCCGGCAACAGCAGTACAACCTGCCGAAAACTCTGACAGCACAGCAGGCCTTCCTGACAACGCTGCTCTCCTAGACGCCATTGCACAGGCAGGCACTTGAGACCCAGATTGGCGCAGTGGGTATGGAAGTAACGCTGCTGTGCCAAGATCTTCGGAACGCTGTGGATCGCATAACAGAGGTTGAGAGAAGGGTCTCGAGGGTGGAGGATGCCGTATCCACGCTCCAACATAAAGTCACCTCCCTGGAGCAACTAACCAAGGGCCTGGCCTTTCGGGTTGAAGACGCAGAAGGGCGGGTGCGACGAAACAACCTCCGCTTAGTGGGCTTCCCCGAGAACTGCGAGGGGGACAATGTCGGAAAGTTTCTCACACGATGGCTCAACTCCTGGATCCCAGAAAACGCACTCTCCATGTTTTGTGGTCGAGTGCGCACACAGGGCCCTGCTGCAGCGTCCTCCACCTGGGGCTAGACCACGTTCCATGATTGCTCGAATCCTTAATTTCCATGACCGGGATGTCATCTTGCAGCAGGCGAGGCTTAAATCAGACCTATATTATGACTCCCATTGTATTATGATCTTCCCGGATTACACAAATATGGTTCAGCAGCAGTGTCAGTCCTTTACCGCTGCGAAGGCCCAGCTACGTGACCTCAAAGTTCCATATATGCTTCTACACCCAGCCCGCCTGCGGGTGGTATTTAATTCTTGCACCATCTTTTTCGACGCCCCGGAAGAAGTCTTCACATGGACTGATGAACAACGGACCCTGAAACCACACACTCCACCGCGAAGAAACTCTGACTCGTCGGCGGGAGAATCCAGCCGTTTACAGTCAACCTGCAGATTAACGAAGACACCACTCCAGATCTACGTGGCGTTCCAAAAACAACAATAATAACCCGGAGAATATGCCTCCCCAAAAGAAATTACACTCACAGTCCTATAGACTGATCTCCCCGGGAGGGTAGCCCTGATTCCCTTAGTACAAATATGATTGCATTCAGGACAAGTATGGGCCAATCACCTTGGAGTGCTCTAGACCTCCACAGAACTTGGGGCACTTTGGGGACTTTGGGGAGACCGTCCTCCGCCTCCCCGTTGGTGGGGGGGGTGCGGTGCTTCCCACGATAGATACTTCCGTTGTTTTGAATTATTGGGGTGGGATGGGAGGGGGTGTGGCTGTTACATATGTTTTTGTTTGTAGTGTTAGGACACAGGTTAGCTGCGTAGCTTTAAGGTCCCTGAAATTGCGCTACCTTGTACTTCCTGTTCATGCGTTTTGATCCCCTCTAGAGCGATGGTGGCAGATCCTGTAGCGCACTCCTCTGGGCAGTTATATGTGGTGAGCTGGAACACGAGGGGCATGCTGGACAAGATTAAGCGAGGCATAGTGCTTCGTCAAGCCAAGCATATTGGTGCAGATGTCCTCCTATTGCAAGAGACACACATGCTAGGCACAAAAACCCCCTGTCTGGCCCGATACGGGTATGTACACACATTCCACGCAGGCTTCATGCGGGGCTCATGGGGCGTAGCTAATCTGATACATCGTAGGGTCACGTTTACACTGGTGCAAAAGTGGGTGAACATCCATCGTAGATACACATTTGTGCATGGGATTATTGTGGGGGAACATATAGTGTTTGGCAGCATCTACGTCCCTCCGCCCCTTGGCCAGAGCTTTCTAGACCACTTGGTGGGGATCTGGGGCGCCTTGCCCGATGGGCTTGCAGTGGTTGGTGGAGACTGGAATAATGCAATGTGCCCTGGCATGGGCAGGTGGCGCCCTGCTAGCATTACCACGAGATCCCCTGAGTCAAAGTTACGGACCATGGCTGATATGGTGGGGTGGGTGGACACTTGGAGGGTACATAACCCCACAGATGCCGGCTACACATTTTACTCCCACACACACTCCTTGTATTCTAGGATAGACTACATATTCGTTCGCTGCGCTTTTCTGCACAGAGTACAGATGGCGACAATCCTTCCCAGAGGTCTCTCGGATCATTGTCCTGTGGCAGTTCAACTCCTGATAGGTCCGAGTCGACCTCCTTTCAGATGGCGGCTCTCCATGTGGCACTTGCAAAGTCCGGCGTATCGCACACATATCCACAAAGCGCTCTTAGAGTACATGTCACACAATGAGGAAACAGCTTCTTCCGCCTGTATCCTGTGGGAGGCAATGAACCCCACAATGCGGGGAGTGGACATTAGCTTCTGTGCTGCAGAGCACAAGCGGCAGAGACAGTCACTCATTCAGCTTGAGGCACAACTCATGACATTGGAGCGTAGGGCCCGAGGCGAGCATGGTGCTGTGGTGTCGGCAATTGTGCCTGACACAGCAGCAATACCACAGTGAGCTGATGGATGAGGCGCGGGGAGCATGGCTCGGTACACAGAGTAGAATTTATCAATGGGGGGACAAGTCTGGGAGACTCCGCTACAGGTTATGCCAACAAGCGCAGGTGTGCGTTCCCCTTCCAGGAATTTGTGATTCCGATGACGTATAGCTTCGCGGCATATTATCAGTCTTTATATGCACCCTGCGAGGTTCTTGAGGCCTCTGGGATCGAACAGTTCTTCGATGACATTCCTCCGAAGGCCCTCCCTGAGGAGGCCCGGCGGTCTCTTGATGCCCCCCTGACACTGGAGGAACTGACCACTGCTCTGGCTGACCTGCACACTGGGAAGGCACCTGGCCCTAATGGTTTCCCCAGTGAATTTTATAAAAACCTATATGGCCCAGTTAGGCCCTCATTATTTAGCTGTGGTGCAAGAGGCAGCCCAGACCGCGTGCATGCCCTTAGATTGGAGACACGCGGAAATTTGCGTGTTCCAGAAACCGGGTCGACCCCCGGAGCTCCACGCCTCCTATCGGCCAATCTCCCTCCTAAATGTGGAGGCGAAGCACCTTGCCAAAGCGCTCGCCACTAGACTTGTGGCTCATCTTCCCGACCTAATCCACCCAGATCAGGCGGGTTTCATGCCTCGGTGGGCCACACGTCATAACATACGTCGTGACCATAATGCGCTTGCTGCAGTGGATCGTCTTCATCGCCCAGCTACCCTACTTCTAGCTGACATTGACAGAGCGTTTGACTCAGTCAGCTGGACCTATTTATTCATTCTCCTGGAACGCCTGAACTTTGGTCCCCAATTCATATCGTACATACGCATGTTATACCTGTGACTGACTGCATCAGTGCGTGTAGCAGGCAGCGTGTCTTCACCATTCCCAATTGGCCGGGGCACCAGACAGGGCTGTCTGCTGTCCCCATTACTGTTTGCCCTGGCGATTAAACCGCTAGCGACCTGGGTTCGCCTGGATACTCAGATCCAGGGCTTTGAGTGGTCTGCCGAAATTTCAGACCGAATAAGCCTGTACGCGGACGACATACTTTTCTTCATGACAGACCCTCACAGGACAGGCCCCCGAATCCTCCAAAACATGCGTGTTTTTGGTGAGACGTCAGGTCTTTTCATGAATGTGAATAAGTCCACACTGTGGCCTCTGCATGGGCTGCATATCTCTCCCAGACTGAAGATGGTATGAAATATCTGGGGTCTTCATTACAGACAGACAGGAGGTCTCCAGGGCACGTAATATAGATAAGGTTCTCGCCAAGGTCAAAACCGAGCTGAGGTCATGGGCGGGTCTCCCCCTTTCCCTATGCGGTCGTTCAGCTACTTATAAGATGATATCACTCCCATGGCTCCTATATCAGCTACAGAACTATCCCTACCCTATTCCGCAGACATGGTTTAGGCAGATTAACTCCATGCTGAGTGGGTTTCTGTGGGGGGCAGGGCGGTCAGACTGGCGCTTCGCACCTGCTTTCTCTCCACCTATTGTGGGGGCATTGAGGCCACCGACATAGTCGTACTATGTGGCCTCTCACCTACAAGTACTAAACGACTGGTGGTATGGCTCACAAGATGAACCTGGGTACGCCATGGAGAGATGGTTGTTAGGAGACCTTTCATTATACAAATATCTATACGGATGTCCGAACATCCAGGCTCTTCCCCGGCCTCTAAAGTGATGCTGACAACATGACGACAGTCCCTTCGTCTTATAGGTTGGCAGAACCGTCTCACACATGAAGCCCCGCTATGGTGCAACCGCCTCCTTCCACACTTGCAACACCTACAGGGCTTCCAATGGTGGGACCGGATTTGGATCTCCTCTCTGGGCGACGTCCTTTAGGGACTTATTCTTAAATCCTTTTCAGAATTACAAGAAGAATTTTCCATGCAGTGCTCCCAATTTTACAAATACTTACAATTTCGTCATGCCCTAGCGCCTTATCTTAGAAACCTTACGTCCCTCCCTGAGTTTAGCCCATTGGAAGGGAAACTCCTCATGGGAGACCGTGAGGACCATAAAATCTCCAAAATATACCAGACACTAATCACACATGGCGCCCCTACATTAGAGACTCTGAGAGAGACCTGGCAAGTTGACATAGGTCCCATTGACAACGACGATTGGAGAGAGGCCCTGGAGTCCCCCAGGGGGGCCGCAGTCTCCTCGTGCTTGCGCTTAATCCAGCTAAAATACCTATACAGAACATATTACACACGTCTGAGGCTGTGGAAGGCAGGTCTCATAGAAGCCACATTCCTGCACACGGTTTCGACGTGTCCAATCTTAGACAGGTTCTGGAAGGGGGTATTCAGGTGCCTGACTGAGGTGCTTGGGTGGTCCCTGCATAGCACATCACGGCTCGCGTTATTGAAGATCTACGAAGACGTCGGGGGTAATAGGTACAAACGTCACCTGTTTCTGGGTTTGACCGTGGCTAAACGAGACATAGCACGCTCTTGGAAAGCAGAATCCCTGCCCTTGCTGGGAGTTTGGAAGAGGGCATTGGACTTCTGCATGGGGCTGGAGGAGCCGTGTTTAGGGCTAGGGGGTACCCCCAGAAACATACATGCATATGGCAGCACTGGGCAGACTATAGAGGTGTAGTCTTGGCCTCACCGACACCACAGGCCACATCATCCGATTTAGAGGTACTGCCCCACGGCTAATATATCGATTTTGCTTACTGTCAACAAAAAGATGACAGGGACTGATCACCAGGGTAACGACACAGGGACATGGTCAACTCTGCAAGATTGCTTTTGTTTCTTTTCCTTCTATCGCAGCATGATTATTGTTATGTTATAAAATGCTATGTAGAATTCTTATGCATATGCTTTATCCTAGCATGTATATGTATAATATGGCTCTTCGAGCATGATATTGGCAAAAACCAATAAAATTTGTTCTAAAAAAAAAAAAAGCTGGTTTGCTGGTGGGTTACCACATACACACAGGAAGGTTGGAGTGGGACCCTTGAGTAATGAAGTGGTTGTTTGTCCTGCTCTAGCTGGATACACATCTTTTCAACATCCTGAGAATCTACCACTCACTGATGTAGGAGGGATCTTGAATTATGTAGCCTCCTTATACAGGAAAGTCATACAACTTGTGTTATGTATTGTAAACTCTAGACCAGCTCTAACAGTTCCAGTAGCTCAGGGACAGGTTACTGTACAACCAATCAACCCACAGATGATAAACGCTATCATGGGAAAGATGCCCTGAAGCATGACAAAGTTACCTTCTGGATTGCTTGCACAATCAACCAGTTGGAAGCAGTTTACCCTCACAAGACTCCCCAAGACAAGCATAGAATACCGACTATGTGTCTTCACCTTGGAATGGTGCCACCCAAAGTGGAGTGCAAACCCTGGGAAAGTATATTCACATGCGTTTACACTAACACAAATGGAATGCCTTCATTGGCAGTTCTCCCTGAAGTATTAAAACAAGTACAAAATGAGCACAGGGCTGCATCGGCTCTGAATTTAGTTAAGAAGTTAATGGGAAACTTCTCTACAGTTTCCTCCATCTTAAGCAGGATTAAGGAAGAAATGTTGATTCTGCCCATTTGCCAGAGGTTTGCAGCAGTTCCGATTCAGGACGATGAACTGGAACTGCCAATAATAGTTTCTGAAGTCTACACCTCTGTGGGCTGTGACACACTGGCTATACGAGTCTTTCAACCGCATATAAAATCTAAAAGTGATATTGAGGGCTCTGTTAAGGAAAAGCCTGCAACGGAAGGTAAGAAGAAGCAGAGGAAAAAAAAAACAACTACTCCTGAAAAATGTCACTACTAATAAACTGATTTATTCAGAGGTATTTAATCAGAACTTAGCCATACCAGGACATGAACACTAGAAAGTGAATATAGATGAGAAAAGTATTTGGGAAGCAAATATTGGCACATTCAAAGTAAAGAAGCCATATTTCGAGCATGTATCATAACCAAATGAAATGATTTTTCTGAATTAAACTATGTAGGAAACCTGTCTGGGATTTGGAACCGTGAAAGATCTGAAAAGACCCTCAATACCAAAGGGTGATTCTACACTATTCACCAATTGGCAATCACAAATGAACATTTCCGACTACAACATAAATTATGTGATTTAAAATAGAACCCACGGGGCGTGGCCAAGATGGCGGCGGAGTAGCAGCAACTTCTTGGAGCTCCGCTCGCCGCAGCCGGTTAAAGCATCAAAATCGCTGAATCCGGGACCCCACACACCACAGAAGGAGCGCCCGTGACCCGGTTCACTAGCGACAGAGGCTGTGAGGAGGACGAGTGATCGGAGGACCCCCTGGGTGAGCGGAGAGGCGAGACGAGCGAGCGCCCTGTTATCGGGCCGGAGCCCCGCTGAGTGGATCGGAGAGTGCGGGAGCACTCGGCGCAGCGGTCCGCAGCTGCGGAGGAATCTGGGGGCTCACTTGCAAAGAAAGCGACCAGGCGGAGATGTGAGGTCCAACAGCGGACAAAGGCAGCCGGAGGAGTCTGGTGGCCGAGCTGGTGAACGAACTGGGACCCGGTCTAAGGAGCAAGACACCGCAGACTCGAGTGAGGCGAGACCGGGCTGGAGGCGGCACGAAGCAGCAGGAGAGGAAAGAGACGATCAGGACCCCCAGCGGACTGAAGGAGAGCAGGCCCCGACGGACATAGCGAGGGCCAGGCTGCAGACACACCGGTTCCATTGAGGTGAGGCCAGGTGCGCATGGAGAGAAAGAGCGGCGGGCACCAGACGGAGGGGAAGACTGAAGCGCTCCCTCGGCAAGGGCTGCTGTGGACCTTGGGGACCAGCTTGCCTGCTGAATTAAGGTCTGGCCACAACACGAAGAGGAGAGACGGTGAGCTGAGGCCGCTTTGGGCAATAGTGAAGACGGCGTGAACGCAGGGTGGATCTCTGGGGCGGACTGAGTGTCACCGCAGCCATCTTGAACTGCATACTGGAGCTGGGTCTTTGGGCCTGGATTGGATTGCCCCCCTAGGGAAGTGGTTTGGCACGGGCGACCCCCGGGATTGTTCGGTAGTGGGGGTGCGGCCCGACGCCCACATCAAGACTTGAAATAAGGAGGCCCCAAGACACGACTGAGGGCCGGCCCACGGATGGACTAGGCTTGGGCTATGAGGTCTAGGCCTGAGGGGGAGAGGGGAGGCCCTGGCCGAAGAAGGAAAGACAGGAACATTTGCCCACTTGGGGAATTGAGGCTTGGACCCCTGGACCTCTACTGCCCTCTACTGCTCCCACCTGCGTTGGGGTGGGTAATAGCGGCCTACAAGAGTGACCTGACCCAGTGTACACGGCTTTGCCCCTGTCAGTAAGAGGCACTGGGGGGCCAAAATTACTACAGCGCGAGAGCGAGGGAGAAGGAATTTGCGAGCCCTCAACTGACGGCAAGGGATCAGACCTAGGCCAGCTTCTGAAACGGGTCTTCTGGACCTTTACATAAGAGGCCCGCCGAGATGTCCACCCCCGGGCGAGAAAGGAGCCCACAATCAAAGATCTCCTGCAGAAACCAGGTTCTAGGAGAACAGATGGTCATGGTTCAGAACAGACACCATCACAATCACAAGAGAAAGATATGGATCCAGCGAGTAAACAGACGGAGGAACTGATCACACGTGGCTTCCTAGAGCAACTCTTCGGCACGCTTAGGGAGGACTTTGCGGCCTTCAAGCAAGATGTCGCCTCGGACCTCAAACAACTCAGGACAGATCGTGTGGACTCACTTGAATGAGCAGGTGACCGTAGAGATGAAGAACTTACTGAACAGTTCCGAGAACTGCTAGACCTCAGAGACCGCAACGAGGAACTCCACCTCCGACTGGAGGACCTTGAAAACCGCTCTAGGCGGTCCAACATTCGCATCAAGGGAGTGCCACTCCAGGCGGATGGTGGGAAATTGGAGGATTGGGTGGTTTGCTTTTTCCGCCGTGCCGGTGCTTGGCGACAAGGAGATCATCCTGGACGGCACCGACTGAGCTGGGAGACCAGCATCTAACCCAGGTCAACAACAGGACATCCTCACCTACCTTCATTCGTACAAACAGAAGGAAGTCATAATGAACGCAGCCAGAGATAACGCACCTATCGCTTTCGAGGGCCTTCAAGTCGGAATATATCAAGACCTCTCACTCTCCAGCGGCGTAAAACCCTGAAACCGGCTACAAGCTACTTACGGGAGAAAGGAATCCGCTACCGCTGGGGACACCCCTTCAGATTGACGCTTGTATGGAATAAAGAGCTGCAGAGGGTACGGTCCCTGAGGGAAGTGCAGGAGGTTCTTGGCATTAACCTGGAGGAAGAGGGAACTGTGGAGCGACAGATGGAGGACACATCAACCCATGGGTCACTGAATTTGAGACGGTGACGGAGGACCGGAAGAGAGAAACGCATAAAGCCATCGGAACTCGAATGCCAGAAAGAGAAGCCTTGCTCCGACAGCTGCAGAACACAGCAGAACCAGGGGAATCCACTAAAGACTGATTCGTGAAGCCTTGTAGGTCGCATTGGCCCCCGGGCCTGTACAAACAGCGGTTGTGTCCCGATGGAAACCGAAATCAGCCTGAGGCAGGGTGCTCATTTCCCTTGAGATGATGACCGATCGACGGTCATTTGGACCCATACACGATGGTGTGCCTAACGCCCAATGGAGGGCAACCCTTTTGTTATATCTGTTCTTTTCAGTGTATTTTCTATCTATCTCTTCCCTTCACCCACTTTCTCTTTGGGTTTGGGAGACACTCTTGCTTTTGACAGGAATAGGCCTTCAGTCAGGCGAATCGAAGGCACAGGCTGCGTTAGGTTGGGTTGAACCACAGCAATGTAGGGACAGTTATCAGCAAGTGGAGGGAGGGAGGGAGGGTCCAAGGGGGAAAGATTGGCTTGGAACCCAGTGGATATGTGATCAGGGAAAGCTCAGGTGTTTGGGTCTCCTTCTGGAGGGATGGCGACGGGTTGGGCACACTGCCTTCTCCCTGGCGGCCAGGGAGACGGCAGTGGAGAGGGCTTTCCCCGATGGGATATGGCTGCTCACCGCCGTCCTGAACGGCTGTGGGGCCCGGGGGGGGGAGGGGTGGGGTGGGGGGAATCGTGTGCCTGAGAGCACCCGTAACGGGCCCCAAGGTATTCCTTAAAACCGACCCCATGACAACACTTAAGGTCTTGATATTGAGCTTTAATGTCAGGGGCCTTAATTCACCTGTTAAACGGCGCACACTTCTTGCCTTGCTGAGAGATGCCAAATGTGACATTTGTCTCCTGCAAGAGACTCATCTATTACAAGCTGACTGGAAGCGCCTCCTATCTAGATGGTTCGACAAGCAATATTTCTCATCCACGGTGGGGAAAAAGGCGGGAGTAGCAGTCCTCCTAGCAACACACTTTCTGGGCTCAGTCCTAGGCATACATGCAGAGACACCGGGCAGGGTGCTGGTGCTGCAGATAGCAGTGGGGAATCACGCATACACAATTGCATCTATCTATGGTCCAAATGAGCATCAAGAAACATTCCTCAGAGACACACTGAACACCATCCTTGAGTCACCGGATGAGGACCTCATATTGGGGGGGAGGGGGGAGACTTCAACATAGTGCCAGACTCCCAACTGGACAGATCTGCGCAAGGAATGGGACACGCTGGGTCATTATCAGACTCTATGATACAGAAACTGGGGGAGGTGGGACTGACGGACGCATGGGGGCACCTCTTTCCCAACACTAGGGAGTATACATTCTTTTCGGCGGCCAATCAAACCTATGCGCGAATAGACTTGTTTTTGACTTCCCCGCAGGTCACGAGGGACACACGTTGTCACGATAGGGACGGCGGCTCTCTCGGACCACTCGCCGATTTCCCTGGAGCTGCATCTAACCGGAGGACCCCAAGACAGAGATCGTGGAGACTAAACCACAAACCGCTCACATATAACTCTAACATTAAAGATGTACGGGCAGCAATACAGGCATATTTAGAGCTCAATGATGATGGTTCGACTCCAGTCTCCCTTTTATGGGACGCACTGAAGGCCGTCATACGAGGGCGCTTTCTATCTATAGCCCCGAGCTTGAATAGAGATAGAAGGGATAAACGGGAGCGCTTGGAGTTGCAGATCAAAGAGCTGGAGGGAGTACACTGCCGTACGGGCGCGGTCTAAATTAGACGACAGCTTAAAGCTGCACGGCAGCAGCTGAGGGCCCTGGACTGTGATCGTGCGGAGTATTCTCTCTTGCGCACCAAGCAGCGCTATTACGAGGGGGAATACAAAGCCGTAAAACTTGTGGCGAACATGCTTCGTGCCCAGACAAATGCACGTCGTATTGTAGGGTTCAAAAACTCCCAAGGCGAGATCCTCAGATCAGACTGTGACATCGCTGCTACCTTTGAGTCTTTTCACACCGACCTGTACGCTGCGGACTGTTTGGACCCGACAGCGGCTGAGGCCTTTGTGCAGGATGCTCTGGTGGCCTCCCTCCCATCCCTAGGTGCAACCAAGTTGGATGCAGATGTCCATCTGGATGAGGTCCTACGAGCCTTCCGGGGACTCGCCTCTGGGAAGGCTCCCGGGGGGACGGCTTCTCGGCTGACTTTTACAAAACCTTTGCCCTTGACCTTGCCCCGGTGCTTTTCCATCTTTTTTATTCATTTACCACACCGGAACTCTGACTCCAACAATGGCTATGGCAGAGGTGGTCGTAATTCCCAAACCAGGCAAAGACCCACTTGATTGTGCATCTTACCGTCCCATATCTTCACTAAACGTTGATCTGAAAGTCTTTACCAGCATACTCTCTGCTCGATTGGCCCCCTATATGCAGGGACTTGTGGACCCGGATCAATCAGGGTTCTTCCCAGAGCGTAACTGCAGTGATGGGACGCAGCGGATGTGCCACCTCTTGGACAAGATCCAACGCAGTCAACAATCCGCAGTGCTTCTCTCCGTGGATGCTGAGAAGGCATTCGACCGGGTCCACTGGCCATACCTGAAACATGTGCTCTACAGATTTGGGATTAGAGACCGATTTCTGAGATTGGTAGACTGCATATACAATGACCCGGAGGCACGTAGCAGGGTGAATGGGTTTGCATCTCGGCCTTTGCAGATCAGGAGGGGTGCCCTTTGTTGCCCCTGTTCTTTGCTCTCTACATGGAGCCGTTCCCTGAAAGAGTCCGCCAAAACCCCGACATCTCAGGGATTAGGATGGGAGACAGAGAGCATAAAATATCGCTCTACGCGGAAAATGTTGTGCTCTTCCTCACGCAGCCGTTAACCTTCCTGCCACCCTTGCTGGGTGAAATTGAGACCTTCAGCCAGGCATCGGGCTTTAAGGTCAACATCCAGAAAACACAAGCCCTTAGCTTGACCCTCCCAAAAGCTGAACAACAACAGCAGCTAGCGACGCAGTTCCCATTTACGTGGGCCTCAGAAGGCGTCCCATACCTGCGGCTGCAGATATTCCCCACGCTCGACAAGACAACCCAGGCGAACTACTCAACACTTCTTGCTGAGATCCGGGGGGAGCTCCTGAATTGGAAGAGGCACACAATGTTGTGGCTGGGTAGATTGGCGGCCATTAAAATGACCCTCTTACCATGTATTCTATTTGTGATGCAGACACTCCTAATTCGGCCCCCGCCACAGCTGGTGGCACAGCTGCAGCATCTTATCTGGGGCTTTATATGGGGATGGAAGCGAGCATAGATGGCATGACACCAGCCATATCAGAGACAGGAGAATGGGGGGCTTGGCGTTCCGCACTTGGAGCGATACTTTCAGGCGGCACAATTGCGATACATGATTGAGTGGTATAAAATGGAATCAGAAACACTTGTGTTTTATTGACCGCTCGATCGCAGGTATGCATATTTGGAAGGTATCTTGGCTCCCTAAGCGACACCGCCCGGTCGGAGCCTATATCTCTCCGGTCCTGAGGACCACTCTTTGGGTGTGGGACAGGGTGCAGGAGTCTTGCGGCCTCTCAACCTCTATGTCACCACTGACTCCCTTTATAGGTAACCCGGACTTCCCTCCGGCAAGAATGGGGAACAGCTACCTTAAATGGCAGGAGGCCAACTGCAAAAGATTTGGAGACCTTTTCGAAGAAAAGGGATAAATGGAATTTCCCCGCCTTACTTCAGTATTTGGAGTCCATAAGGATGCATACTGGCAATATCTTGCCCAGCGCCATTGGGTGAGCCAGGCACAAGTGTAGCCTCACGCTAGTCACCCCCTCACTAATCTCGAGCTGTGGTACATTACTGGGACCTCTGACAAACGCCTGCTATCGGACATATATACCTTTTTTGAAGGCACCTAGGCAGAGCACTAAATCCCCCGCGCAGCGCCGGTGGGAGTCTGAATTGAAACGTGAATTCTCCCCTACAGAGTGGCACGATATCATCCACAGAGCACAGCCTCCTCTTGCAGTACTTCGAGTAAGGAAATGTTCCTAAAAATAGCGCACTACTGGGACTATACCCCCGCTAGGGTTGCACGGTGGAAACCGGGAGGGGATGGTCTATGCTGGCGCCGCTGCTGAATGCCTGGCACCCTCACACATATCCTTTGGCATTGCCCCAGGATACAAGCATACTGGGACACAGTCCCGCGGGACATAGACACCATCTACCACACACATACCCATATTTCCCAGCTACACATTGTTAGGACTCCCCAACGCCCTTACATATCCTCTTAAATCTTGCCGAGGGAGAGCGATTACTTTAGCGCTGGGCGCTGCCAAGCAGGTGTTGTTGTCTAGATGGAGAACTAATGAGGTCCCGACCCGACTAGATTGGCTACACAAGGTGTGGGAGATGCTGGGTATTGAAAAGATCACAGCGAGCCTTACACATACACTCCCCAAATTCGACAAAACCTGGGGCACCACTATAGAATTTTTATCTACGGAATTCGCAGAGCTCACATGCCCGAGATACCTCCGGGTCCTCCGACTCACTAAAGCACCTCCCTCACCGGAAGACCAAACCCACACATGACAGAACACCCCTACTGTGGCCATAATGCACATTGCTGAGACACAGCCCACTTCTAAAACGCATAGGCCTATCCTTCTTGCTCTCTGTCCTTTCACCCTTTGCTTGAGTTGAATTTTCTTTCTCTCAGTTCCCTTCTGAAAGTTTAGCCCTATGGCCCTATGATTCCAAGACATGCATGCGTTATTTCCTTTTCAAAGCCCCTGTTCCTAAAGCCAAATGCCCTGATCACGATATAACAGTCGCACACCTGTAGATAAGTGGGTATGCTGTGCTAATATTGGTTATCACATTCCAGTCTTCCGGCTGTGTATCTAATTAAAGAAAACATGAATTTTTCTGATTTTCTTGTGGGACCACACCCCACTAGAAGTAAACAATTTATAGCGACAGGGATATATGCCATCTATAATGAATGGAGAAAATACTTGGAGACAGAAGCTGCAGCAAGAATTCAGCAGATGGATAAAGAAAACTTGCAGGCAGTGTTTAGAGTTATCCACAAAGGTATGCACACACTTTACAAAAGAGTGTACTCCGTAAACAACATCATGTCTTCAGCCTTAGATCTTATTAAAAGAGATTTAGGATGTTTACAGCATGGTCAGGCTCAGTTAAGAGCAGTAATAAAATTAAATTGGGCTATACAAACTCTTCAATCAGGTTGTGTGCACTGGCAACATCTACATAAAACCGCTATTTTTTGAGCCTTACAATTTGATGCTGATACAGAAAACAATGGCTAAACAAGAATTCACATGCACATTATTATGAATCGAGCACATGGAAGAAATACCATTTTAGTTAGTGAAAATCCATGGGTTACATGACTGATACACGAACTATTTCCCTGCTAATTACAACTTTTTATTTTCATGATTGTCAAAATTACACATCATTAGGCTGGTATGAACGAATGCACAATTCACATTTATTTCATTCATTGAAATTTCCTTTTCCTATATGTGTTTAGATGAAGATAAAAATGACCCTCTATTTATCAGTGTTTCCAGCCGCAAAAATCCCCATGGTCATTCACTACTGTGTGATTCAATTTAGTTGCATGGAATATGTAATGCTTTGATGCGTGGATTAAGTTGTAGCCTATCGGTGACGCCCACTCCATCCATCCCCACTCACCATGAACTGTTAAATAATGGTTCTTCTTTAATGTTAAGCAACATCAATCAGTTGCTGCGGGTTGGAACCTGACTAACCTTATGTGATTACGGTTTCTAATGCAATACAGTGTTGTGAAAGAACCTTGTACACACCACTTTAACTTGTAATCAAAGGTATCCCTTGGCCTAGTATTTCTATGAAGGATATGTCTTTTGACGAACCTACCAAATTAGTAACAGTATTACTACAAAAAGTCCCTTTGACTTCTGTGGCAGAAATCTTTAACTTACAGACAGCCAGAACTGCTTTGGAGAGTCAAAGGTTGTCACAGACACAATACCCAACTCATTTTGCTGATCTCATCCATACAATCTTCAGCGCATCCATAACAACTGGCATTATGCACTTTTTAAGAACATCGGATCTGGTTTGGTGACTGGATTTAAAGCTGTGTTTGGACTGATACCATACTTTTTCTCTCTTTACTCTCCAGTCTTTTGAGAGGATTTCCTACTGTTGTTCCATTCATCGGCTGTGGTATTGTCATCTTCCTCCTTATTCAGCAAGGAAATCATCAACATGGAGTATACACCCCTTTGTAAAGTACTGTTAGTAGCACAGAAAGTACGGACACCACATCAACTATGTATTGAGTTGGGGTTGTGTGGGACTACAATAACCTGTCCTTTCACATTCAATTGTTGGTGGACTGAACTAAGTTCAGGCATTCGTGGGTGTGAAAGCAAACTTTGTAGAAACTAAGACAGTCTTAGTTTACCCCACAGACTTTAATGTTGTTTTTGTGTTGCTTAAATGCTTTACTTGCATTTTTCTGAGGTAAATCATGTTTCTTTGTGCCATATCAACCTGAGTAATCCATGTTCTTTAATTGAAACTGTATTAATCTAACATGACACTGCATTACTATCTTTGTAGGAGTACACACATTGCTCTTCTCCACATAATATGTAACAACCTAACAAGAACTATTACTTGATATTGCTGTGCTGTTAATGTTACAGGGCTTAGAACTATATGGCTTGAACACTGGTATTCACATGCTGGTGAAAGCAGTAGTGTCTAAAGTGCACTATTGGCTTATGGTAATCTGTCAGTATTGGAAGTTCTCATAGACCAAGGTCAAAATTGCCAGATATCATTGTATTTGGTTAGGTATAGCTCGGCATCATTAGATGTAAGTGATGTGTGTACTATGATCTGTTAGGTGTTGAGCCATTCTTTGGGATAAAGCATACTGCATGTGCTGTTGCGGCAGCAAAGCTTAGCCAGCTATATGAATTACATGCTGTGGTGTCCATATGATGGAGCCAGGGGTTATGCCTAATGTGTTTTGTTAGTGTACTGCATGCATGAATAAATTGTGATATGGATTTGCTGTTGTGGTAGTAATGCCTAGCCAAATATGGGGCCTTGCTGTTGTGTTCATTATTGTGCCAGGGTTTGTCCAATTTGTAAAGTTGGTGGAGGGTCATTATAAAATACACCTTGTTTGATGTGTAGATTCTGGGAATTCTCATTGACCATAATCCGTATACTGAGGTCAATGTATTTGGTTAGGCACATATGTGCAACTCTGGATGTGTGTAAGATGTTCTATCCACCATAATCTGCTGGGTGTTGAACCATCCAGGATGAGAAAAGAATACAAACAGGTGAGGCAAGCCTTATTATACAGAAACATAGGCCAAATAGAGGCCAATTAATTAGCGGTATAAACATTAATACATTTTGAATAAGTAAAGGCAGATTATCTGATGTTTCACATGAGCAAAGGACAGATGATGGTGTCGTGATAGTTTTGTCCAGGGACTCTGACCTGTTCAACGTTGCTCCTCATTATCTTTCATTTACTTCCTCATTGTATAATGTTTAGTGGTACTGTGTGATGGCCGGGACATGTACTGAGCAGATCAAAAACACAAGCCCCTGGTAGATCTTGAACAGCAACTCCACAAGTCACATCCACAACATGACTTACAAAGGCGATCTTGTAATGTTGGCACTTGTTTTGATTTAACTGATATCCGGGATGTCCTCTTTCCAACCCAGTTGTTTAAGATATGGTCTGCTCAAGGTTTTAGTTTGTATCCATGTTGTTCTCATCCCCACATCCAACTCCTAGGTAGCAGGACCTGGCATTGCCTTCCGGTCACACTCAAGTATGGGAAAAGTGCAGAACTGTCCTTAGTTAGCTCACATGCCATCAAGAAACGGGTACTTATGTACAAGCTCAGAAAGAGTACACTATTGCAGACCATCACATTATGTCAGAGGATTCTATGGTCTAATATTATCGCATTCAACCATATAGTCAGTCATGTCTTCATTACGTAGCAAATATAAACTATGATTATGCAAAATTAGTTCACTGAAATAAATACAAAATATGGCTCATTGTTTTGTGAGCCATTAATGTAAAGGTTTCCACATAGATGTGTCAAGACCTAACAGTACTTCTAAATTCAATCACAAATAACATTTAGTGTAATGTAGGACATGATGGAGTCTACAAATAAAATGTTGCATTAACATGTAAACAAAATGCAGAAGCAATATGCTAGTTTACATGCAAAAGGAACAAAAAACTCCGAAATAATTTACGCATTTCCTTTATGTCAAGGCCTACTATTTCTGGCCTCCTCAAGTAATGTAATGTGAAGACATATGTATTAGATTCATGAAGTTATTAGTAAAAGTAAATTACATGTTTTTGCTAATTCACAAGCATGCCCAGTGGTACACAATCTAAGCATGTGTTATTTAGACATTGTAAATGCTGATCAAAATCCTACCAAATCCATGCCATCCCTTTCCACAAATGCTGTGTGATTTTAGAATAAACTGGTGCACTTTTTCACCATACTTTTCACCTGGCTCTTGTACATGTGTAGAAAATAATGATCTTTAACATGGTTTTCCCCAATTTTTGCCCTACTCGTTTTGCTGGATTTGGAACGTTGTGCACCTTATCCCTGCTAACTAGGAGTAAAGTGCCTGTGCTCTCCCTTTAAGCATGCCAAAATTACCTTAACCCTAATTGGCATATTCAACTTTCCTATTAGGCCATAGTATAAGGTGCAGAAATGCACCCATGGCATGGAAACTTAAATGTCACTTTTGGACTTCATCACTGATTGTGCCTTTCACTACAGTGATAGAGAAAACATGGCTTCAGGTCTACCCTTTGTAGCCTGAAAACAGCAGGCTAAAACCTGCTATACAGACCTGTCTAAATAACCTTTTTTGACAAGTCGGAAACCCTACTTTGAAATATTAATGTCACACCTAAGTACACCTTTTTGCCCACAAGGTAGTGTGTCTGACATTTAAAAGTGAAACATGTGGGAAATTAAAATAGGTATGTTCCTTCAATGACAAAGTACAGATCATTAACTTTATCTGTAACTTTTGACAGGAAGAGGCTACAAAAGTAATTCAAAGACTACTTTTAATATTTATTAAAAGTTCAATTCATTAGTGAAGTTCGATTTTTAGGAAATATTTAGGAAAACTTACTTTTAGAATGCTAACTTTCCCTGCTTAAAGCTCCTGGAGTCTAAATTGAATTAGCTTTAATGAGGTATGAGAACTGCTCTTAGACCAAGAACGATGGCCTGGATGTAGGGAGGTGCTTTTCTTCCTCTTGCAGGAAGACCAGTTTCTGTGGGCCCATGAACTTCATTAACTTGTAAAGGGCCTCCCTTTCCCAAGTAGTTGTAAGGTGAGACCTGGAGAAGGCAGCCCTTTGTCCCCACAACCTGGCTGGCACCAAATCCAGTGAATAAGGGCTACCACCTTAACTGGTTTGGAGTTGACACTGGGGAGGGGACTGCTCATTTCCCTGACCACACCTCTGGGTAGTCACAAGAGCGCTGCTCAAGTTTCCTCATCTTGGATTTAGTAAGGCGCACTGTGAGAATGTTTGCAGTAGTACAAACAAAAAATGCTGAAAAAGTGGGTATGGTTGCCCCTGGGATCGTTCAGCCATTGGTTCGGTAGTGTCCAGGGTTCACTACCACCCATTGGCTTGTGCCAACCGTAAATGTGTCACCCGAAGGGAACCCTCCTCTGAACACTTTCTCGACTTGTGGAAGATCAGAAGAGGACTGAACCTACTGCCTGTGATCTGAGAGAAGCTCTAAAAGACTGAGCCTGCTCCCTCTTATACCCAGGACAAAGAAGTGGACTCAAAGGGTCAGTTAGCTGTTCTCTTGTATGGCTACAGGGACAGAACAAGCTGCAAAAGGGCTTTTTTCTGAAGTGGCACGTTGACCAGTACCAACTGGACCTGGACTGGACCTTGCTGGATGCCTCTGCTAAAGTTAGTTCTATCCTCTAAGTGCCGTCCCTAAGGTTCTGGAGCATTAGTAGTGACTCAGAAGAGCTGCTCCAGAAACCATAAAAAATTGGGACCTAGAACACTTTTAGACCTCCAAGACCACCTGAGCTGTCAGGGGGGCCTCACTGCAAAGATATCTGATTTTGATGCACCTTCCTCGGATGCAGCTTGAGGTTTGCCCCACTGGAGTATTTTAATTCCATAAAAAGACTAAGGGCCAGATTTATAATCTGGTGGACGGCCCATTTCTCCACCAGGACAACAGAGTACATTAGTCCTTCACCCTGACAGAGGTACCACCTGCCAGATTTAGAAATGACTGCCAAGCAAGCAGTATTTTAAAGCATTGCCAAGAAACTCCTTCACGGCTGTTCCTGTCAATGCTTTTTGCAGTTTGGTGCAGAGCACCATCAACGTGACAGAACCCTTCACCAAACTGTTTTCTTTTTTCTTTTCAAAAAGAAAATCCTGAAGTGGGATTTCTTTTTGGAGATAAAAAAGAAAATGCTCCCCTCTCCATGGGAGTCGTATCCCATGGCAAGAGGAGCATTTAGCACTTTTCACTGCCCCTTACCACCAGGGTTTTTCTGGCTGTGAGAGGCAGTGAAACCTGACCTCTAATTCCGCCCATCGAAATTAGGTGGGCAGATGTCTGACTCTGACAGCCCTTACTCCACAGGGCCTGGAGGGGTTTAATCAAGGCAGAGACAGAGTAGTCTCCGCTGTGATTAAACCATAATGTTGTTGGTAAGCATACCCCATCACTGTAGTGACAAAGTATGCTTACTGCCAAAATATAAATCAGGCACTAAGTCAGAAGGTAAAGTCTTTGACTGGGATGAACCAGCTTGGTATATCCGACCCGCACTCTACCATGGTGAAATCGCACCTAAGTCCCGGTATACTGCTTCCATAGACTTAGTGATTTTTGGTGCTCTTTGTATTTAAAACATAAAAAATCCATATCTCCAGTTCCCCATATTAAATTTGTTTTCAGCTTGGTGTCATTTTGTCTTCTAATTTGGTTTTGGATTTTTTGATATTTTGACTTTAACACTGTTTTGGTACTGCATAAATACTTTGCACATTGCCATATGTTAGGTCTGTCTGCTCTGTTCCATGGTTACCAAGGAATTTAGATCAGGTAAAAGTAGAGACTTTAGGGTTCGCCCTCACAAGTTAGTCTTATTATTCCTTGATGTGGGCAATCACCCACCCAAATAATAATCCACTTTTTTATCATATGTAATTTAGGTGTTCTTAAAACTGTTTCAAGTACATTTCAAAACTTTTGTATACACACATGAGGCTTACTATTTTATTCTCTGAAGGCTATTGACATGGCCTCCCCGTCAAGCGTGCCCATGGCTAGATGTTATTGATAGAGAGGTCACATCAAAGCATCCATGGCATGTAATCTGTCTGGAGCTGTGACCAGATCGATTCCCTTTTTTTACCTTTTTCAAATCAGGCATATTGACACTGATGTCATTACAATGAAAATGCATTGGTTCTCGGGTGCAGATCTCAGCCCACCAAGCACCAGTTTCAATGGAAGACATATAGTTGGAGAAGGAAGAATCTCCCTTTTCCAACGATATCCCTCCCTAGAGGATCCCTGCTTGGTGATCACCTCAGGACGGTGATCCCCCAGCAGGGATCCACACGCTAGCTTTTGAGAATGGAAATGCCCCTGTGGCAAAGTACTAGTGCTCCCCTTCCCCTGGCACAACAGTCTTTATGCTCCATAGGGCAGATAAGATGTCTTTACCCCCAATTTTCCCCTCAAGGGACAGAAACCCCTTTAGACCTCACGGAGATAAAAGGCACGTTACAGAAGGGAGTGGGGGCAGTTCCCCCAGGCATCGGGCCGAATTGCCACCCCAAAAGGGGCAACCCAATCTTTCTACCCACCCAGGGGGCAGAGAGGGGTTTGCCTGAATTTGGCCTATCAGTGGTGGGGGGAGGGGGGGAGGGTGCAGAAAGTCCACTGGATGCCAGGAATATATTTTATGAAATAATGAGATGAGGTCTTGCACATCCTGACATCAGGGCTCAACCCACCTCTCAAGCCTTAACAGTCATTCTACTCCTCTGGAGACAAAAGCATCCGCTTCCCTTTAGCAAGCAACAGGATATTTTGATTCTTCTGGGTGTAACTTTTACATATGAGTCAGAAGATTGTGAGGAAATACCAATGTCATCCCACTTGCCATGCTGAATGGCTGCAATATTTGGGCTTTGCTGACACAGTGGGAAATCTACCAAGCCTAGACATTTTTGAAAACTAGACACCAAGGGATTCCAGGGTGGCATGACTCGTGTGGATCTTCTTTAACCAGAAGGCCGTGCAAACTTCAAACTTTAGCTAAAAACACACATTTTCCTCACATTTCTGTGAGAAAGTTCTAGAAGCTTCGGGGATCCACAAATTACTACCACTCAGTTTTCCCACACTTTACCCGATGTAAATGGTATCCCACTTTTGTGTTTTTTAGCAAATATTTGAAGTTTACAAGGACTTCTTTGCAAATATAACTTTGTGGGGTCCACACAAGTTACACCATCCTCCACTATCCTGGCTGTCTAGCTTTAAGAAATGTTTGAGTTTGGTAGCTTTCCCTGGGTTGGCGGCAAGCCTGGCCCAGGAATCCCCAGTTCTCCACATCACTAAAAAGGGTAATTTCTGTTTCAGATTTCTTGATCACTCCATGTCGTGGTTTGGGGTGTTTTGTGTAGCGGGTGCTAGGTCCAGTCACACAAGTGTTGTACAATTTTCATAGGGAGAAGCATGGGAATGGTGATGGTAGGAATTTTATGGATTCCTGCAGGTTCCAGAACTTTCGCTTAAATATAAGCAAAATTTGTGTTTTTAGCCAATGTTTGAAATTTGCATGGCCTTCTGGGTAACAATAGTCATGGTATCTGCATCAGTCACACTACACTGGTCTCCCCGGGTGCCCGGTTTTCCAGAAATGTCTGGGTTGTGTAAGTTTCCCTTGGTGGCGGCTGACTTAGGGACCAAATTCCGAAGCTACTCACATTGTAAAAAAAGTTCATTTTGCTGGGTGAAATATGATATCGTCAGGTTGTGTTTGGGGCATTTTGTATCACCCGTGACAGGCCTAGCCATGCACCTTGTTTATCTGGAGACATTTGGGAGCACAGAATAGAACATTTGTTATTACCAGCTCGATTGCTGTGCAATTTAGCTTCCAAATATAAGCCAATGTCAAAGAAGACATTTTGCAAAATGCACTGCGAATCACAGGAGAGTATAGGCAACCACAAATTGAGTGGTGCATAAATAACCACCGTTCCTAAACTCAGTACTTTTTTTTTTTTGCAGCAATTATTTTTATTGGCATAAATTAAGTACTGAAAAATAACAGCAAATACAGTGACATGCAAGTCCAGCTTGAACCCATATTGAGATACAAATGTTAATTGTGATACATGCACCAACAACAAACAATACTAATATATAAGAAACGGAGAAAAAGAAAGAGGGGTGAAAAAATAAGCTATAGAAGAAAGTAAAAAGAAGGTCAGAAAAATAAGAAGGGAGGGTAGATGGAACTACAAAGCAGGGAAGAGAGGCCGGTCAGGCGAAGCCCAAGTATTGTAATGCAGCGGGGGGGAAACAAGGGAGGGGTGCAATGATGATGAGGAAGAATCAAGACTCAAAGAGAATTGGAGGGGGCATCCTGCAGAAAGGGGGACCATGTGAGAAGAAAAATATCTGCCTTGTCCAGTAAATTCTAAATTATCTTTTCATAGGATGTGGTCTTGTACATCTCAGCGAACCATTCCTCATGCAACAGCAATTGTGGAGAATGCCAATGTCGCAGAATACAGATCTTGGCAGCTGTAAGGGCAGTGGCAAGCAAGCGCAGGGCATGACGAGTCAGCTCGGAAAGGTCTGATAAGTCATGGAGAAGAATTAGGGGGTCGGGACGTGGCAAATCCATAGATTCCTGGAGCATAGACCCCACTGCAGTCTAGAAGGGGCAAATGGCGGGATAATCTAGTAAGATGTGAACACTATCACAGGGAGCATAATTGCATCGCCAGCAGGCAGAGTGAGGGAGCGACCCTTCAACCTGAAGCCATCCAGGGTCCAGTGCCAGCCCTGAAGGATCTTAAAAAGACTGAGCTGCATCTGTGCCATATGGAATCCCCATTCCAGGGCCTCCAAAAGTTCCGCCCAATCCTCCTCATCATATTCCACCTGCAGGCGAGCCTGCCAGGTCATCCTGAGGCTGGCCAATTGTGGATGGGAGAAGAGGTGGCGAATCAGGAGATTGTAGAACCTGGGCATCACGCCTTTACAATGACCCCAAGTATTAAGGAAAGAAAGCACCAGGGGATGGTTTAGGGTTGGGGACCAAGTTTGCTCAGCAGGCTATGCGTAGCTGTTTATAGTGCCACCTTAGAGTATGCAATAGGCCAAATTCGTCCTGCAGCATCTCAAAGGACTTAAGTTCACCGCCAAAGATCAGGTGTGTAAGAGTCAGAATCCCAGCTCTGTGCCAGTGGCCCCAATCGAGCACAACCTCTTCTCATGCGGATACCAGTATTGTTCCAGAGAGGAGCTTTGTCATGGAGATGCACATCCACCAAAAAGAGCTTGTGAACCCGCATTCAGGCGGCGTACATGGCTTTCAGCATGGGGCTGGGTTGCCCAGGGCTTGCGGGTCAGGAAGATAGAGGGCCTGTAGTCTCAACGAGGCCTCATGGAGTCTGCGTTCAATCACGACCCATGACAAGGGATCTTGAACCCAGGGGTGCATGTATGCCATTTGCACCAAATGTAGGGCTAGACAGTAATGCTCCACAGAATGCAGGCCCAGTCCCTCTGATCTATGAGTGATAAGCTTCCAACTTGCCAGACAATGTCTCGCTGATCCCCAGATGAAGGCCTTAATGGTCTTGTCTATCTGATGGAGAATCGAGAGGGGTATTAATTGGGGGAATATGCCCAACATGTGCGTGAATCGGGGGAGGGCAACCAATTTCACTGCTTGAGTCTGTCCTCAGAGTGAGAGTCTCAGGTGGGACCACTTCGCGAAGTCCAATTGCATTCACTCCGTAAGTGAGTCCAGGTTATATGCCATCGTGCATTCTAGACCCCTGTTAACTAAAAGGCCCGGATACCAGAGGTGGGAATTCTTTACTGGATGGGTAACCAGCGATGGCGGTGCATGTAGTGATTCCTGACAGAGGCAAGGCCTCGCTCTTTCCCCATGTCTGCTTGTAGATGGATATTGATGCAAAGGTGTAAATGATCTCCAGCACTGCGGGAATGGAAGTTGGTAAGGCCATTAAGGTGGCTAAGATGTCATCTGCGTATGGATGCAGTTCCTCGGGACATCCAGGCATAGGAATATCCATGATCTGATCCGATTGATGCAGGGATGCCGCTATAGGCTCCATTGCAAGGAGAAATAGCAGGGGGGAGAGTGCGCAACCCAGACGAGGACCTCTGCAGACAGGGAAGGGGTCAAAAAGAAAGCTCCCACAAGTGACCTGCACCAAGGGTAAGTCATAGAGCCATCTCACTCTAGAGAAGTAGTCATCACCAAGGTCAAATTTCCAAAGCGCTGCAGACAGGTAGTCCCATTCTATCCTGCCAATGGCCTTCTCAGAATCCAAAGACAGCACCAAGGCCTCATCTGGAAGGTCCGCTGCTATCCAGACAGCATGAGCTAACGTGCGAAGATGGTTGCGTGGCGAGCAGCCTGGGACAAACCCCACTTGTGAATGAAGAATAAGAGAGGGGATTACTCACTTGAGGCAGGCAGCTAGAATGCTGCCAATATTTTGGCATCCCCATTGAATAGGGATATGGGGTGAAAACTGCCACTAAGGGGAGGGTCCTTTCCTGGTTTGGGGAGGACAAAAATCAGCACCCTTGTTATACAGTAAACCCAAGGAGCTTGAGCGATCCGCCTCAACAGGGGCCTTCTGGAGAAGATCCACCACCTCGGATTTTGTCCCCTTGTAGAACTCTGCTGGGAAGCCATCCTCAAACAGGCCTTTTTGATAGAGCACGCCATCTTGGATCTTCCCTATCTCCTTCTTCGTGATGGTGCCCTGAAGCAGCTGTCTGCCATACTCTGAGAGGCACAGTAAGCAAATATCATCCAAGAAAGCATTTGTCTGCGCTCATCCCTAGACAATTTCCGGGGGTAGAGAACCCTGTTGTAAGATGCGAGCGTGTCTGCGATTTCCTGCGATTTCGTACGACTTTGTGAGCCATTCCCCACCTCCCTCTGCCTCAGCTGCGCTGCCAGTAGCCCTACCGCCTTCTCTCCCTGTTCATAGTGCCGGTACTTCAACCTCTGAATCGCATACTCAGCTTTGGAGGTAAAGAGGATATTGAGGCCTAAGCGCGCCTTTTCAAGGGTGAGCTGTGTAAGCACACGTGAGGTGGGCTATATCCTATTCCAGCGCCTTCTGACACTCCTCCCTCTGCTTGTTGGACAGGGCAGAATCCCTCATCAACTACCCCCTGATGGTCTCCTTCGACGTTGCCCACAATGTCAGGGCAGAGTCAACCGAACCGTCATTGTGCTCCCGGTAGGTATGCACATGGATTTTAAGCTGAATCTTGCCTACCGGGTGATTGTAGCGGGACGAGTTGAGATGACAGGGCTTTTGAATTGGCTGTGACAGACACTGATCAGCCTGCAGAGCAATAGGGGAGTGGTCTGAAAGTGCGCCCTCTAGTATTGATGTCTTGCAGAGAACAGGAAGCAAGAAGTGGGCCATCAGGAAAAGATCCAACTGTGATTGCGTTCGATGAACCGGGGACAAGTATGTGTATTCCCGGTCCGTCAGATGGAAGAAACGCCAAGGATCGCGAAAGCCATGAGCATTCCCAAGATCTCCTAGGAGGACCCTGTCCGCATTAATAGATACGTTGATTGGAGCGGTGTGGTCTAAGACCATATCCTGGGCTAGGTTCCAAACCCGCTTATCAGGATGTTGGCGGTATCTATCTCCGTCAGTACATGGGTGAGTTGAAGAAGGAAAGCTCACTTCAGGCCCGTGGGTGCATACACTGAACCCACACGTAGTACCTTACTGTTACTCTTAGTTTGGCGAAGACATAGCGACCCTCCGGATCAAACCAAGATTTAAGCCCTACATGGGACAATGGTTTATGAATCAAGATGTCTATGCCACGTTTCTGGGGTGCCAGTGAGTCATCTGCCCCTCGCAGAGGGCAGCAACCGTGTATCTTTTTGCCCACCCACTCTCGAGCTTCTCAGCCTCTGTCGCAGTAAGGTGTGTCTCTTGGAGGAGAGCTATGTCGGCGCGTTTGGAATTGAGATAGGAGAGCACTTTTTCACACTTGATGTAATGTGTAAGACTATTGACATTCCAGGAAAGAATGCACAAGGGCATTTATGCAGACATGAAGATCACAAGAACCAAGGGGGGAGTTCAGGGGTCATGAATGATGTTAGGCGGGCGGGGAGTTTAGTCAGGTCCTGCTGACAGTCTACAGGATGTTGAAAGGACGGTCAACAACAGACAGGTGGGGGATAAGCAATAGAAAGAACGTTCAAAAGAGAGAAGGAGACTAACCTAATACCCAAGAGAGAAGATGGAGGGGGAGGAGAAAAAAAGGAACAAGTATAAGGGGGGGAGAAAAAAGAATAATGCACAAATGAACACAATTCTATACGAACCAAAAAACAATCATGCAATCAAGTGCACTTCACTGCGTGTCCTATCAACTGTAGTGGACGGGTCTACACCTGAGGGGCCATCACACCCGGAAGGCCCAGAGGTCTAGTAGTCAAGTGGAAATTAGAGTGGTTGAGGGCTGGCCCTACAAAAAATGCAGGACTTTGGCAATGGCAAAGATCAGAAGGTGTGTGAGAAATGATGTGAAAGAGAGAGGCTGCAAGCAGGCATTCTCCAATGCCTACAAGTTGAGTGGAAGGGCAATTGATGAGAAACCAGGATACTCTGTGCCTCAATACTAGGTGAGACGATGCATTGAGGGGGGGAAATACCGCCATAGGGTGTACGTTTAGGGGGCTTAAAGGGGGGGAGGCGTGTGTGCAGAGTTTTTCCATGTAATAATTTAATCTGGGAAGAGTGCGACCAAGTGGAATATAACATTGCATGGTATTCTGCGGGAGGGGAGGTGGAGTAGGAGTGCATGTTTTTTTGCCAAACCATCAATGGATGGGCTTAAATATCAAACATTTCATAATGAACTACAATGAACAAATTGATCATAGACAGCCATGGAGAAAGGTGGACCCCATCAGTAATAAGCATGCGGTCTACTATACTCAGTCTGCAGGCCAGGGGAGTTCTGCGGGATCAATATTTGCGTCCTATATATCAGCCATCAAACTGCAGGCATTCTCGGCTTAAGTGTTGAGTGGGACTTGTCGCACCCTCTGTCTGTGTGTGTTCCGTCACCGCTTTTAATATCTTCTCCTTCTCTCGTTGCATGCGATGATTTTTGTGCTGGTGCTATGGTCCCCTTAAATGTGCTTCAGAGCCCCGTGGGACAAGAGGGTCTCCCTCTGCTGCAGAGAGATCAGGAGAACACTGGGAAGTGGCCATGGCCCCTTCACGTAGACCTGCAGTTCCCCTGGATCAAAAAAGTGCTAGGATTTGCCATCCATGGTGATTCACATGCGTGCTGGCTCGAAGAGGCCAAATTTGATTGTCCCGCTTGTAGGGGAGTGGCAGGAGGGAGAGGAAAGCCTTTCTCTGATCACTTGTCTCTTTGGAAAAAAGCTGCTGTCACCTGGATCTTGTGACCATCGAAGTCATAGGGCCCATGAACCCTTGCCGCTCTCAGGATCTGACGTACCTGCTAGTACCGGAGGGAGCAGGCAATAATAGGTCTTGGACCAGAGAAAGCAGAGGCCTGCCAAGGTCTTATTATATGTGCTCTATACATCTCAAGCGGAGGTGAAAAGGCAATCCCAAGGAGGGTTGGCAAGAACTCGCGTAGAATGCCTCTGACATCTGTGCCTTATGCTTTCTCAGGGATCCTTGGGGGATTGGTGTTAAGCGCTCCGGTTGCGAGGTTATCGCGTTGCTGGGGCCAGTGGCCACTTGGGGTGGGGGGGGTGTAGGGCTCTGGTGTCATGGAGTGCGATGTCCTAGCGCGGGAACACTCCGTTGGAGTAACCATGCGCTTTATAAGCTTTATAATAATAATAAGAGTTTATTATCCCTGTGGCTTCGGTCCTCAAGGTCCACAATTTTGTTGCACAAACTGCAAAATTCCAGGTCTCTGTCTGGCAGGAGCTCGACCCTGGATTCAAGAGAGGACAAGCGGTGGTCCAGGGTCTCCACCTTGTCATGGAAACCAGAGATCTCAGCACGGATCGTCTTCATTTCGGTGCTGAGGTCTGTAACTTTCACGTCCATCATCTCCAGTCTTTGACCCACCAAAGTTACCTCTTTGAGGTCCATTGTGGTCTCTGAAGATCCTTGTGGAGGGGGCGAAGGTTTAGTTTGTGAGACCACCTCTGTGATGAGCAGCTGCCTGAGCCGGCATGCTGTTGATCCTTGGCAACAAATAATATCCAGATGCAGACAGTCTGTATCTCCTACCTTCCATCGGGGAACATCAGGGGGTGTTGATTTAGTGCAGGTCTCTTTGGCGAAGTCCACCCGTGCCTAAAAGGGTGCAGACCAGTGGAGGACCAGGATACCAGGGCTTATCAGCAGTACCTCGGGCCATCTGGGAAGGAGCGGATCATGTGCTGGTGAATACTCCATGCTAGCAGTAGCCTAGAAGCAAAGAATCCGTGTCCTCCTCTGGGGAGGTATGCAGCGTTATGAATGAGAGGAAGGCTGCATCCAGCTGCGAGCACTCAATTCCAAATCATCCCCTCATGTATCAACTGCTGCTGGTACTGCTAGTTATTTCAGAGTCCTGCTACGATGTTGGACTAGTTGCACCTGGGAGCCCAAGTGGCCTATGCCCCCATAGAGAATGTAAAAATTGTTGTTTCGGGCCGATGGTGTGGTGAAAGGGGCAGACTGCACTCCAGCGTAAGCTCTCACTCTGTCGGGGGACCAGCTACACACCACGAGGGTGATCCATGTGGGAGTGAATGGTTCCGTTTTGTGCTCACTAGCTCAATTGTTGGAGATTCTTGGCCACCGAGGGGTGGCTGTGCTGCAAGAGGTGGTAAGATAGTATAGTTGAATGCCTCTTTCTAGCCCTTGGGGTTGGCAGCTTGTTGCTCCCACCTTCCAAGGCCCTGCCTGGTAAAATAAATTTTTTCTCTGTTTGACCTCTATCTATTCTATTTTTCTAGTTAAACCTTTCTACATCTCTCTACTGAGTGTCATCTGAAGGGTTTTTGAGGTCCGGAACATGAAATGTTTCAGCTGTTTTGTGTGACCTTGTTAAAGATTAACATATAATTTAATATTGCTTGGCATTGTGTGGGCTTGAATTAGCAGGAAATGGGCAATAAAATTCAAATTTGTTCTGTTCAGGGGCTCCCAAAATATGTCTTGCCCAAGGCCCCCAAATCCTTAGTCTCACACTGGATCCTAGCACAGCAAACCTTTTGTTGCCATTTTTAGAAAAAAAGGTACACTTTCTGGTATACTTTCACTACCAAAAACAATAACAAAATTTAGCTTATATTTTGGTTAAGTTCTCGGTTCCTGCCAGGGGAATCTCCAAACCCTGGGTTCCTTTAGAATCCCCAGGATGTTGGAAAATAAGAACACAAATTCGGCATGTATATCTTTTGTGAGAACATTTATGAACGTTTAAACGTGAACTACCCAAAACATTCAAAAATGGGTTTCGCAGGCAGTCAAGTGGTTAAAGGCATCCACTTAATTTGCACTACAGACCCATCACCACTCATCTGCCATCCACTCAAATTTCCAGGTTTACACCCCAAGGAACTTTCACCCCTTGCCACCTACTTACATCTTATTCATGAGTAAGTTTCCCAATACTTGAGTAAGTCGTGTATTACTATTTAGATGTTTTTGACATTAATCATGCACACTTTGGACATTTCTGGCTTTTTGAATTGGATGTTGGTGAAGCACACGTAGTTCTGGCATTTTTACAGGAGTAAGTTGCACTTATGAAAAAAATCCTTGTGGTTCGGGCTAATATGTTTTCTAAATACAATACGCAGGCACTTTTCTTATTGTGCTGAATGTGTCAGCATGCCAGATGGTCTTAGATCACACAAATAAATACACTGAATTTGGTATGCCTTCATTCTCTACCCACACTGTCACTACATCTCTAAAGCCATACTTGCCAAAGTCTGGAAAAGGGACCCACAGTTGGACGCAACTATTTTTTGATGTTAGGGACCAAAGTTAACAACACACCTATGAAGACCAGCCATTAGTTTCCATGAACTATTTGTATTTACTACTGTGAACTCTGTCATTGAATGGACTTAACTGCATTTTCTAAATTAAAACGCGTGTGAAACATACTTTTACGTAGCTGGAAACGTTGTTCAAACGTTAGAAGAACCAGCAATATTTATAGTGTACCAGTCCTAGCATAGATGGTCATTGTTTGCATAAGTTAAATACTGTCCCCGCAGAGCGAGTTCACACACACACCTGCTCAATGCCTCTACCGCCTTGTCCCTCCCACCACACACACTCTATGTGTCTCAGATACTCTGTCCTCACACAAAGAGACACTTGGGGGGGATATTCACAAGAACGTGCGCTAAACATCACCAAAAAATGTTAACACAACTTTACACATCGCAGTAGATCGCGGGAAAATAACCCCGTGTTAACCTGGAATTCACAACACGGCGGTACCATTCGATAGTCCTCCAAAAACGCGGCCAACGTCCGCGAAACAACCACCGCGAGGGGAGTCAAAAACACAAACCCCAACACCAAAAAACGTGCGATGAGCCCATTCGCGATGAGGAAATCATTGATAAGCAGCGCCAGGCCTGCCATACACACACGGCAGGCGGGAAAATCACTACAAAAGGAGAAAAAACACACAAACACAAAATGACCAACACCGAAGCACCATGGAGGCAGCCGGAGCAGGCACAGAGGACGAGCGCAACCCCACAAGCACCCCGGATGACCAGCCTGGGACCTCGGTGACAGGGAAGGGCAAGGACAAGAAGAAGAAGAAGAGGAAGACTAAGCTTAGTCCGCAGGAGAATAGGATCCTGGTCACGGAGGTGATAGAACACCATCAACAACTGTTCGTCGCCTCCAATGTGTCATTGGGCACCAAAAATGGATTATGGCGGTCCATCGTGGACAAGGTGAATGCTGTCGGAGAGCACAAGAGGTCAATGGACGAGGTCAAGAGGCGATGGATTGACATCAAGCGCAAGACCAAGGAGAAACTCGCAGGCAACCAGAAGGCAGCTATGCAGACTGGAGGTGGGAGCCCAGCGCCACAGCTGGAGCTGGATGACATGGAGGAGCTGGTGTCGACAGTCATCAGTGTGGAGACCGTGGCAGAAGTCGGGGCACCGGACACTGCTCGACATGACACAACACAACAGAACAGGGTGAGTAACCACCAGGTACTGGGGGGACGGGGGGAGATGGGCACAATGGCACACATGCACAACCAAGCAGAGCACAGTGCACACCCACAATGACTCAGGATCATGGCCCTGATCTACCCACTGTCACAATGTACTTTGCCATGCTGTCTGAATGTGAACATGTACCATGCGGCCACATACATGTGGACACATTGTAACACAAAATCTCCCCTTCACATTGCAGGGGCACTGTCAACACCTCCTGCAGAGCAGTCCCAGCCACTCTTCACTGATGACGAGGAGGACACCACCAGCATCGACACCCAAGCCCTCCAAGACATCATTGAACTCATCCGCCAATCACCTCCAGGACCAGGGCAGCCCAGCTGCATCGAGGAGACTCCACCCACTCCACAAACCACCCAGCAGGAGGCACCCACAACCCCGGCTGTCTCCCAAGACCCCCCCCGAACAACACATGGCCTTCCAACGCCGTGTGTTGGAGGTCCAGAGGGAGAGGGCTGAGCAGGTGCGGGTGGGGTTCGACCTCATGGCTACCAAACTTGACGCCATCCATGGGTGTCTGAGTCCCATCAGGGACCACCTCCAGTCCCTAACGGACACCCACACGCCGTACCATGGTCTCCAACGAGCCCTGGCTGACATCGCTGGAGTCATGACTCGGAGACGAGAACACCTGTCCGCACAGAGTGGCTCCAGCGATCTCAGCCGTGAGATGGCACACATGCGGAGGCTCATGGAGGACATGGTGCGGATGGAGGCGGAAAGGATGGCAGCCACCGCTGCACATCAGCGAAATGTAGCTGGGATCTACCATGCCCTGCATGTCCTCATCATGGCATTGCTGCCACAAGGTGTGGCGCAGATGAATGCTGCTGCCCCTACACCATCCACATCTCCGCCCCCTGGTGTGTCGGTGCCTCACAGTGCGGCAGGCATTTCCACTCCGGCACCTGATGTGTCACTGCCACACAGTGCGGCCGGCAATCCAACTCCGGCCCCTGATGTCAGTGGCACACAGTGCTGCAGCCGGAACTGCACCACCCACAGGTGGGGCAGAGCACACATCCGAGGACGTGGATGGGCTTGAGTTCAGAAGGAGTCACTAGCATTCATGTCCGCCACCTGGCCTGTTGCTGCTTGGTGCCGCACATCGCCCCATGACCTTCCACTGACCCCCGATACACTCTGCTGCACTCACCTTGGACCGCGACATGGACTGCCATATCCTGTTTGGTGACCAATGACACGGCGACCACACTGCGGACTGTACCCTTCCTCTTCCGCTGTACTTGTCATTCCCCGATGGACTCTGGCTGGCCCTCCACGGGCCCATATTGTGAAGTGAGGTTGGCATGGCCCTGTACTGCTCCGGCTGCAAAACTCCACTGGATGTGCATTAAACATTCAGAAACGCACTGCTGTCATGTCTTTCATCATTCATGTATGAATGTGTGGATGAATGTAGGGTCAGTGATTCCCCCTAACGTCAATGATGCTCATCTAGTGGGATTCCAGTCACAGTGTGCTACAATGCCGATTGCGTTCCGGGTGCCGTAGACACTACAACAGGGACACACGCATTAGTCACTTCCTTGTCCGGACATGGTCTGAGCCACGACCAGAGCCCCCGAGTCATTGTTGCAAGCCCTGCGCTGGTCCGGCATACGCCAGGCCAGACCACTCCGCTTACGCTCCGAGGAGGGGGCCATATAGCTACATGTCACAGGTTTACACGCAAGTGGTCTGCAGGTCGCTGGTCTAGTTGTCAGCATGTCACGGCCACTTCCTGAGGGCAGGTTTGCACGCACACCACACCCATCCGGCACAGGCGTCACGGGCCATGTGACCCCGCCAATATAAGGGGCCGACAACGTCACATTCCCCTCTGCCGGTGGTGACTGGATGACGGACGTTCCACGATGCTCAATCATAAAGGGCCCATGAGTTGTTGCGCACAGGGTTAGTGGCACCCGGAGCCATGCGGCCATCACGGGCCTACCACCATGTGGCGCTGACTGGGGTTGCACAGGGTTAGTGGCACCCGGAGCCATGCGGCCGTCACGGGCCTACCACCACATGGCGCTGATTGGGGTTGCACAAGGTTAGTGGCACCGAAATTGCTGAGCAGGTGGGCAGCCTGCGATGATGACGTGTGCACTGATGTGGTCTCTGCCATTGATGCCTCAGGACTCAGCGTCATGTGTGGGACGTGCTGGGCCGCGGTGCGGGTCCGCATGATGTGGAGCATGCCATGGTGGCGGTACCTGGGCCTGGAGCTTGCACGGGCACGTGGTGTGCCCACTGGTGGACACACCGTTGGCGGCAGGTGAGCAGTGGGGCCTGGGTGTGCAAGTGCGGACAGCCAGCGCTGGCCGGCGGGAGGGGGTAGGGTGCGGCTGCATGTGTGCGCACGACGGACAGGCGTTGTTGCCGTGTGCAGTGTGATGGACTCTGCCATGATTGACTCTGGCCTCAATTACAGATTGCAGACCTGGTGGCTTGCAGTTTTCCCGGCACGTGGTTGGAGACACACCGGTGGCAGCAGGTGAGCAGTGGTGCCTGGGTGCGCGGGGGCGGCAGTGTCCCTCCTTCTCTCTCTCTCCCTCTCCCTTCTTTTCCCTCTCACTCTCTCCCTCTCCCTTCCTTTCCTTCTCTCTCTCTCTCTCCCTTCCTTTCCCTCTCTCTCTCCCTCTCCCTTCCTTTCCCTCTCTCTCTCTCTCTCCCCCTCTCCCTTCCTTTCCTTCCCTCTTTCTCTCTCTGCCTTTCTTTCCTTCTCTGTTTCTCGCTCCTTTGATGTGCGCATGACACACGTTCTGATTTTGTGCTTTATTTTCCAGGCTGTGACATCAGGATTGTCCCGGACGGACCCAACAGGAATCTTCCGCATTGGTGTTTTGTGTTGTATTCAATAAAGTTTTTGGTTGTTACTTCAATGATGAGTGACTGTTTCTCGTTCTTCTGACCACACGTGTGTTTCTGTTTGTCATTGTGCGACGTCATGCGCTTTTTGTGGCTCTTGTGTCGTGCACGGTATGTGTTTGTCCGGGGGGGGCCTGGGAGTGGTGGCGGTGGGTGTTGTGGCCCTCTTGGGTCTCCGTGCTGCATGATCATTGTCTCCATGGCATCTGTGGGTCTTCAGATGTGGCTCTGGCCTGGGCTCCTTTTCATACTGCAGGTAGTCGTCCTGCTTAACACCAGCAGAAGGCAGGTGTTAATTCCCTGCTGCTACCGCGGCTTATCGCCTGTTTTTGGTTCGCATCGCAGATCTGGCAGTTCGTTGTGAAAGTGGTGTAGTGGTGTTTTGGTGTGTTTTTGCACGGGAAAGCCTACTCTGCATCTCATTAGGGTTAGTTGGTGGTGTCACCAGTGGAGGTAAATGTTGAGGCAGTTATCGCGGGAATACTTGCGTTGTCTGCAGTTTGCAACCGCTTGTGAATGGGGTGTTAAATCTATCACCACTTTTGTTGCGTTAAGTTGGCGATAACTCGGAGATAAGTCCTTGTGAATATGCCCCTTGGTGTCCCCCAATACACCTTCCTGTTCTACGACCAGAACATCTAACCATATTAGTGAGAGTTGCTTCTTGCTCCCCTCTACCCCAGCCTCACAGAATCTCACATCCCTCACCCAAATATACCAGGGGCATATTTACTTACATTTCACGCAATGCATGGCAGCAAGCAAAGTTGCTGCACTGCATTGCGTGAAAGGGAGACAGCAGAAATGTTGGTTATAAATTAAGATATTGTGCATTTCTACTGTTTCCTAGCGCTGCTGCCTAGAGTCATCGCATGCACACTTGCATCATGGTGCTAGGATGCCTCCATTACAAGCAGGATTGTTTTTGTGCAGGAAGGCTTGCCTTCCTGCACAAAAACAAACTTAGAGGCATTTACCTCTTTCCATGTATGCTGCAGAGGAAGTAAAAAGGAGAAATAAAGATATCTCTCCTAATTTCATCTGGTTCAAGGAGGTGTAGCTTTAGTAAATATGGAAATGCACCAAAATCCATGGGTGGATGTATTGGAATGCCCATGTCCCACCCATGTAACGTCTCCCTAGCGCAAAGTAACGATTGCATTACTTTTTGAGGAAAATCCCATGCAAAGCCACACAAATCTTATTTGCATGACTTTGTAAATCACAAATAATAATTTGCGTTGCGGCTGCACCAAAAAAGTGACACATTCACAATGCACAATGTTAGTAAATCTGCCCCCAGGTGTCTCCCACATCCATTCATTCCACACAAAACCTATGCAGGAGTATTTTCAGAAACCAATTTTCAATCAATAAAACACTTGATGTTTCCTGTATTTTTGCACTGGCTCGAAAGATAAATGGGGTTATAAGCTTCTCACCACAACACTAAACCATACTCAACACCTTTGGGACTCATACCTTTGGCTTCAGCTCTATCCCAGCTTCTTAAAATGCCCTGACGCCAGCACCTATCAATATCGCAACAAAAACATATGGCACTAGTTATCTCATCATATATGAAGCAAAGCGGGTTGCAGAGCCAGGGTGAGCCCGAGCACCTTGCCCCATTCTACCAGACACCTTCTTGCCAGCCTCCGCACATCCTGCCGGTAAAGCGAGCGGGCTCTTGAATCCGACTTTCAACAGATATGATACATCTTCCAAAAAAACATTTTATTGCATTCTAAAAACTCGGAAAAACATTTACATCTCATTAGTAAGAATGTCAAAGAGTTCCCATCCACCATAAGTGCTCAACAGTGTCTTCTCCAAGCGCGGTGCAGTATTGTAGAACATGGAGGTGCTCCATCCAGCAAGCAAGCTCCAAGGCGTGAGGGTCGCACGGTAGACTGCAAAGGGACAACTGCAGCAGACGAAGGCAGGCTTGGCATGAGCGTGTTGACTGTGCTAGTCAAAATTGTAGTACAGGCACAGTGCGAAAAACATGGCAAACATCTGCAAATATAAGATAGAAAAACTGGGTAAGAAAGAAAGATTGTAGCCTGAATGGGTGAAGATTCAGTTTAGGCAAAGTAATCCATGAAAGAGTATCCACAGAACCAGCTGGATCGCATCAGAATGTGACTCACGCTTCAGGTAATATATTTGTGAGGCCTGCCTAAGACAAGTTACATTTTTTATTGTTACCATGTTTGGCTTATGGCTTCATTTAGAGTTGGGTGGAAATGGCACATTTGACAAAAATAGGCAGATCTTTCCCACTCGACTTACTGTTTCCTCACCTCATTTCGAGGTTGGGAAGCCGCTTGGTTTCTGACAGAAGTACCTCAGCTGGTTAGGTCGTTGTTACCTCCTAGTTGATGGTTCAGCCACCACAGGACCACTAGTTAGGGTACATCAGAAGCTTCCAATGCTGCTTTCATCTGCCTGGCACTACAACCCTGGACATGGTGACTCTACTGGTGCTAGAAAATAACATATATGTCCTCTGGGAGAAAACTCTTATCGCATCCTGATATATATTTTTCTTTTTCTGAAACAAATCCTCTGTCTTCAGTGTTTTTTTATTTCTAATGAAAAAAAGGATGCTGACCATGTCGCCATGATATTGCGGCCTAGTCGACATTGATCTTTTTGCTAAAAGTGCCTCATTATGTTTCTGAGGGCACTTTCTGCCAACAAGGCAGGAAACTCCAAATAAGGGCTCTTTAGCCCTCATATAGTTAATCAATAAAGCACAAATGTAATTCATGGGCAGTGAAGGAAACAGCACGCATCTTTTGACACCAATGCCAATTATGGGGGATGGCTCATTGTTCTATCCTTGATCTCTTACTAGCCTGAGGAGCTAGGATATGAGTGAAGAATGGAAACAACGTAGTGCCCTGTTCACTGCCTGTTGCTGTGGTTGCTTTAATGATTGTTAAGACCGAGGGTAGCAAGGGCAGTGCCAGTAGTGCCAAATGACAAGCAATTGCTGCCCATGCATTGATCTCAAAAAAGCTTGTTAGATGAGCCATGGTTAGGTCTATAAGCATGTGGCTTATTAGCTACATGCAACTTATCTAGAAACCCTGTCCAAAGCTGCATTCTACTACCACAACAGTCACATTTTTTAAGTCTCCTATTCCAGTCCCACATTTGATTGAGAAATGTGCTTTAATTAATCAGCACTTTATTGGCAACATTTAGAAAATGAGTGTTGGACTTGACCCTTTCTGCAGGGTCATCCCCATACTTTTAGCCTTCACCCTCTTGTTTTCTGAACACATTTGCGCTGGCTTTTAGGACTCTTTGTCACTGCTAACTAGTGCTAAAGTGCTTGTGCTCTCACCTTTAAACATAGTGAAATTGGCTTACACCCCATTGCCACATTTAATTTACCTGTAAGTTCCTAGTCAAGTGGTACTACCTGTACCCTTGGCCTGTGAATTAAATGCTACAAGTGGGCCTGCAGCACTGATTGTGCCACCTCTTTAAGTAGTCCTTTAAACATGTCCCAGGCATGCCATTGCAACCTGTGTTTGTACTTTTAAACTGCTATTTCAACTTGACAAAATAAACCTTTTGCCAGGCCTAAATCTTCCTTTTTTCAATACATATAAGTCACCGCTAGGTTAGGCTCCAAACAGCCCATAGGGCAGAGTGCAGTGTATTTAAATAGTTAGACATGTGCATTTAACTTTTACATACCCTGGTAGTGAAAAACTCTCAAATTCGTTTTCCACTACTGCAAGGCCCGTCTCTCCCTAAGATAACATTTGGCTACCATATTACACTTAAGTGGTAACATTCAATTGGGAGCAGGTAGGAAAATAAGTTTGGTCTCTAAAGAATTGTAATTTAAAACCCTCTTTAATGGTAATGTCGGATTTTAAGTCACAATTCTGAAATGACACTTTTAGAACGTTGGCATTTTCTTGTCCCAGCCATTTCGTGCCTGCAGTCTGTATCCTGGGTCACATGACTAGTTGTAGCTGGCAGTTGGTCTTTGTGTATCACTCTCAGACAATGAAACAAAAGAGGAGTAGACTATGCCTCAGCACACTCACAAAGGGTTTCAGACTAGTCTTTTGTGCCACAGACGAGCTGAGACCAGGGCAGGGAAGAATGAAATTCCAGACACTTCTGTAGAAGAAGGACTCTGGAGGCTTCTCCCACTTAAAAGCGGGCACCAGGTATAAATAGTGGACCCTCAGACCCAACCCTTGAGATCACTTCTGGACCTGTGGACTCTGCCAGGAAGAAGGACTGCCCAACTGTGTAGTTTGCTCTGCTGACCTGCATGCTGACCAGAGATTGCTCTGCTACCCTAGGCCTGCTGTTGCAGCAGCAGGACTCTTCTGTTGCTGTGAGTTGCCCTGCTGAATCCAGCATGCCTGTGTGGACCCAGGACTCTAGGAAATCTCCACGGTTCAGTTTGCTGGCCCCCTTTTCAAAGCTTCTAAGACATTACAGGAGTCCTTGTGCTCAACATCATTTCTCGTATCTCAATACAGGCCAATGCACCTCGCCATCGGCTCCGGCCCAGGGCGACACAGTTCATTCTTGATACCAGCGCATCTCATTGCAAGTCCTCACAAGCCTAGGTGGCTTCTCTGATGCTGACGCAGCCTGATGCAGACACCGGCCCAGCGGGACACATCTCGTCCCCTGCACCAACGTATTGCAAAACAAGTCTCTGCAAGCCCTCCAACTTCCACAACCGCGTCGCAGGACCTTGCATCGCAAGCCTTGTTGACAGTCATTGGCTCTGCCGCTGCACAGCGCATCTCAAAGCCGGACCTTGCATTACAGCTCTTTGTCGACAGTCCCTCAATGCCAGGCTGCGCAGGTCGACGCAAGGGCTTCACATCTCAACGGCCAGGCCACAAGGTACTTTCAGCAGACTGAACTCAGTCCTGTATCTGGCCCAAGCTCCATCCGGTCTGAACTTGTGACTTGGACCCGATCTCCCGCAACCAGATACCCGTGGTTGGCGCTTTTTGCTTCCCAGCGTTTAATTTCGACAAAGCCATACAAATTGCATATCCCCTGTTCTACTGACTGGATTTTTCTAGTTTTGGTGTCTAATAATTTATTGAAATATACTCTATTTTTCTAAACTGGTGTTGTATTTTTCTTGTGTTGTGTTTTCACTTTATTACTGTTTGAAGTGCTTCATAAATACTTTAAGCATTGCCTCTAAGTTAAGCCACACTGATTTCATGCCAAGCTACCAGAGGGCAAAGCACAATTTGATTTGGGGTTTGCTTGTGTTTCACCCTGACAAGGACTGTGGCTGCTGCCTGAGTATGCTTCACCCCCCTCAACCATCTTACAATAAGGGGACACCTCAATATAAACCTGAAGCCGGTTTCATAGCTCAGTCATACGAATGACACTGAGGAAAGAGAAATTCATTCTTCAGAGAACGGTAAAATGAGCACAGGTGTGTAATAATAACATAAAGAGATAATTGAGTTTATGAGTGTGTGCAATATAAATAGTAATTAGTAAATATGCATTAATAAAGTTTAGGCTCTGTAGAGAGCAATTGCTTATATGCCACCCCAGGGTTTTCTGGTCCTCTTCTAATTAGAGTGTTTTATATTTTTCAAATACTGGCCTCACAAACAATACTTCTTATTCTGATGATGCACTGTAAGGAAAGATTTGTAAGGAATTCCTTTCTTAAACTGGATTATATTTAGGCCCTGATTTATAAAGCCCTTTTGCTGTCTTTGCGTTGCACAAGGTGACACGAGGACAATGCAAAGGTTTCAGTAATATTTACAAAGTTATGTAAGGAGCGATTTTCACCGCCTTGCATGGCTTACATTATGTTACATTTCAACATGGGAGGTGTTCTATGTGTGGAGCATGGGTTTTCCCATGCATCCACTCATGGAATTTGGCACATTCCTAGATTTAATAAAGCTAGCAAACCTGAGAATGTGTCAAAATGGTACACCTTCCTCAGTGTGGCTTAACGAGGAGAAATATCTTTATTTATCCTTGTTATTTCTTCTTCTTCCTGTGTGCTGCATTCGGCAGCACACATACAAAGAGGGAAGTGTCTCTAAGGGTTGTTTTTGTGCAAGAAGGTGTCCCTTCTTGCACAAAAACAATCCTGCCTGTAAAACAGGCACCCTTGCAGAATGGGGCAAGGGAGCCTGCATTGAAACTAGACAGCACACAGCGTGCCAGCTCAAGGGAGCAGAAATGCTCCAACTCTTTGCAAATATAGAGCATTTCTACTCTCTCCCTTTCGCGCAATGCAGCACAGCAACTTTTCTTGCAGTCCTGCATTCTGTGAAATATTAGTAAATGTGCCCCGTTGTCCGCAAATGTTTGTGTCACGCAGTAATGGGAGCTCGCTCCCATTTTGTACACCACCTTACAGATATACCTGCATTATTTCAGCAGCATAAATGCCTAGAAGTTGCAGTTACAAACTTAGGCCTGACTCTCCAAATGCTCAAATGATAAAATTCGCTCTTTGGCAACTAAGTGTAATTTTCATGTTGACCTATGGCTCCCTATGCAAACCTAACACATGATGAAAGCCATAAAAAGGGTTTCACTTTGACATAAAAATGGCACTTTGCATTCCGAACTGTGACTGTTTTACAAACTGAAAACATAAACATTTGGACTTTAAAAGGAAACTGCAATTTCAGGATTTTTTGTACCAACACACTAATATTGAATAATGTTAATAGCGCATAGTAGCGGAGACCAGTTTTGTACATTGGGGGTAGGAGCTGCAGTTTCATTGTGCACAAACCATTGCGCACAGCATGTGATATGGCCCCAGTTGTTTACAATGGACTCTGTTCTCAGAATAATGGTAAATGTACTCATTTAGGCTAAAACCTGCGCATGGAGTAAATGTCTAACTTTTTTTAATTCACAAATGGTTATAGGAATGCTGCTAGTAAACTGCAGTTTTCCAGCAGTTCCGGAATTATTGTGCATTCCAAGTTTCTCACACTAAGAGCATTTTTCCATGTGTAAATGTAGCAAGTAGACATTTACTTTCAAACATTTTCAACATTTTCATGCTTTCTCTGCAAGGGGAAAGTATTATACAGATGGAGAAAACCCTTTTCCTAAGCCCCCAGGCAGAGAGCGCTTCAAGAGCACACCCCGCAAAATGTCCATAGTTAAACAAAGTTGACTGAAATGTTTATTTTATAAAATAAACAGAGTAGTAAACGAAGTATGCAGGTTACAAAAACCCTCCAATATTGGTTTACATCCCTTAAACTTCCATGACACGCCCCATCAGCTGACTGCAGTGGCGGACAGTCCCTTCTGGCCAGAACCACATGATTTCTGTAAAGTTTATCTCTAAACAGACTCTTTGAACCCAGGGGCCCTATTACACACAGGGTGCGCTTTACCTGTTTGTGCCATGGTGCATCTTAAAACATGTGCGCTGGACGCAAACTGGGGAAATTGCACCAGCACTATCAGTTTTACAGAAAGGGCCATACAAGCATCTGTGTCCCTATCTGTAGTACCAAAGTGCCCCGGGGGAACGCAAAGCGGGTGCACATGCCCATTGCGCCCCATGGCACTTTCCATAATACGGCCCATGGGGCCCTATTACACATAGGGCACACTTTCCCTGTTGACGCCATGGTGCACCTTAATACATTGAATGCACTGCCCCCTGGGCAGCCGTGAAGTGAGTGATAAAATGGAGCGCCTTTGAAGCAGCCACTGCGTGTTTCACTGTGCAGGAGGCAATCCACCTGCACTTTTAAGAGGGGAAAGGGATCCCCTTGCAGGAGGGTGCAGTGAGTGACTGCACCTACCTGCAGGGAGATGTCTGGGAGGTCCATAGGACCCCCTTATACCCCTCCAGAGGGCTGCCATCAGGCGACGCACTGTCAGTGTGCCTTCTGACAGCTTATATGCCTCTTCACTTGCATCTGTATTATGGCAGGGGCACGGAGGCAAAGGGATTCCCTCATTTGCATGGCGTCACCCCCTCATGCAAATGAGAGAACAACCTTTGGTGATAGCACTGGCGCTATATGTGCACCAGCACTATTTGTATTACAGAAAGGGCCGCACAAGCATCTGTGGCCTTATCTGTAATACCAAAGTGCCCCAGGGGCACGCAAAGTGGGTGCACATGCCCATTTCGCCCCAGGGACACTTTCCATAATACCACCCAAGGTGATCTTTCTTTTGACTGCCAATGCATATAAAACTGCCTCTCGTTTGGATCCCCCTCTCTTCGTGTATGGAGGAGAAATTGGACTGGATATTGCCCTATTTACTGCAGTGAACATTTTATCCAAATACATGAATAGCCAATAAAAGTACAAAACAATTTGTTTCAACATATAGAGAGCTCCTGCAAAAAGAGAAGGAAGTTTTCAAAGGGAAAGTTTTACATGTTAATGGGTGGCTGAAAGTTCTGCTAAACTAGGAGCTGGGGGTGGGCAAGATCAAATATGCATTCCTGAGAAGAACCTGAAGATCTTCTTTAATGTTTACAACATGCTCCACGTGGCCTAATCATACAATAGGTTCTCTAATACTTAGGAAGGGTGGTTTTAAAAAAAGGACAGCGAGATACGTGTGTTTGTGGTGTCCATAACTTCTTTTTGCAATCTAGTAGCAATGAACTGAATCGTCTCCACCTCAGCAGTCCTTCCCTTCACCTGCTTTTGAGACACTTGTTAACTCTTTGCATGACTCACTAAAGAAAAGCAGGGAAGGAGCATGGACGTGCTGTCTCCCAGCAGATGCCGACTCGAGAATTCACTGGTAATGGTTCAGTAAACAAACCATATCTTGTACCCCCTTCATGCACTGCTTATGACCTCACTTTTTATTTTTTGTACCCTTTAGTGCAATGCTCTAAGTACGACGGCGATCCCTAGACGTGGGTTCCCTGCTCACTGTGCCACTAGAACAAAGCTGCACCCGACTAACGAGCTCCGATCAGGGTGAAACCGCTCTTAGGTTGCTTGTGTTCTGTTTCATGGACGCCCTGGTATGGTAGTTCAGGCTGGACTATTCCTACCAGAGCAAGGTTAAAAATGATTCTAATAAAAATCGTATTTCTGGGTCAAAACTGAGATGGCATGGTGTGCAAAATAATTATGCACTGGGATGCGGCCTGAGTAAGAACCAGTTGCTAAGATTAATTCCAGCATTGCATCCATCACTTTTTTGTATACTTCAGTGCAATGCCCTAAGTGCAACAGGTATGCCCAGGCGTGGGGTCACTATGTAACTGGGACCAAGCTGCACCCGACTGACGAGCCCCAATCAGGGTGAAAATGGTCTTGAGTTGCTTGTGTTCAGATTCTGGGAGTACCGGGCCTGGGATGTACCTATTGGAGCAGGTTAAAAAATGATTTGCTTATGGCTGGGTCCAAACGGCGATAATAAGCGCTCTTAAAACAGAATCAGGTTGAAAGGCAGGCGTGATTGCAGGCAGGTAACTAGAGGCAAAGCAGCAAAACAGGCAGGTCGATACTGGCAGAAAAAAACACAGGCCACAATGATGGAGTGAAGAAAGAGAAGGAGGACGACAGCCTAAAGCACAGACTTACATTCATACAGGCAGACAGGCAATCTGGCAATCAGCAAGGCGGTCAGACAGGTAGATAGACACATAGATAGGAGGTAGGTAAGTAGGAGCTTGCAGATTGCCAACGCGAGTGACCCCCCTTTTAGTGAAGAGGACAGCCTGGAGGCCTGGAGGCAAAACGCCCATAATTGAGGTTTAGGAGCCTGGGGGGCTGAGAAGTGCAGCGGTGGCGCCCAGACACGATCTGCCTGACTTAAACATGGCGCCCGCCGCTTCCAATGCCTATACACTGTTTTGGCGCGCTGGGCCTGCCGGGGACTCACTGCGGGTGCTTGAGCCATGCGGGAGACCCGACTTCGTGGCACAGATCCGCCTGCCCTTGAGCGCCCTCCTCTATCCACAAGATGGAGCCCAGCATGACCTCAAGATCAGCCCAGGGATCCAGCATGCTGCTTCCCCCACCACCATCCGGCCTTCTACCCCTATGGACATCTCCAACTCGGGGATCCCTCCAGACCCAAGACCACCACCCTTGAGTGCAACACCACCTGAACACCTGGCTGAACGATGGCAAGAGTTTCCTGCTCTATAAATATGTAATATATAATTGTCCAAGCCTAATCGCTGTTAAATGAAATCCTGAGTGAATTTGCAATTTGTATATATATATATAACTCAAACCACTAGTACATGTAGTAGACCTTTGTACTTACTACCATTCCTATGTGATTTTTGAGTTTATCTGTTTGTATCTCTTCCTTGAGTGACTTTACAACTTGTACATTTGCAATTTTTTTCTGTTTGTATCTCTTATGTAACTCATGTAATCCAAAGTCCTTATGTAACGCAACTGGTTCTTTTGTAGATCGCTCTGACACCTTTGGGTAATGTTCGCGCTATATAAAATCGCATTAAATAAATAAATAAATAGATAGACAAGTATAAAAGGAGATAGGCAGGCAGGCAGACACTTAGACAAACAAAGAGGCATGCAGCATGACAGAGACAAGAGACAGCATTCTAACTTCACACGAGGGGCCACACTTTGCAGCAGTTACCTCAATCCCAAGCACTCCCAGGCCCACAGCTCCCGTCAGGTTGACATACTTCTGTAAAGATTTGGCAATTGCTGGGAAACAGCCCTGGCAAGGTAGAAAAACACAGAAATCATTCCATTGTAACATTGACAGCTCACCAGGAGCACAAAGATCCACAATAGAGCAAGGCGAGTGGTGATGGTTACTTTGTTATTATCAAGTTCATTCGTGGTTGATCTAAGCCACATAAACTAAATTAGAATGGATCAAAATCATCGTTAACAGCATCCAAATAATCATTAATCTCAATTAACTCCATGAACTGTAATTTCTTTTTTCAATTCATCAATGAGAATGAGAATGAGAATACAAACACACACATTTTCCCGGAAAACCTCCCTGACCGCCATGGTAGCGGGAAAAGACCGCCCGCATGGACCGCGACATCACCACCTGTCGCATTACGATGACCCGCGGTCGAAATCCGACCGCGGTGGCCGGATCGCGGGCCTTAACATTGCGGCGGTTGCTGCAGCCCCCAGCACCGCTGCGATGTCCAAAGGAGCATGTCCTGCATTTCCCTGCACTGCGTGGCAGGCACTGCTCAGTGCCTGCCACCTGGTACAGGCAAATGTAGGGGGAGACCATGGGTGCCCCCCCAGTGCACCCACACCCCCCCCAAAACATTGGGGGCCCGCAACGGGCCCCCGGAAGACAATCTCCGCATGCCTTTCCATGGCGGTCTGACCGCTGAGGAAAGGCTGGCTACCGCCGGCATCATAATCCTGCCGGCGGAGCCTGCCCTGCACCGCCACCATTATCCCGGTCCTGCTCCGTCCGCCAGGCAGGAGTGCAGATGGCAACCAGCGGAAAAGCGGCGGTCGGAATTTCCCACCGCCGCGGTCACCACCGCCATCATAATCTGACCGGCGGTTTTCTGGCTTGCGATCGCGGTCGGATGTCCACCGCCGGTCCGACGGGCACCACCGCCGGCCCGGCGGTGGACATCCGACCGCCATCGTAATAGACCCCATTGTTCGCCAGCTCAGCACATGATAGGACAATGGCTAATCCCCTTACTGTGGAAAAAAAAAAACGAGTTCATAGGATTGTTTACCTCTGAAAGAAAAGCCGCACTGAAGCCGCAATTGATCAACATACATTTACAGATCATGTGGGGCTCTAGCTCCCAGCAAACCTGCCACAGCTTAAAAATAGAAATACTACATTTACCAATAGAGGTGGGAAAGTCATGCTATTAAAAACAAAAAAAACGCAAAGGAGGAGTTAGCGCCCCCAGCCAGCTAGACTTGACTGACACTCAGCAACAACCTAATCAAATCAATGTGTTTATTTTCGGAGGCCACGTCAATTGGTCCCCGCCAGGCCCTCTAATTTATCTCTGGGACTCGAGCAGTCGGGAGCCATAGAGGCCCAAAACGAAGGACTGGTGCAGCTTTTGCAAGGTAAGCCTGCAAAATTGGTCCTAAGGAACCCCCCGAAAATGAGCATCAACAGATTGGAAAGCGTTATATAGGATATTTATGAGGGTTTTTCCACTGCCAGTCTGGGGCATATTTCACTTGGGGGTCAAAACACATCCCCGAATAGTTCTGTATTCAAACCTTTTTTTAAAATTCAAGTCCCATGAAACGTAGCAGGACCCCTTTCACCCCGGACACGACAGCTTTGTTTTTGTGATTCATTTGTAAACAATTGACTCAAGCATAAAAGTTTAAAGCATCCAATGAAAGCTGAAGGTTTTTATGAGGCGATCACAAATAAATAAATCAACATTCTAATAGAGCATGTGTATTTTGTTTGCTCCCATTATTGAAGAGACGTTGTGCACTAGTTCTAGACATAGATATTAACTACATACATAGATGAAAAAATATTGATGAAGACATAGACCCTTGATCGAGCATCAGAATTGAAAGAAATCGTAGCGCACTTAGATGATGTTATTGGCAACAGTCAAGAAGTGCGACCAGGTTGGGCAGGAATCTCAACATTTTCGCATCTTCCTCCACAAGAGTTGTAGGAAGCTGGCTCTCTATATAGTGGACAAAAACGAGGTGCACTGTGTGGAGACCAGGCATCCCTTACAGGTTTACAGAGGCAAAAAGGATAACACTGAGGGGCCGATTCCGATCTCGGTCGGAGGCGCACCCAATACCATTCGGTCGGGAAAAAAGCCATGCGAAAGCCTGTTTCCCGACCGATCCGTACAGCACACCGAACGAGCAAGTACGATGCGCACAACAGCAAAGAATCCGGCCGAGCCGTACTCACCCAAACCAGGTCCTGTTCTCCGACCGAGGCGAATCCGGAAACGCAGAATCTAGTCGCACGGAAGGAAAAATGCAGCCCCGTCCGGCCGGACAAGTACGATGCGCTTTCCGTGCGCGCCCGAACCCGTCGCTACGCACGGCACGTCAAAGCATCCGGGAGAGGCGCACATAAGCTCCGATTCGCGCCACAACACGATCCACGGCTCCGAGACGAACACGGCAGCGACGAGGACGACACGAGCGGCGAGGACGAGGCAAGCGACGAGGCGAAGCGACGAGGACGACGCGAAGCAACGAGAAGGACGAACGACACGAACCAACCATGAATCCCTTCGTCCCGATCATACCAATATTCTACATTTACTACCGGAACAGGCACGGACGCGTACGGCGCAGAAGGTAAGCCAGACACCAACCACAAAACACATACAACACGTACACGACACATCACACACACACACAGGGATGCAGAATATACTCACACCAGCAACAGCAGCACCATAGGGGCGGGATGCCCATCACCAATGCCACATATGCACACAGGGGCCTGAATGCGCACCACCACCCCTACCCAGGGGTGGCATGATGCCTACCACCACTACCACCCTTAGCCAGGGGGCAGGATGCCCACCACTACTACCACCCTCACCCAGGGGGGCAGGATGCCTACCACTACTACCACCCTCACCCAGGGGGGCAGGATGCCTACCACTACTACCACCCTCAGCCAGGGGGGCAGGATGCCTACCACTACTACCACCCTCAGCCAGGGGGGCAGGATGCCCACCACTACTACCACCCTCACCCAGGGGGGCAGGATGCCCACCACTACTACCACCCTCACCCAGGGGGCAGGATGCCCACCACTAGTACCACCCTCACCCAGGGGGGCAGGATGCCTACCACTACTACCACCCTCACCCAGGGGGGCAGGATGCCTACCACTACTACCACCCTCAGCCAGGGGGGCAGGATGCCTACCACTACTACCACCCTCACCCAGGGGGGCAGGATGCCTACCACTACTACCACCCTCACCCAGGGGGCAGGATGCCCACCACTACTACCACCCTCACCCAGGGGGGCAGGATGCCTACCACTAGTACCACCCTCACCCAGGGGGGCAGGATGCCTACCACTAGTACCACCCTCACCCAGGGGGGCAGGATGCCTACCACTACTACCACCCTTAGCCAGGGGGCAGGATGCTTACCACTACTACCACCCTTAGCCAGGGGGGCTGGATGCCTACCACTAGTACCACCCTCACCCAGGGGGGGCAGGATGCCTACCACTACTACCACCCTCACCCAGGGGGGCAGGATGCCCACCACTACTCCCACCCTCAGCCAGGGGGGGCAGGATGCCCACCACTACTATCACCCTCACCCAGGGGGGGCAGGATGCCTACCACCACTACCACCCCCACCCATAGGATGGACAATGCATGACACAACCAGCACACCACAACCTAGGGAATGCAAGAAGAAGACATCCCCCCAACACCATGACAAGCGTGTGTAGACTGTGTCAAATGCCTACAACACCGAACATGACTTCTAACATACAATGTGACCCCCTAGCACATGTGCCACACAAATATGTGTGTGGCACACACAACGCAAGCAGGCCATGACCATTGTGGCAATGGGGTCCAAACCCCCATCATCACAGTGACCAAAAGGCAAGTGTGGGGTCCATAGCTGCAGCACATTTTGAACATTGTGGCAATGGGGTCCAAACCCCCATCATCACAGTGACCAAAAGGTAAGTGTTGACAAAGTAAGAGGTGCAACTGCCAAACTGCATGGATGATTCCTGGTCACGGAACAACAAACACATCAGTGGCAAAGTAGTGTATGTGTCCCATTGCAACATAAATTGGGGGAGCCAAATCCTGCAGTGCAAATAAGACATAACTTTGGCCATGTGCAGACAAACAACACCCATGGGGGCTGACACCGTCAACAATCATCAATGACACAATGACAGAAGTGACCATCCGAATGCAGACCCACATATTTGCACCAATGGGCACACACATGCAGATACCCTGTGGAGACTGCAGATGTGAGGCGAACAGATACCATACCATGGCAGCAATGGGACACACAATCAACAATTAGCAACAAATGAGGGCTCCCGTCCCATCAGCCTGGTCATGGAAGTGCCAACGGAATCATCAGCACAGATCCAACACACTTGTATAGCAATGTTGCACTGACAACACAGATGAGTCCTTCCCCATTGATGCCCAAACCTGCATGTTCACTGGAGATGGCCACACGGTCAGGGAAGTAGACGAATAGAACAATGGCAGGCACAACAGATGTGCAGGGGTGGAAGCCACAGATGTGAAGTTGCCAATCTAAGTAGGAAATCTCATTGCCAAATACTGAACACATGACACCCTCAGATGCTGCTATGGATGACATGGATACACCACAGGATAGGACACATAACCCCTGGACCACATGGGTTCCTGCACAGTAACACTTCATAATCATGAGACCAAATATCACCATCACTGCAGCAAGGGCATTGTTAGCATCATCAACATCATGTACATCAGAAGCAAAAGCACTAGAGAACAGAAAGTTGCTTTATTCAGCATATGTGGCATTAAAAGTAGAAGTCCGGTAGAACATAAACAAAGGCCAATGGCCAGTCCATCAACAAAGTCACAAGTGGGTGACAGTGGCAGATGCCACCCTACACATGCCTGCACAAAACCAGGGACAATCCACTAGGAGGGGCAACCGGGGGGGTAGGCCAGGCACCGCAGGGACAGGATCAGGGCTCACCAGGAGGAAGCAGGGAAGGGGTGGTGGGTGCTGGAGAGCCACTGACAACTGCAGTGGAGGTGTCTGACATGGTGTGTGCCGGCACAACTGGGGGGCATGGCTCAGATGTTGTGGGTGCCGGCACGACTGCAGTGGACCCTGCAGATGGAGTGGACAGGTCCGCCACTGCAGTGCCCAAGTCAGACAGGGTGGTAGTGGACTCCACTGCAGTGCCTACCACCAGGGGAGGAGAATGGGGAACAGGCAAGGTGGGCTGGACAGAGGGGGAGGACACCCTCACCACATCAGTGGCACAGACAAGCGCAGCGGGGGTGTGGTGCCGGGAGAGCAAGTGGCAGGGGGAGAAGGCCGGAGCCTCTTGGGGATGGTATATCTGTGGGTGGGGGAACCTGGGGCAGGGTGTGGCGGGGGCACCTGTGGAGTGGGGGCCTGAGGGATGGAGGAAGGTGACCTGGTGCTTGAGCTGCAGGGCGGCGGCGGGGTCTTGCTCTTACCACTCCGGGGGACTTGCGGGTGGGGGCCTCAGTCTGTCTGCGCCTGGGGGAGGGTGTCCGGGGGCGAGGGGCACTCTGCTCCGTGTGGGGGGCTTCCTCTTCCCCCTGGATGCTGGGGCAGCTGGATCGGAGGGGAAGAGGCCGAGGTCACTGAGGAAGAGGCGCTGGGTCTTTGGGGTTGCAGGTGAGGCAAGGGAGGGTGCTTTGGAGGGAGAGGCAACTGAGGACTGTGCAGTGCCCGTGGATGCGTGTGTGTGTACCAGGGCCCCATCCCCTGTGAGTCTGGTTTCAGTCCCCTGACTGTGCGTGCGTGTGCGTTTAGTTTGTGGCGTGTGTGTCTGTGTGCTGGATGTGTGTGTGCTGGTGTGTGCCTGTGCCGGTGTGTGTGTGCTTGGGACGGGCAAGGTGCTGGGGAGTGTGGATGGAGCAGAGGCAGGAGGGGTGAGGGACTGTCTGAGGAGGGACACTGCTGCCGTCAGGGAGGAGTCCATGGACCTGTTGCCCCTCTGTAGGTCAGACATGCCCGATGAGATGCCCTCCATGAACGACACCAGCTGAGTCAACAGTGCGGTGTGCGCATGGAGGACACTCAGCATGGCTGTCTGCCCTACATGGAGCTGGCGAAGGAGGTACACAGACTCCTCACTCAGGGCAGCAGGGGACACAGGGGCAGGGGGTGCGGTGCCTGGGCCAAAGGAGACACGCTCCCGAACATGGGAGCCTCCACGGACCTTGGGAATGGGAGCCGATGGGAGGGCGGTGGTGGTGCTGGTGGTGGCGGGGACAGCAACACTAGCTGGGGTGTGGTGGCTGCTGACACCCGCCTCCACAAGGGAGTCATCCTCCGAGTTGCTCTGGTCCTCAGCTGAGGTGGATGGTGCTGAGGATTCCTCGGTGTGGCTCCCCTCGCCCTCCGTGCCACTGGGTCCCTCCGACCACTCCTCGGCTGCTGACCCAGTCTGGCTCTCTGGCTCCTCCTGGTCCGTGGAGCTGTCCCCTTCCGTGGCCGTGGATGTATCTGCAAACAATGGGGAAACAGACAGACATCAGTCACCTGCACCAAACGCACACACCACTGTGAGCACAGCACATCACAGAGCAAGCCCTGGCATCATTAGTTGTACATTGCTAAAAGTGCCCTAACTGAACAGGAGAAGCCAATTGTCAGTCTGATGCCAAGCATGGCACTCACATCCCACATGGCCTTGCACCCATCTGTCTGGTGTCTGTTGGATTGCAACACCCCAGTGTGGACACATGCACCAAGTACACAGTAGTTGGACAGTGCAGAGGACACGGTGTGGACACATCACAGCTCTTGCCACTGAGTGAGTACAGGTTTCCGGATGAAAGGGATGCCCAGAGTCAAATAGGAAATGCATGTGATGCATACCAGCGACAGACACCATGATGCACCCATGTCCTGATAGCCAGCGCCACTATGGTGTGCATGTAGCACATGTCACTCCCCTGCAGGACCACAAATAAGTTGACACATGCCATGGCAGAGGCATGACTGCTAAGTCATACATCACTGTCTCAGTGATGTATGACTTGGCAGCCAGACAACAACACTATGCACTGTGTCACAATAGTAGGTCATGGGGAATGCAAGTCCTGGAGCTGCACAAGTGCACATGTACATCCCCCACACAACACATCATCTCAACCCTCATCTGTCCAGGTCACACCTATTGGACATATGGGAGACCTGTGACACTACCCTCTGAACCTGAGCCCCTCACAATTTGCTGTGAATGGGGAACAGCTGCCTGAACATCACATTCGCATACCCCAGTCTGCACGGGCAGCTGATCAAACACCTATGTGACACACAAGTATCGTCTCCTATGGTCACATCTCCAGGGGCATGCTGAGCCCCTACCAAGAAACACCCCAGCAGTCCTGGCAACTAATCCACAGCACACTGACACAGAGGCAGACACCGGAGGGGTCAAATCACTGTGCACAATGTGTCAGCTGATACACGGGAGTGGGAGTACAGAGTGCATTGCATGGCCTGGAGTAGGCATGACTGTCCTGCTCCACATGAATGAGGGATGTGCCCTGGACAGTGGATAGCTGGCTATGTATGTGTGACACACGTAATCTGCACACTCCTGGGGCACAAACATTGTTCCCACCCGCTGCATGGGCGTGTGCCACATACCCCAGGCACATGTGGTGGCTCAGCTCAGCAAGTGGACCGCATATCAAAGCAACACGCAGATCACATGTCCAAACACAGGCGTTGTGTGAACAATGGACCCACCCATGATGCCCACAACAGAGTTAGGGAAACAGATGCTGTCCCCCACCTTTAGTGAAGCAAACTGCAAGGACACAGTCCCAAGTGACACAATTCCCTGACTGTGAGGGCCACACCTGGGTATCAGATGAGCAGTGGGCAGTGCACAATAGAGGGACATGGCTCCTGGACAACATGACTGCTGCACTGTGGCAGTTGAACCAGGCCAGAGGAGGGCACAAAGCATGTAATACAGAGTTCACAGTGCAGTCTTTGACTCACCCCCTCCTTGCTGCTGTCTGGCCTTCAGCTGCCCATCCAGGTCTGGAAAGACCACCGCCAGGATCTGGAGCATGTGGGGGGTCAGGGTCCGTGTTCCGCCCCTCCTGCGAGGAGGCGACAGCTTCAGCTGGACCCGTGCAATCCTCCGGGTCCAGCCCCGAAGGTCCTGCCACCTCTTCTGGCAGTTGCGGATCCGGCGCTTGTAGACCCCCACGGACCGGACAGCCCGGACGATGTCCTTCCAGATTTCCTGCTTCCGATGGGCATTAACCTGTCAGGATGACAAAGTGAAAAGGCCATTACCACACATGCAACATATCCGTGCATGACACAGTTGTATATACATGTCTCAATCACAGGGGCACATGATGTACACAGGCAGTGCAAAGCTGCCCATGGACAGTTTGCCAGACGTCACTACATGGTATCATTGCATGGGAAGTAAAACCATGTTCAAATGCACTGTCACTGCACCATACCTGTCCAGTGCAAGTCACTACACACTATGGGCGGTGACAACTACTCAGTGAGCCTGCTAGCCAGTGGCGTGCAGACTCTCAGCCTTGCTAGTCAGACAAAATGCACATTCAGAAAGGCAGTGCACAGAACACTCACCTGCTCCCCTGGTGTCCCATACAGCTTGCTGTACTGTGGAAGTAGGCTGTCCAGCAGGGCCTGGTTCTCTTCAAGGCTGAAGGCTGGGGCTCTCTCCACAGTACGTGCCATTGCAGGGTCCAGAGGGGCAGAGACAGCAGCAGTGCAGTGGCAGATGTCGTCCTGGAGCATGTAGTGCAGGCAAGTGGGCTCTCAGGGGAACAGCCAGCAATATATATGTGCTGGAGAGGCAGATACTGTCCCTTGTGTCCAAAGTGATAGGTCCAAGTCGTTTGCATCTTCTGAATCTGGCCAATCCATGGAATAGCAGCACCAAAACACGCCCACAGCATCCTTCAAATCTTCAACTTCATGACATACATGATTTTGCAACATTGTTGTGGGTGACCAACTGATTTTCCAGCAACCGACTCGTTCGAAATTCGAAAACGCGTCCGTTGCCAGGCAAGCCCATTGTCAATGGGTGCGCACCGATCGGTCCATTGCGGTACAACGCGCACAGGGGTACAACGCGTACCCGCACACATTGAAAGCAATGGGCCGGCCGGAGGCACCGATCGGTCCATTGCAGTTCAACGCGCACAGGGGTACAACGCGTACCCGCACACATTGAAAGCAATGGGCCGGCCGGAGGCACCGATCGGTCCATTGCGGTACAACGCGCACAGGGGTACAACGCGTACCCGCACACATTGAAAGCAATGGGCCGGCCGGAGGCACCGATCGGTCCATTGCAGTTCAACGCGCACAGGGGTACAACGCGTACCCGCACACATTGAAAGCAATGGGCCGGCCGGAGGCACCGATCGGTCCATTGCGGTTCAACGCGCACAGGGGTACAACGCGTACCCGCACACATTGAAAGCAATGGGCCGGCCGGAGGCACCGATCGGTCCATTGCAGTTCAACGCGCACAGGGGTACAACGCGTACCCGCACACATTGAAAGCAATGGGCCGGCCGGAGGCACCGATCGGTCCATTGCAGTTCAACGCGCACAGGGGTACAACGCGTACCCGCACACATTGAGAGCAATGGGCCGGCCGGAGGCACCGATCGGTCCATTGCTGTTCAACGCATCACTGTACATGTGACTGGCATATGTCAGCATGCCTGTCTCAGATGGACATATGCCAGCCACAGATAGCTCCCAGGGAGTGAGGGGCACACCTACATCACGACAGCCTGTCCAAACTTTATCATAAGGCATGTAAGGCTGCATTTCCTATTGTGTGTATGTTGGTGTACATGTTGTCCTGTGGGTGTCACCTGTGGGCAGCCACCCCCAGGCTGTGCACGTGTTCATGGGGACAGGATCCTGGGTGTTACGTGTACGTGACCACTGTGATGTGCAACTGTTCATATCTGTGCATGTGCCATGGTCACATTTCACAGTGGTGTATGTGTATGTCATGTCACATACCCCGTGAGTCCCATGTGGGACGGTATGTTTGGGCCAGGGTGTCCCAGTGGCACAATAGTGATGGTCCTCCACAGTCTTTGTGCATGTGGTGTTTACAATGTCTCTGATTTCATGTGCACAATGGGAGACAGTCTCCACATCCACGTTGTGTGTGCATGGACTCTGATGTTGTGCGTGTGTGTCACAGACGTCCATGTCTGTCCTGCCGTGGCAAGTGGGGCCACTACCTGTGGGGGTCATGGTTGTTTTGCTGTGGTGTATACATGATACTCCATGTAATGCCAGTGTCCATGTGGCATTACAGGGTCCCTGGGAATGTACCTGTCGTTGAGCTGTGGTGCCTGGGGCACATCTGTCCTCACATGTCCCTGTGGGGGTTATTGTGACACGGCAGCAGGAGATGGGAACTGTGACACGGCCTCATGATATCCAATGGGCCAACCTGGGACTAATTGATGCCACCTGTTGGACCGTGTTGACAGATGTTGGCCATGTATGTACCATACATGTCCTTCCGGTACTGCACACTTCATGTAGTTGTGCCTCATAATGATGTATGTTGGGATCTTGAGTGTGTTCAATGCCGCATATGTGGGGTGACTGACAATCTTGCTTACTTCTCCTCTGCACTGCAGGGCTCCTGCTGTCCATCGGCCATTCCCAGACCTGGCAACGATGGTGGAACGGGACAGCATCCGACGGTACCGCTTCACCAGGCAGCTGATTGAGGATTTGGCAGTGCAGTTGTCCCCACATTTGCAGCCTGGCCGGCCGTATCCTACAGCGCTGACCCCCAAGGTGAAGGTGATGGCAGCCCTACACTTCTTTGCCACTGGTACCTTCCAACATACTGTGGCGACTGCTGGTGGGATGTCACAGACCATGTTCAGCCGTGTGCTCCGCGATGTTTTGGCGGCAATGTTGCTCTTCCTGAACCGGTACATCTATTTCCCTAGACTGCGACGACTCACTGACGTGAAGAGTGACTTTTATGCCCTGGGGAGGATGCCGCATGTCATTGGCTCCATTGATGGGACACATGTGGCTTTGGTACCACCACAGGCCCAGGAGCAGGCCTACAGGAACCGCAAGCACTACCACTCGGTCAATGCACTGGTGGTGTGTCTTGCAGACATGACCATCACACACGTGTGTGCCCGTTTCCCTGGTTCAGCACACGATGCCTTTGTGATGAGGAGTAGTCGCATCCCCAGGATGATGGCACAGATGCAGAACCAGCGTGCCTGGCTTGTCGGTGTGTACTGACTTTGTGCCATTGTGTGTGATCTGATCTGTAGTATTCCGCCCACTTTTCCAAGTCAGCTAATGTGCACTTGTCTGTCCGTAGGTGACTCGGGATACCCCAACATGCCGTGGTTGCTGACACCCCTCAGGAACCCTGTGACACCTGCCCAGATGCGCTACAATGAGGCACATGGTCGGACCAGGAGAGTGATTGAGCGGACCTTTGGTCTCCTGAAGAGCCGCTTCCGCTGCCTGGACAAGACCGGAGGGTCCCTCCCATATGCCCCTGCGAAAGTGTGCAAGATTATCATCGTCTGCTGCATGCTCCACAACCTGGCAGTGCGGAAGGAGTTGCCTCTCATCCAGGATGACAATGACCAACATCCGCCACCTGTGGAGGATCCTGGCCTGGACCACGATGCCAGTGACGATGATGATGATGATGGTGATGGTGATGTCCGCACACAGCTCATCACCAACTTCTTTAGCTGAATGTGAGTATCCTGAGGTGTCATGTCAATGATGTGAGTTGGCATGATGTGTGGGTGGTGCTCTGGTGCTGTTGGAGTGTGTCCATGGGCCACTTGACTGGATGTGTGTTGCGATGTGTGGTGACAGGTGGGCTGTACTCCCCAACAGTGTTGACATGCTAACTTTGTTCTGGGTGGGTATCTTGTAACATGTATTGTGCATGTGTTTTGCTGTTCTGTCCTGTACTCCATTGCTTTTGACTGTGTGTCATTTCTGTCCTTCACAGGGTACTTTCAGATTCGTTTGGTCAACTGTGTCCACCGACGACGTGATTGCACATCCAGGCTGGTAGCTGTTGTGTCCCTACAGGTGATGTGCGCCACACCCATGGACTTCCTTCCGTCTACAGTTGTTGACTGTGTGCCCGCTGCCAGGTGGGGTTACCTTGCATCTGTAGTGGTTACGGCATGTTGCAACTGTGTAATAAACCTGTGCTTCACTTTGTGATGTGCGTTGTCTGTGGTCACACATTTGACTGCCATTTGCTTACTGCACCTGTGGGCTACTTGACTACAACTGGGAATGGGTGTGGTGTCTGTGCATTGCACCGTCTTCCCTGGCAACATCAGTGTAGGCAATGAGTCAGATGGCCTAGGTGTGTATGTGTCGTGTAGCCCTGGTGGTGTGTCTCCCTCATGTGTGTCACGTTTCCTGTACTCACATGCCTGTGTTGTCCTTGCTGTTGCAGTTCGCATACACAGTGTAATTTTGCAGTTCATCATCCCCATAACAGCACCCACGTTGGAATCACGACAGAGGCAAGTATGGTGTATTAGTGTGTTTATTGTGATACATTTGTGTTAATAGTGCATAGGATGGGTTGTGCTGTACATGAATCTTGCAATCCCAAGTTCCTAGGTGAATTGAAAGTCCGGGTAGACAGGATCCCCAGTATCGGGGCCACAGTTGTCTGACACATTGGTCCAACTTGTACTCCCCATGCAATGTGTGGGAGTAGTGTTGCCGTCAACAGGGTGAACAGTCTGTGCACAAAGGCGAACATCCAGAACAGGTTCAGGCTTCCTGGGAGTTGCGCTTGGCCATCGGCCTCTCACTTTTCCCTCCTCGGACGACCCCTCTTCTTGGGGGGGGCCCTCAAGTGCAGGCTGCTGCGGTGCAGGGGACTCTCCGCCAGAGTCCTCCTCCCTCCCTGTGGCAGTTGCAGTTTGTTCGGCACCAGATGTTGTTGGCACACAGGGAGGTGTGGACTGGTTGCTGTTCATCTGGCGGAGGCATTGTAAAATGTCCCTGTGCACCGCCGTCATCTCATGCAGTGCATCCCACTTGGACTCCACGCGGGACATGTGTGAGTCCACACGGGACATGTGTGACTCCACGTGGGACATGTGGGAGTCCAAGCGGGCATGATGGGCAGCCTGCTGCTGTTTAATGTCTCTGAGGAGCCCCACTACCTGGCTGAGCTCTCCGGTGCTGGACTGGTACGCATCAGCTATGCGTACCAGTTGTGGGTCATCATGCACACCAGCAACGTCTGCAAGCAGCGACCTCTGTCTCCCACCCCTCCCACCACCCCTGCTGACATGTGCAGTGTGTGCAGTGGCACGCACAGATAACCCTGGTCCACCTTGGGGGTTGGTGGTGGTGGTGGTGTCCATGGCCCCAGGTTGGTCCAGGGTCACTGTGCTGGTGTTGCTCCTTATTCTGTCCATGTCGGCAGGGATGGTATTCGTGGTGACAGTCGTTGTAGGGGTGGGTGCAGGGGGTGCAGCTGGTGGTCCTGCTGGTGCTGCAGCTGGTGGTCCTGCTGGTGCTGCATGTTGACTTGCACCGGATGTGCCAGGTTGTTCTTCATCGTCCGAGGAGGACAGAGGCTGTACGACGCCAGTGAGCTCGGCATCCTCTTGAGCCTGGGACTGGGACTCCTCAGCGTCTGCTGCTGTGTCCCCATCATCACCTGTTTTTGGGAGACACAAACAATGTATGTCATGTTTCTGCAGGCATCAATGGTTGACACACATGACAGTTGTGACTGTGCCTCTGGGTGCGGGCCTGTACATTGCATTGTCCTGAGTCGTCACAGTCAGGGGTTGATATTGGTGTGGCACATTGTCCTGCATTATTTGGGCATTTCTATGTATTTTCTGGGGTGTGAACATGGTCTGCATTGGTTGTGTTTGGTTGACAGCCGGCCCTCCTTCCCACCCACCCAGCCAGTCAGTTATCCCACCATGGAACGTGCTTGCGTTGCAGGGAGTGTAAGTTGTCTCTCAGGATGTCAGTCAGTGGTGTCCTGCTGTTTGTTGGTGCACAGTTGCCAGCAGGGCCTTGTGCTCCCCACAGCAGTAGCCAGTGTCAGCCATCTTGTGAGTCCTTCTCCACTCCCTGTGATGTGAGCATGGTTCAGGGTGGTGTTGATGGGACAGTTGTGGGGGTGACCAATATCAGTGACTACAACTCCCATCATGCTATTGCCTCCACCCCCTTCCCAGCATGCCCATGCTTCCTTCCTTTTGACTCTGCTTCCCTGTGGGGTGGGCTGGCTGTGCTGACAGGATGGCTGGGAGTGTTGTCCTGGCAGTTGTTTGGCTAAGAGTCCCAAGAGTGTCCCTGTGCTTCACACAACATAACCCAGGGTGGTGGTTCTTTGTGGGATCTGGTGTTAGGATGGAGGGCATTGCATTCTACCAGGTGGGTACTGTGGAGTTTGTGTTGGGGGGGTGTGAGGGGAGGTGCTTGTGACTATGGTCAGTGCTGCAAGTCCCCCTTCCCACCCAGCTAGCCAGATATCCCACCATGGAACGTGCTCGCATTGCAGGGAGTGTAAGTTGTCTCTCAGGATGTCAGTCAGTGGTGTCCTGCTGTTTGTTGGTGCACAGTTGCCAGCAGGGCCTTGTGCTCCCCACAGCAGTAGCCAGTGTCAGCCATCTTGTGAGTCCTTCTCCACTTCCTGTGATGTGAGCATGGTTCAGGGTGGTGTTGATGGGACAGTTGTGGGGGTGACCAATATCAGTGACTACGACTCCCATCATGCTATTGCCTCCACCCCCTTCCCAGCATGCCCATGCTTCCTTCCTTTTGACTCTGCTTCCCTGTGGGGTGGGCTGGCTGTGCTGACAGGATGGCTGGGAGTGTTGTCCTGGCAGTTGTTTGGCTGGAAGTCCCAAGAGTGTCCCTGTGCTTCACACAACATAACCCAGGGTGGTGGTTCTTTGTGGGATCTTGTGTTAGGATGGGGGGCATTGCACTCTACCAGGTGGGTTCTGTGGAGTTTGTGTTGGGGGGGTGTGAGGGGAGGTGCTTGTGACTATGGTCAGTGCTGCAAGTCCTCCTTCCCACCCAGCCAGCCAGCCAGTTATCCCACCATGGAACGTGCTTGCATTGCAGGGAGTGTAAGTTGTCTCTCAGGATGTCAGTCAGTGGTGTCCTGCTGTTTGTTGGTGCACAGTTGCCAGCAGGGCCTTGTGCTCCCCACAGCAGTAGCCAGTGTCAGCCATCTTGTGAGTCCTTCTCCACTTCCTGTGATGTGAGCATGGTTCAGGGTGGTGTTGATGGGACAGTTGTGGGGGTGACCAATATCAGTGACTACGACTCCCATCATGCCATTTCCTCCACCCCACTTCCCAGCATTCCCATACTTACTTGCTTTTGTGTGGAGTTCAGTGTGTGTGGGTGTGAGAGCAATGGCAAGATGGCTGACAGTGGTGTCCTGCTGTTGGTTGGTGTGCAGTACCCAGCATGCCCTTGTGCTCCCCACGACACAGCAACAGTGTCAGACATCTTTGATGGGCCTTTCCACTCTCTGTGGGATGTGCATGCGTGAGTGTGAGCTTGCTGGGCCATGTGGTGGGGGATGTAGAGCTGTGTCTACGACTCCCATCATGCTATTGCCTCCTCCCCCCTTCCCAGCATGCCCATGCTTCCTTCCTTTTGACTCTGCTTCCCTGTGGGGTGGGGTGGCTGTGCTGACAGGATGGCTGGGAGTGTTGTCCTGGAAGTTGTTTGGCTGTAAGTCCCAAGAGTGTCCCTGTGCTTCACACAACATAACCCAGGGTGGTGGTTCTTTGTGGGATCTTGTGTTAGGATGGGGGGCATTGCATTCTACCAGGTGGGTTCTGTGGAGTTTGTGTTGGGGGGGGTGTGAGGGGAGGTGCTTGTGACTATGGTCAGTGCTGCAAGTCCCCCTTCCCACCCAGCTAGCCAGATATCCCACCATGGAACGTGCTTGCATTGCAGGGAGTGTAAGTTGTCTCTCAGGATGTCAGTCAGTGGTGTCCTGCTATTTGTTGGTGCACAGTTGCCAGCAGGGCCTTGTGCTCCCCACAGCAGTAGCCAGTGTCAGCCATCTTGTGAGTCCTTCTCCACTTCCTGTGATGTGAGCATGGTTCAGGGTGGTGTTGATGGGACAGTTGTGGGGGTGACCAATATCAGTGACTACGACTCCCATCATGCTATTGCCTCCACCCCCCTTCCCAGCATGCCCATGCTTCCTTCCTTTTGACTCTGCTTCCCTGTGGGGTGGGCTGGCTGTGCTGACAGGATGGCAGGGAGTGTTGTCCTGGCAGTTGTTTGGCTGGAAGTCCCAAGAGTGTCCCTGTGCTTCACACAACATAACCCAGGGTGGTGGTTCTTTGTGGGATCTTGTGTTAGGATGGGGGGCATTGCATTCTACCAGGTGGGTTCTGTGGAGTTTGTGTTGGGGGGGGGTGAGCGGAGGTGCTTGTGACTATGGTCAGTGCTGCAAGTCCCCCTTCCCACCCAGCTAGCCAGATATCCCACCATGGAACGTGCTTGCATTGCAGGGAGTGTAAGTTGTCTCTCAGGATGTCAGTCAGTGGTGTCCTGCTGTTTGTTGGTGCACAGTTGCCAGCAGGGCCTTGTGCTCCCCACAGCAGTAGCCAGTGTCAGCCATCTTGTGAGTCCTTCTCCACTCCCTGTGATGTGAGCATGGTTCATGGTGGTGTTGATGGGACAGTTGTGGGGGGGCAATATGTGTGACTGCGACTCCCATGATGCTATTGGCTTCACTGACTTGGCCAGCATACACAGAATTCCTTCCTTTGAGTGGCCTTCACTGTGTGTTGGTGTTGTTGTGGTGGCTACATGTGTGGATGTGTTTGTTAGTTCTATTTGTGCCACTGCCTAGCTGTAGTTGTAGTTGTGTTTGTACATGTGTTGGCACAGTTGGATGTGACTTTTTGGATGGCATGTGTTGTGTTTATCTGACTGACATACACATTTTGGGATGATTCTGTTCTGGTTGCTGTGTAATTGCTATGAGTGCATGGTTTGACTCTCCCCTTGACAGTGATGTGTGTGTTTTGTGGCAGTATATTGTGTACATTTGTTGTGTACTCACCAGGCTCTGGGATGTCCTCTAGTCCATATACGCTCACTGGCGGAAGGATGGCCCGCACCTTCTCCTCCCAGGGCCTGAGGTATATTGGCTTGGCAGGAGGGCCACTGCCGGTGTATTGGCTGTTGATGTAGTCTTTCTTCAGCATGTCCCGTACCCTCCTGCGCACGTCATACCACTTGTTCTGGATGTCGGTCTTTGTGCGCCGACATGGTGATTGTGCGTTTACCCTGTTGATGATCCTCTCCCACATCTTGGTTTTCTGCGACATGGGGGTCTGTTGGACCAGTGTGCCAAACAGCTGTGGCTCCACCCTGAGGATCTCGACTACCATGACTTCCAATTCACTATCTAGGAACTTGGGATTCTTCTTGGGGGGCATGGTGATGGGTGGTGATGGTGGGTGATGTGTGTGTTGGTGTGCAGGTGAGGGTGTGTGAGTGTGTGTTTTGCTGGGTGTATGTGAGGTAGGTATTTGTTGGTGTGCTGATGGTGTGTGGCTTGTGTGAGGGATGAGCTGTGGGTGTGTGGTTGCTTTCTCTTGGGTGCTGGCAGTGGAATGGCATTTGCAAAGGCTCATGGTAGTGATTTGTGTCCTTTATATAGGTGGAGTTGTGGGTGTGTCTTTGTTCTCTGTCCCCACCCCCAGTATTTATTGGCTTGGTAATTGCTTGTTTGGCCTTTTTTGGGGTGATTTTTCCTTTGTGCTGTTTGTGTATGTTGGAAACATTCTTGTGACCGAGTCGGACCCTGCATTGGTCTCGTACGGTGTTCTCCGTTTCGTTCACGCTGTGTTTGTGCAGTTTTCTATGCTGCGTACGCGTCGGTCGCGGTGTATTGTGTTGCTTCGGCTCGGTTTTGTATGCGTGTCGGTCGTACGGCTTGTCCTCCGTCCGACTCGGTCGTGGTTTCGCGCCTTGCATCGTACTTTGCGGTTTGGAGTTCGCGTGTACGTTTCGGTCGGATTTGTTCCGGGTGCGTGTCGGTCGGTTGGATTCGCGTGTTTTTCCGGCCGGATTGCTGCTTTCCGTGCGGCTCGGTCGGTCGACTTGGTTTCGGTACGTGTCGGTCGGATTTTTCGCGCCTTGCATCGTACTTGGCGTGTCGTGCGCCACGGGTACGTGTCGGTCGGTATTTTTCCGGATCCGAGTCGGTCGGTGCTTTTTCCGGCCCGAATCGGAATCGACCCCTGAATGTTTTCTTTTGTGGTAGTGTGGGTGAGCAGTTTAGTTTTATCAGAGGGTAGTGCTAAGCATTCGTTGTACTCACAGAGGCAATAAATGAAACACACACTTAACAATAAATTTGTGACCAATCTAGAAGTCATATTTTTATTTAAAATTTCGATTCAAAGAACTTTGTTATAAAGTAAGTACTTTTCAAAGTATCGATTTTTACAGATAAATAAAAAATGCTTTCCTATGTGCAATAAGGGATATGTTGCATAGAGTTATTTACGGTCGGTTTCTGGGGGTCTCCTTCAGGATTTAAGGTAGTAGGGGGCCAAGGTCCAAAGTACCACCAGCAGTTACTCGTTACCTGTCCTGGGGCGTCCGGGTGCAGAGGTGTTGGTCAGGTTGGTAGCTTTGCGTGCTACACTGATGGAAAGAAGGGGTGCCACCTGGAAGCAGGCTGCACAGGAGGACTTGGGGACAAGACCAGGTGCTCCCAATGGGGACTCAGGTCACAAGGGTCTTGGAGTAAGAAAGCACAGTTGATTCTCTGGTACTCAGGCTTTGGCACTCGGGTGCAGAGTAGATAAGTTGGCTGGGCTCTGTGCGTTTCCTCGCGGTTGTCGGCCTCTCCAGTTGAGGGTGCAGAAATCAGGACAGCTGGGACATTCTGGAAGTGGGTCTCTGAATTTCTGATGTCCCTCGATGGCTGCTCGGTCTCGGTGCAGTGGGAACCCGGATTGGACTCTCACAGGCTTTGTTTGCTGTAATGGGTTCAGTACCCCAGGTATAGCTGCTGTGCAGCTCCAGTCGGTCCTGGTGTCCTCTCACTCGGTGGGGGGGACAGATCTGACCTTCGAGAGCATAGGTTCCCTCTTCCTGGGTGGCTGCTGCGTCATGCTGGCTGGGGATCTGGAACACGGTGAACAGTACTCAGCGTTTTCGGTGCCTGCGGACTGCAGGGAGTAGCTCCTCTACTCCAAGGGAGATTGCTGTCAGTTTGTGAAGGGCTGGCATTCTACCAGGGTTCTTGGCAGTAGCTCAGCTGCAGGCCGAGTCACTCGGTCATGATTGTCGAGACTGGTGCATGCAGGCAGGGTTTGGTGCCAAATGTCCACAGCAAATCTTCAGTTCTCATTTTCTCGTGGCTTTTCTCTGTCCTCTTCATTTGGATCCATCGCATCTAAGTTCCTGGCATCAGGGGTGCCACCAAAATACTCAATTTAGGGGCGTTATGGTGAGTAACAGGTAGTAGACAATGGGCTATTTACCTTTAGGGTGACTACACCCCCTATATGTCCACTTCTAGTGGGAAGTGGGCCCAACCTTGACTCAGTGAGCTTAATCCCACCAAAAACCAAGATGGTGGAATTCTAGTTTTTGTGTTCACATCAGGTAGCCCACCTTAGGGGTAGAACTAGCCTGATAGGGAACATGCCTCCTGACTAGCTAATTTTCCCACCTGTCCTGGTGCCAAATGGGCCCGAGGCTAGGGGTGGCATTTCCCCTGTCTGAGAGAAGCCTGGGTCGCATATCAAAGGCGGCAGAGGCCTTTGAAGCCTCTTGCCTTGATATGCTGATTACTTAGCCATCCTATTTGGAGGAGGTGACAACATCTCCAGTCGGAGCAGGCGTTGTTTGTGCCCTCAGAGAATGTGGGCTCTCACCTGCAGGGGGCAGAAACCTGTCAGTGGTGGCTGGCTGGCCTACATTAGCCAGCCAATGCACTAGAGATCGATAGGTGTTCAGGTGGCACCTCTAAGGTGTCATCTGAGTGCCAGTATTAATAAATCTAACACTGGAATCAATGTGGATTTATTAATATGAGATAATAATAGTTTCATTGAAGTCATCATGTAGCTGGGGAACTCGTAATCACCAGTGCCCAGTACATACACTCAAGCTTCCCTGTTCACTGGCAGTGTCCAAGAATCGACATGGACATCACAGGGGCATCTCTGCTCAGGCAGATATGCCCTCACATGTATTATAATGCACCCTGCTTTATGGCTGTAAGGCCTGCTGTAGAGGTGACTTACTTATATTATATGCAGTGTATACAGGCCATGTTGTGTCTTCACTTTTCTCTGCACCGTGTCACACAGTCTGCAATGGCAGTTTGCATGAGTGTTTTTAGGGGGTCCCTTAGGGTGGTACAATACATACTGCAGCCCTTATGGACCCTCTTTAGCCTCCCTGCCCTAGGTACCAGGGGTACAATTTACTAGCGACTTACAGGGGGTGCTAAAGGTATTGCAAATTGGGGGAACAATTGTACAGTTTTAGGTAAAGAGATCTGGCACTGGGGACCTGGATAGCAGGGACCCAGTCACTTCTGTCAAAATTACATCAAATACCAAGCAAAAGTAGGGATTACCATGTCAAAAAGGGGCACTTTCTGACAAAAGAGTGAACACTGATGTGATTGAATGCCTTGGTAAAGTCCAGTGCAATGACTGAGCCCCACAATACAGCGCTTCACTAACAGTTAGGACCTGTGCCATCGCATTTTCGGTTATGGACATTCCCAGGCAAAATCCACTTTTACATTGCATTTTATCAGCTGTACAAAGCTATTTTTCAATCACAAACTCTGCGGTTGTCAAAATCAGAGGGTTAGTGACTGCCAAATGACTCTTAGCTATGGATTAAACCTATTTGACAAGTCATGATCTGGTCCTTGCAGACAGATCGCCAGAAACGCCATACCATAACTTTGCCAGGAGTTTTTAAGCCCTATTTAGGCCGCATTTCAAAGGAGGGGACTGCAAGTCTGTTGTGTTCTCATCACAAGAAGAGACGGAAAGGACTTCAGGTAAGTTCTTTAGTTTCTTCATGAGAAGAAAAGAGCCACTGCTCCTCTCACCAACCGCTACAGGAACCAACTGCCAGTGGCAGAACTCTACTCAGAACCATACAAGTATAGAATGCACAGAGATTCTTACAGACTTTAAACAAGCACATATAAATACAAAACAAGAACTAATAAGTAGAATACAACATTACCTCTTTTTTTTATAAAAGAAAAACTAAAGAAAAACAAACAAAAAAAATAAACTTCAGATGTGGAAGTAGAGTGTACATGACACAAACTACTGCCTAAGTTTCCAAGGTAGATACCTAAGACGGCTAGACTTCCTTAGAACACAACCCGGTAAAACATCTTGTTCCTTGTGAACTGGAGTATCATCTGCCTTATTCGTAATACACCTCGAGGGCTCATTCCTTCCAGGGACAATGTTGATTTTAGCAACTTTAGCAGCATTCCACCAGTGACCACCACTCACCCTAACAGCACCACCACACACTTTCTCAATACAAACCGGATCTCCATAGCACGCGCCACCTTTTTTGACAAAATTAGGATTTTTTTATACGAACCATATCACCTGGGCGTAAATCAATGGTCGTTGCTGACTTTTTGAGATTATATCTATCAGCCATCTTCTTTTGAGCAACTACAACCCTGTATTCCAAAGCTGCATTATCCACCCCACAAGAGACCTTGTTGCGAACAGTTCTTAACAACCAAGCTGGATACAAAGCAGAAGTAGGCATTCTCCCCCTAAGTGACACAAACGGCACCACTTTTGTGAGGGAGTGAGGCGTGGTGCGATAAAACCACAACATGGATCTGACCGCACTCTCCACATCAATTCCACTCTGTCTTGCCCATTTGATGCACTCCACAACTACTCTATTCATCCTCTCAACCAATCCATTCGTCTGAGGATGTCGAACAGAACTCCTGAGATGTTCAACTCCCGATTCCTTCAAAAATACATCTATTTCCGCATTCACAAACTGCACGCCATTGTCCGACACCAGTGTTTCTGGAAACCCTTCCCGCATGAAAACTTCCTTGAGAAAAAGTATGGCACACTTGGCAGTGGGAGTGGGACAAAATTTAACCTCAGGCCACTTGCTATGAAAATCAATTAAAGCAAAAGCAAAACGTAAATTGCAGGGAAGAAAATTGAAAGGACCAACCAAATCTATCCCCACCTTAAACCAAGGCTTCTCTGGAAAGGATATGGGTTGCAGAGGAGGAGTACTTACTTTCAAACCTTTTTCTGCCCCACCACACACAAAACACTCCTTCACCATCAGATCAACATCATTATCCATAGACGGCCACCAATAGTGCAGCCTCACCCTCCTTTTCGTCATGATAATGCCCAAGTGACCATCATGTGCACACTCAATCAATCTGGACCGCACGCCAAAGGGCGGGATGCATCTACCATCTCTCATTAACACTCCATCTTCTATGGACAATTCTTCTGCAACTTTACAAAATGGCTGTATCTCAGTAGACACACACCTCTCCCTCGGCCAACCATTCACCACGAACTCTTTGACTTTACTCAAGACAGGATCTTCACTTAAGGCTTTAGACCATTCTTGCTCACTGCAAGCTTTGGTATCCACAGTATCTATAAACGCAATAAAGCAATCCTCTTTATCTTCCTCCACATCCTCCAATTCACTCTCACACAAAGGAAGCCTAGACAACAAATCCGCCCTTACATTTTCTTTTCCGGGAATGTGTTTCACATTGAAATCATATTGTAACAACTTGGTTGTTAGACACGCAATGCGGGGAGTAGCATATTTTAGACGCTCCCCCCCCCAAAATATAGATCAAAGGTTTGTGATCCGTTTGAATAAAAAACTTCCTACCCCAGACGTATGTTCTAAATTTCTCACATGCCCAATAACACGCTAATAATTCTTTTTCGATGACCGAATAATTCAACTCAGGGTCACGAAGTACTCTTGACGCATAACTAATAGTCACTTCATCCGTGCCAGAGGATTGGGTTAAGACAGCACCCAACCCATACTTACTGGCGTCCACCGTAATGGTGCACGGCAGATTCGGATCATATGCACACAGAATCTTAGCACCGGTCATCTCAGACTTAATCAAATCAAAGGTCGTCTGACAGTCAGCATCCCACTCAAACTCGACATTTCCCCAACATTCTAGACAAGGTTTTCATTTTACTGGCGTAATCTGGCACGAATCGCGAGTAGAACTCGCAAAGTCCAAGAAATGAACGCAGTTCATCTTTGTTTTTGGGAGACGGACAATCCACCACAGCTTTTACCAAACCTGGCCTTGGGCTAACACCTTTCGCAGATACCATATGCCCAAAAACTCTATCTCCCTTCTCCAAAACTCGCACTTACTCTTCTTCACCACCACACCCTTGTTCTCAAAAATGCTGAGAACCTTCCTCAGAACAGCATCATGTTCATCTAAGTGCCTAGAAAAAATGAGTACGTCATCTTGGAAAATAACCACTCCTTTGACGTCTCTCAGAATAGTCTGCATAACTTGCTGAAACACTGATGCCGCCGATGCGAGCCCGAACGGCATTCTGCAGAACTGGAACGTACCAAAGGGAGAATTGAACGCTGTATAATGACGAGATTCATCATCTAGCAACACCTGGTGATACGCCGAAGCTAGATCAATCTTCGAAAACCACTCAGCACCCCTCAGCTCTTCCAATAAATCTCCAATCTTCAGATGAGGGTGCGAATCAACCCATATCTCCTTATTGAGACTCCTGAGGTCAATACATAGACGCATGTCGCCATTCCGTTTTCTCGAGACCACCAATGGGCTCAACCACAAGCTGGATTCAATAGGTTCTATAACACCACTGTCCTGTAATTTCGACAATTCATCCTTAAGGTCTTCTCTAAGACTGAAAGGAACGGACCTGACTCTATGCTTTACCGGCAAAGCATCTTTTTTTACTTTGATACGGTGTCTGAAACCCTCAATCTTACCAAGTGAGTCCGAAAATACCCTAGGGAAATCTTCTTCCAAACGAACAACATCAGTATCCTCTCTCACGACCAGAACTTGCTCCTTTGTACCAGGCCTCAACACCATTCTAAATAATCCCTGATGGTACCAACCCAAAATGTTAAGACCACGGACAGCCACGTAAATTTTCCCATGAATCTTACGACCCTTGAACTCCAAAACGTCCTCAATAAAACCTTCCAACTCAATCCTCCGTCCTTCATATGACACTGGTGCCCTATCTGGTGGGAAAAGTGACCTATCACCCCAAGATTCTTTGAACAATTCATGCGTCATCATTGTTATACGTGCCCCTGAGTCCACAAGTAACCTAAGACACACCTCTCCCACCTGTATGTCGGCATAAGGATCAACACAATTGGATGGATCACCTGACACCACTCCATCATCAGTGACAACCACAATCATGTCCTGAAAAGTTTGCACAAGATCATTCTCAGAAACAGCTTCCTCTTGAGTCACACAATTAACTTTGTCTTATTAACAAATGACTGGCACACCTTAGCTAGATGACCTAGCTTCCCACACTTATAACATTTTGCATTTTTCCCTGGGCAAAACTTGTTATCTTTCGTGTGCGGTGAATACCCACACCTAAAACAAATATTACTCTTCTTTAAAAAAACCTTTTCACTGGGTTTCTCCTTTCGCCCGTTATTAGCAACGCTAGCTGCTGATGCAACAACATTTACATTCTCTTTATTTCCACCATTCACACTCAACTCCTTTATTGACAGTTGCGCTAATTCCACACTCTTTGCTACCCTTATTACATCTTCAAGATTAGGATTCCCCATCGTGAGTAGTTTTGGTTGTATCTGCTTATCGCAACAGTGTGCAATAAATTGGTCTCTGACCAATTGATCTCGGAATTCTCCAAAATCACACTCAGCACACAGCTTGCGAAGAGCACTTAAATATGAGTCAACATTTTCATTTTGAAGTTGCGCACGTTTAAAAAATGTGTGCCTTAAAACGACCAAACTGGGTTGCACATCAAACTTAATACAAAGTTTCTTTACAGTTTCTTGGTATTCGTCCATAACCTCACCCTCACCCAAGAGAACTTCAGGTAAATGCTTGAAGATTTCTCTTCCTTCAAAACCTAGAGAGTGGAGGAGAAGACACTTTTTCCGCTCCGCTCTGAATCGTGATGCCCCAATTGCGCCCAAATAAGTTTCGAAGGCATCAAACCATTGCCTCCATTGAATATGCGGCGTGCCAGGGCTTTCCAGAAAAGGGGGAGGTGGGTTAACTGACTGCATGACTGGTAAACTGAAGTGCTAATTAAATAGGGTAGAAAATAATTTCACTATATTTGTAATGATAAATTATCAAAACTCAACGTGTCTCAAATATGGTAGAAATATACTATTAAACTCAAGCACATTGAAAAAGATGTATCACAGAACTATACTGTAAACCAAAAATGACCATTATGCACGAATGACTTTAAAACACTGAGCAAAAGACGATATATGCTAGCAGAAGAATGTCATTCAGTCCGGGACCGTAACCTTCGTGTACCTCATGCGTGTGCCAGCAAATGTAGTCCCGCGTAGCAGATACTCTTCACGAAGATGCCGCTAGAATCTCTCCCTGAAAACTTTAACTTCCGTGAAGAAATCACAGCGCTGACGTTTGCCAAGTCCTCATTCAATAAAGTCGTCGGCAGATTTCAAAGCAGAAATACAAAAAAAACAATATGGCGGCACGTACCACTTGCGCCGCCGGGTGGCTCACGGCACGCAAGAGCATCAAAAATAACGCTGTCAGTGTATCCACCATCGCCAACACCTCGTACTCATTCTAATACGTCATCACTCGGTGAAAGGCAGGCATGCGAACGGAGCTCCTGATTCCAACTGCCCTCGGCACACCACAACCGCGATACATGCACAATTGGTTGACTCAAGACAACACTCCGTTTCCTGAATACAGCAGTTTCTTCGATGCACAATACTTCTCTCCAACACGCGTATCAGCATAGCACTTTACATCAATCTCCTCATTGCACCCAAACTCGCTACTTACAGCCGCTGGAGAAGTAGATAAAAACTTCCCAATACCACTATAACTGCCGCTGGAGGAGATCCTGTAACTTCTGTGTCTTTTAAACCGATGTGCCAAACCGAATCGTAAAGATGAGGAAATCAAAGACGCTCTGTTTTGACCTTGAAGATGCAGTGGCTCACACCTGCTCGTCGCCAAAAAGGAATGTTGTGTTCTCATCACAAGAAGAGACGGAAAGGACTTCAGGTAAGTTCTTTAGTTTATTCATGAGAAGAAAAGAGCCACTGCTCCTCTCACCAACAGCTACAGGAACCAACTGCCAGTGGCAGAACTCTACTCAGAACCATACAAGTATAGAATGCACAGAGATTCTTACAGACTTTAAACAAGCACATATAAATACAAAACAAGAACTAATAAGTAGAATACAACAAAGTCCCAAAAGTCTTCAGCGCCAGACAGGTGCCAATGAGCTTTTGGTAGCAAATGGGCAGGGATACCCTTGCATCATGCTACAAAGCGCTCTATGATTCCTGCTGCACAGTGCAGGTACTGGCCGCGCTTGGTTGAAGCCCGGGCCAAGGGTGGACCTGTCCTGCACCCCTCATCGACTGGAAGAGGCAAGGCTGAGTTGGGCCACCCCCTAACACCCATACCAAAGTACTCTTTGACATCTGCTGTTGTAGGCTTTGCTACTGGGAAATTGCTGACTGTTTAACGCAGAATTATAATGGGGAAGCGGAGAGCAAATTTTAATGCCTCTTTGCCTGCGCAGGAACCACAATGGATGGATTCCTACAGCAAGCGGTGGGGGTGATCAGCAGGGAGAGAGACCTGGTGGAAAGCTGGCTGTCTCTCTCCTCTCCTCACCCACTGGTGTGTGGCTCTCAACAGCAGATCTGATTGCATGTCCATTGGAGGGGAATGAGGAAGTGGGGGCAAGTACTCCCACTTCTACTCCGAGCTCTCAAGTTGTTCTTTCAGGAGACACCGACACTGACAGGGCCCCTGGGGATGCCTTTGTAGGGACATCAGAGGGCAGAGAAAATTATAAACAAACTATATTTAATGAGGTTGAGACAAGAAGACAGAAGGGCGAGATGAAGAGGACTGAGGGCGGGCCAAATCCAAACGCCAGTGCCCTGGCCCATTAATCCACTCGCTCACGCAATCGAATGGTTCAGGCATCGGGGAAGGGAGAGGGCTGGGCTCCTCAGGCCAGAGGCCCTAGCAGAGGATGTGTTTACCCATGTTGTGTTGGCTATATTGGACTTGCTTGACCTGTTCTATGCTCGGCCTGAAGCCATTGAGAGGGAGCCTCAGAAATGCATCAACATGTAAAGGCAGTACCCAACCCCAGTCTCTTCTAGAGTCATAACTCGCAGCCTAGCACCTTGCCCACTAGAACACAAGTCGCAGGTGCCATCACCCTGCCCAGTAAAGAGCTGTGTGTTGAAAGAGAGCAAAGGTAGTGGGAGCTAAGAATAAGACGGCAGGATGTATACAGTAGGGATGGGTTGGGATGGGGAGCATGTTCACTCATCAGGGGCGGAAAAGTCAAAAGAGCCTTTCAAAGGCATTTCAGAGTCTTTAAGGCATAGCCCACCTAACCCTTTCCCACAACTCCCTCCAGAATGTACACCATATGTCCTAGTTTTTAAAAAATGTGCCAGGTCTGGCACCACACGAAAGGGAAGGGTTTTGTGCTTTGAAAAACAAAGTGATATATTGGCTAAGGGGAAAACCGGTTGGAGGACGGATTGAATGAGAGAAATACTAATGATCAGAAGAACAGCCTGGATTGGCCTCAGAAAGAAGGAATCCCTGGGGAACTGCCTTATTATCAATTTTAGATCACCCTACTTGGTAGACTTACTATTGAAGTTTTTCTACTTCTGTGGCTGGGACCTAGGCTGCATCCAAGTTCTCCCTTTGGGCTAATTTATCCAAAAACAGGCCGTTGCCTTTATATCAAGCCAAGGAAGTTGTTGTCAGCAGGAGGGTGAGAGCCAAGAATTTAGTATCAAAGTCCGGAATACCTTTGAGCCACTTGCCTCCCTTGAGGAGCAGGACTTACTTGCCATTAATCTTGAAGAAGATATGCGGACTGATAAACACAAGGAAAGTTTGGAGGATTCAGTCCTTGCGCCTAGGGGGCAGGTAGAGATGGATGAGTCACAGTTTGTAAGCTCCAACATGGAAGTGGAGGACCATGCATCCATTCTGGCTTGCCGAAGTGGCCCAGGGACACAATTATTAGGTCTAAGGTTAACATCATGGAATATAGCGGATAGAACAATAAGCTGACAAACTTGGACTGGCTAACAGAAATAAGAGAAGCCGATATTGTCGTCTTGCATCAAACTTGGTCACGGGAGGGCTTTAGTGTGGATGGTTATTACTCCCTGTGTAGTAGTGCCATGCCATCCGGCTCAGGGTGGGCCAAGGGAGGGGCTACCTATTCTACTTTTGGTTAACCTTGTGTGCTCCTCTTCAAGAACTATTAGGCACTCTTCTAATTTTCAGCTTGTCCTCACTCAGACCCCTTACTCTTTTGATTTGATCCTGATAAATTTGTATAACAATATATTTGCTGTAAGTGTAACGGAGGTAACAGGGGAATTAGAGAGAGACCTAGTTTCCTCTACTGAAAGTCCTAACAGGGAGATGCTCATAGTCTGGGTGGGTGATTCCAATATAAAACTTTGTGGTGCTAATTAAGATATGTATTGTGGAGCACAAGACAAGGATGCTGGTGGTTCCCCACACTTTCAGAACTCTCCAATTGGGAATTTGATAAATACGTTTATTTTTGGTTTTTGCCAAAGAATTTATGGCGGGCGCTTTACCTATTCCTACCTATATGGACTTGTGTTGAAATGAGACACAAGCTCGAAAACCACTGAAATACGTGTACGGGGGTAGGTCACTCACACAGAGCTGACCACTGAGTGTCATTGAATAATAGACCATTTGGTCAACCTTTGCTGTGAAGGGCTAAAAGATGAGCAAGTATGATGTTAGGTGGTAATGGAAGAGTGGGCACAGGGCCTGGCCACAGTGGGAGCACTGCAGCCAGCCCTCCGATGCACATGCCCATCCCCTATTGTATGTTAGATGCAGTATCTGGTGTGACACCTGGCCTTGCAGACACCCTCTACTGTGTACGTCCAACTCTGTGCATAGTAGGGGTTGGCCGATTGTGGAGGGGTGAGTGCAGACCCTTGCCACGGGGCAGTGACAAATTGTTTTAAGGCTTTGCCTGTTTCTATATGTCAAACAGCTATACCTTTGTGTATATGTGCATTTATGTATCAGTGCAGACGAAAAGGTAGCCATGTGTAAAGGGTACTTTCAACAATATATAATTGGATGCTGCAAGAGCACCTTCCTTCCTCTGTCCACTCCTATTTTAGTTTGCAGACAGTCCGTAGCAACGATAGCCCTCCAAGCACTGGGACTCTGGTTTCTTCGAATTTTCACCGAAGGACCCATTGACCTACAACCATTCCTAGCACTTGTAGACATCTTTCCAATCATAAGCAAGCATCTGTAAAATGTGAACTGAATCTAGTCTGGAAAATTAGTGAGACTATTGGAGGCAAAGAACAAAGTTTAAGTGTTTGTGAATGCACATTGTTAAAGTGGAATTTAGGGACATTTTACATTAAATAAACTTTGTGAAGATACTGTCCAATTGGTCATCAGTGGAGTCTTTGGTGTTACCTGCCCATCGAGTTTTGATTCCAAGATCATAAATGCCACTAGTGTTTACCTGGTTATTAACAAATCCTGTTTCGTTTTGTATACAGTGGTTTCTGTTTAGGATGTCGTCTGACAGCACTGGATTGTTCCGGGTACAGCAGGCATCTGGCCACGGTGTCGTCGGATAGAGCTTGTGAAAAAGGGACCCATTCCCAAAATTGTCAGGTCCAGAGATTCCACAACAGGACATCTGAAACAGAAGAGAAGGAGGCATTGAATTTATAGCAATGGAGGAGGTCCTGCCTCTCTCTAAGCAGTCTTGTGGTTAGTGGTGATTAGCACAAGGACATAGAGCAGTGTGATTGGCTTTGCGTTCACTCTCATTTGGATGCTTTTTATTTATGTTCCAGCTTATCAATCTTGTCTTTGTCCCTTCCATGGAGCATAGCCTCTTTACCGTCCCTTTTGACTGTCTGGCTTCTATGCTTCCACTGCCCGCTTTTCAAGCACTACTTATTTCTTTTGGATTAAGTACTTCATCAGAGTGCACGTGTTTTCTAGCTGTCTCCCTCATGTACTTCTCTCCCCCTGCATCAGCCGAGCACTGGGAGGCATCTGTAGCTGATGCCGTCTGAGACCAGCAGGCCCAAGACACACTGCAGCCCTGATCAACTTTGCAGGTCAGGTTCCTACAATACTCGTAGTCTGGCCTGCGCACTGTACGTTCCAGTGCATGGTCCTATTTTTGGGATCTGAGTTGGCAGGGCAGCGGAGGTGGGGGTGGGGGTTAATACAAGAATTAGCACAGACAAAAAAAATAATAACATTTTACTTACCTGCCGCTGTGGTTGCCGCATTACTCCTCTCCCGTTCCTCTACTCCAGAGCTGGTGCACACTGCGCAGGCTCCCAGATGCCAATCCTGACGCTGCTCTCATGCTGAGTGGCCTGGTTTGACACTCGGACACTGTCTGGGAGCCTGTGGCTTTTCTCCACCCAGCTGTACACCCAGCTGGGTGGAGAAATGCTAAGTGTGCTTGAGGGTATGGCCGGACTAAGACAGCGGGCCAAACCGTCATGCGCACTTAGTAGTGCCCATCACCTCTCCTCCCCACTGCATGGCCCGTCATATGACGCGCTCGCTGGCAGCCTACAGGTAAGATGACAAATAAAATGATAATAAAATTGGTTTAATATCGTTTTATTTTTCATGTGTTTAAATCTGCTGCCACCTAGTGGGGCGACGCTCCTCCGCCATAACAGAGGAGCCACTTCTGGAGAAAAATACCCACCATGTGTTCATGTTTTAAGATTCTGTAGAGGCCCAGATAAGTCTTTTTCAGTCTTTGTTTATTTTAATTATCACTCGGGTCATTAGGTCAGCTGCAGAACACGTTTTACGTTGTTTTCTTCTTACTGTCTATGTATTTACAAGGGGATAGCATACTGGCTTTAGGTACCATCAGTGGGTGTCTGCCCTCCCCTATCCATGTTTATAGCCTAAAAGCTATATAAAGGATGGGGGGGGCGAGGGGGGGCATGAGAACGTCTTATGCAGGTGAGCAGTGGGTTGGGGTGAGGAAGATAGAAGATACACACGATTTTGATGTCTCAGCTTACAAATGAATACACTACAAGACTAATTTCTAAGAAGCAACCATAACCCGCCCATAGAACTGCAAAACGTCACCACTTCTTCCAGTATATATGCCAGTATGAAGAGGAGTCCCTGTAGCCTCTCTCTCTCATGTTTATATGTATGACTATTAAATAAGCTTGTATATGCAAATAGGTGTGCAAACCTACCTACAAGGGCTATATGGAGTTGGGGGTAGAGAGCAGTTTTGATGGTGTCAGTTGCAGGAAGTGCAGATTAGGGCCTAACTGGCAGTAGTAGAAAGTTCAGATTAGGCAGCAAGGAGTGTGTGTATTGTATAGCACTGGATACCCCCAGCAAAGCATCAAAGCACATGTATGTGGGCATCTATATATGTGAGCAGTGTTAGGAAATTTGTTTGGGAACCCACCGCTTTTACCTGTACCAGCCGCACCTGTAAACAAAAATCCAGTGTTAAACAGATTGGGCCCGCTACCTGTAATCTCCAGATTGAAGAGGTGGTGGGGCTATTAGCGCTGGAATCATTGTATAGGGAGAGTGAGTGGGATGACACAAATGTGAAACTGGAAGAGGTGCTTGGTGCCTTGGGTATAGACATGGAAAAACCGAGCCGCAGCAGTTTTAAACCTATATCCTGTGTGTTTCCAACACTGCCACATGATAATCTGGATGTGTTTAATAAAATAGTAATTAAAGAAGTAATCCCCCTGAGGGACAAGGGTGGGAGAACATCTAATAATCCCACATCTACCCAATGAGCATCCTTAGAGATACTAAAAAGTTACACCTCCATTGTAATTAAGAACTCAGATAAGGGAGGTAATGTTGTGATACTGGATTCTAGCATGTATGAAGAAGAGGTCATGCAACAGCTGTCCCAGATTGAGTGTTATGAAGCAATCACGATAGATAAATACTAGGCCTTTGTACGCAAATATCAAGAGAATTTGATGGAGTGGAGGGACAGGGGATTTTAGACTATGATGAATATAATTTTATTAAGTCTGATTATCCCAGAGTTCCATCCTTTTATGTTCTACCCAAAGTGCATAAAAGTATAACTAATCCCCCGGGGAGACCGATAGTCTCCTCAAATGAAAGCTTTTTGGCGAACACTACTATTTACATAGATGCCTTCCTCTTCCCATTTGTGGCGGCTCTCCCTGCATATTGCAAAGACAGTGGAGACTTTTTAGCTAAAATACACAACTTGGTATGGTCAGAATCTTTTCTAGATCACAATGGATGTTGTCTCCTTGTACACTTATATAGATCATGTATTTGAAGTGAGTGCATGTGAGCATTTTTTTAAAAACGAGGCCAGCTTTTTACCTGGAATACAACAAACTGCTTATTAGCATGAATGAGTTTTGCTTGAAGGTGAACATTTGTGTCCATGATGGGGTCTTTTAACGGCAGAAGATTGATATTGCAATGGGCACCTGCTTCGCCCTCAGCTTCACAAATCTTGTGATGGCTGGTGGGAGAAGCAGGTGGCCTGGGCGGATGACAATCAGGAATTTTTACAAAATATTTTGATTCGTACCCATTACATAAGCAATGTATTTTTGTTGTGGAATGGTTTGAGAGAAAAAGCATGTGATGATTTGGCAAAATTGATTGACAGTCCTTACACGATTCACAATAACCATGAGCTCTGAGGAGATCTCCTTCCTTGATATACTATTGAGGGTGCAGGAAGGGAAGATGCACACCTCTGTACACTGGAAGGCAACAGCAGGGAATAGCAGGCTGCCTTTTAAGAGCCAACACCCTAAGAACTTGATAGAAGGTATACCTAATGGGGAAACCTCGAGACTGAAGAAAATCTGCAGCCATGAAACAGAACTTGCTAGACAAACATCGCAAATGAGGGAAAGATTCAAAGAGAGAGGCTACACATCTATGGTCTTGCAAACAGCTGCTAAGAGAGCAGAATCCCTCACAGGAGATCAGTTACTCTATCCAAATTTTAAAACAGACAAGAGAGAGGAGAATATACGGTTTATCAAGTCTTATAATTCTCTGTCTTATACAGTTAGGAATCTGATTTGTAAACATTAGGCCACTGTAAAAAATGATATGGTAATTGGTCCAGAATTGCCCACAAGACCCTCCATTACTTACAGAAGAGGCAGAAATTTTGGTGATGAACTGACACACAGCTATTACTCTTGGGCCCGCAAGACGGACTCTTGGTTAACTAAATCTAAAGGGTATTACAGGTGTAGGCACTGTAAAGCCTGTAGATTCATCTTCAACACCATAGAGTATGCTACATCTGATGGACATAAGAGAAGAATAGGCAGCTTCTACAATTGCAGCTCTGATCACTGCATATATGTTTAAGTCAGCCCTTGTTCCTTAATGTATGTAGGCAGTACCATTTTTCCACTTCGTAAAGGTATACTGGAGCACCAACAGGCAATAAGGAACGCAGACTTTACATACCCTCTCGCAAGACATTTTCACAAATTACATGACGGAGATGCAGCAAAGCAGTCATTTTTCGCTATAGATAGGATTCCCAGAAACCTGACAGGAGGAAACAGAGTGACACAACTGAGACGCCTTGAGTCCAGGTACATACTGAACCTGCACACTAAATCCCCAGCAGGTTTGAATAGAGATGAGGAGATAGAAGTACATGTGGGTTAAACTTTCAACATCAGACCCATTTTTTTACTGCCTCCATATGTCTGTAAGGGTGTGGATGACTCTGCTTTGATCTATGATGTTTTTAAACAAATTACCTTGTAATTGGGTGAGAATATTTGGTGGGGTATTCGCTCAGAAGATATGCCCCTCTATTAGGATAATATTAGGAGAAGGGAGTTTCCCTCCTAGCCATATAAAGCGGGCACTGGCCCCGGATTGATGTGTGCCCTAGGCAGTCAAAATTAAGGCACTGGCCTATTATTTAGCTATGCCCCGGGATGGTGATTACTCCTATCAAGTGTTGGTGGATGCCATGAGTAACATCATACTCTATTTTAGAGATGGGCATAGCCTCCAACCTCTCTGATAGAGTTTAGCCAAAGAACACTTCCTTCTTTAAGTATATTAGTTGCATGTTTCGTGCATAAGGGACGCTCATGGGTAAGTTTGTGGATACAATGAATTTGTCATATATATCCATAATGCCTAACATTTCTAATTTGCTTCCATAAAATATCAGTCAGTCAGTCAAATCAACTTTATTCGGCTGGTTAGAGCCATAAAAGTACAACATAAAATATCTGTAAACATAAAACATCGTATAAGCATTATTTAAATCCATTAAAAATCTGTATCTTTGTGTATTTAAAATCCATTAAAACATCATACAGAGGGTAATAAAAACCAACCACAATTATGACTATTAGATAACTTTAGACTATAATTCGCATAGACATACTATCAATCTTGTTCAAAAGGATTAACTCTACTTCATCCTATTCCTGTATCTAATTGCGCCAGTTAAAAAACTGGCTACCCCCAAGCAGATTACAGGTGAACTTAACATTTGCAAGTAGACCAAGGCTGGCCTTACTTGCACAAAATTTTGATCCCTTAGCAGCGGGAGGATGTACTTTCTGCGTAGGTGATCATAATGGAAGCAAAAGAACATAATGTGTAGAGTATCTTGCTCTGAGAAGTTGTCACATGTGCACCTATTTGATGAATTTGGTTTAAAATAACCTTTCGGAAAGGCCAGTAGCCAGGGTACCATATTTAAACGAAATCTTGTTAAAACAAAGAGATGATAAGCTTTGTTTATATAAGTCAAATATGGTTGCATCTGCTGTCCCAGGCTCAGTGTGACATACTTTCTCACCGAGGGCTTAATTAGTTCCTTTTCTTCCCTTAAACATTGACATCTGTCTAAAAACCTCAGCTTGACTGCTCTGACGGCGGACTTAGCCAGAGGGGTAGGGAGCGTAAACAATTCGGGGCAGCCTAACTTCTCCGTCTGATCTTTAATATATTTAAGCCATGGAATGTTTAGTGCCTTATCCTGCACCAAGCAGTCCTGAATTATTAATTGACTTAAGTTTGGGGTTGTTTGAGCCCAAATTCTCATCCAGCGGAGAAGTGGGGCAACCGCAATCAGGTCTGAGATGTAACCCACTCCCATCTCCTCATGTACGTTAAAAATTGGTGTGGATGCAGGGACAGAAAGCAGTTTACGCATAAAATTATTTTCTGCCACTTGTATTTCTGTCGCGTCCTTATAGCCCCAAATGTCGCTACCATAGGTTGTCATGGGGATGCACTTGGCGTTATAAATCTTTAAAATCGCAGGGAGCGGCTTAGAACCTATTCTTTTTGCGAAGTCTAATGTTGCCCCTGCCGCTCTAGCTAAAACATTCATTTTAAGGGTGCGTTGTGCACACCATGAGCGTTGATCATCAAAGAGCACCCCAAGATATGGGAAAGTGGACACCTTAGTTAGCTCCGTCCCCTTACAGTAAAATTTTGCTTTAGCTGCCTTCCTCGATCCTATTGTCATTGCATGTGATTTTTTAAAATTCGTAATTAGATCCAGAGAATCCATAAAATCTATAAAACAATTTAATAACAATTGCAGCCCTCTTGCGGTTCTAGATATTAAAACCGCATCGTCAGCATATAAAAGTGCCGGGATCATTTTTACGCCTGCCCTAGGTATATCTTTACAGCAATTTGTCAACGAGTGCCCTAGTTTATTAATATAAAGAGTAAATAACAGAGGGGCCAGTATACATCCCTGGCGCACCCCTCTTTGACCGCCCAGGAATCAGTCAGACTGCCGTCTTCATTAAAACGGACTGCCGCCGTGATGTTATCATGAGCAGTCACCAGAAAACTTATCAGATCGGCATCTAGCCCCATTTCTTGAAGGACCAGCCATAACTTGGACCTATTAACTAGATCAAAGGCCGAGGAGAGGTCCATAAAGGCCAAGTGCAAATTCCCCCCCCTGGCGACGGTATACTTTCCTATCACCAGGTGGAGGTTAAGGCACTGGTCCAGAGTCCCTCTCCCCGGTCTGAACCCATACTGCAGATCCGATACGATGTTGGCACTGTCAAGCCAAGCTGTTATGCGCTCCAAGACCACTTTCCCCATGATTTTTGCCGAAGAGTCAAGAAGCGAAATTGGCCTGTAACATGCTGGGTCGTCCCTAGAGCCTTTTTTAAAAATGGAGATGATCACCGCCTTTGCCCATGACGATGGGAAGCCAAACTTACAGGCTGCATTGAATACATAGGTTAAAATCGTAGCCCAAAGTTTGGGATCTGCCTTGTAAAGGTCGGCCGGTACACCGTCAGGACCGGGTGCTTTTCCTCCTAATGTCGAGGTAATAGCTTTATGGACCTCATCTGTATTAAAAACAAGCGGACAACCTGCTAATCCGGGAACGGTGTGTCCCACGGAGTTCTCCACGTTCTCCAGGTTATCATCGCTATAGATTTTGCAAAAATGTTGAACCCATGTCTCTGCAGGTACTAAACACTCTATACCGGTGTATGATGTATCATCAAAGAGGGGGCTATTGATAACAGACCAAAATTTAGCAGTTTGCCAACACACTGGCTTGGCTGAGCTTCTCCCATGCCATCTCCCTCAGTTGTTTTTTCCTTATCTGTACTGCAGTTTTATATGCCTTTCTGCTATTTTTAACTAAAGAGGCCACCCTCGGTTTTTGCTTGAGAGCCTGCATGAGCTCCTTGTGGGTGGTCATGCAGGTATCGTCAAACCATCTTTTCAGCTTCGGGCGTGCTACTCTAGTCGTAGTTGACAAATTAGAGGCAATACATTTAATAATTGACTCAAAGGCATCCAAGATGGAGCTAGCATGAGATTCCTGATCTAGGCACACCTTAAACTCTGAGGCACAGCTAGTGTACAGATTATTCATGAAGCTTTCGGGAACGATCCTGTCCCATCTCAGTCTGCGTTCTTGATCTTTAGAATTTATGTTAGTATTAGTGAGTTGACTGACAGTCATGTCTTTAAAAGCAGCACGTAGATGGAGATCCAGTGTCAGAGGGTTATGATCACTGAACGGACTCTGGCTAACTCTTAAATTTCCTAGAGCAGATGTTAACGAGGAGGATACCAATATATGGTCAATTACACTTCCACATCCATGTCCAATATAGGTGGCTACAGGTGCAAAATTATCTAGCTGTTGTAGGCAATACAAATTATGGGCTGATAAAATACCTTCTAATAAGGCGCCAGATGGCGAATGTTCAAAATGGTTTAGCCCCTGCAAACCAGCCTCCTCCTCTAGTGATGCCAAACAGTTAAGGGGACAAGGGCGCGTGTTGAAATCTCCCAGAATTAATGTGTTGTAATGATCAACAGAGCTTTCCCCGTAAGCAGAAAGAAAGCCCTCCAAGGCCATTAGGTGCTCAGTCTCATTAACCCTTGTGAAAGAGTTGTAAAAATTTACCACAAGGAGTGTCGGTAGATTCTTTCCTGTCAGTTTTACAGTTAACATGTGAGGTGAACACACGTCAATCAATTTAATATTGAAGGAGAGTTTGAGACTGAACAGCAAAAGGAGGCCCCCCCTTACTCTACCCATACTTGACTTTATAGCGGGTTTCCAAAATGATATGTAGCCATCCAGAAAAAAATGGTTAGTGGGCTCCCACGTTTCTTGTAATGCTATGATATGATGGGTACTCACGAAACGTAGCCAGGCAGTATCACCTTTTTTTGATCTTAGCCCAGCTATGTTCCATGACAAAACTCTCAACCCACCTGGATTGGTTATGAGGTCGGTCGGGCTATCTTTTGCTTTATGGGCCTGCATTAGCTGTAATGAGGGGGATGATGTATGGGGGATATGGAAACCAGTATCAGCAGCTGTTTCCATTTCTATAGATTGCTGGGGATTTTCAGTTTGAGCTATTACTGCCGCGGGGGATGGTAGTCAATCTTTCATATCCAAACCTGAAAGGGCTTCAAACCTATTCTCAAGATGAACAAGGGGGGTCACATTAAAATCTGGCCCATTGTGTGATCTATAAAAGTAGCCAAGAGGTAGAGGGCAGATATTGGTATTCATGGGGGTTTCGAGCTCACACGGTCTCAATAGATATCCCACCAGAGCCGGGCTTCGAAAGTTAATTACAATACAATCACCTTCAAGGTTTTTTTTTAAAGTACCAACCCACCCAACTCTGCGCGCCATAATGATGTCCCTCCCGTCAGGGGCTTGAAGCCTCCTATGTCTTGATAACCAATCAACGCATTTATTGCGCAGTTGTTCCCACGTTTCCCGCTGATCTTGTTTTAGTGGCGGGACCCCTGTTAGGATCAGAACATAGGGACAGGCATCCGGCGGTAGGTTCAACGTGTCTCGATTTACTGTTGAGGCATTACCGCTTGAGTGTGATGATACATTGCGCCTTAAGTTGCCAGTTATAGAATTTTGGGCATCTGCCCCGGATCTACTGGGGCCACCTGCATTCTCCTGTCGCTGGTGAGTGCGTGTAGTTGTGGGAGGGTTGCAAATCGGTTTAGCAACCGGTAACTTGATTTATATTTGAGGCGGGGGGGACAGCGCTTTGTCTGATGTCTCACAAGGCTGACTTACATGTACGATGACAGGTGGTTGGGAGGGTTGTGTTGCGGTCAAGGTGTTTGGTATAGTTAAAATTACCCCCATGTTGCCCCTCCCTCCTTTCTTTAATTCTGTGGGCATTTGTGCACTCTTGGTCACATAACCCCCCCCTCTCCAACAATTGCAACCAGATTGTCAACAGTAGCCTTGAGTAAATTAAATTTTTCTTCTAAGAGAATGGCCACTTGATTATTCACCAAGGCAGCAATGACGTCCCCACAGCCCCCAGAACAGAATGTTAACTCAGTCTGTGTGCCAATTGAACAGGTCAAGTTCGAGGTGACTATAGATGGTGCAAGGGGTTCGTTAAGGGTCCTAGTATTATCAGTAGAGTTAGTAGAATTAATAGTGGGAGGTTGCATCCAAGTGGTGAGACTATTCCGGGCAGGGATAATACGGGTGGGTTGTTTCCTTTTAGTGCAGGTGGGTTTCCCAATCTTTCTCTTCCGCTTGACCGCGGATATTCCAGCAGATGGATTAGAGTTATTATTTGGGGGGACCTCAGTTATTTCAGTTATCTCCAAACTACTAGCACTCTCGTTTATAGCAGATGGATTTCCAGATGGATTTCCAGCCGCAGGGTCAATTAGTGGCAGTAGAGGTTGCAGTAGAGGTTGCTCCAGTGAGTTGTCTGGTGAAGCACCTCTATGAAAGATAACAGCTGCCCGTCCTTCAGCGTCCAGGGACAGGCGTCTTTCTGTGAGTGCAATTTCGCCTGAGACGATGTTGACAACCCTCTCGAGCATACTATTAATGCTGGATGTAATGGGGCCTGCTGGCGGTAGGGTAGTACGTTTCCCCATGGTTTATAGTATGCTTATTCAGTCAGCTCGCGAGCAGAGAATAACTAAAACAAATATGTGAAATTGATGAAACACTCACACGAGTGCAGCGTCGCAGGGGCTGCTGGGGAATATGGTTCCCGCTGCTGCCGTACCCCTCACGGCGTGTCTGAACCAAAGTGTGCTGTGCTGTTCCCCTCACGGCAGGATAAATGGCAGCTATTAACAACTAACCGGACCCTCAGGCGTCCAAAGTTAATTAAAGTTGAATAAAGCTGTTACAAGTTCTTAGCTCCACCTCTCCGCATGGATATTAGAGCTAATATCTTCACCGGCAAGAACCTCCCAGCAAAAACACACAAGGACACCTACTCCAATCTCCAGTATCCAGATAGGACAAGGCGCCTCCTCCATTCCCATAAGAGCCTCCTCTAGCTCCAACACTAGTCACAGCAGCCTCAAGGCACTCTCTGCTCAATCCCCGATTTACCTCTCATCACAGGGCCACAAGTTCATGCAGCAGTTCCTCGTAGCTGCTGCACATATCCTCACGGGGCCAGAGAACAACCACCAGGATACCCGAAATCTCCTTGCGGGCTTTTCACCGCAGGCCCTCCGTCGCTGCACTTTCTGCACTTTTCTGCACTTTTCCGCACCTCTTGCCATTAACCTCTTTGAGCCGCTGCAACCTTCATCCTGCGGCTCACGGCTCGCGGGAGGCACAACCCGGAAACAGCTTCGCGTAACGAGAGGAAGGGGAGGAGTCAAGTCAGCACACATAAAATATCAATTATTGATTATATATTTTGTGTTATGGAAATGTTCAGTTTGTTCCTAGATGAAATGTGTTTTTAAATTGTAAATATCACCATGAATTGCTCAGAATCATGTACTGATTTAATCATCCCGATGAATAGGAGGGAGAGGTCCAGGAAAGTATCTCTTCTATATCCATGGTGATGCGTGGTGAAGCTCATGCACTTTGAGAAAGGCTTGTTCAAGCCAAAACGCGTCAGTGTACTTGAATCCTCTGAATAAACGTTTTTAACTGCAACACACTACCTGGAGTGCTCGCTTTCCTCAGTTCACCGAGTGAGATTGGAAATATATATAAATATATATTTCCTGACACGCCTCTCGTTCTGAAGCACCGCGTACGCCCCCCCCCCCCCGGCCGTGAGATGTCATGGCAATGGGGAGAGAGTAGCAGATTTACTGTGGAACGAGCTGGCTCTCTGTGAGGCACACCGCCACTGATCCTGCCAGTGAGAGGAGAGAACAGCACAACGGCTGGCGCTTGTCAGTGCATTATTGTATGCACGGGCCGGTCACTGAACCAGGCCTGCGAAATTGGGCTGTCTCTGTACTTACAACCAGATTATCGGCGCATTGGGCTGCACATCGGGGACCCTAGTAAAAAGAGAGAGAGGAGAGTGCTTACTTTGTGGAACTTTTCCAGTCCTCTTTCTTTGTCGATACCAGCGATCCAATGGGGTTCCTCTTGCCAGCATTTAACAAATCCCAGCGAAAACTTAAAATCGAACTGTCAAGCATGAATCTGGCACTGAAGAAGGCATTCGCCGAAACGCGTTTGCCAGGTGCTGCGACTAGAGGACTTGTCATTTGATGTGCCTAGTGGTGGTAATAAAGACCTTGCCGTGAGCCAACTCGAGCTGTGTCAGACCCGTTTTTATCCACGAAACGGGATTGGATTTATATATATATGATGATTAGGGCTCCCGGTTTTATGGTATTTATTTTTTTGCCATTTCCGTCTGTATTTATCCATATTTATTTTTTGGGCATTTTATCTGTATTTATCCACATTTATTTTAGCCACAAGCAAAAGACGATGCTACAGCTAGTATTTTTCCACATTTATTTAAATTGACAATGCACGCATGCGCTCGATTGTTATTGGTCAACACAATACATTCATCTGAAAACTTTTCCATTGTAGTACAAGCACATGTGCATTTCAAGAGACTTTGAGGACATTGAGGCTCTTTCTGGTTTGTTAATGAAATGAAGACCACTGAAAACCCATTCAATATTCGCTGATGATACTGGAATGGCCAAAAGATTCAAAGAAAGATTACACAGTGTTGGTCATTCTTGCTTCTGTGAACGCCAGTATGTCATTGCACTGATGTCTTTTTGTGGAATAGGGTGCATTAAATATTTGTTGAATTCTTCAACAACATTCATTAGGTCATCAGAAGCTCCAACCAACGTGAATAAATCTTTGTAATCATTGAAATCCTGACTAAACTGAACTTTCTTGAATGGATCCAGGATTGTAACCCGTTTCCAAAAAGAGCTTTAACTCATTTGCCCAGTTATGTTACGAGCTAAGACAGCATCCCACTTGTTTTTCAGTGCATCTTTAAAAGTAATCATCTCTTTTATTAGGGCATTTGCTTTTTTTGTGGTAACATTTGCAATAGGCTGGTGATCATTGGGTCTTGCGTATAGTCTTGCTCCAATGCCAAAGCCATGTCAACATCTATGGCTGAATATATTTGGTGAGCATGTGTTTCTTCTGACTCCAGCTTCTTCTGAATGTTGATGATACCAGTGAGAGTTTTAACAATGAAATGCAACTTCACATAGAAGGATTGGTGGTTTGGACTGTTAGGGCCGAGTAGTTTCCGTAGGTGATCAATTTTGGATCCAGTGGCTTCTTCATTGTTTACAAAAGCAAGGAAGTAGTGCCATATTTCTAAAAGTCTTACTGCTCCCTCATACCAGCTGAACCATCGGATCACAACAACCGCCCTTGAATATCTCATTCCCCCGTCTACTTTTTCTTGCGAATAAATGCGTTTTAAGTTTTGTGCATACTTAAATACTGCTCCAGCATTTTTTTTTATTTTTTTTATAAATGTTTTTATTGGCATTTTCATATTACAAAAGACAGATTGTGTTAAGGTACAATTAATTTGACTTCATTTCGTGCATAATACATCATTGGATATCACTATCCTCGCATTAAGTAGACATGTATCCTGTCTTTATTCAGGTCTTGCGCCAACCAAATCTTATGTAGAACTGGGATGCGAAACTGGGATAACGTTCATGGAATCCAGGGTACATATATCGGACGAGGTGTCAGGGTTGGTGCGCATCTCGCTGGCTGGTATGTCTGAGTGCTGCTAGGGGGGGTAGGGTGGGGGAGAGTGGTTGATCCAGCCCTTATGTCTTGTCTTCGAGTCCTGTGAGGTTCGTGGTGATAATATCGGGAAATGTTACGTATTTGCTGCAAGAGGAGAGTTGGCGTGTGTGCTTTCGATCGGGGCTTGTGAGTGTGGGTCCACTGGGATGTGTGGAGAACCGACTGGGTCGTCGTGTGTTGGTGGCTGCTTGAATTGGTGTAGTAATAAGGTCCACTCCATAGAGATGGGGTGCTTACGTATCCCCTTCACCTCTTCCTCCCTTAATGTGTCTTCCTCTGCCGTCGCCCATTTGTGTACTGCTCCCACCCATGCCGCAATCGGGGGACCCGTGGGGGATCGCCAGTGCATAGCTATACTTCTTTAGCCAGTAAAATTGCCAGTGAGATGAAGCGGAGTGAGACTTTGTGTTGCTTCTGTTTCCGGAAGATACCCAATGCACAGGCTTCCCAGGTGTTTAGGTGTGTAAGCCCCGTGAGATCTCTGAGTGTCCTGTGAACAGTGTTCCAATACGGCTGTAGTGTGGGGCAACTCCAGAACATGTGGTAGAAGTCTGCTTCCCGTGATCGGCATCTGGGGCAGAGGAACTGAGTGTCTGGGTAGAATCTTTGGAGGCGTGCTGGCGTTTGATATGCCCTGTGTAGGATATAGAATTGTATATTGGTATGGTCTAAGCTGACCGTCCTCAAACAGAGACTCTATTTCAGTTAGGCCGTGGTCTGTCCATGTGTGTAGCATGTTAGTTGTGTAAAATTTCTCTTGTTTGGGCCAGCCGACTAGAGGCAGCAGGGGGGAGTACGGAGGCGTCCCTGCCGACATACGGTGTATCCGTTGCATGCATTTGCGCACCACCGCTACTTGTATGGGGTATGTACGCCTCGGTTTAGTACTTGGTAGTAGCAGGCGGCGGAGTTCTGGGATGGGTACACGGCCGGTCACTGTATATGTCTCACCTATGTGTCTGCCTGCCGTCCAGTAGTATAGCCACTGTAATTGTGCTGCTAGGAAGTATGATTCGAAGGACGGCGCGCCTAGTCCTCGCTGTGTGGTGGGTATTTGTAGTTTCGCTAGTGCTATCCTATGTCTGCTTGTTCCCCATATGAGCGAGCTGAGGAGCGAGTCCAAGTCCCGGAAGAAAGCTCTGGGTGGGATTACTGGCAGATTCGTGAAATGGTACAGTAGCCGCGGGACTATTATCATTTTGGCTAAGGCCACACGGCCGATCGGGGCTAGCGGGAGGTTCTTCCAGAATCCGACCGCTGATCTGATTCCGGCCAGTGCTCTGCGGTGGTTACCTTCAAATATGTCGGCCGGGGTGTGGTAGAGACGGATCCTGAGGTATCGGGGGGCCTCTGCACTCCAGATCACTTTCTGGTCACCCAGCCATACATCACGAGGGGGGAGGTTCGGGTGTAGTGGGTAAACCGTGGATTTGTCCCAGTTTACCCTGAGCCCGGAGGCTTCCGCGAATTCCGTCAATGTTGCCCAGATGGGTGTTAGGTCTGCAGTAATGTCCCGAATATATAGTAAAAGGTCGTCGGCGTACATGGAAACACTGTGTGTGGTATCCGCTATGGGAATGCCCCAGTGTACCCCCTCCCATCGCAGCCGTATAGCCAAGGGTTCTACAGCGAGGGCAAAGAGCAGAGGCGAGAGCGGGCAGCCCTGCCTCGTGCCTCTCTGCACCTTGAATTCTGGCGATATGTATCGCCCTATGCGAATGCGCGAGGTTAGTTTGGTGTACAGGAGTTGTGTGTAGGCTAAGAGGATGGGACCGAATCCTGCTCGCTTTAGAACCGAGAACAGGTACTGCCATGTGAGAGTATCGAAGGCCTTCTCAAGGTCCAGGATAAGACAGGCTGCTCTGGGGAACGCGGCACCCACTTGATCTTGGATATGGAAGATGCGGCGTATATTTTGGGACGTGTTTCGGCCCGGAACGAAACCACATTGATCTGGGTGAACCAGGGGTCATAAGATTTGTGTATACCTGTCCGCTAATATTTTCCCTAGTATCTTACAGTCGGCGGACAGAAGCGTGATGGGACAATAGGAGGCCATCTGTTGTGGGTCGCGATTTGGTTTTAGGAAGGTTACAATAACTGATTCCCGGAGGGATCTTGGTAGTTCTCTTTTCTCTAGTGCTGTCGCGAACATCGTCACCAGGCGGGGGACCAACAGGGGGGAGAAGGTTGTGTAGTATTCCAAGGGGAAGCCGTCTAGCCCCGGAGCCTTGTTGCGAGCCAGTGCATGTAGTGCGTGGGTGACATCGGCGGATTGTATCTCTGCATCTAGTGCAGTTCTCTCTGCCTTCGTGATTTTGGGGATCGTCAACAGGTCTAGAAAATGGTCAAGTATTTCCTGCCCTATCGGTACTGGGCTACGGTAAACCTGGGAATAGTATTGGTGGAACGCCAAGAGGATTTCCGCCTGGGACCACACCAAATTTCCGGAGAGGTCTAGCACTTCAGTAATGGGTTTCACTTCTGTGTCTTGTTTGGCCAGCCATGCCAGTAAGGTACCCGTTTTATCCCGCTCCTTATGCATCCGGGTTGTATACGCCCTGAAGTTGTACCGACGGAGGCCGGTGCTGGCAGGAAGGTACTCTGTCTTTGCTTTTGCTACTTGTGCCACTGCCTCCTCAGATGCGTCGTCCTGTTTAGTTAGGGCGGCTAGCTGCGCTTCGGCTTTAGTTAGTGCTTGCTCTAGTGTCCGTTTTACCCCTGCTATTTGTTTAATGCATTCTCCCCGGGCTACTACTTTGAATGTGTCCCATTCTACTAATGGAGATGTCGCTGTGCCTGCGTTGTGTGTGAAGTATTCCTGTATGCTTTGCCCCTGTTCGTGTTTGGAGACTTGGTCCGTCAGGCAGTCCCGTGGCAGTCGCCAAGCGGGAACTGGGGGATAGAGGTGTCTCCAGTTTAACCGCAGGATATGGGCGTTGTGGTCAGAAATAACCCGGCCTAGGTAGTCTGTGTGTTGAATTTTGGGTATTAGTGGTGCTGAGCATAAAAATCTATCCAGCCGGACCCGCAGGTTATGCGGAATGGAGAAGAATGAGTACAGTCGAGTCTGTGGATTACGCATTCTCCATGCATCTGTGAGTGCCCATTGTGTGACCCAGGCCTTAAACCGTTCTGTTTGCTTGTAGGCTGGAGAGTGTGTGGGTGGGGGGTGGGACCGATCTAGGGTAAGGTTTAGTGTGCAGTTATAAACGCCCCCTAATATCCATGGTATGGAAGCGAATTGGGCCAAAACGCCTGTGAGGCGGTCCCATAACCCGTCTTGCTCTACATTTGGGGCGTATATACTGCCCAAAAGTACTGATTGCCCATCTAAGAGACCTTCCAGTAGGGCATATCTCCCCTCCTTGTCTACCACTCTCCTGATTTCCTGGAATGGGGTCCCTGGTCGAACCCAAATCAGTGCCCCGCGTGCGTATGCTGAGTATGACGTGGCACATATAGTTCCGCGCCATTTGGCCTGCAATTTGCCTATTTCTGATGTGGTCAGATGCGTCTCTTGCAAGAACGCGATCCGTGCGTTCTGGTGTTTTGTATATGAATATACGGCATAACGTTTGCTCGGTGTATGGAGGCCCCTAGTGTTCAGCGTTAAGATACTGATGTCTGTATTTTGTATTGTCGTAGCCATTTGGTGTTGGTATTACGTGCTAATGTGGCGAGTATCAGCTGGAGCTTTGCGCCCGATGGTTCCCTAGCAGCGTGATAAACATGTGCGAGATGCGATGTCGCCCATTCGCGTGATGCGGTTACCCTGTTATGTGAAGGTCCATGACGGGGAGGGACTATACTGAATAGGGGCAATGAACTGTAAACTGGGGTTGGGAAACAGTCCCAATACCAAGGACCTATCGCCGGTGACAACACGTCCAAACCTACTCTCATAAAAGAGGAGAGTGTAACAATACAATGTGGGGGTGGCAGTGCGTGTATGCGAGGCCGTTCGCCGATCGGGCATTTGTAGGATCATTGGTCGTCGTCTGAATTGCGCTTGATCATGCCTGCACTGCGTGCGCTCAAAGGGTGAGTCTTGGTTGCGCAGGACGTTGAGGGGCTGCCTGTCAGGTCACCTTATGCCGAGAGGGTGTTAGTTTGTTCATCTAACATGGCATCGTCTGTCTGGGGGGTAACCAAGGGGGGTGTAATTGAGTCCGCTCCAGAGAGCGTTCCGTCACTGTCATCTTCTCCTTCCGATGAAAAGAGGTGTGGGGCTCGATCTGTGTCCTCTGCGGGTGGAGAGGTCTGTAGTTCCGTCACTGCTCGTAGAACCTCTTGTCGCTCCTTCATGATTTGCTCCAGGTCCGGAGATTCCTGGGTATGGGTCTCAGTCACCCTGTCTTTACCGCTGCGTTGCTGCTTCGAGTTACGTCTTTTGGTGCGTGGTGACTTGAAACTTGGGCCGCGTGTGGTCTCTGCCCTGGGTTGTTGTGCACAGTGCTGATCCGCCCATTCGTGTGCCTCCTCGGCGTTTGCAAAGAAAATGGCGGAGCCGTTATAAATAACTTTGTGGCGGGCAGGGAAGAGCAGAGAGTATTGTATGTTGTTCGCCCGCAGTCGTCGTTTTACTTCCAGGAACGATGATCTTTGTTGCTGCACCGCCCGTGCGTAATCAGGGAATCTCATTATCTGTTTATTTTCTACCTGCAAGGGGCCCGATTGTCTGGCGGCACGAAGCACCGCGTCGCGGTCTCGGAAATGCAGGAATTTCACCAGCATTGGTCTGGGGGCGGCTCCTGGTGGGGGCTTGCGGACTGGGACCCTGTGAGCACGTTCTATGGAGAAGAATGCTGTCCGGTCAGCCGTGGGGGTGAAAGATTTCACCCATGCTTCCATGTGTTCTACCGGGTTCGCGCCTTCGATTCCTTCTGGAAGACCCAGCACGCGGATATTACAGCGTCTCGAGCGTCCTTCCAAATCATCCACTCGCTCTTCCATTGTGGTCAGGCGGCTCAGGACGGTTTGAAGTGTCATCTGTTGTGCCTTGATGGAGGGTTGCAAGTCGGTCAGAATCCTCTCTCCATCCTTCACTTTGTCGGCCAGTTTTCGATGGTCATCCCGGATGAGGCTGATGTCCGTTGTCAGGGTGCTGAGTCGCTCCTCCATGGACACCCTGGAGAGTTCGATGGCTGCCAATACTTGGTCTAGTTTGTCCGAGATAGATTGATCGGACTGAGGCGCTGCAGTTTTGGCATATGTCTGGGTATTCGGCATGTTCTCAGGCGCAGTCTCTGGCACAGTCGTGTGCTGCGATGTTCTCGGCTTTCCCATTGTGTTGCCTGGTAGGGTCCCTCACACAGTGGTCTTTGCTGGTGGCTGTGAAGTATGTGGCCGAGTCCCCGCTTAGTGGGTGCCCCGGCGCTGGTCGTGGCGGTTTCGCTGGTCACAAGGGGCGCGCCGGGCAAGGAGATAAGGATGTACTGGCTCAGTAAGAGGGAGGGGGAGGAGGGAGGGCTCCGTTCCGATCGCCCCCGCGCCCAGCCCGCTTCCTCGTGGTTTTGTAAGCGATCGGGTGTTGCCAGGAGGGGTGTATTTCACTAGGCGATTTGCCCTGGGAAGAATTTCAGACAGGGATCATAAGTGTTCCAGCAGCCAAGTCAAGCGCCTCACCAGGGATGCAGTGTATAGGTTGATTAATGCGCGGCGTGGATCACTTAGCCGCCATGTTAGGGTCAGGCACTGTCTGGGGCGCGCTTCAATTGGTACACGCAGCAGTAGGAGGGGGTCGCCTTTACATCGCCTTTCGACCTGGGGGGTCCACCGCTCACCTCTTCTTTGTCGTCGCGGTGTGTTCACGGGGGGGGCTTAGAGTCTTATCTTCAGACTCGCCGTTCGTTGCGACCCTTGGGCGCCATTTTGTGGTCAGGCTGCACCGGCAGAGTGTATCTCCTTGGTTCCCGGCTGGGTCGGGGGGTAAACCGTCCCCTCACCCCTGATGGCAAGGCTGGCACTCCCGGCACCACTCGGTTGCACTCCGAGCTCGGGCCGTCTTCCGGATCAGGTCCGCGGCGGTAAAAATGGAGGGCTGCCTCTGGTCTCCGCTGGGATTGGGACTGTTTCGGTAGTCAATTCAATTCAGGCGCCCTACCAGGGGTGCCGTGTTCAGGCTGATGCAGGCGTGGTGCGGATCCCTAAGCCGCCATGTCAGGGTCAGGCACTGTCCGACCTGAGTACGTTCAAAGTGTCACATAAAGCGGCGAGATGGGGCTCTCCATCAGCGCCTTTCGATCTGGGGGGTCGGCCTCTCACCTTTTCTTCGTTGTCGCGGGACTCTCACAGTGGGCCCAAAGTCTCGTCCTCAGTCTTGTGAGCCGCTGCGACCCTCGGGCGCCATTTTGGGATCAGGCGGCACCGGCAGAGTTCAGTTCTCCGGGCCGCGGCTGGGACGGGGATGGAAATCATCTCTTCGCCCCTGGATCACTTGGGTCACGGCTGGCACTCTCGGCACCAAACGAGGGCACACCGGACCCAGACCGTCTTTCGGGGTAGGTCCGCAGCGGTAGATATGGCGGGCCGCGTCCGGTCGCCGCTGCCGGTGCCTGACCCCTTTTTCTCGCTCCTGGGATGAATGCTGGCTGTTATCGGTGCCGACTATTCCTCTCACCTCTCCTGCGCTCCCGATCATCGGCTCCACAATTCACGCTCCTGTTGTATACCCCTCGACACAAGCTCGATCCACAGGGGCTAGAGTGAGGCGCGGGCGGGCGCCATTTTGCCGCCGGGAGTCAGGGTCGCTAAAATTGCAGTTTTCGTCTAGGATCTGCTTTATTGCCGGATTAATGGTTCACCGCTTGATGTGTCTCGTAGTCCGACACCCGAGTGTCGGTTCAGCAACCAAGTTCGACGCGAGGAAGTGGGCAATATGCCAGCCCGATCGCGGAGCCTCAGCAGGACACATCTGCCATCGCAGCCTGCTTGGCCACGCCCCCCAAATACTGTTCCAGCCTTTATAACAAAATCATACATGTCCCGGTTCTCAGGCTGAGACAGAGCATAGGAAACAGCAGCATGTATAAGATGACATGGATCTTTTATATGGATGGAATTAATCCTCTGAGCAGCGCGCAAATCATTTACTGCCTTTGTCATATAGGATGCAGAATCAGAACATTTTGCAACAAGAACAATTGATGGACAGAATGCAGAACAATGTCATACATTCACCCAGTACAGAGATCTGGGCCTAAATCCATCGTTTTTTTGCTCACCGTGCCATTCCAGTTTGGACCCAGCCATATGCAAATCAGTCTTGATCCTGCACCCAATGGGAACAGTCCAGCCCGAACTGCCAGGCCAGGTCCTCCCTGGACTGGAAACAAGCATCCTAGGACCGGGTTCGGGGTTTCACCCCTCTTCAGCCAGGATAGCTTGACTCCAGTGGCATGGAGAGCACGGGACCCACGTCTGGGCATACCCGTCACACTCGGGGTGACAAATGCAAAAAGAACAATTGATGGACAGAATGCAGAACAATGTCATACATTCACCCCAGTACAGAGATCTGGGCCTAAATCCATCGTTTTTGCTCACCATGCCATTCCAGTTTGGACCCAGCCATATGCAAATCAGTCTTGATCCTGCACCCAATGGGAACAGTCCAGCCCGAACTGCCAGGCCAGGTCCTCCCTGGACTGGAAACAAGCATCCTAGGACCGGTTTCGGGGTTTCACCCCTCTTCAGCCAGGATAGCTTGACTCCAGTGGCATGGAGAGCACGGGACCCACGTCTGGGCATACCCGTCACACTCGGGGTGACAAATGCAAAAAGAACAATTGATGGACAGAATGCAGAACAATGTCATACATTCACCCCAGTACAGAGATCTGGGCCTAAATCCATCGTTTTTTGCTCACCATGCCATGCCAGTTTGGACCCAGCCATATGCAAATCAGTCTTGATCCTGCACCCAATGGGAACAGTCCAGCCCGAACTGCCAGGCCAGGTCCTCCCTGGACTGGAAACAAGCATCCTAGGACCGGTTTCGGGGTTTCACCCCTCTTCAGCCAGGATAGCTTGACTCCAGTGGCATGGAGAGCACGGGACCCACGTCTGGGCATACCCATCATACACGGGGTGACAAATGCAAAAAGAACAATTGATGGACAGAATGCAGAACAATGTCATACATTCACCCTAGTACAGAGATCTGGGCCTAAATCCATCGTTCTTTTGCTCACCATGCCATTCCAGTTTGGACCCAGCCATATGCAAATCAGTCTTGATCCTGCACCCAATGGGAACAGTCCAGCCCGAACTGCCAGGCCAGGTCCTCCCTGGACTGGAAGCAAGCATGCTAGGACCGGTTTCGGGGTTTCACCAGGATAGCTTGACTCCAGTGGCATGGAGAGCACGGGACCCACCACTGGGTATACCCGTCACACTCGGGGTGACAAATGCAAAAAGAACAATTGATGGACAGAATGCAGAACAATGTCATACATTCACCCCAGTACAGAGATCTGGGCCTAAATCCATCGTTTTTTTGCTCACCATGCCATTCCAGTTTGGACCCTGTTATAGGGATTCTGCACATACACAGAGAAATGCACAGGATCATAGGACCTCGGAATATAGTGTGAGCCAACCATAATCCTTAGTACCTAAAACCCCAACCCGACTAGCTGTAGCGTCTCATTAGCACCAATGCTACCAATGACTAGACAACCCAGAACACGGTATCTCTCTCTCTCTCAGGACTCGCAGTAGCAAGAACACCCTTTCATAACTCACTCATACCTGTCCACAACGCGCGTAAGAAGAGACACTGTATATGTTAAAATGTTTATTTCAACAACGTGCTCTAATATACAGTACACGTGCCAGTACTATCAGCATAATGCATAAGGATAATATGATCAGCATAGTTACAACTCCATAGAATACAAACGGGGAAAGCATTTCATAAAGCAGTGGATATAGGGCTAAATGACCTTACCACCCTCCCCGTGCTAGTAGCTAGTTTATTATAAAAACAGAAGACCTCTGGGCTTTGACTAGCGAACCCCCATACCTCAATATCTAGATGCAAGGTTTACATCATCAGACCAACACAGCTCTTCTCTCTGGAAAGGTTTTTCTCCATCTGCCTCTAAACGTGAAAATCACAATATTAAAAGCACCCGAATTTCTCCATGGCAGCTGTACATAGTGTTGTGTCTAAGTGCGAGGGACTGGCCAGATCAGCATGAACAAGGGACGTTGTTTTTCGACCTTGTACATGTTGTGCAGACGTAGCCCAAAGGGAACAGTAGAAAAGGTGAAAGACAGAAATGCAGACAGTTCTAAAATAGCCGGGCAAAAGCAGAGGCTGGAAAAACAATGGCACAAAGTAACGTGCGCAAAAAGGCATCATGGCAGCCAGGCCTAAGTCAACGTAGAAAGGCAGACAGGAGGCCACAAACCACAAGACACCCTCCCCTGGGCAGTCCATCGGCCAAAACACAGGACGAAGACAGAGTTCAAATCGACCGAGCAGAACAGAAACGTCTGTTGTGGAGCAGTCCCCCTGAAGGACAATGAATGGGAGAGGAAGAAAAAAAATCGTAGAGGCCAAAAAAAAAATCCAGCTTGGCAGGTCGCAGAAAGCGAAGGCCTTGTCAATCCAACAGAGTGTAAGTGCAGAAAAACGCCACACCTTCCAAGAGGACATCATTGGAATCGTCTGAAAACAGCGACGCCATCCAGTCCAATAAATCAAAGCTGCAGGCATGTTCCTCGCAGGAGGGAGCAGCGAATAGCAATGCGGGAGAACTTGCGTGGTACTCAATATAACTTTGTTGTAGGAGATTCTGAGCAGCCGCCCAGATATCCCATTGCGCCAAAATCCCCAGTGCAGCCGCACGCGCCATGTAGCCTGTAGCGGAACAGTTCCGTTCATGGGCCTCTAAGGGACCCACTAACTGAACAAAATCCGGAACGGACAAAGACGTATTGGAGAGGCAATAATCCATGGTCCACGAGAAAGGACATCTGATGCAAGACATCACAGGTTGCACGCAAGTGAAATACGCAAAGCGAAAGGAAAGTGTATAGGACACACTCAGTGTCGCCAACGGCAGGACGCCGAAGCCAGCAAGGATGCGCTCACGTAGCATCTGGAGACGACCTGAGTCGAGAAGGGCCCAAGGAGGTGCAGCCATTGCATAGTAAACAGACCAACAGCAGTATACCAGCCGCTAATGCGAGGATCAACGGAAAGCCACCAAAGACGCTGGAAAAAATGGAATGAATAAAAGCCGGTATTACACCAAAAATAGTCTGAAAAGAGGTCACAAGGCCAGAGCCCACAACTTTAAAAAAGTGCACCAGACCTTCAGTGCGTGAAGCATTAAAAACACGGTGAATCAGTTCACCGAAATGTTGTGGGAGGTTAGTGTTCAAAAGGGCCTGTATTTCACTGTGGGCACTCGCCACCTGGAGAATGAATGTCTCCCGGGCGGACGTGAGCATAACCTCCTGGTTCAATAATAGCGCCTTTATTCTGCTCAATTTATTGAAATCCGCCTGCAGAGTAGGAATGGAAGGCCAAACGGAACTATCTATGATGTCGTGCAAGGGAGGAAAAAGAACATTTTTGCAGCAGACAACCCTGTGTGAAACTGTAACAATATAGGGAATGCCGGCTAGCATGCCACAGCAGTCTTGGTTATTCAAAAGCAGATAGCTACCATTAGCAAGCACAGTGAAAGTAGGAGAAATAGCAGGAGCAGGAATACCCTTTAACACACAAGCAAGATTCGGAGCTGAAATGTTACAAGCGCCGTGCAATTTAATGTGTTTGCAAATAAGGGAATAACCCACAGTTGAATCGCATGACTCCCCCGTGAGAAAAACTTCCTTTCCGTCTCTCAGGCATTTATACATGAAAGGCAGGGACCAAAGTTCATGCAGGAAGGCACTGCCCAAGGGCTGGAAACGGCCCACAGGATAATGTTTCATGCACGAACTAAATTCAAACAAAGAAAAAGGCAAGGCGATAATCCCATGAACTAGCCACACGGCAGAATCCAATTCCGCCACAGAGAATGGTAAGGGCTCTATTTTCTCGATATGTAACAGAGTGTATGCTGCATCCTTCATGGACATGAACTGCTGTTTGTCAGTTAAATTAAAGGGCAGGAATAAGGCAGAGGTGTTCAAAAAATGCCAAGGAACTTTACCCAACTTAAGTGTTTGCAAAGTCCATGCAAACTGCATAACTGAACGCAATTGATTCTGACCATGATATAACACAGAAACATCATCTTGTACAATATCAACAACAGACGACACAATATTCTCTAACGTGTAAATGCGGGAAGACAGGGTATTAATACTATTGTCAACAACAGCAAGCACCTTTTCTAAATTTGCTTGATCTATTTCCTGCAGACGGGAAGCAGCTTCTATTTGCGAAAGCTTCCAGAGTTCATTATAAGTTTCATAAATGAATCTCTTAGGTCGTGGACCAAGAGGCCCCAGAATAAAGTCGGGCAGATCAATGTTGCCTGATAGGAGGGATAAATGTTGTTTAACAGAATCTAGGGAAGAGTGCTGCAACCACTGTTTACACAATTTACCAACAGAATATGTTGTTACAGTACGAGAGTCAGAAAACCTTGGATCTGGCCTATCTTGTTTGTAACCCGGAACTGATTCATGAAAACGCAGTTGGCAGCCATTAGAGGCGATGGGCCAAGCCAACCAAAGTGACTGAACAAGCGTAGAGACATTAAACGAATTGTTTTGAAAAAGAGCCTGTACATTTTTAAGGGACATATTGAAATGCAAGCTCCCATTGGGAGGGGAAGCCAATACAGGAATGGAAGGGGCATTTAATTGTTTGGAAGTAGCCAAACCCCAGCACGTAGTTTGATAAATGGTATTGTTCAGAAATAAAATTTGGGCCGGGATAAGGCAAGCACGGTGCAAGGCTTCGGTGCCCTGCACCTGCCATGGTTTGGAGCCCCAGATTGATTTCAAGTCAACAGTGTCCTTCCAGTATTCATAACCACCCACAGCTAAGGCGCTCAAAAAGGAACCCGAAAATAGCAATTTGGTGTGGGTCAACATGATTTTCTGAGTGGATTGAGCGTTTAATTTAAAAAAATAGGACCCAGGGTTCGATCTATCAAAGTCTGTGAAGTAAGTAAATTTATTTCTAAGAGTTTGGGAGCTACCTGGTAAAGGCGTTGGACAATGCTCCCATTGGGTGTAGTTAAAAGGACCACGCAGTGTACTTGGTTTATGGACAAAGTGGTTGCCCCAATGCTGGTAACAATACAAATCGGCATAACTTGCAGAATTCATATACAAATCTTCAGCATTAAAAGTTGCATAATATTTCAAATCAGTAAATAATGCTTCAACTGCATGCACGTCCCAATCGTCAGAATGAATATTACTTTTTACGACATCACCCATTGAAACACGAAGGACATTTGGTACATTAATAATTTCGGTTGGTCCATGAATTTGGAAGTTTACCTCATCCCAAACGATACCATCAGCGATTGGAAAAGCGGAAATGTTTACAAATGTGTGGTCTCGCTTCATGATGTGAGATGAAGAATGTGGAGCCAAAGTTCCAGCGACACAGTTCACTACAGAGCGTTCCGGTAAATAGTGACCATTGATAAGTAGAAAAAACACTGTGACAAAGCCAATGGACATGAACAAAAAAATCAGGAATAGCACCAACCAAATGTATGTCCAGGGGGGAATCAAAAAATTGTCTCTGAACCAGGAAACAAGAATGCTGAATTTGGACGGGACAAGTGATGAGGTGGAATCCGAGTCAAAGGAATAACGTGTTGGGCTCAGTGGCGTTGTTGGTAGGTGTGCCACCGACTCGTTAGCGTGGTAGGTATACTCAGACTCGTCGTTGCAGGGGGGAGTCCGGGTCATCGAGTAAGCAATCAGGCAAATCTACCATCTCGATAGCAACATCAGTGACCGTTCGGGCCGGAGGGCCACGAACATTCGTCCGGGAAATGACAGGACAAGAGACCGCTGGTGTAACACTATTCAGGATCGGCCAGATGTTGTAGCTTGACATTTTCCACTGAGATGTATCTGTTCTCTTTGCGACCAGGAAGCGGTGGTAAGATGAATGTACGAGTTCCCTTCAAGCCCAGGACTGGAACTGGTGCACGATAAGAGGGGCCGAATTCTTTTTTGTTCTCCACCTTCTCTCGAACCAGATGACCAATCTTCGGAAGCCAGCCGGCAACCGGAATCTGCAGCACAGCGTCTGTGACTGAAGGTAAATGTGCAATCGCAAGTTTGTCTCGGGCTTCTTGTAAGTCCTGTAACATAGTAGAATGGTTATCTACATCAAAGATGGCGGATTGCGCCGCCATGTCTAGACCATCAAGGTCAGGCAGAAACATTCTTATGCCAAAGAGCATTTCGTATGGGGTCCGCCCACCCAGAGGTCTTCTAGGGAGATTATTAAGTGCACGTTGTACGGTATACAAGTGGGCCAGCCAGTTCCTAAGACTCTAGCTGTCAAGGATTGCTTTAAGTCACGGTTCATTCGTTCAACAATCGAGTTGCCCTCAGGCCGATACGGAGACAAAAATTTCACCCGCACCCCCAGTGAACCCATAGCGTCCTTGTAAGCCTTAGAGGCAAACGCTGGACCTTGGTCAGAATGGAAGGTGCCACAGGCGAAAATTCCCACAAAGACACGAAAATCCCTTATGACATTTCGAGCATCAGCACTCCGTTGTGGCCAAACCCAGATGAAACGTGTGCACAAATCCACTGCCACTAAGATATATTTATAGGCAGTGTCTGAAGAAAATGGACCGCAGTGATCCAGGTAAACACACCCGAAGGGTCTGTTAGAAATGCAGAGCTGGGTCTGCGGTGGCCGTGTAACCGTGGAAAGCTTAATTTGTTGACAAATGTCACAAGAAAGCACATAAGTACGGGTTTCTTTGTATAACCCACGCCACCAGTATCGCTGCTGCAATATGGAAACCGTCGCAGACACTCCAGCATGTGCCGAAGCCATGCCTTCGTGTGCTGCCGTCACCAAGGAAAGTCTGCGGTCCGCGTTGGGAATCAGCCGATCACCAACGCCGGATATTTTTACATAAGGAGCCCGTTCGGGACCCAACCGATAAGAATACTTGGAAGGAAAACCCCTAGGGTAACCAGCACCTTCCTTTGTTGCAGCAATAGCTGCCAAAATATCAGTATCAATTTTAGACATGGATCTAGTAACAGCTGCAACTGAGCACGTGACTACTGCTGATTTGGCAGCTTCGTCTGCCAAACCGTGACCGACAGCGTGTGCGCCTACACGCTGGTGGCCAAGGGTGTGAACCACCTGTGTGAGGGGCAGACGTTGTTGCAAATCTGCCACTCGAACCCAAAGCATTTTATGCTTAATTGTGCTACCTTTAGCATCTCTATAGTCGTTTTGCGACCAAAAGAACAGATTGTCATTGTAAGACTGAACACAGTAGTAAGAATCGCATACAAGTAGTCACATCCGGATTAGCGAACTCAAGTGCAAGCACCAATGCGCGCAGTTCGGCCAATTGTGCAGTACTGTCTCCGAGGGCCTGAGTGTGCACCACAGTAGATTTGAACTTTCCGTTCACAAAAGTACCTGCAACAATAGCACATGCGGCTGAATAAGCATGCTTGGAACCCGTGGCCGGTTGTGCCGAACCATCGGTATAAATAATACATTCGTATTCCTCAAGCGGTAGCAAGGACAGAGGAGGAGGATGAACGAATTCATACTGTAAAAACTCCTGAGTCTGAAGAGAAGAATCAAAGATAAAAGTGACATCCGGAGACGTCAAAGATGTTGCCCATTGTATCCAACGGGGGTGCAAAGCTTTAGAGTTCGGAACACTTGCTTTCTTCACTGCCTCCAGGGCAGGATATGGTGTCACCACCAGAATGCGTTTTCCCTGTGCCAGTGCGCGTTCCTTTAGAATCGCCATTTGCACTGCAGTCAGAACTTTCTCCACCGACGAAAAACGCATTTCTGCGGAAGTGTAAAGATGTGACTTGTATGCGATGGGTACTGTGTCACCTTCGTTAAAGGTTAAGTACGTGAAACCCACTGCCCTTGGAATTATTCTGATCACCAGGTTTGTGCGGTTATCACGCGTCAACAAGAATTTAGACTCAAGAAGGTCTGTCTGCAAAGACTGCAGAATGGAGGTATGCTCCGGAAGCCAGCATGACTTCGAAAAGTTAGGTTGTATCAAAGCATACAGTGGCTTGATACGCTGGGCATATTCGGGAATGTAAGTACGCCCGAAATTCAGAAAACCCAGCAAAGACTGAAGTTTCTTCAGAGTAGTAGGAGGGCACAGTAGTGCACATTTCTCTAGGAAATGGGGGGCTAAGCCCTTACCTTCATTGTTGAGCTCATAGCCCAAGAACAAAACGGTAAATTCAGCAATGTGGGATTTGGCAAAGTTAAACTTGTAACCTAGAACCGCAAATTCTAGAATAATGCGGTCCACTCTGGAAAGATGCGGGAATAATTCGTCGTCTGTCAGATAGATGTCATCGACGTACGAACATGCATCTGGGTCTATGCCGTCTAACAAAGAGACAACACGGGCAGCGAATACACCTGGACTGTTCTTGTAGCCCATAGGTAAATGCCGGAATTTGAATAATTTACCACCGGAGGTAAAAGCGCTCCATTGGCTACTCTCCGGGGCCAAGTTGTGCGTGTAGAATCCATTGGATAGGTCAAGTGTAGTTTTATATTTTTTACGAACAAGACTGTCTACAAGCGCAGAACTATGTGTGTTTTGCACCGCAAAGGTCCGACAATGTGAGTTCAAATGTCGGTAATCCAAAACCAAGCGGTACGATCCATCGGGTTTAGAAACCGCGAAAAGGGGATTATTCATCGGTGACACGCATGTCTCAATTACTCCCTGATATTCTAACTGAGTCAGAATTTCGGAAACGGGACCTTTAGCTTCCCGTTTGATGGGATATTGGGGTTGTGGCTGTGGCAGCGACAGCAAAGGTATTTCATGGGGGGGAGAATCCTCATCCCAGCCCACGTGATTGCGGTATGACGCTGGAGCCAGGGACACAGCCCACTCAGCTGCAAGAGCCTCTGCTTTGTCCTTTGGGACATGACGAGAAAAGCTCGGAAGGATTACCTCCTCCCCTTCACGCGCAGCAAGTACGAATGGGGGCGGCCAATCCGCCTCTGCCAACAAAATGTCGTACGAAGAGGTCAGATTCTCCCAAAAAATCCCTTTAATAGCACGCTGAATGTCACCTTCAATTTGGATAACAATATTATATAGTCTGTCAGGGGGTGCCACTCTGGTGTCTGCTGTCTCGACAGTAATATATGTTTCAGTTGCTGTCGCCTCCACATGAGGACGTAGCGCCTCCCGCACTATGGTAACTTCCGCTGCGCTGTCTAGGAGGGTCACTGCCCACGTCCAATTCAGGAGTCTCGTTCTCACCATCTGTGGCATATCTCGCTGTTACACCGGCAACTTTCTTCTTCTGAAACTGTGGGCGAGAGCGTTGAAAGTCTTCAGCTTTCCCTCTGACCTGTTGTCGAGGTTGGTCTCGTCCCTGTGGAGCCTCTCGACCCCTTCCTCTATCCTGGCGATCTCCTCCACCAGCCTGCGAAGTTGTCGGTGCCTGTGAAGAACGAGGAGAACGCGTATCAGGGACTTGAAATCTCTCTGGAGATTTAATTCTCGCCCTATCGCGCAAATCATAAGTGCGTTCAGAAGAGACGGAAACCGGGGATGCGCCTCGCGACCCCGGCTTCTTCTGTTGCTTACCCTGTTTTTTCAACCTCCAGCTCTTTTTAGTAAAAACTGGTTTCTCATCTTTCTCAGACTGAGTTTTTGGTTGTTGTTGCGATTGTGTTTGCGATTTAGCAAAAGGCTTAACTCCCAGGCTATTGCGGCCAATTGTTTTGTAAGCCTGAGCAATAATTTTTGGTAATTCGCGCGGCTTGTCCGGATCTGGGACCAAAGCCAAAGCATTAGCTACTTGAAAGTTCACTGCATCGCCCTTGACATTCGCAAGGATCAAATCAGCTACTACGTCGAACACTCCCACCAGTCTCATCCCTAATTCCACAGCCGCTTCAGGGCCATGTTCATCCTGCACTCGTTTAATTACAGAGGGAGAACCGTCATGGAAGGAGTGCCGAAACACTTCGCATATACTGCCGCGAATACCCTGCCCCAGTTGTTGCATTCTGCCAACTCGGGGGTTAAGTCTTTTGGCAAACTAATCATCAGAATCCTGTGTTTGTCCACGGGAGAGGTATTTGGAAAAACTGCCTCCAGCTGGTCAAATTTTTCTGCAAGCCAATAAGGAAAATCATCCTTATTTTGTGGGCGCTTGCCCATCACGGAATTCACCATGACAGGACTTTTGGTCACACCGCCTGCACCAGCTGGATGGGCCGCAACTCCAGGAGGGGCTCCCTGGATGTTGCCTGTAACATACTGTACTAAAGCTCGATGCACTCGTATCAAAGACGAATGCATATTACGCAGTTCAGCGACTGCCACCGTCATATAACGCGGATGTGGGGTATACCCGGCCAAAACAGGCCAAGTGGCCCCGTCTATTGATAGGGGGCCTAAACGAACCGTGGTAACCGGTTGGGGGAGGGCGCCATCAAACCAAACACGGTGTTGCCAAGCCGTGAGCAGTACTTCAAGATTCCTATACGGTCTATAGTGATTAGGAACTACGGTGGCTTCACATTCATGGAATATATTATCAGTCCCATCCACCGCTGGAAAGGTGACCCAAGAGTAAAACACCTCAAAGTGGTAAGCTGGATCTGCTTGTACCACAAAGATCAGATCGACACCCGCGTCAGGCACTCCATACACTGTCAAGTGAGCCCGGAGCGCTGCACGGCTATGTGCCGCAATTTGAATAGCCATTCAAGGCTAAAAGTTTTCGACAACCTAATATGAGGCAGCACAATATAGGGTTTTAGTTAAGAACCTTTTAACAACTTCAAGCTTGAATGTACCTATAAAAACATCAATATAGGAGGTTTCACCGTCACACACGCTTCCGGAAGCGTCTGCGAAGGGAGTTGTGGACAAGCACAAATACTACTCAAGCGTCTCGCAGATAAGCAGCCCACTCTTTGGTTGCGCCATGTTATAGGGATTCTGCACATACACAGAGCTATGCACAGGATCATAGGACCTCGGAATATAGTGGTGAGCCAACCATAATCCTTAGTACCCAAAACCCCAACCCGACTAGCTGTAGCGTCTCATTAGCACCAATGCTACCAATGATTAGACAACCCAGAACACAGTATCTCTCTCTCTCAGGACTCGCAGTAGCAAGAACACCCTTTCATAACTCACTCATACCTGTCCACAACGCGCGTAAGAAGAGACACTGTATATGTTAAAATGTTTATTTCAACAACGTGCTCTAATATACAGTACACGTGCCAGTACTATCAGCATAATGCATAAGGATAATATGATCAGCATAGTTACAACTCCATAGAATACAAACGGGGAAAGCATTTCATAAAGCAGTGGATATAGGGCTAAATGACCTTACCACCCTCCCCGTGCTAGTAGCTAGTTTATTATAAAAAACAGAAGACCTCTGGGCTTTGAATAGCGAACCCCCATACCTCAATATCTAGATGCAAGGTTTACATCATCAGACCAACACAGCTCTTCTCTCTGGAAAGGTTTTTCTCCATCTGCCTCTAAACGTGAAAATCACAATATTAAAAGCACCCGAATTTCTCCATGGCAGCTGTACATAGTGTTGTGTCTAAGTACGAGGGACTGGCCAGATCAGCATGAACAAGGGACGTTGTTTTTCGACCTTGTACATGTTGTGCAGACGTAGCCCAAAGGGAACAGGAGAAAAGGTGAAAAACAGAAATGCAGACAGTTCTAAAATAGCCGGGCAAAAGTAGAGGCTGGAAAAACAATGGCACAAAGTAACGTGCGCAAAAAGGCATCATGGCAGCCAGGCCTAAGTCAACGTAGCAAGGCAGACAGGAGGCCACAAACCACAAGACAACCCAGCCATATGCAAATCAGTCTTGATCCTGCACCCAATGGGAACAGTCCAGCCCGAACTGCCAGGCCAGGTCCTCCCTGGACTGGAAACAAGCATCCTAGGACCGGTTTCGGGGTTTCACCCCTCTTCAGCCAGGATAGCTTGACTCCAGTGGCATGGAGAGCACGGGACCCACGTCTGGGCATACCCGTCACACTCGGGGTGACAAATGCAAACAGAACAATTGATGGACAGAATGCAGAACAATGTCATACATTCACCCCAGTACAGAGATCTGGGCCTAAATCCATCGTTTTTTTGCTCACCATGCCATTCCAGTTTGGACCCAGCCATATGCAAATCAGTCTTGATCCTGCACCCAATGGGAACAGTCCAGCCCGAACTGCCAGGCCAGGTCCTCCCTGGACTGGAAACAAGCATCCTAGGACCGGTTTCGCGGTTTCACCCCTCTTCAGCCAGGATAGCTTGACTCCAGTGGCATGGAGAGCACGGGACCCACGTCTGGGCATACCCGTCACACTCGGGGTGACAAATGCAAAAAGAACAATTGATGGACAGAATGCAGAACAATGTCATACATTCACCCCAGTACAGAGATCTGGGCCTAAATCCATCGTTTTTTGCTCACCATGCCATGCCAGTTTGGACCCAGCCATATGCAAATCAGTCTTGATCCTGCACCCAATGGGAACAGTCCAGCCCGAACTGCCAGGCCAGGTCCTCCCTGGACTGGAAACAAGCATCCTAGGACCGGTTTCGGGGTTTCACCCCTCTTCAGCCAGGATAGCTTGACTCCAGTGGCATGGAGAGCACGGGACCGACGTCTGGGCATACCCATCATACACGGGGTGACAAATGCAAAAAGAACAATTGATGGACAGAATGCAGAACAATGTCATACATTCACCCCAGTACAGAGATCTGGGCCTAAATCCATCGTTTTTGCTCACCATGCCATTCCAGTTTGGACCCAGCCATATGCAAATCAGTCTTGATCCTGCACCCAATGGGAACAGTCCAGCCCGAACTGCCAGGCCAGGTCCTCCCTGGACTGGAAACAAGCATCCTAGGACCGGTTTCGGGGTTTCACCCCTCTTCAGCCAGGATAGCTTGACTCCAGTGGCATGGAGAGCACGGGACCCACGTCTGGGCATACCCGTCACACTCGGGGTGACAAATGCAAAAAGAACAATTGATGGACAGAATGCAAAACAATGTCATACATTCACCCCAGTACAGAGATCTGGGCCTAAATCCATCGTTTTTTTGCTCACCATGCCATTCCAGTTTGGACCCAGCCATATGCAAATCAGTCTTGATCCTGCACCCAATGGGAACAGTCCAGCCCGAACTGACAGGCCAGGTCCTCCCTGGACTGGAAACAAGCATCCTAGGACCGGTTTCGGGGTTTCACCCCTCTTCAGCCAAGATAGCTTGACTCCAGTGGCATGGAGAGCACGGGACCCACGTCTGGGCATACCCGTCACACTCCGGTTGACAAATGCAAAAAGAACAATTGATGGACAGAATGCAGAACAATGTCATAAATTCACCCCAGTACAGAGATCTGGGTCTAAATCCATCGTTTTTTTGCTCACCATGCCATTCCAGTTTGGACCCAGCCATATGCAAATCAGTCTTGATCCTGCACCCAATGGGAACAGTCCAGGCCGAACTGCCAGGCCAGGTCCTCCCTGGACTGGAAACAAGCAACCTAGGACCGGTGTCGGGGTTTCACCCCTCTTCAGCCAGGATAGCTTGACTCCAGTGGAATGGAGAGCACGGGACCCATCTCTGGGCATACCCGTCACACTCGGGGTGACAAATGCAAAAAGAACAATTGATGGACAGAATGCAGAACAATGTCATACATTCACCCCAGTACAGAGATCTGGGCCTAAATCCATCGTTTTTTGCTCACCATGCCATTCCAGTTTGGACCCAGCCATATGCAAATCAGTCTTGATCCTGCACCCAATGGGAACAGTCCAGCCCAAACTGCCAGGCCAGGTCCTCCCTGGACTGGAAACAAGCATCCTAGGACCGGTTTCGGGGTTTCACCCCTCTTCAGCCAAGATAGCTTGACTCCAGTGGCATGGAGAGCACGGGACCCACGTCTGGGCATACCCGTCACACTCGGGGTGACAAATGCAAAAAGAACAATTGATGGACAGAATGCAGAACAATGTCATACATTCACCCCAGTACAGAGATCTGGGCCTAAATCCATCGTTTTTTGCTCACCATGCCATTCCAGTTTGGACCCAGCCATATGCAAATCAGTCTTGATCCTGCACCCAATGGGAACAGTCCAGCCCGAACTGCCAGGCCAGGTCCTCCCTGGACTGGAAACAAGCATCCTAGGACCGGTATCGGGGTTTCACCCCTCTTCAGCCAGGATAGCTTGATTCCAGTGGCATGGAGAGCACGGGACCCACGTCTGGGCATACCCATCACACTCGGGGTGACAAATGCAAAAAGAACAATTGATGGACAGAATGCAAAACAATGTCATACATTCACCCCAGTACAGAGATCTGGGCCTAAATCCATCGTTTTTGCTCACCATGCCATTCCAGTTTGGACCCAGCCATATGCAAATCAGTCTTGATCCTGCACCTCAATGGGAACAGTCCAGCCCGAACTGCCAGGCCAGGTCCTCCCTGGACTGGAAACAAGCATCCTAGGACCGGTTTCGGGGTTTCACCCCTCTTCAGCCAAGATAGCTTGACTCCAGTGGCATGGAGAGCACGGGACCCACGTCTGGGCATACCCGTCACACTCCGGGTGACAAATGCAAAAAGAACAATTGATGGACAGAATGCAGAACAATGTCATACATTCACCCCAGTACAGAGATCTGGGCCTAAATCCATCGTTTTTTTGCTCACCATGCCATTCCAGTTTGGACCCAGCCATATGCAAATCAGTCTTGATCCTGCACCCAATGGGAACAGTCCAGCCCTAACTGCCAGGCCAGGTCCTCCCTGGACTGGAAACAAGCAACCTAGGACCGGTGTCGGGGTTTCACCCCTCTTCAGCCAGGATAGCTTGACTCCAGTGGCATGGAGAGCACGGGACCCACGTCTGGGCATACCCGTCACACTCGGGGTGACAAATGCAAAAAGAACAATTGATGGACAGAATGCAGAACAATGTCATACATTCACCCCAGTACAGAGATCTGGGCCTAAATCCATCGTTTTTTTGCTCACCATGCCATTCCAGTTTGGACCCAGCCATATGCAAATCAGTCTTGATCCTGCACCCAATGGGAACAGTCCAGCCCAAACTGCCAGGCCAGGTCCTCCCTGGACTGGAAACAAGCATCCTAGGACCGGTTTCGGGGTTTCACCCCTCTTCAGCCAAGTTAGCTTGACTCCAGTGGCATGGAGAGCACGGGACCCACGTCTGGGCATACCCGTCACACTCGGGGTGACAAATGCAAAAAGAACAATTGATGGACAGAATGCAGAACAATGTCATACATTCACCCCAGTACAGAGATCTGGGCCTAAATCCATCGTTTTTTGCTCACCATGCCATTCCAGTTTGGACCCAGCCATATGCAAATCAGTCTTGATCCTGCACCCAATGGGAACAGTCCAGCCCGAACTGCCAGGCCAGGTCCTCCCTGGACTGGAAACAAGCATCCTAGGACCGGTTTCGGGGTTTCACCCCTTTTCAGCCAGGATAGCTTGACTCCAGTGGCATGGAGAGCACGGGACCCACGTCTGGGGATACCCGTCACACTCAGGGTGACAAATGCAAAAAGAACAATTGATGGACAGAATGCAGAACAATGTCATACATTCACCCCAGTACAGAGATCTGGGCCTAAATCCATCGTTTTTTTGCTCACCATGCCATTCCAGTTTGGACCCAGCCATATGCAAATCAGTCTTGATCCTGCACCCAATGGGAACAGTCCAGCCCGAACTGCCAGGCCAGGTCCTCCCTGGACTGGAAACAAGCATCCTAGGACCGGTATCGGGGTTTCACCCCTCTTCAGCCAGGATAGCTTGATTCCAGTGGCATGGAGAGCACGGGACCCACGTCTGGGCATACCCATCACACTCGGGGTGACAAATGCAAAAAGAACAATTGATGGACAGAATGCAAAACAATGTCATACATTCACCCCAGTACAGAGATCTGGGCCTAAATCCATCGTTTTTGCTCACCATGCCATTCCAGTTTGGACCCAGCCATATGCAAATCAGTCTTGATCCTGCACCCAATGGGAACAGTCCAGCCCGAACTGCCAGGCCAGGTCCTCCCTGGACTGGAAACAAGCATCCTAGGACCGGTTTCGGGGTTTCACCCCTCTTCAGCCAAGATAGCTTGACTCCAGTGGCATGGAGAGCACGGGACCCACGTCTGGGCAACCCGTCACACTCCGGGTGACAAATGCAAAAAGAACAATTGATGGACAGAATGCAGAACAATGTCATACATTCACCCCAGTACAGAGATCTGGGCCTAAATCCATCGTTTTTTGCTCACCATGCCATTCCAGTTTGGACCCAGCCATATGCAAATCAGTCTTGATCCTGCACCCAATGGGAACAGTCCAGCCCTAACTGCCAGGCCAGGTCCTCCCTGGACTGGAAACAAGCAACCTAGGACCGGTGTCGGGGTTTCACCCCTCTTCAGCCAGGATAGCTTGACTCCAGTGGCATGGAGAGCACGGGACCCACGTCTGGGCATACCCGTCACACTCGGGGTGACAAATGCAAAAAGAACAATTGATGGACAGAATGCAGAACAATGTCATACATTCACCCCAGTACAGAGATCTGGGCCTAAATCCATCGTTTTTTTGTTCACCATGCCATTCCAGTTTGGATCCAGCCATATGCAAATCAGTCTTGATCCTGCACCCAATGGGAACAGTCCAGCCCGAACTGCCAGGCCATGTCCTCCCTGGACTGGAAACAAGCATCCTAGGACCGGTTTCGGGGTTTCACACCTCTTCAGCCAGGATAGCTTGACTCCAGTGGCATGGCGAGCACGGGACCCACGTCTGGGCATACCCGTCACACTCGGGGTGACAAATGCAAAAAGAACAATTGATGGACAGAATGCAGAACAATGTCATACATTCACCCCAGTACAGAGATCTGGGCCTAAATCCATCGTTTTTTTGCTCACCATGCCATTCCAGTTTGGACCCAGCCATATGCAAATCAGTCTTGATCCTGCACCCAATGGGAACAGTCCAGCCCGAACTGCCAGGCCAGGTCCTCCCTGGACTGGAAACAAGCATCCTAGGACCGGTATCGGGGTTTCACCCCTCTTCAGCCAGGATAGCTTGATTCCAGTGGCATGGAGAGCACGGGACCCACGTCTGGGCATACCCATCACACTCGGGGTGACAAATGCAAAAAGAACAATTGATGGACAGAATGCAAAACAATGTCATACATTCACCCCAGTACAGAGATCTGGGCCTAAATCCATCGTTTTTGCTCACCATGCCATTCCAGTTTGGACCCAGCCATATGCAAATCAGTCTTGATCCTGCACCTCAATGGGAACAGTCCAGCCCGAACTGCCAGGCCAGGTCCTCCCTGGACTGGAAACAAGCATCCTAGGACCGGTTTCGGGGTTTCACCCCTCTTCAGCCAAGATAGCTTGACTCCAGTGGCATGGAGAGCACGGGACCCACGTCTGGGCAACCCGTCACACTCCGGGTGACAAATGCAAAAAGAACAATTGATGGACAGAATGCAGAACAATGTCATACATTCACCCCAGTACAGAGATCTGGGCCTAAATCCATCGTTTTTGCTCACCATGCCATTCCAGTTTGGACCCAGCCATATGCAAATCAGTCTTGATCCTGCACCTCAATGGGAACAGTCCAGCCCTAACTGCCAGGCCAGGTCCTCCCTGGACTGGAAACAAGCAACCTAGGACCGGTGTCGGGGTTTCACCCCTCTTCAGCCAGGATAGCTTGACTCCAGTGGCATGGAGAGCACGGGACCCACGTCTGGGCATACCCGTCACACTCGGGGTGACAAATGCAAAAAGAACAATTGATGGACAGAATGCAGAACAATGTCATACATTCACCCCAGTACAGAGATCTGGGCCTAAATCCATCGTTTTTTTGCTCACCATGCCATTCCAGTTTGGACCCAGCCATATGCAAATCAGTCTTGATCCTGCACCTCAATGGGAACAGTCCAGCCCAAACTGCCAGGCCAGGTCCTCCCTGGACTGGAAACAAGCATCCTAGGACCGGTTTCGGGGTTTCACCCCTCTTCAGCCAAGTTAGCTTGACTCCAGTGGCATGGAGAGCACGGGACCCACGTCTGGGCATACCCGTCACACTCGGGGTGACAAATGCAAAAAGAACAATTGATGGACAGAATGCAGAACAATGTCATACATTCACCCCAGTACAGAGATCTGGGCCTAAATCCATCGTTTTTTGCTCACCATGCCATTCCAGTTTGGACCCAGCCATATGCAAATCAGTCTTGATCCTGCACCCAATGGGAACAGTCCAGCCCGAACTGCCAGGCCAGGTCCTCCCTGGACTGGAAACAAGCATCCTAGGACCGGTTTCGGGGTTTCACCCCTCTTCAGCCAGGATAGCTTGACTCCAGTGGCATGGAGAGCACGGGACCCACGTCTGGGGATACCCGTCACACTCAGGGTGACAAATGCAAAAAGAACAATTGATGGACAGAATGCAGAACAATGTCATACATTCACCCCAGTACAGAGATCTGGGCCTAAATCCATCGTTTTTGCTCACCATGCCATTCCAGTTTGGACCCAGCCATATGCAAATCAGTCTTGATCCTGCACCTCAATGGGAACAGTCCAGCCCGAACTGCCAGGCCAGGTCCTCCCTGGACTGGAAACAAGCATCCTAGGACCGGTTTCGGGGTTTCACCCCTCTTCAGCCAGGATAGCTTGACTCCAGTGGCATGGAGAGCACGGGACCGACGTCTGGGCATACCCATCATACACGGGGTGACAAATGCAAAAAGAACAATTGATGGACAGAATGCAGAACAATGTCATACATTCACCCCAGTACAGAGATCTGGGCCTAAATCCATCGTTTTTTGCTCACCATGCCATTCCAGTTTGGACCCAGCCATATGCAAATCAGTCTTGATCCTGCACCTCAATGGGAACAGTCCAGCCCGAACTGCCAGGCCAGGTCCTCCCTGGACTGGAAACAAGCATCCTAGGACCGGTTTCGGGGTTTCACCCCTCTTCAGCCAGGATAGCTTGACTCCAGTGGCATGGAGAGCACGGGACCCACGTCTGGGCATACCCGTCACACTCGGGGTGACAAATGCAAAAAGAACAATTGATGGACAGAATGCAAAACAATGTCATACATTCACCCCAGTACAGAGATCTGGGCCTAAATCCATCGTTTTTTTGCTCACCATGCCATTCCAGTTTGGACCCAGCCATATGCAAATCAGTCTTGATCTTGCACCCAATGGGAACAGTCCAGCCCGAACTGACAGGCCAGGTCCTCCCTGGACTGGAAACAAGCATCCTAGGACCGGTTTCGGGGTTTCACCCCTCTTCAGCCAAGATAGCTTGACTCCAGTGGCATGGAGAGCACGGGACCCACGTCTGGGCATACCCGTCACACTCCGGTTGACAAATGCAAAAAGAACAATTGATGGACAGAATGCAGAACAATGTCATAAATTCACCCCAGTACAGAGATCTGGGTCTAAATCCATCGTTTTTTTGCTCACCATGCCATTCCAGTTTGGACCCAGCCATATGCAAATCAGTCTTGATCCTGCACCTCAATGGGAACAGTCCAGGCCGAACTGCCAGGCCAGGTCCTCCCTGGACTGGAAACAAGCAACCTAGGACCGGTGTCGGGGTTTCACCCCTCTTCAGCCAGGATAGCTTGACTCCAGTGGAATGGAGAGCACGGGACCCATCTCTGGGCATACCCGTCACACTCGGGGTGACAAATGCAAAAAGAACAATTGATGGACAGAATGCAGAACAATGTCATACATTCACCCCAGTACAGAGATCTGGGCCTAAATCCATCGTTTTTTGCTCACCATGCCATTCCAGTTTGGACCCAGCCATATGCAAATCAGTCTTGATCCTGCACCCAATGGGAACAGTCCAGCCCAAACTGCCAGGCCAGGTCCTCCCTGGACTGGAAACAAGCATCCTAGGACCGGTTTCGGGGTTTCACCCCTCTTCAGCCAAGATAGCTTGACTCCAGTGGCATGGAGAGCACGGGACCCACGTCTGGGCATACCCGTCACACTCGGGGTGACAAATGCAAAAAGAACAATTGATGGACAGAATGCAGAACAATGTCATACATTCACCCCAGTACAGAGATCTGGGCCTAAATCCATCGTTTTTTTGCTCACCATGCCATTCCAGTTTGGACCCAGCCATATGCAAATCAGTCTTGATCCTGCACCTCAATGGGAACAGTCCAGCCCGAACTGCCAGGCCAGGTCCTCCCTGGACTGGAAACAAGCATCCTAGGACCGGTATCGGGGTTTCACCCCTCTTCAGCCAGGATAGCTTGATTCCAGTGGCATGGAGAGCACGGGACCCACGTCTGGGCATACCCATCACACTCGGGGTGACAAATGCAAAAAGAACAATTGATGGACAGAATGCAAAACAATGTCATACATTCACCCCAGTACAGAGATCTGGGCCTAAATCCATCGTTTTTTTGCTCACCATGCCATTCCAGTTTGGACCCAGCCATATGCAAATCAGTCTTGATCCTGCACCTCAATGGGAACAGTCCAGCCCGAACTGCCAGGCCAGGTCCTCCCTGGACTGGAAACAAGCATCCTAGGACCGGTTTCGGGGTTTCACCCCTCTTCAGCCAAGATAGCTTGACTCCAGTGGCATGGAGAGCACGGGACCCACGTCTGGGCATACCCGTCACACTCCGGGTGACAAATGCAAAAAGAACAATTGATGGACAGAATGCAGAACAATGTCATACATTCACCCCAGTACAGAGATCTGGGCCTAAATCCATCGTTTTTTTGCTCACCATGCCATTCCAGTTTGGACCCAGCCATATGCAAATCAGTCTTGATCCTGCACCCAATGGGAACAGTCCAGCCCTAACTGCCAGGCCAGGTCCTCCCTGGACTGGAAACAAGCAACCTAGGACCGGTGTCGGGGTTTCACCCCTCTTCAGCCAGGATAGCTTGACTCCAGTGGCATGGAGAGCACGGGACCCACGTCTGGGCATACCCGTCACACTCGGGGTGACAAATGCAAAAAGAACAATTGATGGACAGAATGCAGAACAATGTCATACATTCACCCCGGTACAGAGATCTGGGCCTAAATCCATCGTTTTTTTGCTCACCATGCCATTCCAGTTTGGACCCAGCCATATGCAAATCAGTCTTGATCCTGCACCCAATGGGAACAGTCCAGCCCAAACTGCCAGGCCAGGTCCTCCCTGGACTGGAAACAAGCATCCTAGGACCGGTTTCGGGGTTTCACCCCTCTTCAGCCAAGTTAGCTTGACTCCAGTGGCATGGAGAGCACGGGACCCACGTCTGGGCATACCCGTCACACTCGGGGTGACAAATGCAAAAAGAACAATTGATGGACAGAATGCAGAACAATGTCATACATTCACCCCAGTACAGAGATCTGGGCCTAAATCCATCGTTTTTTTGCTCACCATGCCATTCCAGTTTGGACCCAGCCATATGCAAATCAGTCTTGATCCTGCACCTCAATGGGAACAGTCCAGCCCGAACTGCCAGGCCAGGTCCTCCCTGGACTGGAAACAAGCATCCTAGGACCGGTTTCGGGGTTTCACCCCTTTTCAGCCAGGATAGCTTGACTCCAGTGGCATGGAGAGCACGGGACCCACGTCTGGGGATACCCGTCACACTCAGGGTGACAAATGCAAAAAGAACAATTGATGGACAGAATGCAGAACAATGTCATACATTCACCCCAGTACAGAGATCTGGGCCTAAATCCATCGTTTTTGCTCACCATGCCATTCCAGTTTGGACCCAGCCATATGCAAATCAGTCTTGATCCTGCACCTCAATGGGAACAGTCCAGCCCGAACTGCCAGGCCAGGTCCTCCCTGGACTGGAAACAAGCATCCTAGGACCGGTATCGGGGTTTCACCCCTCTTCAGCCAGGATAGCTTGATTCCAGTGGCATGGAGAGCACGGGACCCACGTCTGGGCATACCCATCACACTCGGGGTGACAAATGCAAAAAGAACAATTGATGGACAGAATGCAGAACAATGTCATACATTCACCCCAGTACAGAGATCTGGGCCTAAATCCATCGTTTTTTGCTCACCATGCCATTCCAGTTTGGACCCAGCCATATGCAAATCAGTCTTGATCCTGCACCTCAATGGGAACAGTCCAGCCCGAACTGCCAGGCCAGGTCCTCCCTGGACTGGAAACAAGCATCCTAGGACCGGTTTCGGGGTTTCACCCCTCTTCAGCCAAGATAGCTTGACTCCAGTGGCATGGAGAGCACGGGACCCACGTCTGGGCATACCCGTCACACTCCGGGTGACAAATGCAAAAAGAACAATTGATGGACAGAATGCAGAACAATGTCATACATTCACCCCAGTACAGAGATCTGGGCCTAAATCCATCGTTTTTTTGCTCACCATGCCATTCCAGTTTGGACCCAGCCATATGCAAATCAGTCTTGATCCTGCACCTCAATGGGAACAGTCCAGCCCTAACTGCCAAGCCAGGTCCTCCCTGGACTGGAAACAAGCATCCTAGGACCGGTGTCGGGGTTTCACCCCTCTTCAGCCAGGATAGCTTGACTCCAGTGGCATGGAGAGCACGGGACCCACGTCTGGGCATACCCGTCACACTCGGGGTGACAAATGCAAAAAGAACAGTTGATGGACAGAATGCAGAACAATGTCATACATTCACCCCAGTACAGAGATCTGGGCCTAAATCCATCGTTTTTTGTTCACCATGCCATTCCAGTTTGGATCCAGCCATATGCAAATCAGTCTTGATCCTGCACCTCAATGGGAACAGTCCAGCCCGAACTGCCAGGCCATGTCCTCCCTGGACTGGAAACAAGCATCCTAGGACCGGTTTCGGGGTTTCACACCTCTTCAGCCAGGATAGCTTGACTCCAGTGGCATGGCGAGCACGGGACCCACGTCTGGGCATACCCGTCACACTCGGGGTGACAAATGCAAAAAGAACAATTGATGGACAGAATGCAGAACAATGTCATACATTCACCCCAGTACAGAGATCTGGGCCTAAATCCATCGTTTTTTGCTCACCATGCCATTCCAGTTTGGACCCAGCCATATGCAAATCAGTCTTGATCCTGCACCTCAATGGGAACAGTCCAGCCCGAACTGCCAGGCCAGGTCCTCCCTGGACTGGAAACAAGCATCCTAGGACCGGTATCGGGGTTTCACCCCTCTTCAGCCAGGATAGCTTGATTCCAGTGGCATGGAGAGCACGGGACCCACGTCTGGGCATACCCATCACACTCGGGGTGACAAATGCAAAAAGAACAATTGATGGACAGAATGCAAAACAATGTCATACATTCACCCCAGTACAGAGATCTGGGCCTAAATCCATCGTTTTTTGCTCACCATGCCATTCCAGTTTGGACCCAGCCATATGCAAATCAGTCTTGATCCTGCACCTCAATGGGAACAGTCCAGCCCGAACTGCCAGGCCAGGTCCTCCCTGGACTGGAAACAAGCATCCTAGGACCGGTTTCGGGGTTTCACCCCTCTTCAGCCAAGATAGCTTGACTCCAGTGGCATGGAGAGCACGGGACCCACGTCTGGGCATACCCGTCACACTCCGGGTGACAAATGCAAAAAGAACAATTGATGGACAGAATGCAGAACAATGTCATACATTCACCCCAGTACAGAGATCTGGGCCTAAATCCATCGTTTTTTTGCTCACCATGCCATTCCAGTTTGGACCCAGCCATATGCAAATCAGTCTTGATCCTGCACCTCAATGGGAACAGTCCAGCCCTAACTGCCAGGCCAGGTCCTCCCTGGACTGGAAACAAGCAACCTAGGACCGGTGTCGGGGTTTCACCCCTCTTCAGCCAGGATAGCTTGACTCCAGTGGCATGGAGAGCACGGGACCCACGTCTGGGCATACCCGTCACACTCGGGGTGACAAATGCAAAAAGAACAATTGATGGACAGAATGCAGAACAATGTCATACATTCACCCCAGTACAGAGATCTGGGCCTAAATCCATCGTTTTTTTGCTCACCATGCCATTCCAGTTTGGACCCAGCCATATGCAAATCAGTCTTGATCCTGCACCTCAATGGGAACAGTCCAGCCCAAACTGCCAGGCCAGGTCCTCCCTGGACTGGAAACAAGCATCCTAGGACCGGTTTCGGGGTTTCACCCCTCTTCAGCCAAGTTAGCTTGACTCCAGTGGCATGGAGAGCACGGGACCCACGTCTGGGCATACCCGTCACACTCGGGGTGACAAATGCAAAAAGAACAATTGATGGACAGAATGCAGAACAATGTCATACATTCACCCCAGTACAGAGATCTGGGCCTAAATCCATCGTTTTTTGCTCACCATGCCATTCCAGTTTGGACCCAGCCATATGCAAATCAGTCTTGATCCTGCACCTCAATGGGAACAGTCCAGCCCGAACTGCCAGGCCAGGTCCTCCCTGGACTGGAAACAAGCATCCTAGGACCGGTTTCGGGGTTTCACCCCTCTTCAGCCAGGATAGCTTGACTCCAGTGGCATGGAGAGCACGGGACCCACGTCTGGGGATACCCGTCACACTCAGGGTGACAAATGCAAAAAGAACAATTGATGGACAGAATGCAGAACAATGTCATACATTCACCCCAGTACAGAGATCTGGGCCTAAATCCATCGTTTTTTTGCTCACCATGCCATTCCAGTTTGGACCCAGCCATATGCAAATCAGTCTTGATCCTGCACCTCAATGGGAACAGTCCAGCCCGAACTGCCAGGCCAGGTCCTCCCTGGACTGGAAACAAGCATCCTAGGACCGGTATCGGGGTTTCACCCCTCTTCAGCCAGGATAGCTTGATTCCAGTGGCATGGAGAGCACGGGACCCACGTCTGGGCATACCCATCACACTCGGGGTGACAAATGCAAAAAGAACAATTGATGGACAGAATGCAAAACAATGTCATACATTCACCCCAGTACAGAGATCTGGGCCTAAATCCATCGTTTTTTGCTCACCATGCCATTCCAGTTTGGACCCAGCCATATGCAAATCAGTCTTGATCCTGCACCTCAATGGGAACAGTCCAGCCCGAACTGCCAGGCCAGGTCCTCCCTGGACTGGAAACAAGCATCCTAGGACCGGTTTCGGGGTTTCACCCCTCTTCAGCCAAGATAGCTTGACTCCAGTGGCATGGAGAGCACGGGACCCACGTCTGGGCATACCCGTCACACTCCGGGTGACAAATGCAAAAAGAACAATTGATGGACAGAATGCAGAACAATGTCATACATTCACCCCAGTACAGAGATCTGGGCCTAAATCCATCGTTTTTTGATCACCATGCCATTCCAGTTTGGACCCAGCCATATGCAAATCAGTCTTGATCCTGCACCCAATGGGAACAGTCCAGCCCTAACTGCCAGGCCAGGTCCTCCCTGGACTGGAAACAAGCAACCTAGGACCGGTGTCGGGGTTTCACCCCTCTTCAGCCAGGATAGCTTGACTCCAGTGGCATGGAGAGCACGGGACCCACGTCTGGGCATACCCGTCACACTCGGGGTGACAAATGCAAAAAGAACAATTGATGGACAGAATGCAGAACAATGTCATACATTCACCCCAGTACAGAGATCTGGGCCTAAATCCATCGTTTTTTGTTCACCATGCCATTCCAGTTTGGATCCAGCCATATGCAAATCAGTCTTGATCCTGCACCTCAATGGGAACAGTCCAGCCCGAACTGCCAGGCCATGTCCTCCCTGGACTGGAAACAAGCATCCTAGGACCGGTTTCGGGGTTTCACCCCTCTTCAGCCAGGATAGCTTGACTCCAGTGGCATGGCGAGCACGGGACCCACGTCTGGGCATACCCGTCACACTCGGGGTGACAAATGCAAAAAGAACAATTGATGGACAGAATGCAGAACAATGTCATACATTCACCCCAGTACAGAGATCTGGGCCTAAATCCATCGTTTTTTGCTCACCATGCCATTCCAGTTTGGACCCAGCCATATGCAAATCAGTCTTGATCCTGCACCTCAATGGGAACAGTCCAGCCCGAACTGCCAGGCCAGGTCCTCCCTGGACTGGAAACAAGCATCCTAGGACCGGTATCGGGGTTTCACCCCTCTTCAGCCAGGATAGCTTGATTCCAGTGGCATGGAGAGCACGGGACCCACGTCTGGGCATACCCATCACACTCGGGGTGACAAATGCAAAAAGAACAATTGATGGACAGAATGCAAAACAATGTCATACATTCACCCCAGTACAGAGATCTGGGCCTAAATCCATCGTTTTTTGCTCACCATGCCATTCCAGTTTGGACCCAGCCATATGCAAATCAGTCTTGATCCTGCACCTCAATGGGAACAGTCCAGCCCGAACTGCCAGGCCAGGTCCTCCCTGGACTGGAAACAAGCATCCTAGGACCGGTTTCGGGGTTTCACCCCTCTTCAGCCAAGATAGCTTGACTCCAGTGGCATGGAGAGCACGGGACCCACGTCTGGGCAACCCGTCACACTCCGGGTGACAAATGCAAAAAGAACAATTGATGGACAGAATGCAGAACAATGTCATACATTCACCCCAGTACAGAGATCTGGGCCTAAATCCATCGTTTTTGCTCACCATGCCATTCCAGTTTGGACCCAGCCATATGCAAATCAGTCTTGATCCTGCACCCAATGGGAACAGTCCAGCCCTAACTGCCAGGCCAGGTCCTCCCTGGACTGGAAACAAGCAACCTAGGACCGGTGTCGGGGTTTCACCCCTCTTCAGCCAGGATAGCTTGACTCCAGTGGCATGGAGAGCACGGGACCCACGTCTGGGCATACCCGTCACACTCGGGGTGACAAATGCAAAAAGAACAATTGATGGACAGAATGCAGAACAATGTCATACATTCACCCCAGTACAGAGATCTGGGCCTAAATCCATCGTTTTTTTGCTCACCATGCCATTCCAGTTTGGACCCAGCCATATGCAAATCAGTCTTGATCCTGCACCTCAATGGGAACAGTCCAGCCCAAACTGCCAGGCCAGGTCCTCCCTGGACTGGAAACAAGCATCCTAGGACCGGTTTCGGGGTTTCACCCCTCTTCAGCCAAGTTAGCTTGACTCCAGTGGCATGGAGAGCACGGGACCCACGTCTGGGCATACCCGTCACACTCGGGGTGACAAATGCAAAAAGAACAATTGATGGACAGAATGCAGAACAATGTCATACATTCACCCCAGTACAGAGATCTGGGCCTAAATCCATCGTTTTTTGCTCACCATGCCATTCCAGTTTGGACCCAGCCATATGCAAATCAGTCTTGATCCTGCACCCAATGGGAACAGTCCAGCCCGAACTGCCAGGCCAGGTCCTCCCTGGACTGGAAACAAGCATCCTAGGACCGGTTTCGGGGTTTCACCCCTTTTCAGCCAGGATAGCTTGACTCCAGTGGCATGGAGAGCACGGGACCCACGTCTGGGGATACCCGTCACACTCAGGGTGACAAATGCAAAAAGAACAATTGATGGACAGAATGCAGAACAATGTCATACATTCACCCCAGTACAGAGATCTGGGCCTAAATCCATCGTTTTTGCTCACCATGCCATTCCAGTTTGGACCCAGCCATATGCAAATCAGTCTTGATCCTGCACCTCAATGGGAACAGTCCAGCCCGAACTGCCAGGCCAGGTCCTCCCTGGACTGGAAACAAGCATCCTAGGACCGGTATCGGGGTTTCACCCCTCTTCAGCCAGGATAGCTTGATTCCAGTGGCATGGAGAGCACGGGACCCACGTCTGGGCATACCCATCACACTCGGGGTGACAAATGCAAAAAGAACAATTGATGGACAGAATGCAAAACAATGTCATACATTCACCCCAGTACAGAGATCTGGGCCTAAATCCATCGTTTTTGCTCACCATGCCATTCCAGTTTGGACCCAGCCATATGCAAATCAGTCTTGATCCTGCACCTCAATGGGAACAGTCCAGCCCGAACTGCCAGGCCAGGTCCTCCCTGGACTGGAAACAAGCATCCTAGGACCGGTTTCGGGGTTTCACCCCTCTTCAGCCAAGATAGCTTGACTCCAGTGGCATGGAGAGCACGGGACCCACGTCTGGGCAACCCGTCACACTCCGGGTGACAAATGCAAAAAGAACAATTGATGGACAGAATGCAGAACAATGTCATACATTCACCCCAGTACAGAGATCTGGGCCTAAATCCATCGTTTTTTGCTCACCATGCCATTCCAGTTTGGACCCAGCCATATGCAAATCAGTCTTGATCCTGCACCTCAATGGGAACAGTCCAGCCCTAACTGCCAGGCCAGGTCCTCCCTGGACTGGAAACAAGCAACCTAGGACCGGTGTCGGGGTTTCACCCCTCTTCAGCCAGGATAGCTTGACTCCAGTGGCATGGAGAGCACGGGACCCACGTCTGGGCATACCCGTCACACTCGGGGTGACAAATGCAAAAAGAACAATTGATGGACAGAATGCAGAACAATGTCATACATTCACCCCAGTACAGAGATCTGGGCCTAAATCCATCGTTTTTGTTCACCATGCCATTCCAGTTTGGATCCAGCCATATGCAAATCAGTCTTGATCCTGCACCTCAATGGGAACAGTCCAGCCCGAACTGCCAGGCCATGTCCTCCCTGGACTGGAAACAAGCATCCTAGGACCGGTTTCGGGTTTTCACACCTCTTCAGCCAGGATAGCTTGACTCCAGTGGCATGGCGAGCACGGGACCCACGTCTGGGCATACCCGTCACACTCGGGGTGACAAATGCAAAAAGAACAATTGATGGACAGAATGCAGAACAATGTCATACATTCACCACAGTACAGAGATCTGGGCCTAAATCCATCGTTTTTTTGCTCACCATGCCATTCCAGTTTGGACCCAGCCATATGCAAATCAGTCTTGATCCTGCACCCAATGGGAACAGTCCAGCCCGAACTGCCAGGCCAGGTCCTCCCTGGACTGGAAACAAGCATCCTAGGAGCGGTTTCGGGGTTTCACCACTCTTCAGCCAGGATAGCTTGACTCCAGTGGCATGGAGAGCACGGGACCCACGTCTGGGCATACCCGTCACACTCGGGGTGACAAATGCAAAAAGAACAATTGATGGACAGAATGCAGAACAATGTCATACATTCACCCCAGTACAGAGATCTGGGCCTAAATCCATCGTTTTTTTGCTCACCATGCCATTCCAGTTTGGACCCAGCCATATGCAAATCAGTCTTGATCCTGCACCTCAATGGGAACAGTCCAGCCCAAACTGCCAGGCCAGGTCCTCCCTGGACTGGAAACAAGCATCCTAGGACCGGTTTCGGGGTTTCACCCCTCTTCAGCCAAGATAGCTTGACTCCAGTGGCATGGAGAGCACGGGACCCACGTCTGGGCATACCCGTCACACTCGGGGTGACAAATGCAAAAAGAACAATTGATGGACAGAATGCAGAACAATGTCATACATTCACCCCAGTACAGAGATCTGGGCCTAAATCCATCGTTTTTTGCTCACCATGCCATTCCAGTTTGGACCCAGCCATATGCAAATCAGTCTTGATCCTGCACCTCAATGGGAACAGTCCAGCCCGAACTGCCAGGCCAGGTCCTCCCTGGACTGGAAACAAGCATCCTAGGACCGATTTCGGGGTTTCACGGCTCATCAGCCAGGATAGCTTGACTCCAGTGGCATGGAGAGCACGGGACCCACGTCTGGGCATACCCGTCACACTCAGGGTGACAAATGCAAAAAGAACAATTGATGGACAGAATGCAGAACAATGTCATACATTCACCCCAGTACAGAGATCTGGGCCTAAATCCATCGTTTTTTGCTCACCATGCCATTCCAGTTTGGACCCAGCCATATGCAAATCAGTCTTGATCCTGCACCCAATGGGAACAGTCCAGCCCGAACTGCCAGGCCAGGTCCTCCCTGGACTGGAAACAAGCATCCTAGGACCGGTTTCGGGGTTTCACCCCTCTTCAGCCAGGATAGCTTGACTCCAGTGGCATGGAGAGCACGGGACCCACGTCTGGGCATACCCGTCACACTCGGGGTGACAAATGCAAAAAGAACAATTGATGGACAGAATGCAGAACAATGTCATACATTCACCCCAGTACAGAGATCTGGGCCTAAATCCATCGTTTTTTGCTCACCATGCCATTCCAGTTTGGACCCAGCCATATGCAAATCAGTCTTGATCCTGCACCTCAATGGGAACAGTCCAGCCCGAACTGCCAGGCCAGGTCCTCCCTGGACTGGAAACAAGCATCATAGGACCGGTTTCGGGGTTTCACCCCTCTTCAGCCAGGATAGCTTGACTCCAGTGGCATGGAGAGCACGGGACCCACGTCTGGGTATACCCGTCACACTCGGGGTGACAAATGCAAAAAGAACAATTGATGGACAGAATGCAGAACAATGTCATACATTCACCCCAGTACAGAGATCTGAGCCTAAATCCATCGTTTTTTTGCTCACCATGCCATTCCAGTTTGGACCCAGCGATATGCAAATCAGTCTTGATCCTGCACCCAATGGGAACAGTCCAGCCCGAACTGCCAGGCCAGGTCCTCCCTGGACTGGAAACAAGCATCCGAGGACCGGTTTCGGGGTTTCACCTCTCTTCAGCCAGGATAGCTTGACTCCAGTGGCATGGAGAGCACGGGACCCACGTCTGGGCATACCCATCACACTCGGGGTGACAAATGCAAAAAGAACAATTGATGGACAGAATGCAGAACAATGTCATACATTCATCCCAGTACAGAGATCTGGGCCTAAATCCATCGTTTTTTTGCTCACCATGCCATTCCAGTTTGGACCCAGCCATATGCAAATCAGTCTTGATCCTGCACCTCAATGGGAACAGTCCAGCCCGAACTGCCAGGCCAGGTCCTCCCTGGACTGGAAACAAGCATCCTAGGACCGGTTTCGGGGTTTCACCCCTCTTCAGCCAGGATAGCTTGACTCCAGTGGCATGGAGAGCACAGGACCCACGTCTGGGCATACCTGTCACACTCGGGGTGACAAATGCATAAAGAACAATTGATGGACAGAATGCAGAACAAAGTCATACATTCACCCCAGTACAGAGATCTGGGCCTAAATCCATCGTTTTTTTGCTCACCATGCCATTCCAGTTTGGACCCAGCCATATGCAAATCAGTCTTGATCCTGCACCTCAATGGGACCAGTCCAGCCCGAACTGCCAGGCCAGGTCCTCCCTGGACTGGAAACAAGCATCCTAGGACCGGTTTCGGGGTTTCACCCCTCTTCAGCCAGGATAGCTTGACTCCAGTGGCATGGAGAGCACGGGACCCACGTCTGGGCATACCCATCACACTCGGGGTGACAAATGCAAAAAGAACAATTGATGGACAGAATGCAGAACAATGTCATACATTCACCCCAGTACAGAGATCTGGGGCTAAATCCATCGTTTTTTTGCTCACCATGCCATTCCAGTTTGGACCCAGCCATATGCAAATCAGTCTTGATCCTGCACCCGATGGGAACAGTCCAGCCCGAACTGCCAGGCCAGGTCCTCCCTGGACTGGAAACAAGCATCCTAGGACCGGTTTTGGGGTTTCACCCCTCTTCAGCCAGGATAGCTTGACTCCAGTGGCATGGAGAGCACGGGACCCACGTCTGGGCATACCTGTCACACTCGGGGTGACAAATGCATAAAGAACAATTGATGGACAGAATGCAGAACAATGTCATACATTCACCCCAGTACAGAGATCTGGGCCTAAATCCATCGTTTTTTTGCTCACCATGCCATTCCAGTTTGGACCCAGCCATATGCAAATCAGTCTTGATCCTGCACCCAATGGGACCAGTCCAGCCCGAACTGCCAGGCCAGGTCCTCCCTGGACTGGAAACAAGCATCCTAGGACCGGTTTCGGGGTTTCACCCCTCTTCAGCCAGGATAGCTTGACTCCAGTGGCATGGAGAGCACGGGACCCACGTCTGGGCATACCCATCACATTCGGGGTGACAAATGCAAAAAGAACAATTGATGGACAGAATGCAGAACAATGTCATACATTCACCCCAGTACAGAGATCTGGGGCTAAATCCATCGGTTTTTTGCTCACCATGCCATTCCAGTTTGGACCCAGCCATATGCAAATCAGTCTTGATCCTGCACCCGATGGGAACAGTCCAGCCCGAACAGCCAGGCCAGGTCCTCCCTGGACTGGAAACAAGCATCCTAGGACCGGTATCGGCGTTTCACCCCTCTTCAGCCAGGATAGCTTGACTCCAGTGGCATGGAGAGCACGGGACCCACGTCTGGGCATACCCATCACACTCGGGGTGACAAATGCAAAAAGAACAATTGATGGACAGAATGCAGAACAATGTCATACATTCACCCCAGTACAGAGATCTGGGCCTAAATCCATCGTTTTTTGCTCACCATGCCATTCCAGTTTGGACCCAGCCATATGCAAATCAGTCTTGATCCTGCACCCAATAGGAACAGTCCAGCCCGAACTGCCAGGCCAGGTCCTCCCTGGACTGGAAACAAGCATCCTAGGACCGGTTTCGGGGTTTCACCCCTCTTCAGCCAGGATAGCTTGACTCCAGTGGCATGGAGAGCACAGGACCCACGTCTGGGCATACCTGTCACACTCGGGGTGACAAATGCATAAAGAACAATTGATGGACAGAATGCAGAACAAAGTCATACATTCACCCCAGTACAGAGATCTGGGCCTAAATCCATCGTTTTTTGCTCACCATGCCATTCCAGTTTGGACCCAGCCATATGCAAATCAGTCTTGATCCTGCACCTCAATGGGACCAGTCCAGCCCGAACTGCCAGGCCAGGTCCTCCCTGGACTGGAAACAAGCATCCTAGGACCGGTTTCGGGGTTTCACCCCTCTTCAGCCAGGATAGCTTGACTCCAGTGGCATGGAGAGCACGGGACCCACGTCTGGGCATACCCATCACACTCGGGGTGACAAATGCAAAAAGAACAATTGATGGACAGAATGCAGAACAATGTCATACATTCACCCCAGTACAGAGATCTGGGGCTAAATCCATCGTTTTTTGCTCACCATGCCATTCCAGTTTGGACCCAGCCATATGCAAATCAGTCTTGATCCTGCACCCGATGGGAACAGTCCAGCCCGAACTGCCAGGCCAGGTCCTCCCTGGACTGGAAACAAGCATCCTAGGACCGGTTTCGGGGTTTCACCCCTCTTCAGCCAGGATAGCTTGACTCCAGTGGCATGGAGAGCACGGGACCCACGTCTGGGCATACCTGTCACACTCGGGGTGACAAATGCATAAAGAACAATTGATGGACAGAATGCAGAACAATGTCATACATTCACCCCAGTACAGAGATCTGGGCCTAAATCCATCGTTTTTTGCTCACCATGCCATTCCAGTTTGGACCCAGCCATATGCAAATCAGTCTTGATCCTGCACCCAATGGGACCAGTCCAGCCCGAACTGCCAGGCCAGGTCCTCCCTGGACTGGAAACAAGCATCCTAGGACCGGTTTCGGGGTTTCACCCCTCTTCAGCCAGGATAGCTTGACTCCAGTGGCATGGAGAGCACGGGACCCACGTCTGGGCATACCCATCACACTCGGGGTGACAAATGCAAAAAGAACAATTGATGGACAGAATGCAGAACAATGTCATACATTCACCCCAGTACAGAGATCTGGGGCTAAATCCATCGGTTTTTTGCTCACCATGCCATTCCAGTTTGGACCCAGCCATATGCAAATCAGTCTTGATCCTGCACCCGATGGGAACAGTCCAGCCCGAACAGCCAGGCCAGGTCCTCCCTGGACTGGAAACAAGCATCCTAGGACCGGTATCGGCGTTTCACCCCTCTTCAGCCAGGATAGCTTGACTCCAGTGGCATGGAGAGCACGGGACCCACGTCTGGGCATACCCGTCACACTCTGGGTGACAAATGCAAAAAGAACAATTGATGGACAGAATGCAGAACAATGTCATACATTCACCCCAGTACAGAGATCTGGGCCTAAATCCATCGTTTTTTTGCTCACCATGCCATTCCAGTTTGGACCCAGCCATATGAAAATCAGTCTTGATCCTGCACCCAATGGGAACAGTCCAGCCCGAACTGCCAGGCCAGGTCCTCCCTGGACTGCAAACAAGCATCATAGGACCGGTTTCGGGGTTTCACCCCTCTTCAGCCAGGATAGCTTGACTCCAGTGGCATGGAGAGCACGGGACCCACGTCTGGGTATACCCGTCACACTCGGGGTGTCAAATGCAAAAAGAACAATTGATGGACAGAATGCAGAACAATGTCATACATTCACCCCAGTACAGAGATCTGAGCCTAAATCCATCGTTTTTTTGCTCACCATGCCATTCCAGTTTGGACCCAGCCATATGCAAATCAGTCTTGATCCTGCACCCAATGGGAACAGTCCAGCCCGAACTGCCAGGCCAGGTCCTCCCTGGACTGGAAACAAGCATCCTAGGACCGGTTTCGGGGTTTCACCCCTCTTCAGCCAGGATAGCTTGACTCCAGTGGCATGGAGAGCACGGGACCCACGTCTGGGCATACCCGTCATACTCGGGGTGACAAATGCAAAAAGAACAATTGATGGACAGAATGCAGAACAATGTCATACATTCACCACAGTACAGAGATCTGGGCCTAAATCCATCGTTTTTTTGCTCACCATGCCTTTCCAGTTTGGACCCAGCCATATGCAAATCAGTCTTGATCCTGCACCCAATGGGAACAGTCCAGCCCGAACTGCCAGGCCAGGTCCTCCCTGGATTGGAAACAAGCATCCTAGGACCGGTTTCGGGGTTTCACCCCTCTTCAGCCAGGATAGCTTGACTCCAGTGGCATGGAGAGCACAGGACCCACGTCTGGCCATACCCATCACACTCGGGGTGACAAATGCAAAAAGAACAATTGATGGACAGAATGCAGAACAATGTCATACATTCACCCCAGTACAGAGATCTGGGCCTAAATCCATCGTTTTTTTGCTCACCATGCCATTCCAGTTTGGACCCAGCCATATGCAAATCAGTCTTGATCCTGCACCCAATAGGAACAGTCCAGCCCGAACTGCCAGGCCAGGTCCTCCCTGGACTGGAAACAAGCATCCTAGGACCGGTTTCGGGGTTTCACCCCTCTTCAGCCAGGATAGCTTGACTCCAGTGGCATGGAGAGCACAGGACCCACGTCTGGGCATACCTGTCACACTCGGGGTGACAAATGCATAAAGAACAATTGATGGACAGAATGCAGAACAATGTCATACATTCACCCCAGTACAGAGATCTGGGCCTAAATCCATCGTTTTTTTGCTCACCATGCCATTCCAGTTTGGACCCAGCCATATGCAAATCAGTCTTGATCCTGCACCCAATGGGACCAGTCCAGCCCGAACTGCCAGGCCAGGTCCTCCCTGGACTGGAAACAAGCATCCTAGGACCGGTTTCGGGGTTTCACCCCTCTTCAGCCAGCATAGCTTGACTCCAGTGGCATGGAGAGCACGGGACCCACGTCTGGGCATACCCGTCACACTCGGGGTGACAAATGCAAAAAGAACAATTGATGGACAGAATGCAGAACAATGTCATACATTCACCCCAGTACAGAGATCTGGGTCTAAATCCATCGTTTTTTTGATCACCATGCCATTCCAGTTTGGACCCAGCCATATGCAAATTAGTCTTGATCCTGCACCCAATGGGAACAGTCCAGCCCGAACTGCCAGGCCAGGTCCTTCCTGGACTGGAAACAAGCATCCTAGGACCGGTTTCGGGGTTTCACCCCTCTTCAGCCAGGATAGCTTGACTCCAGTGGCATGGAGAGCACAGGACCCACGTCTGGGCATACCCGTCACACTCGGGGTGACAAATGCCAAAAGAACAATTGATGGACAGAATGCAGAACAATGTCATACATTCACCCCAGTACAGAGATCTGGGCCTAAATCCATCGTTTTTTTGCTCACCATGCCATTCCAGTTTGGACCTAGCCATATGCAAATCAGTCTTGATCCTGCACCCAGGATGCTTGTTTCCGGTCCAGGGAAGACATGGCTTGGCAGTTCGGGCTGGACTGTTCCCATGAGGCACAGGGTCAGACTGATTTGCATATGGCCATTTCTGAACTGGGGTGGTGGAGTGAGCTAAAGAATGATGATGGATTAAACCCAGATCAGTTGACTGGGGGTGAGTGTTTGATTTGCTCTAACGCTCCGTCCATCATCCCCTTTGGTATCGCATATTGCAACAAGGTCATGACATGATTTACCCAACTTTTGAAGCACATTGTATACAATTAAGGCAATTTTAGCAGAATTACACTCATCAGACACAGTGATGTCAACTAAGGCTGAGCGGCGACCCTTTTCTTCATCATCACTGTAATATGTGACCAATGTTCCAATGGCTGGGTCACCATGCACCTCTGTGGTTTCGTCAATTGTTAAAGAGGTAGGGACATTTGCTACAGCTTGACGTATGCTTCCAAGCTGTGCTTCAAACACTTCGGGGAGATATTTTTCATGCATTTGACTGGATTTGCACATTGTCCTTGCTGCAGGGCACAGCTGCCTAATCAGCTCTCCAATTGGACCATCATTCTGGTGAAGTGGAACACCACCTTCACACAGAGCTTTCACAACCTTGTGCGGGATATCCGCAGCCTCTTCAATATTTTGGCGTGCACGAGTTGTGCATTGCTCCATGGTCATTTGCTCCGTACGGGCCTTCTTTACGACTGGAGAAGAAAGTCTCTTGTGGGTTTTACTCCTCAGGTGAGCTTTGATATTATCCGCTGCCCTGTTTTCAATGTCAACAGTTGTTCGACATGACTTGCAGGAGAACATTTTCATCCCTTTAAGAGACACGGATTCAAATTCTGCATACTCCAGTACGTAATCATCAATGTCCTTTCGTTTGCGGCCCATCTCTATAAATGTAAGGATTCAACAATTAAGCAGCCATTGGGTTGATGTTTAAAACACTGCATATGACCAGGACAAAACACTCAGCCTTTATCTGCACTGTGGAATTGGATACAGATATGTACATTTTTAGTTGCAAATAATTTCTTGTATCTTATTCATCAAAATATGTCCATGCCATTCAAGATAACTAATTCAGTTTCTGGTTTTCGAGAAGCAGAGAGAAGCCAGTCCGAGAGACTCATTCAAATAGCCAGAGCTTCAGATCATTTTGGAATTCCAGTACAGATGGTTCGATCTGGAGCTGGAGGGGGAGGCTGTTCCATTTCTTCGCTGGGAGATAGGAGAAGGAGCATCCTCTGGCTCGTGCTTCTGTTGACAGGGTAGTGTAGGCGAGTGACAGGTAGGTAATGGTGATGTGCTATGTAATCTGACCTCTGCAATCTTTTTTGATATTAGTAATCTATCTGGCACATCACAAAAAAAAACGATGCCAAAGGACATCATGGCCAAAACTATGAAAAAGAATTACTTTTAGAATTGGCCATTTGCTTATTGTTCCGGCTTTCCTCTGAGTTAAAAATGCAGAAACAAAGTAGCTTTAATAAAGCTTTCAAATTGTGTTTTGTCCAGTGAAGACAAATGGTGATTTTTAATCGTTTTATGACGTGCTTTTGCTCTGAAGAGTTACCATGACTTAAAGCTAGGCATTTTATCGACCTAATAAGGATGAAAGGCTAAGTGGGCCCACCGGATTCAAAACTGTGACCATGAAACAGAGTGTGCTAATAATGACGTGGAAGTGCAACGGTAGATGGGCTTACCTTAAGTGTTAAACAGGAAGTGACGTCAGGACCTTGCAGTAGCTGGTGGGTGTGGAGAGTGCAACACACTGAAAGCAAGACACAGAAAGTGAACACAGACACCTCACATATAGTCCAGAATGACCTACAAACACCATATGTCACATGCTACACCAATTTAAGTTGCAGCACAGGTGTCTTAAGCTCTCCATTTTTGCCCTCAACCTCAGGGTGTGAAAAAAAATCTTAACAGCAGTATCGCCCTTCGCTGCTTTGATGTAACTTCAAAGAAATTCGTTATAGTTCTTTCACAGTCTTACCATGTCAGAACTGAAGCATTTTTAATATTATATAGAACAAAGCCGTAGTTGTTGCTTATTTATCTTATGCACATAATTCAGCCTAACTCTGCTAAATGTGCCAATGTAGATTTTTTTAATCCTCCTAAAGAATTTGTCACAAAGTATTTAAAAGGGCGTGAGTGAAAGGAGGCTCAGCCCTTCAAACCTCTATTAGCGTCAATTCCTATCCTCATGACTATTGTGAAGTTTGTCAGCTCTCTTACCACACTTCTCATCCCAGCACAGCTATGCAAAACATGTATGGAGTTTACTTGTCTGGATTGATAATGTTGTGAAATCTCACATTCTGAATCACTACTGAGGGCCATAGTAAACACTATAGTTGGTGATCCACTCGTAGTCAACTCGTGCATTAGGAAATTTCAAATCAGTGTTCACACAACTCAGAATCCAATTGAGACCACATAAATACGTCAGTATAACTGACCACCTTCATCCAAAATAATAAAAACTTTTAATGTGTGACCGAAATTAATCTAGACTGACCTCTGGTGTGATGAACACACCACTGAAAGCATTAAAGAGCGCATCCACATTGAACCCGATACAAACCAAGATTCTCAACATATCTTTATCAATTAAAATATTTTATAACTCCTTTTCAGAAAATTCACCAGCTCTCTACTCAAGAAACAAAGAATGCGATCAGGGTGCTTGAGATCGGAGATTAACAAGTAAATAAACAAGCATGTGCACCAAATACGTAACACAAGGACAGATTCATTTTTGGTAGGCACGGGGAGATTAAGTGACATGTACACAGTGTACACAATGTACTTGCACTGAAAGAACAACCCGGCCACAAACTCAGCCAACACTCCGGCCCTGACTATGAAGCTGCCATCAAGCTTGGCTTGGCTTTGAAGACGCAGTGGCTGGAGTGTTTGTGGCCGGATTGTTCTTGCAGCCACACGTTGTTGCTGATTTAAATAATATAGCGCGAACTCTGCACGGAGGTATAGGAGCGCTTTACATTTTCCCACCAATTACGTAAGGACACATACATTTTTGGTTTTCACAGTAATATTAAGTGACAGTACACTGTGTACTGCACTTAAAGAACAACCCGGCCACAAACTCGGCCAACACTCCAGCCCTGACTGTGAAGCTGCCATTAAGCTTCGCTTGGCTTTAAAGACGCCGTGGCTGGAGAGTTTGCAGAGTTTGTGGCCGGATTGTTCTTGCAGCCACTCGTTGATGCATATTTAAATAATATAGCGCGAACTCGGCACGGAGGTATTGGAGCGCTTTATCTTTCTGCACCAATTACGTAAGGACCGCCATTCATCTGTCCCCCGATAGTACATACTCGGAAAAATACACTTATCTTTGCCTTGAAATGGCGACGGGCTGGCGCAGAGTTCACTCGAGTGGCGGAGCCCCGGAGATGACAAGAGAAGGGCTGGGGCAGCAACAAAAATGGCGACAGGGAGGCTCCTTCTGCACTCAGGGTAGTCACTGTGAAGGTAAAAAAAGGAGGAAGTAGGGGGTGACCCCCGAAAATAAAGGGCAAAAGGTATGAGGCCGGGGCCGGATAAATGTTGACACGCCCACACAGTGACGCCTGGATCGAACCACGATTGGCTCAGGGGCACGGCAGCAGGTCAAAAAAGACCCTAATTGGAAGATATCTCCAGCAAATAAATCACAAACAGTAAGGCCCTGCAGGTGAGGGGCGTGGCAAGTCAACTCAGCTGGAGCACGGCAGCACGCTAAATTTGCTAGTATTTTACCGCTTCTAAATATAAATACAGACAAAGGAAAAATAGTTTTCCGTATTTATATGTAAATATCAGTTTAAACGGAAAACCGGGAGCCCTAATGATGATCAAGGCCCTCCGGGGTCGAAACGCATCATGCTGCTGTTGTTTTTATGAGCTCTAAATAAAACAACTTACCTGCACCTAACTGTGGTCTGTGCTCCTGTTCGTGGGGAAAACAAAGAGCGGAGTATCTTTTTATATATATATGTATATATATTATCTACTGGCGGTCGCCAGTAGATAGTTATAGTTAGGACCTATTTTCCATAGGAAATTCACAACATTCTTGTGAGAGGGATGGGCGGAAGAAGAAGCGAGGAGGCCGGATTACGGGCTCAATGGTGTTATTTTATTGGAGGTTACAACGCCAACAAAAGTAAAGGACAGTCCATCTGGAAGGGATGTAGGCCTCTTCTCCCCGGATCCCACTTCTGGATCGTCCGTTCGGTGGGTCTTGGATGTTCCTTCGGCGAGGAGGGGGGGGGTGTCCCAGAAGGCTCGCAGGAAAGAGAAGCAATATAAAAAGAGGCGATTAGTAACCCTGTCCTTGCACTGGTTTGGCAAGACAGAACCCCTTCACCGGAATAGAGGAGTCCGTAGGGGTGTAGTGGTTGAAAAGAGGGAGGTGGTCTACAGTGAAATACCAGAAAAGAAAAGGGGGGGGTGAAAGGGCGGTGTCAGCGAGGACAAAACAATCCTCCAATGCGTGGGTGCTAGACAACCTCCTGATACGTGTTTGTCCTGTCACACTCGGTCAGCACAGAGGCAAGATATGACCATCGGGAGGCAACCTTGTTCCTCCAATAAGGCTGTAATATGGCGTGAGGGAACGGGGCGGGTGAAGGAGATAGTGGGGGGCGCACACACACACACGCCGTGAAAACACTCAGTGATCCCTTTTCTTCTTCCCAGTCAACCCTCCCTATCGCTCCCTCCCTGCACTCCCTCCCAAGTCACTTACCGCCTCAGCCGCAGCTCTCCGGTGCTGCAGCGGCTCTCCAGCGTCCTCCGGGGGTGTCCACCACTCCTCCGTCCAGGAGTCGAGTCCTCCGTCTTCCTCTGGATCCTGAAGGTGGGGGCTCTCCGTAATCTCCTTCCCGTCGCTCGCACAGCTCTGCTCCCGGCACGACTCCTGCAGCACGGCGTTCTCCTCTCCCTCTCTCTCCTCCTGGCACAACAGCGCGCCTTCCTGATTCTCCGGCCCTGCCTTTAGGGGGTGTGGCCCCGCCCCTCCGTGTCCAGATAGGTCGGGAGCGCTCAGCTGTCCGTGACGTCCCTGTAGGCGAGGAGAGGCAGGCGGCATTAACTCCTGGTTTCCCAGTCCAGGGGTAGTGCTGTACGTGGAGTTCCGATCGACCCCCTCACATCCCCCTTCCCTAACTTTCTTGCCCGCAAGAACACGGTCGAGGGGATGACGTGACAGATAGTCTGCATTGCCCTGTTCCTTCCCTTTTCGATGTAAGGTAATAAACCGGAATGGTTGGAGAGCTAGGAACCACCTCATGATCCTGTCGTTGTGACCCTTGTGACGGGATAACCACTCTAAAGGGGCGTGATCCGTGTATAAGGTAAACTCCCTTCCTTCTAGGTAATAGTGGAGAGACTCGATCGCCCACTTGATAGCCAGGGCCTCTTTTTCTATTACCGAGTAGTTTTTTTCTCGGGGGAACAACTTTCGGCTGATGTATAGTATAGGCCGTTCTTGTCCGTGGGGGTCTGTTTGGGACAGAACAGCGCCTAGTCCTTGTTCTGAAGCGTCCGTTTGGAGGATGAAGGGTTTTCTATAATCGGGGCTCAGGAGTACGGGTTTGGAGGTAAGGGCTTGCTTCAGTGTTTGAAACGCCTGTTGGAGACATGGAGAGGGGCATTGTAGCTCTTTTTCAGTGTTTTTATGCTTTTGTAGGAGATCGGTCAAAGGGGCTGCTGTTCGAGAGAATCCGGGAATAAAATGCCGATAATATCCCAAGATACCCAGGAAGGCCCTCAGCTCTCTTCTGGTGCGGGGGAAAGGGATGTCTGCTATGGCTGCGATCTTCTCTTTCTGGGGTTTGATAAGCCCTTCCCCCAATAGATACCCAAGGTATTTCACGGACCTAGAGGCCAATCGACTTTTGGCGGGGTTGATAGTAAGGCCACCCTCCCCTAGGGTCCGAACGACCGTGGTTAGGTGGTTCAGATGTTGTTCCCATGTACGCTGTGAATGACTATGTCATCGATATATGCTGCGGCATACCCGACACAGGGCCTGAGCAGGGCGTTCATCAGCCTCTGGAACGTAGCAGGAGCCTCGTGCAACCCAAAGGGCAGCACGGTGAACTGATACAACCCTCCAGGGGTCGAGAAGGCGGTTTTGTCTCTATCTGTTTTTGTGAGGGGGACCTGCCAGTATCCTTTACATAAGTCCAGCGTGCTGATGTATTTTGCCTTGCCCAACCTCTCAACCATCTCGTCCACCCGGGGTAGCGGGTAGGTGTCAAACTGTGAGATTTTGTTAACCTCCCTGAAATCTATACAAAATCTAATGGAGCCATCGGGCTTTGGAACCAACACGACGGGTGAGTTCCATTCGCTTTTAGATGGCTCTATAACACCCATCCGAAGCATTTGCTGTACTTCTTGTTCCACGGCCTGCCGACGGGACTCGGGAAGGCGATACGGACGAAGTTTTACTCGCTTCCCAGGCTGCGTGATGATTGCATGTTCAATCAGGTTGGTTCTCCCTGGGGAGGTGGAAAACACCGCCTGAAGAGGCCTCAGACAGGCGTCCAGGGTGTTTCGCTGTGCGTCAGTCAGCTCGGGATCCATGCTTTGGAGGTATAAGGCTGGGGAACTCGATGTCAGGGCCACAGGGACGGGTACGTCCCCGTCCCATTGTTTCAGAAGGTTTATGTGGAAGATCTGCGTGTTATTTTTCTTTCTGGGGTCCATTTCGAGGCGATAGGTGACCGGTGTCACTATCTCAACAACCCGAAAGGAACCCTGCCACTGGCCCAACAACTTGTGGTCGGAGGTGGGCATCATGAGAAGGACGTGGTCACCTACTTTCAGGACATGTGCTTGGGTTATTTTATCGTATTGTCGTTTTTGCCTCTCCTGTGCGTTTTCAAGATGGGTTTTACATATACTCCGTATCTCCTGAAGGCGAGTCTTCAGGGCCATGACGTATTCAGGGAGAGGTTTGGTCCCTTCGGGTCTTTCTTCCCACTCCTCCCTAGCCATGTCGAGAAGGGTGCGGGGTTGCCGCCCATACAATAACTCAAAGGGTGAGTATCCGGTGCTGCTCTGGGGTTTGCACCGTATAGCAAACAATGCAAGGGGTAACATATCCTCCCAACGGCGGGTCTCCAGATCTAACATTTTTTTCAGGGTGGTTTTAAGAGTAGCGTTGTACTGCTCTACTAGCCCGTCCGTTTGGGGGTGGTATGCCGCAGTACGGATCTGTTTTATTTTCAGCTGGGAGCAGACCTGTTTCATGAGTTGGGAGATAAAGGGTGTGCCCTGATCGGTTATCACTTCCCTAGGGAACCCCACCTGGGAGAAGACATTCACCATGGCCTTGGCTATCTGCTGGGCATTGGGATGGCGAAGGGCCACTGCTTCGGGAAACCGGGTGGCGTAGTCTACGATCACCAATACATATCTGCATCCACTACGGGAGGGAAGTAAGGGACCGATAATATCCATCCCAACACGTGAAAAAGGCTCGTCAATGATAGGTAGGGGATGTAAGGGGACCTTGGGAGGTCGGTACCGGCTGTTCTTTTGGCAAATGGGGCACTTTTTACAATATTGACGAACCTGTTGGTATATGCCCGGCCAGAAGAATTTCCCTAAGATGTCTTTTTCTGTCTTTTCCTCCCCGAAGTGTCCCCCTAATAAGTGACTATGTGCTAGGAACATCACTTTCTCCCGATACGGCTGGGGTACAAGCAACTGGAGTGGAAGGTTCTTACCCCCTTTTCTATAAATCAGTCCTCCCTTGATAAAGAACTGGGGACCTACTTGGGTAGGATTCTCGGCGCCTGTAGCCTGATTCCAGGCTTCTCTTAACGTTGGGTCATCCCTCTGGGCAGCGAAGAAACCCCTGTCGTACTGCCAAAGGGGTTCTTCGTTGGTTTGGGTCAAGGCAACCCTAGTCCAGTTCCACTTCTCCTTTTTCTTCTGGTTTCTGCTTTTCGGTATTTTACCTGACGGGTGGTCCAGGACCAGTTCCTGGGAAAAGGGAGCGGATTGGCACCAGTCGTCTCTGTCTATATCTTGCTCCGGGACTACAGTGGACAGGTGGGGGTAGTCGGAGCCTAGGACCAACGGCTCGGGTAAGCGAGGTACCAACCCTACTCTCAGGGACACGGGTTGATAGGAAGGCCCATGTTGTATCCGCACGTCGGTAGTGGGATATCGTTTATTGTCACCATGGACACATTGGATATTGACCTCTCCTGTGGTTTGAGTGACTCCTCCAGGTATAGCAGATGGTTGCATCATGCTTTGTAAGCAACCCGTGTCCATCAGAGCCCTTCTGTTTTCCCCGTTCACCCTGACGGTTCTATGGTAGCGGGGTCTCTTTCCCATGGGGTTGCATTAGTATGACCGGGTGAGTCCAACCTCCATCAGTTCCTCCTTCTGAGGACACATCCGGGCAATATGGCCATAGACACCACAGGCGAAGCACTGAGGTCCGGGATGGGGTGAGGGTGGTCGGGGAGAAGGGGTCGCGAGGTGTGGTATGACAGTCACCGTCTCTGGGCGACGGGGTGGAGGGAGCCTGTTGGCTCATGACAGACCCCCACCTGATGGCTTCCAATGGGGCTCTTCCCTGCTGCGCTGTGACTCCTGGGCTCTGTGGAAGGCGCCCGCTATCTCAACGGCTCTCTCGAATGTCAATTGGGTATGTTGCCGAACCCACTTTTGTGCGGCGGGATGTAAGGAGGAAAGGAACTGTTCCAGATAAATCTTTTCCAGTATGTCCTCTTTGGTGGATGTCAGGGGCTTCAACCATCGGTTTGTCAGGTCCCTGATACGGTAGGAGAGCGCGCGTGGCGTTTCTTGGGGACCCTCCTTAATTTGGCGTAGGCGGATTCTATAAGCCTCTTCATCCAATCCTAACCTCTCCAATATGTCTCTTTTTACATCCAGATACGGGGTAAGGCCCAAGGGGTTTGCCTCCTGATAAGCCGCCTGCATATCGCCCGTCAACAGGGGACCTAAATACTGTCCCCATTTGTCCTCTGTCCACCCTGCGGTCCGGGCCATGCGTTCAAAGTTAGCAAAGAAAAAGTCGGGGTCCTCCCCACTGACATATTTCTGTAGGACCATCGATGGTAACGGGGCAACACCGCTCTGTTGCCCCAGGGTGTCAGCCAGCCGACCGAACGTGGTTCCCTGGGCTTAATTCTGCTCTGTCAGGGTTTTATGCAATTTCTCCCGATCCTCCTCAGCAATGGCCAGGAACTTCTCCATGGCCCGGCCTAGCTTTTCCTGCCCCTCCGCCATCTTCTGCATCACGGCCTCCATCTTCCCGGATCCCACTTCTGACACCAGGTGTGAGAGGGATGGGCGGAAGAAGAAGCGAGGAGGCCGGATTACGGGCTCAATGGTGTTATTTTATTGGAGGTTACAATGCCAACAAAAGTAAAGGACAGTCCATCTGGAAGGGATGTAGGCCTCTTCTCCCCGGATCCCACTTCTGGATCGTCTGTTCGGTGGGTCTTGGATGTTCCTTCGGCGAGGAGGGGGGGGGGTGTCCCAGAAGGCTCGCAGGAAAGAGAAGCAATATAAAAAGAGGCGATTAGTAACCCTGTCCTTGCACTGGTTTGGCAAGACAGAACCCTTCACTGAAATAGAGGAGTCCGTAGGGGTGTAGTGGTTGAAAAGAGGGAGGTGGTCTACAGTGAAATACCAGAAAAGAAAAGGGGGGGTGAAAGGGCGGTGTCAGCGAGGACAAAACAATCCTCCAATGCGTGGGTGCTAGACAACCTCCTGATACGTGTTTGTCCTGTCACACTCGGTCAGCACAGAGGCAAGATATGACCATCGGGAGGCAACCTTGTTCCTCCAATAAGGCTGTAATATGGCGTGAGGGAACGGGGCGGGTGAAGGAGATAGTGGGGGGCGCACACACACACACGCCGTGAAAACACTCAGTGATCCCTTTTCTTCTTCCCAGTCAACCCTCCCTATCGCTCCCTCCCTGCACTCCCTCCCTGAGTCACTTACCGCCTCAGCCGCAGCTCTCCGGAGCTGCGGCGGCTCTCCAGCGTCCTCCGGGGGTGTCCACCACTCCTCCGTCCAGGAGTCGAGTCCTCCGTCTTCCTCTGGATCCTGAAAGTGGGGGCTCTCCGTAATCTCCTTCCCGTCGCTCGCACAGCTCTGCTCCCGGCACGACTCCTGCAGCACGGCGTTCTCCTCTCCCTCTCTCTCCTCCTGGCACAACAGTGCGCCTTCCTGATTCTCCGGCCCTGCCTTTAGGGGGTGTGGCCCCGCCCCTCCAAGTCCAGATAGGTCGGGAGCGCTCAGCTGTCCGTGACGTCCCTGTAGGCGAGGAGAGGCAGGCGGCATTAACTCCTGGTTTCCCAGTCCAGGGGTAGTGCTGTACGTGGAGTTCCGATCGACCCCCTCACAATTCTATTTCCAATAACTTTGCCGCCGGGTGATGAATCTTCGTGAAATTTTCAAAATGTATGGCCCGCTCCGGTCTGCTCCTATCCTGAAAGTTTCGGGGTGATTCGGCAAGCGGGGGCCGAGAAAAAAGGGGGGTCCCAAAACGTGTTTTCCCCATGCAATTTTCCATAGGAAACTTTAGACACGGCTACAGCCCGAACTGCTGAACGGAATTACACCAAATTTGGCAAAGAGGTAGTTCTTGGTTCAGAAAGAACCCTTTTTGTTAAATGGTGTAAATCCGTTCAGTAGTTGCTGAGAAAATCAAAAGTAAAAACACATATATATCTGGGCGGAGCCTAACCACACATGTCATTGTGAGATCTGATTGGCTGTCAGCACTTCATCCTGGAATTGCTGGCAGCCATCTTGGGACCAATATACATGATAGTACCCCATTGAAATGCATTGTAGTGAATCAAAGATTTTGAGGGTTACCAAAAGGAGAACTATAAAGGGTGATAACAGACTTTAGTTACATTAGAATTCATTTGTTGATGGTACCATACTAATTTCAGGAATTGTGGTGTGTTCTAAGGTGATTTTACCCTGTGAAAAACCTTCTGCTGGGATATCATGAATCATGTTTGAGAGAAAACTATTTTCACATGCTTGTCCCATAGAGTTTTGGAAGGTGCTCCAGAAGCTAAAATGAGAGCATATTTTCTGTAAATTCACATTATCTTTCTCAGTCATGTGAGAATGAAGTCTGACATTCTCAGTAAAACATGTACATCCAACAAGGGCAGAGACTGTCAGTTGATTCCTTTGTGTTCTACTGCAGCTTCCCAGAGTGTTCTAAAGAACAACTAGAGTGCTAACAGCCTTACTTATGACAAAAGTATGGCACACCTGAAGCCATCTTGATTGGAATAAACTGGTAACACTTAAAACATTTAATTTAAAAAGGAACAAAATGATGGGGTTCATTTTGTCATAGAAATTATGGTTAGTGCTGTAGAAAGAAAAATTAGGACATGTTTCAAGTGTGATCTCAAATATCTTCCTGTTATATTTCAATAGGAGCAGCCTGCCAGTTGATTCCTTTGTGTTCTACTGCAGCTTCCCAGAGTGTTCCAAAGAACAACTAGAGCGCTAACAGGCTGACAAAATTATGGCACACCTGAAGCCATCTTGATTGGAATAAACCGGTAACACTTAAAACATTTAATTTAAAAAGGAACAAAATGAGGGGGTTCTTTTTTTTTTAAATAGAAATTATGGTTAGTGCTGCAGAAAGAAAAATTAGGGCATGTTTTAAGTGAGATCTCAAATCCTCTTCTATTTCATTAGAAAATTCTGACATGCAGACTGAAACAATCACTTTCAATACCAGCAGCAGACTTCCAGTTAACTCCCTGGTGAGCAGTAGCTTTACTACAGTGATCTAATGAGCAACTAGAGTGCTAACATTCTGAATTTATGGCAAATGTGAGACACATCTGAATGCCTTCTTGATGGAATCAAAGTAAAAAACTGAAAGCATTTCCTACTGAGGAGACTGCAGTAAATGAGGAAATTAGGAAACTTCATAACAAAGAAGTCTTCCAAGATGGCCACCAGAGAAAAAGAGCCCAAATGTAGCACAAATATTACCCAGATGTAGCCCACATATAGCCCAATGACAAAAGTGTGCAAAACACTTTTTATTTTTAGTTTTTTTGCAGTTTTATGTAGTGCAGACTGGTCAGGTATTGGAGCGTTGCATCTTAAAACATGACCCCCTACACTACAAAAACACCACTGCACTACCCTAAACCCTAAAACACTACCCCCAGCATGACCCCCTACACTACACAAGCACAACTGCACTATCCTAAACCCTAAAACACTACCCCCAGCATGACCCCCTACACTACACAAACAGCACTGCACTACCCTAAACCCTAAAACACTACCCCCAGCACGACCCCCTACACTACCCAAACACCACTGCACTAACCTAAATCCTAAAACACTACCCCCAGCATGACCCCCTACACTACCCAAACACCACTGCACTACCCTAAAACATGACCCCTACACTACACAAACACCACTACACTACCCTAAACCCTAAAACTCTACCCCCAGCACGACCCCCTACACTACACAAGCACTACTGCACTACCCTAAACCCTAAAACACTACCCCCAGCACGACCCCCTACACTACACAAACACCACTGCACTACCCTAAACCCTAAAACACTACACCCAGCACGACCCCATACACTACCCAAACACCACTGCACTAACCTAAATCCTAAAACACTACCCCCAGCACGACCCCCTACACTACCCAAACACCACTGCACTACCCTAAAACATGACCCCCTACACTACACAAACACCACTGCACTACCCTAAACCCTAAAACACTACCCCCAGCCCGACCCCCTACACTACACAAGCACCACTGCACTACCCTAAACCCTAAAACACTACCCCCAGCACGACCCCCTACACTGCCCGAACACCACTGCACTGCCCTAAACCCTGAAACACCAGCCCCTGCACGACCCCCTACACTGCCCGAACACCACTGCACTGCCCTAAACCCTGAAACACCACCCCCTTCACGACCCCCTACACTGCCCGAACACCACTGCACTGCCCTAAACCCTGAAACACCACCCCCAGCACGACCCCCTACACTGCCCGAACACCACTGCACTGCCCTAAACCCTGAAACACTACCCCCAGCAAGACCCCCTACACTGCCCGAACACCACTGCACTGCCCTAAACCGTGAAACACCGGCCCCAGCACGACCATCTACACTGCCCGAACACCACTGCACTGCCCTAAACCCTGAAACACCAGCCCCAGCACGACCCCCTACACTGCCCGAACACCACTGCACTGCCCTAAACCCTGAAACACCAGCCCCAGCACGACCCCCTACACTGCCCAAACACCACTGCACTGCCCTAAACCCTGAAACATCACCCCCTGCACGACCCCCTACACTGCCCGAACACCACTGCACTGCCCTAAACCCTGAAACACCACCCCTGCACCACCCCCTACACTGCCCGAACACCACTGCACTGCCCTAAACCCTGAAACACCACCCCCTGCACCACCCCCTACACTGCCCGAACACCACTGCACTGCCCTAAACCCTGAAACACCACCCCCAGCACGACCCCCTACACTGCCCGAACACCACTGCACTGCCCTAAACCCTGAAACACCACAACCCTGCACGACCCCCTACACTGCCCGAACACCACTGCACTGCCCTAAACCCTGAAACACCACCCCGCACGACCCCTACACTGCCCAAACACCACTGCACTGCCCAAAACCCTGAAACACCACCCCCAGCACGACCCCTTTACTGCCCGAACACCACTGCACTGCCCAAAACCCTGAAACACCACCCCCAGCACGACCCCTTTACTGCCCGAACACCACTGCACTGCCCCAAACCCTGAAACACCACCCCCAGCACGACCCCCCTACACTGCCCGAACACCACTGCCCTAAACCCTGAAACACCACCCCCTGCACGACCCCCTACACTGCCCGAACCCCACTGCACTGCCCTAAACCCTGAAACACCACCCCTGCACGACCCCCTACACTGCCCGAACACCACTGCACTGCCCTAAACCCTGAAACACCACCCCCAGCACGACCCCCTACACTGCCCGAACACCACTGCACTGCCCTAAACCCTTAAACACCACCCCCAGCACGACCCCCTACACTGCCCGAACACCACTGCACTGCCCCAAACCCTAAAACACTACCCCCAGCATGACCCCCTACACTACCCGAACACCACTGCACTACCCTAAACCCTAAAACACTCCCCCCAGCACGACCCCCTACACTACCCGAACACAACTGCACTACCCTAAACCCTCAAACACTCCCCCAGCACGACCCCCTACACTACCCGAACACCACTGCACTGCCCTAAACCCTAAAACACTCCCCCAGCACGACCCCCTACACTACCCGAACACCACTGCACTGCCCTAAACCCTAAAACACTCCCCCAGCACGACCCCCTACACTACCCAAACACCAATGCACTACCCTAAACCCTAAAACACTACCCCCGCACGACCTCCTACACTACCCAAAGACCACTGCACTACCCTAAACCCTAAAACACTACCCCCGCACGACTCCCTACACTACCCAAAGACCACTGCACTACCCTAAACCCTAAAAGACGACCTCCTACACTACACAAACACCACTGCACTACCCTAAACCCTAAAACACTACCCCCAGCATGACCCCCTACACTACACAAACACCACTGCACTACCGTAAACCCTAAAACACTACCCCCTACACTACACAAACACCACTGCACTACCCAAAACCCTAAAAAACTACCCCCAGCATGAACCCCTACACTACCCCCAGCACGAACCCCTACACTACCGTAAACCCTAAAACACTACCCCCAGCAGTACCCCCTACACTACCCAAACACCACTGCACTACCCTAAACCCTAAAACACTACCGCCAGCAGTACCCCCTACACTACCCAAACACCATTGCACTACCCTAAACCCTAAAACACTACCCCCAGCAGTACCCCCTACACTACCCAAACACCACTGCACTACCCTAAACCCTAAAGCACGACCCCCTACACTACCCAAACACCACTGCACTACCCTAAACCCTAAAACACTACCCCCAGCACGACCCCCTACACTACCCGAACACCACTGCACTACCCTAAACCCTAAAACACTCCCCCAGCACGACTCCCTACACTACCCAAACACCACTGCACTACCCTAAACCCTAAATCTACCCCCAGCATGACCCCCTGCACTACACAAACACCACTGCACTACCCTAAACCCTAAAACACTACCCCCAGCACGACCCCCTTCACTACCTAAACACAACTGCACAATTTGTTACAGGCGTTGCAACGCAGGCCTGTGGTGCTTACTGGAAGTATCTGGTGGGCTAGTTGGGCCCCAGGGACCCTCAGGATTCAAGGTGACCTAATCCCCCAACTTAAAACGCGCCACGGGGCGCGTTTGCACAGTGGTGAAGGGAGGGGGCGGGCCTCAGGTGACATGTGCGCAAACACGCCCTGTGGTGCGTTTTAAGTTGGGGAATTAATTCCCCTTGAATCCTGAGGGATCCTGGGGGCCAACTAGCCCACCAGGTACCTTCAGTAAGCACAACAGAGTTGCGTTGCAGAGAGGTGAAAAAAGGTGCGTGGCCTCGGAACGCCTCTCTGCAACTCAGCTCTGTGGTCCTAACTGTAGGTACCTGGGGGGCTAGTTGGGCCCAAGGGACCCTCAGGATTCAAGGGGACTTAATCCCGCAACTTAAAACGTGCCACGGGGCGCGTATGCACACATGTCACCTCAGGCCCCCCCTCCCTTCACCACTGTGCAAACACGCCCTGTAGCGCGTTTTAAGAGGTAGTTTTAATCCCCCTGCCCTATTATGTACTAGGGACTTACAGAGGAGGTCATGCTAATCACAGGGGTACCCCAACGCATAGTGTTCCCTAGTGTATGTAGGTGTTTTCACTGTATTCTAAGTGTCTTTTAGCATAGCACTGGCTCTGGTTAGTCAGAGTCAGTTACCACCAGTACCCGTCTGAAAAAGTTGTGGGCACAGGATGATTTTGCAACAAGGCCTCTTTCTGCTCCTCTGTTGGTTCTTTCTGCACATCTTTTGCTTCTTCCTGCACTTTTCTTCATCTTTGTGGACTTCTGTTGCTTCTTTCTGCATTTCTTTTGCTTCTTTCTGTGCGTTTTTTCTTCTTTCTTCACATGTCCTACCTCTGTAGGCATAGTTCGAAACTAGCATTTAAAAAACCTTTGAAATTCACTTAAAAAATCATAGGTTTCAGGCACGTTATAGTTAGAAATTAGCATTTAAAAAACCTTTGAAATTCACTGAAAAAAACCATAGGTTTCAGACACGTTATAGTTAGAAATTAGCATTTAAAAAACCTTTGAAATTCACTGAAAAAACCATAGGTTTTAGGGACAGTTATAGTTAGTTGGACATTTCACTCGTACAAAACCATAGAAATTCCCCCGTTATAGTTAGTTCAGTTAACTATAACTCGCGCCCCCGCAATGCACTGCTGATGACGTCACATATTACATCACTCATGACATGGTCAGTGACATCACTGATGACAGCTCAAATGACATCACTGATGACATCACTGATGACATCATCCATGTGATAATTTCATGCATCTTCTCACACCCTAATATAACTTTTGATACACCCACTCTAAATTACAGACTGCCATTCTCAAAACCATACACACTCCAATACCAATAACTACATACCCACTCACTGATTCTTAGGTCTACACACACACACATCTACTCACTCACCCGTACAGTCACTCATACTTACAGTCACTCAGTACAGGACTATCATATGCACTCATACACCTATATAAACACTCACACACCGCCACTCATCCATAGAGGTTCTCACACACCTAGTCAGTCATGCAAAAAATTTATCACACACCCATTTACTCACCTATACAGTTATACACAAACCAGCTCACTTACTCATACAAATACTAGCACATTCTTACACTCTTATACAATAACTGATACAAGCACACACGCATCCATACAGCCACTCTCACAATCACACACTCTCACTTATAGCCATTTAAATACTCTAACACACATATATACTGCCTTTTACATATGTAGTTACTCGCACATGTACCACTGAGATATACATTCACTCACTAACACACCCATACACACACTCACCCACCCAAGCAGTCCATCACAGATGCACTCTTGAAATCATGCACCCAGTGAATCACCCACTCACACATCTATGTACAGAGTCACACACACCCCACCCACACAAACACTCAGGCAGCCATACAGATACTCAGAGAACCAATCAATAACCCATATAGACACTCATGTAGCTATTCGCAAATCCATGCATCCACTTACACACCAACAAACAGACGGATACAGACATTCACACAGTTTAGTCACTAACCCATGCATTCAGTAAGATACGTTTAATCACTCACTTGTAGAGTCAGTCACGCACGTACTAAATCATCCATTCAGACACTTATACACCCACTCATTCTTCAATACGCCTTTCCCTATATATATTAAACATATTTAAACTTTACAGAAACACACAGTCACTGGATGATGTCATCAGTGATGTCATCAGTGATGTCATTTGAGATGTCATCAGTGATGTCATCAGTGATGTCACTGACCATGTCATGAGTGATGTAATATGTGACATCATCAGCAGTGCATTGCGGGGCGCGAGTTATAGTTAGCTGAACTAACTATAACGGGGGAATTTCTATGGTTTTGTACGAGTGAAATGTCCAACTAACTATAACTGTCCCTAAAACCTATGGTTTTTTCAGTGAATATATATATATATATATATATCCAAGACCACTTCCGGTACTTCAAAATCGCTTAACCAGAAAAACGACACTGCAGTCCAAAGGTATATTTTCTCCATCTTTTATTTGCTCATTTCCAGGCTATGACGCGTTTCGGCAGGATCCCCTGCCTTGATCACACACCGAGCCAGAATGTGACACTTTTTTTGTCTCATATGTTACCATCACGTGATACCATAGAAGTAGACAACATGCTACAATTTGCATTTCTTTTGTATATTCGTAAACTTTCAGTTAAAAAACATTTACTTTTTTATGCATTTTCACAGTATTCTTACTGATTTTTCACTTTTTTTGTTTATTTTCTTGGGTTTTTATTCATGGCTTACTGAAATGTGTATTTTCAAAAAAACTTTATTGTACCACAAAAATCGGTTTTGTTAAACGGGACACTGGGTTTCATTATCTTTTTATCGCTCAATGTGCAAGACTGGCCTTAAAGGCTCATACCTTCGTTCCATACTGCCGGCAGTGAGACAGGCTCAGAGATATTAAGAAAGTGCAAGTGCTTTTAATCTTAATACTCTCCATCTCAGAGTAACAACTGTCACTATTGCTCAATGGATTATCGAGCAATGAGACGCAAAATACACGTATCTCACAATTTTAATTATAAAGTGCTAGTGCTTGATTGTAAACTTCTTGTCCTGTCAGTGGCCTTTCGGTGTGGTTGTCCTCATGTGTGTGCGTGGTAATTGATGTACACAATTATTGCGTGAAGACTAGACAGTACTGTCCATCACTCTTATTAGAGTCAAATAGCAGGGAAAAAGTGCTAATGCCTAGTGCAAATCATTATTACATAAAGTGCCAGTGCAATTATAGGACAATGTCGGCTTAGTAAGGACCCTTAGTATTCAAGGAGGCTTAATCCCCCAATCCAGAACACGCCAGGAGGCTCGTTTGCACAGTGGTGCAGGGAGGGGGTGGGGCCTCCGGCGAGATGCCGTTTTTTTTAAATTTGCTTTTTGGGAAGGGGGGGCTGTGTGGCCCTCCTTCCCTTTATTATTTTGGGCCCTGAGGGCCCCATCCCTCAGGGCCTAAGCTTTTTTTTTTTTTAAACGGGAAGGGTTAACTTCCCTCACATGGTGACACATACCTCGATACTGAAACAACATTAGGGAATGGAACTTATGATTGTCCTTTCCCTGGGTACAATACGGTCTTTTCGTGGGATTCCAGTTCTGATTTTATTCCATGCTGGGTCACACATCTCTCACATTATTAACTTTGCAATTTTAAATATCAAGGGTCCTGAATGTCTATGATCAATTCACATGATCGCAGATTTATCACATGACAGAGTTGATGGAGGCATTTACCTCCACAATATATTACAAGAGCCGATTCTAGCAGGATTATTACTAGGAATCCCATACATAGATAACTCATCGTATAATGGTCTGATATTATTATCATTCACTGAGTAACTAGCCATATTTGTTTCTGGGATTTCTTACTAGGCGGCCCACTAAGCGAAGAATCCGAACCCTTTCGATTGTAGTATTCATTTATTTACATTTTTATTTATTTGCATCACATTGTCACATTTTGCACACTTATGGTAGATTACCTCTTGCCTACAAAGGGATATGTTTGAACATGAAGGAAGGATTATGAATTCATCTAATGGTATTGAGATTCACAATATAACTTCATTGTTTTTTTTGTATACTCATGACATAGCAGAAATATGTTTATGTATTAGGCATATAACCATGAGGGCTTATCATGAATAATGAAAAATAATTTGAATTGATAAGATGTATCCTAAAATAGGAGTTATATTGACAACGTTGAAAATGAACTGAATTACGCTACTTTGAATCATGCAACTTTATTGAAATATGCAGGGAACATCAGATCTTGGATCAAGTTGCACTAATTACTTGAAAAAATGTATTCTGATCAGTACGAGTTCCATTCATTATAATCATGCATTCTAAAGGATACTCACACTTAGCACAGTGGTGTATGTTGATTTATAATTCATATGTATTTATTGCCAATGATTTCTTCGTTTAAGGTAACTGCTATGTGGCATAGTATCTCTTTTCTTTCCATAAACTGTTGGGATTATTTCTAGGGGCATGTAATTTTCACTCGAAAAAGGCTCCGGCCGAAACGCGTCTTCTTGGTGCATAAATAAACATTTTATGCTGTCTGGTGGTGTGCCGCTGTGTTTATTCTTGAAGAATCCAGAATCATCCAAAGGGATAATAATTAAAACAGCCGCTGCCGCCGTCGCAGGCACTGGTACCGTTGGAGGTGGAACGACAAGGAGCAGCATACCATTGCTAACATATATATATATACTGGAAGGAGTTAATAAAATAATATGGTGTGCGACTTCGCTGGAAGCAATCTTGTTTAAAACTGGCGGAAATGTGTGACTTTTGGTTTTAAAAGAAATACATTATCGTGATGCCTTTTACAGTGTCAGGACTTGTTACAATCCAGTCCAGGTTTTACACGTAACATAGCAAGACATTATGGGACTTTTTGAGAATGGGACGAATTGAAGGGCATAACTCTTACTGGCACAGTTAGTAAATCATTTTGAAGCAATTTACTTGAGGAATTTACTCTGTTGTGTTTTTCTTTGAGCAATTGCAACTATGCAGTATTGTTTATAATTGTTATTTCCCCACGTGCAAGTGCATACCCAATCACTTTTAAGGAAAGTGCATCTTCTGTTTTTAATGACGTGAAAGCTTTAAAAGAAGCACCAATATGGCACATTATAGGTCGAAAAAGGCAGAGTGACTGCCGAAACGCGTCCCTTCCTTCTGGTGTTTATGTGTTTGATGCAACCGATGCAATAAACGGGAGAACCCCCATGACAACGAGTGCCGGCTCCTTAATCATATGAAGGTTGGGGAGATTCTTTTCTACATTTTTAGCGCTAGTGGTAGCGCTACTTCTTGTGCACCACCAGCGATCTGGCAGCACGCCAGCATACCGCAACTCTGGTTTTGGATATTGAGACAGGCGTGCCTCCATGTAAGGAGTGCAGCGATGGAGATGAGGAGAAAGCGTATGCAGAGGAGAAAGTTCATACGCTGGGAGTCGAATCTCCCCTGGCGGGGACGGAAACTCCTCTGCTAAGGGCACATCCTCACCCTGGTATTACCACCCTTACGATGGAGTTGGGCACCGCAGATGGCACTGGCCTAAGTAGCGGTGGTGTCATGGGACCTTACTACTGCTTATCGAAATTGGATTGCACTGGACACAGAATTCAAGTTTTAACAGCATGAAGTCGCCACTGAGAGTCCTCCTCCTTTGTATTTTGGATATTTTGTTTTCAAAAGTGAGTTGTTTTCCGAGTAAGAGAGCAGGCTGCCCTCGGAAACGCAGGTACTGGAAGGAGTTAATAAAATAATATGGTGTGCGACTTTGATGGAAGCAATCTTGTTTAAAACTGGCGGAAATGCGTGACTTTTGGTTTTAAAAGAAAGACATTATCGTGATGCCTTTTACAGTGTCAGGACTTGTTACAATCCAGTCCGGGTTTTACACACAACAGAGCAAGGCATGATGGGACTTTTTGAGAATGGGACGAATTGAAGGGCATAACTCTTACTGGCACAGTTAGTAAATAATTTTGAAGCAATTTACTTGCAGAATTTACTCTGTTGTGTTTTTTTTTGAGCAATTGCAATTATGCAGTATTGTTTATAATGGTTATTTCCCCACGTGCAAGTGCATACCCAATCACTGTTAAGGAAAGTGCATCTTCTGTTTTTAATGATGTGAAAGCTTGCCAAAACGTGTCCCTTCCTTCTGGTGTTCATGTGTTTGATGCAACCGATGCAATAAACGGGAGAACCCCCATGACAACGAGTGCCGGCTCCTTAATCATATGAAGGTTGGGGAGATTCTTATATATATATATATTCACTGAAAAAACCATAGGTTTCAGGCATGTTATAGTTAGAAATTAGAATTTAAAAAACCTTGGAAATTCACTGAAAAAACCATAGGTTTCAGGGACGTTATAATTAGTTGGACATTTCACTCGTACAAAACCAGAGAAATTCCGCCGTTATAGTTAGTTCAGCTGACTATAACTCGCGCCCCCGCAATGCACTGATGATGACGTCACATATTACATCATTCATGACATGGTCAGTGACATCACTGATGACATCACTGATGACATCTCAAATGACATCACTGATGACATCATCCACGTGAAAATCTGATGCACCTCCTCACACCCTAATATAACCTTTGAGACACCCACTGTAAAATACAGACTACCATTTTCGAAACCATAGACACACCAATACCAGTTACTACATACGCACTCACTGATTCCTAGGTCTACACACACATCCACTCATTCACCCATACAATCACTCATACATGCAGTCACTCATCAATACAACACTATCATATGCACTCATACACCTATACAGACACTCACACACCACCACTCATCCAGAGTTACTCACACACCTAGTCAGTCATGCAAAGAATCAATCACACTTCCATTTACTCACCCCTACAGTTATACACACACCACATCACTTATTCATACAGATACTAACGCATACTTACTCTCTTATACAATCACTGATACAAGTACACACTCATCCATACAGCCACTCTCACAATCACTCACTCTCAAGTATAGTCATTTATATACTCCAACTCTCACATACACTGCCTTTTACATATGAAGTTACTTGGACATGTGCCACTGAGACATCCATTCACTCACCATCACACCCATACACACACTCACCCACCCATACAGCTGTTTCCACATGCACTCTTGAACCCATACACCCAGTGAATCAACCACTCACACATCTATGCACAGAGTCACACACCTCCCACCCACCCACACACACACTCAGGCACCCATACAAATACTCAGGCAACCAATCCATAACCCATATAGACACTCATGTAGCTACTGACCAACCCATGCAGCAGCTTACACAACAACAGACAGACTGATACAGACATTCACACAGTTTAGTCACTAACCCATGCATTCAGTAAGACACATTTAATCACTCACTTATACAGTCAGTCACGCACCTACTAAATCCTCCATCCAGACACTTATACACCCACTTATTCTTCAATACACCTTGGCATATATATAAAACATATTTAAACTTTATAGAAACACACAGTCACTGGATGATGTCATCACTGATGTCATCAGTGATGTCATCAGTGATGTCACTAACCATGTCATGAATGATGTTATATGTGACGTCATCAGCAGTGCATTATGGGGCGCGAGTTATAGTTAGCTGAACTAACTATAACGGCGGAATTTCTCTGGTTTTGTACGAGTGAAATGTCCAACTAACTATAACGTCCCTGAAACCTATGGTTTTTTCAGTGATATATATATATATATATATATATATATATATATATATATATATATATATATATATATATATATATATATATATATATATATATCCAAGACCACTTCCGGTACTTCAAAATCGCTTAACCAGAAAAACTACACTGCAGTCCAAAGGTATATTTTCTCCATCTTTTATTTGCTCATTTCCAGGCTATGACGCGTTTCGGCAGGATCCCCTGCCTTGATCACACACCGAGCCAGAATGCGACACTTTTTTTGTCTCATATGTCTAGGTCGTTGTTTGGATTAAACTTCTTGTTGTCATCATTTCACGGAGTCAGTGCCTGTCTGTTCGCCGCCGTCAGGATTGGATTATAATATATATATATATATATATATATATATATTCCCATATGAGATGCGATGCTGGAGGAATGCCCAGCCTCTCGGGTCAGGGCTCGTAGACGGGCGTCACCGTCATACATCGCAAAGGAAACACACTCCTCTTTCAGAAGCACATCGAGCCCACCAGTCGGTTTGTAAGCCAATTTCGTTAATTTTTGTCAAGGCACAATGCAGCATAACGCGTTTCAACCCTCCTGGGTCCTAATCATATGCCAAAAGCAGGGTGAGCCAATCGTCTTTTCAAACACCTGATACATAGGTATAGAAGAAAGACTACCTTATTAGTAAGTTCATCCAAATACTGCCAGTGATATTTGTCAACATTACATTTCAAAAGCAGGCACCTGTGGTCAGTGGTTCTCAGTTTTTAAATATAGTTCTTTAGTTGGTACATTTCCTTGAGGCAATAAGAGTAATGGATGAACTTACTAATAAGGAAGTCTTTCTTCTATATCTATGTATCAGGTGCTTAAAAAGACGATTGCCTCACCCTGCTTTTGGCATATGATTCTGGAGTTAGGGCACGTGAGGAAAGATTGATGATGGATTTGTCCACAATGTCCTTGTCTATGGCGTTTCTATACCAGAATTTTGTACGGCCCCCTCTTCTGGTTAATCTTTGTTTTTCTTTTTGTTTGCGCCCCTTCCCCTTGGTCTTCCCCGTCCTCTTCCTGCTCCTTCTTCTTTTAGAGGTGTTCGTTCGTTTTGTTCCTTCTGTTGTTTGAGTAGTTGGAACTCGTGCAGGAAGGTAAGGGGGTGCAATCCTAAAGGGACGGCTGGAGTTAATCTTTCAGAATCCGAGCTCACGTCTGAGCTGAAATCTGTAGAGGTTTCTTCGCGACGTTTTTGATGTTGAATGAATTGACGATCCCGTTGTGCCCAATCGAAACGTTTGACATAAGTTAAGATTCTTCCCTCTGCATAATCCCTCTTGTCACGCAGAAACTTACGCTGTTTCTTGGCTTTAATTGTATCTTCGTATGTTTTTAAGCGACCCTCCAAGGTTTTAGGAACTCAATTACAAGTTTGTCCTCTTTGTGTGCATTCTATTTGGAAAGAACAGTGACCAACTCTTCCCTTGTTTTTCCAAGATCTATTTTTGCATATTTAACAAGGATTTTGAGCATTCCCTTGCATGTTTAAGCCATAAATAATGCCCATTCAGTTAAGAGCTCCAGATTGGGATTTTCATAGTTGGGTATGATGGAAATCCGTAACCCCCTAGGGACACGACCCACCTCGATGTAGTTAGTAAGAGAGGTTACTTCCCACCATTTATTTAGTTCTATTATGGCCAATTTCTCCAGTAGATTTAAATTCTGTTTCAGAGTTAGATCTGTATTGCCTGTTGCTGTACCAGAAATGCTTACAGGTTGATTTAGATCAACATTTTCATCGAATAGTGAGAGCACCTAAGGGCAATAACCAATCTGGATTTCAATTATTCAGTGGCCAGGCATTTTTATAATGTCCATGACAGCAACAACAAACTCCTCAAATATGTGGGTCTCGATAGAGCATTGAAACACATTAGAGGAGGGGACCGGGAAAAACAATTACGTATCCTGGAGTCCCGTTACATTATTGACCTGAACACCAGAATGCCCTTTGGACTGAATAAGAAAGAGGAATTGGCTACACATATAGGGATTTAACTATATATACATATGTTATCATCGTACAAATTCGAAAAGGATTTCTGTGCAATTCGTTCCTCGCTTTCCCTCTCAGTAATCATTTATGTTTTCTTATGTTTTTTATGCTTGTGAATATTGTTATTCTTATTTTGGGTGCACGGAGAGCACGTATTTCTTTGAGTTCAGACAGTATGCCAATTGTTGGCATAGAGGCACATGCCCTGTATGTATCTTACTATTATATGTGTATTTTTGATACATACTATTTATCAATCTAATCAATATGCTCCAGATTATGGTCATTGTTGAGGCTGCTATGTATGCCCGTTTGCTCTTTCCTCATAATGGATTCATATTTATGAATACTCCGATTCTTTCACTTTCTCTCACTTTGCACTTATCTTTCTTAATCTTTAAATTATCTGTCTATGCTCACAGCTTCTGCTTTTACACTCTTTGATGTTCTTTGAACTACAGATCAATTACTGTAGGGTGTGTGATTCTCATGGTTTGGTCATCCCGATATGCACATATGACTTCTTAATGTGCTGCTCATTTGGTGTTGTGATGACTTAGATTGCGACATGAAATATGGGGCTCTGTTGTGGTTAATATGCCATGAATTCCCAGCCATTGGCATACAAATGAATTTATGTGGGGGATATTCACTACCCCCTCTTTTTTTCTATGTGATTATTATTATTTTTTGCATTTTGCCATCTTTATTCATCACAGGTAGCGGATGCACATATGTTCCCTCATTATGCAGTCCAATTGGATACGTAACATTTGGCTTATGATGTGTTATATTTCCAGTGTCTCTGCTGTGGTTAATATGCCATGAATTCCTATAATTTTTACGGACGTATTAATTTCCGTAGGGGATTTCGTTATTTAATTTTGTATTGTTATAACTTTATTGATTGCTAGAATTGTACGCTGGACTCACGGGAATCTTTTTACCATGTCTATTCAGTCACATGGTAAACTACACGGTTTCATAGCCCATTGCTCAACATTTGTTTTTAATTCATATGATTATGCTTTTGAGGGTCAATTGTGCATGTTAAATTTCTTACAACGCGCATGATGATATTAGATGTGTATATATATATCTTTAAACACACCGTTTTCCAAACGCCCATTAGGATGTTTTCTATTTTCATTATGACGTGGTATATAACGGAACTGTGAGCAAATATTTATTAACTTGACGAAGGCCGCGAGGCCGAAACGCGTTGTTTTTTGCACATTAAAAACCACTGTGGACTGTAACGGTGTGCCGCCGCCTTCTCACTGTATAAGGACTGCTGACTGTTTTCGTGGGTTTTTTGCCACCACGGCAGGCACCGACACCAAAGGGCAGGCGTACAGCGTTGCGCAAAACTGCTTGGATTCATATATATATATATATTCACTGAAAAAACCATAGGTTTCAGGGACGTTATAGGTAGTTGGAGATTTCACTGGTACAAAATCAGAGAAATTCCACCGTTATAGTTAGTTCAGCTAACTATAACTCGCGCCCCCGCTATGCACTGCTGATGACGTCACATATTACATCATTCATCTCAAATGACATCACTGATGACATCATCCACGTGACTGTGTGTTTCTTTAAAGTTTAAATATGTATTATATATATGCCAAGGTGTATTGAAGAATGAGTGGGTGTATAAGTGTCTGGATGGAGGATTTAGTAGGTGCATGACTGACTGTTTAAATGAGTGATTACATGTGTCTTACTGAATGCATGGGAGAGTTGGAGTATATAAATGACTATAAGTGAGAGTCAGTGATTGTGAGAGTGGCTGTATGGATGAGTGTGTACATGTATCAGTGATTGTATAAGAGAGTAAGTATGCGTTTGTTTATGTTTGAATAAGTGATGTGGTGTGTGTATAACTGTATAGGTGAGTAAATGGAAGTTTGATTGATTCTTTGCATGACTGACTAGGTGTGTGAGTAACTATATGGATGAGTGACGGTGTGTGAGTGTCTGTATAGATATGTGACTGCATATGATAGTGCCGTATTGATGGTAGACTGCATGTATGACTGACTTTATGGGTGAATGAGTGGATGTGTGTGTAGACCTAGGAATCAGTGAATGCGTATGTAGTAACTGGTATTGGTGTGTCTATGGTTTCGTAAATGGTAGTCTGTATTTTAGAGTGGGTGTATCAAAGGTTATATTAGGGTGTGAGGAGGTGCATCAGATTATCACGTGGATGATGTCATCAGTGATGTCATTTGAGATGTCATCAGTGATGTCATCAGTGATGTCACTGACCATGTCATGAATGATGTAATATGTGACGTCATCAGCAGTGCATTGCGGGGGCGCGAGTTATAGTTAGCTGAACTAACTATAACGGTGGAATTTCTCTGGTTTTGTACGAGTGAAATCTCCAACTAACTATAACGTGCCTGAAACCTATGGTTTTTTCAGTGAATTTCTAAGGTTTTTTAAATGCTAATTTTTATCTATAACATCCCTATTAAGTCCCCTTGAATCCTGAGGGCCCCTGGGGGCCAACTAGCCCACCAGGTACCTCCAGTAAGCGCCACAGAGCTGCGTTGCAGAGTGGTGTAAAAAGGGGCGTGGCCTCGGACCACCTCTCTGCAACGCAGCTCTGTGGCACTTACTGGAGGTACCTGGTGGGCTAGTTGGCCTTAGAGACCAGGGGGCGCGTTTGCACACTTGCCATATCAGGCCCCGCCCCCTCCCTGCACCACTGTGCAAACGCGCCCCCTGGCGCATTGTAACTTGGAAGATTAAGTCCCCTTGAATCCTGAGGGTCCCTGGGGGCCAACTAGCCCACCAGGTAACTCCAGTAAGCGCCACAGAGCTGCGTTGCAGAGAGGTGTAAAAAGGGGCGTGGCCTCAAATCACCTCTCTGCAACGCAGCCCTGTGGCGCATACTGGAGGTACCTGGTGGGCTAGTTGGCCCCCAGGGACCCCCAGTATTCAAGGGGAATTAATTCCCCAACTTACAACGCGCCAGGGGGCGCGTTTGCAGAGTGCTGCAGGGAGGGGGCGGGGCCTCGGCGCGATGCCGGCTTTTTTTTCTTTTTGCTTTTTTCAGAAGGGGGGCTGTGTGGCCCCCCTTCTTTTCTCATTTTTGGGGCCCTGGGGACCCCATGGCCTGACCCCTTTTTCTTTAAAAAAAAAAAATAAATTTAATTGGGAAGGGGGCCCTGTGGCCACCCTCCCGAGGCCAATTTCGGCCCCGGGGACCCCATCCCCCAGGACATGGCCAGAATTTTATTCCTAATTTTTTAATGTTTGGAGGGGGGTTGCGTGGCCCCCCTCTTAAGGCCAATTATGGCCCCAGGGACCCCATACCCCGGGGCCGGCCTTTGCTTTTTAAAAGTTTTTTTTATTTACTTATTGGGGAGGGGGGCAACATGGCCCCCCTCCCGGGCCACTTCTGGCCCCGGGGACCCCATCCCCCGGGGCCTGGCCTCTCCGTTGGGGACTGTGGGGGGAGCCCCAATGCCCCCACGGTCCCGCCGGCTCCCCGCCTCCTGCGGGAGCCTGCATTGCTTTTCCATAACGGGAGCTGCTGACATGCAGCTCCCCTTGTGGAAAAGCAATTCTGCTTTGCTTCATTGAAGCAAAGCAGAGTTTGCAATGACAGGGCGGGAGCCGCACGGCTCCCGCCCTGTCATTGCAAACAGCAGTGTCCCGGGGGTGGGCACCCCGGGACACTGCAGGAGCCGGCCCTGGGGGGTGGCGGTCCCCAGGGCCATCGAGGGCTCCAGGAGTGGGGCCGCGCGGCCCCCCTCCCTTCATTTTAAAAGCCCCGGGGAGGTGGTGGTCCCCGGGGCGTGTGGGGGGGGGGCTCGAGCCCTCCCACACATCTTTTAAAAATAAAAAATAGAGCCCCGGGGAGGTGGCGGTCCCTGGGGCTGCGGGGGTCTGTGTGCCCCCCTGCGGTTTATTATCAAAGCCCCGGGGAGGTGGCGGTCCCCAGGGCAGCGTGGGGGGGATTGGGACCCCCCACACTTTTTTTTTTTTACAGCCCCAGGGAGGTGGCGGTCCCCGGGGCTGCGGGGGGCCGTAGTGCCCCCCACATACATTGTAATAAGCCCCGGGGAGGTGGCAGTCCCCGGGGCTGCAGGGGCCCCCGCGGGCCCCCGCTATTATTTTTTGGGCAATGCCCCCGGGACCGGGCCCACCCTGGGGTCTCATTTAAATGAAGCGTGGGAGCCCGCGCTTCAATTTTTTTTTTTAAATTTCGGCGGGATTCGCGGCCCCAACGCGAATTCCGCCTAATTGTTTTTTTTTTTAATGCTTTTTTGGGCCTTTGGGGTCCTTGTGGGACCCCCTGAGCAGGCCTAGGGGGTCAGGGTGTTTCTACCCTTCCCCCTTTTCTTCATTTTTCACTTAGTTTTACTGTTTTCTTGTGACTTGGTTCTATCGAGTCACAAGATGGCTGCCAACACTTCCTGGTTTGGAGTGTTGGCAGCCAATCACAGTGAAGCTCGTGGTCGGGAGGGTTCGCGAATCCACCGCGTCCCTAGATATCGAAACTTTTATTTTTTTAATTTCTCAACAACTACTGAACGGATATACACCATTTAAAAAAAAGGTTGCTTTCTGAACCAAGCACTACCTTTTTGCCAAATTTGGTTTAATTCCGTTCAGCAGTTCGGGCTGTAGCCTTGGCTAAAGTTTCCAATGGAAAATTGATTATCCACCTTTTTTTTTTTTTTTTATTTCTCAGGAACTACTGAACGGATTTACACCATTTAACAAAAAGGACTCTTTCTGAACCAAGGGCTACCTTTTTGCCAAATTTGGTGTAATTCCGTTCAGCAGTTCGGGCTGTAGCCGTGTCTAAAGTTTTCTCGGCCCCTGCTTGGCGAATCACCCCGAAACTTTCAAGACTGGAGCTGACCGGAGCGGGCCACTAGTTTTGAAACGTTCGCGAAGATTCGTCGACCGGCGCCAAAGTTATTGGGAAAACAAAAAACGCTTTTCCTATGGAAACTAGGTCCTAACTATAACTACCTACTGGCGACTGCCAGTAGGTAATATATATATATATATATATATATATATATATATATATATATATATATGTGTGTATATGTATATATTATTTACTGGCAGGGGGTCAAAGAAAGTGTGTTTCCCATGTTATTTCCCATAGGGGATTTGAACAAGACTACAGCCCAAACTGCTGGATGGAATTACATCAAATTTGACAGAAATTTAGATTTTGTTCTGCAGATCACGCTTATTGATATTTTGTGTAAATCCATTCAGTAGTTTTCAAGAAATTAAAAGAAAGCTAAATTTGTATATCTATGACCTCCAAGCCTTCGCGAATAATGACGAGTTCGTGCAGAAATCTGCAGAGCTCTGATTGGCTGCCAACACTTCAACCAGGAAGTGTTGGTAGCCATCTTGGACTCAGCACTCAGGATATCGCAGGACCGCCACAGAATCAAAACAGGCAAGCGGCCACTGTCAGGCACAGCCCGTGACTTCACGGGGAAGCGGGACCACTGTTTCCCAGTTACATGGCCCTGTTTGACTTTGATGTTGGGGCGGGAACGTTGGGGACCCGAGGGAATGCAGGACTGTATTTACGGGATTTCTTCATATCTACAATATCCCCACCTCTTGCCAGGAATTACAGCTTTCATTTAAGACAAAACATCATGGCTCCACATACGGTACTCACCTGAATATTGCATCATGGGAGCTGAAGTTTACCAACATCAAACTGCAGCTGAGAGTGATTATTAGGAGGAGCCAGCTGACCTCCCCTGATTGGGAGGACCTGAAAATATCAAGGGTGTGAGGAGGAGTGTTCCCGGTTAAGCTAGTGGCATCTGAGGAAGGCAAACGCCGAAATACATCATGCCAAACAAAGCTGTCATTAAAGCATTCCCGAAAGCTCCCCGTTGTGTCCTCTGGCTTCTTTCACAGAGGGGTCTTTGATGGATAGTTTACGTGCCTGCCAGCAGCATGTTAAGAGGACCCGTTCCGCAAAGCGTCCTGCGAATGTTGGCATCTTCACAGTTGTTTACCCGAGGGATCGGATATCGCAGGACCGTCACAGAATCAAAACAGGCAAGCGGCCACTGTCAGGCACAGCCCGTGACTTCACGGGGAAGCGGGACCACTGTTTCCCAGTTTCATGGCCCTGTTTGACTTTGATGTTGGGGCGGGAACGTTCGGGACCCGAGGGATTGCAAGACTGTATTTACGGGATTTCTTCATATCTCCAATATCCCCACCCCTTGCCAGAAATTACATCTTTCATTTAAGACAAAACATCATGGCTCCACATACGGTACTCACCTGAATATTGCATCATGGGAGCTGAAGTTTACCAACATCAAACTGCAGCTGAGAGTGATTATTAGGAGGAGCCAGCTGACCTCCCCTGATTGGGAGGACCTGAAAATATCAAGGGTGTGAGGAGGAGTGTTCCCGGTTAAGCTAGCGGCATCTGAGGAAGGCAAACGCCGAAATGCATCATGCCAAACAAAGCTGTCATTAAAGCATTCCCGAAAGCTCCCCGTTGTGTCCTCTGGCTTCTTTCACGGAGGGGTCTTTGATGGATATATATATACATATATATATATGTGTGTGTGTGTATATGTATATATTATTTACTGGCAGGGGGTCAAAGAAAGTGTGTTTCCCATGTTAATTCCCATAGGGGATTTGAACAAGACTACAGCCCAAACTGCTGGATGGAATTACATCAAATTTGGCAGAAATGTAGATTTTGTTCTGCAGATCACACTTATTGATATTTTGTGTAAATCCATTCAGCAGTTTTCAAGAAATTAAAAGAAAGCTAAATTTGTATATCTACGACCTCCAAGCCTTCGCGAATAATGACGAGTTCGTGCAGAAATCTGCAGAGCTCTGATTGGCTGCCAACACTTCAACCAGGAAGTGTTGGCAGCCATCTTGGACTCAGCACTCAGTGTGAGTGTCTGTATGGGTGACTGAGTGGCTGTATGATTGAGTGACTGGGTGTGTAAGTGGCTGTATGGGGGAGTGAGCGGCTGTTCGAGTGGTTGCATAGATGTGTGACTAGGTATGTAAGTGGTTGTGTGGATGTGTGAGTGGGTGTGTGAGTAGTTGTATGAGAGAGTGAGTGGCTGTGTTGAGAGGCTGTATGGCTGAGTGTGTGGCTGCGTGACTGGCTGTATGGGTTTGTCTGTGGTTGGGTGAGTAGCTGTATGGGTGAGTGAGTGGTTGTGTGAGTGGCTGTATGAGTGAGTGGGTGTGTGAGTGGCTCTATGGATGAATGAGTGGGTGTGTGAGTAGTTTTATTGGTCTTTGAGTGGTTGTGTGGGTCTGTGAACGGGTGTATGACAGGTTGTATGGGTGTGAGTGGGTGTGTAACTGGTTCTGTGAAAAACGTTATCAGTGATGTCATTTGAGATGTCATCAGTGATGTCATCAGTGATGTCATTGACCATGTCATCAGTGATGTAATATGTGAGTTCATAAGCAGTGCATTGTGGGGGGCGTAAGTTATAGTTAGCTCAGGTAACTATAACTGCTTAATTTCTATGGTTATGTATATGTGAACAAAGCAAACTCAAGGAGACGTTGGATGAAGTGCTAAAACTTTTCAAACACTCACCCCAGTCACAGATCTGGGTTGAATCCATCATCATTCTTTAGCTCACTTCGCCACCCCAGTTCAGACCCAGCCATATGCAAATCAGTCTTGACTCTGTTCCTCATGGGAACAGTCCAGCCCGAACTGCCAAGCTAGGTCTTCCCTGGACCGGAAACAAGCATCCTGGGACCGGTTTCTGGGTAACACCCCTCATCAGCCAGGCTAGCTTGAATCCAGTGGCAAAGTGAGCAAGTGACCCAGGTCTCGGCACATCCTGCCAACTTAGGGCAAACAAAGCAAACACAAGGACATGATGGACGGAGCACTGAAACTTTTCAAACACTCACCCCCAATCACAGATCTAGGTTGAATCCATCATCGTTCTTTAGCTCCCTTCACCACCCCAGTTCAGACCCAGTCATATGCAAATCAGTCTTGACCCTGTTCCTCATGGTAACAGTCCAGCCCGAACTGCCAAGCCAGGTCTTCCCTGGACCGGAAACTAGCATCCTGGGACCGGTTTCAGGGTAACACCCCAGATCAGCCAGGCTAGCTTGAATCCAGTGGCAAAGTGAGCAAGGGACCCATGTCTGGGCATAACCTGCCAACTTAGTGCAAACAAAACAAATACAAAGAGATGATGGACGGAGCACTGAAACTTTTCAAACACTCACCCCCAATCACAGATCTAGGTTGAATCCATCATCGTTCTTTAGCTCACTTCGCCTCCCCAGTTCAGACCCAGCCATATGCAAATCAGTCTTGACCCTGTTCCGAATGGGAACAGTCCAGCCCGAACTGCCAAGCCAGATCTTCCCTGGACCGGAAACAAGCAACCTGGGACTAGTTTCAGGGTAACACCCCTCATCAGCGAGGCTAGCTTGAATCCAGTGACAAAGTGAGCAAGGGGCGGTCATACTTGGAGGACTCAGGGCTCTTCCTTGCCGGGGCCTGACTCCTGGCCGTAAGTGCATGCGGTGGGATGCTTCACATGGGGCCACAACACCTCCAGGGCATGCATGGTGCTCATCAGAGAGGCATCAGCCGGGCTGGGCTGTCGCGTGGGATGTACAGTCGTGTCACTCCCACCTCAGGGCCAGTCAAGACAGTGGCAGAAGCAGGTGCGGGGTGCCTCGGGCTATACTCCCTCCATGAGGAACTGTGAGGCGGCTGCTACCTCCGACGTGGGATAAGACCCACTCATCACCTTTGTAATTTAGTGGTCACTAGGCCCACATGCTAATGAATAAGGCACACGGACACAGTGACTATGGCACTGGAACTGGCCCAGGGCCCCTTTTATTATCAGGGTCACCTGACCTGTGATGCCTGTGCTGGGTGGGTGTACAGTGTATAACATCACACCCTTGAGCACTAGAACGTGTCCTGCAGGACACTACAGAGATGTCACCTACCTCATTTTAACATCACAAAGACTACGCCTCAGCACACTCAAAAAGGGTTTCACACCAGTCTTTTGTGCCCAAGACAAGTTGGGAACAGGGCAGGGAGACAGGAAAATCCAGACACTTCTGCAGAGGGAAGACTCTAGAGTCTTCTTCCACTTCAAAGCGGGCACCAGGTATAAATAGTGGACCCTCAGACCCAACCCTTCAGATCACTTCTGGACCTCTAGACTTTTCAAAGCTTCTGTGACATAGCAGGCTTCTTTGTGGTCAACGCAACTTCTCAACGCAGCCCTATGAAGCTCACCATGAACTCCAGCCCAAGGCAACACAGCCCATCCTTGACACCAACGCATGTCATTGCAAGTCCTCACAAGACCAGGTGGCTTCTCCGATGCTGACGCAGTCTGACGCCGACACCGGCCCAGTGCAACACATCTCATCCCCTGCATCAACACATTGCAGCGGAAGTCTCTGCAAGCCCTCCAGCATCCTCGACGGCGACGCAGGACCTCACATCACCAGCCTTATTGACAGTCATTGACTCCGCCGCTGCGCAACGCATCTCAAAGCCACACCTTGCATCACAGCTCCTTGTCGACCGCCCCTCGATGCCGGGCCGCACAGCTCGACGCAAGGGCTTCACATCTCGACACCCAGGCTGCAAAGTACTTTCAGCAGACTGAATTCAGTCCTGTATCCAGCCCACTCTCCATCCCGCCTAAACTTGCGACTTGAACCCGGTCTCAAGCAACCGGATAGCCGTGGTTGCCGCTTTTTGCCTCTCAGTGCTTGATTTCTACAAAGCCTTTACAAATTGCATATCCCCTGTTTTGCAATCTTGATTTTTGCAGTTTTGGTGTCAAATAATTTATTAAAATATACACTATTTTTCTAAACTGGTGTTGTGTTTTTCTTGTGTTGTGTTTTCACTTGATTACTGTTTGAAGTGCTGCATAAATGCTTTACGCATTGCCTCTAAGTTAAGCCTGACTGATTTTATGCCAAGCTACCAGAGGGTAAAGCACATCTTAATTTGGGGTTTGCTTGTGTTTCACCCTGACAAAGATTGTGGTTGATGCTTGAGTATGCTTCACCCCCTCACCATCTTACAATAAGGCAAAACCTCAATATAAACTTGAAGTTGGTTTGATAGCTCAGTCATACGAATGACACTGAGGAAAGATAAATTAATTCTTCCGAGAACAGTAAAATGAGCAAAGGTGTGTAATAATAACATAAAAAGACATTTCAGTTTATGAGTGTGTGCAGTATAATTAGTAAATATGCATTAATAAAGTTTAGGCTCTGTAGTGAGCAATTGCTGATATGTCACCCCAGGGTTTGCTGGTCCTCTTCTAATCAGAGTATTTTATATTTTACAAATACTGGCCTCACAAACAATACTTCTTCTTCTGATGATGTACTTTACGAAACATTTTGTAAAGAATTCCTTTCCTAAACTGGATTACATGTAGGCCCAGATATATGAAGCCCTTGCATTTTCTTTGCATCGCACAAAGTGACACAAGGACAATGCAAAGGTTTCAGTAATATTTACAAAGCAATGTAAGGAGTGATTTGCACCGCCTTGCATGGCTTTATAAAGAAATGGAACACAACTCAGCTACTTGTGCTGCGTTACGTTACATTTCAACATGGGAGGTGTTCCATGTGTGGAGCATGGGCTTTCCCATGCTCCACACATGGAATTTGGCACATTCACAGATTTACTAAAACCTGGGTATGTTTCAAAATGGTACTCCTTCCTCAGTGAGGATTAACGAGGAGAATTATCTTTATTTCTCTTCGTCATTTCTTCTTCTTCCTGTGTGCTGCATTCGGCAGCACACATACAAAGAGGGAAGTGTCTCTAAGGGTTGTTTTTTGCAAGAAGGTGTCCCTTCTTGCACAAAAACAATCCTGCATGTAACACAAGCACCCTTGCAGTATGGTGCAAGGGTTCCTGCATTGACACTAGACAGCACACAGCGTGCCAGCGCAAGGGGAGAGCAGAAATGCTCCATCTCTTTGCAAATATGAAGCATTTCTACTCTCTCCCTTTCGCGCAATGCAGCACAGCAACTTTACTTGCAGTCCTGCATTGTGTGAAATATTAGTAAATGTGCTCCCCCGTAGTCCGCAAATGTTTCTGTCAAGCAGTAATTGGAGTTCCCTCTCCTTTTATACACCACCTGACATGGCACACAGTATATACCTGCATTATTTTAGCAGCATAAATGCCTAGAAGTTGCAGTTACCAGCTTAGGCCTGACTCTCTAAATGCTCAAATGATAAAACATTCACTCTTTGGCAAATTATTATAATTTTCATGTTGACTTATGGCTCTGTGTGCAAACTTAACACATGATGAAAGCCATAAAAAGGGTTTCACTTTGGCATAAAAATTGCTATTTGCATCCCGAAGTGTGACTATTTTACAAACTGAAAATGTAAACATTTGGGGGCATATTTACAAGGACTTGTCGTCACAGGAACGTCACTTTTTGCGGTGTCCTGTGGCGATAATGCCTTCGTCTTATTTACAAGGCGGCGTTGAGCCACTTAACGTGGCTTAACGCAGCCTTGTAAAAAAAGGCCCCCTTTCACGCTAGACTTAGCGTCAAAGGGGCGGGCAATGGGTGTTGCGGTGGACGTTCCGCCGCAACACCCATTGACCCATTGACATTTACATGGGTGGCGTAAAATTAAAACCAGGGAAAACCTGGTCTTAACATGGCGGAATGAGGAGACATTTTTAATTTATCCTCATTTTTGCTGTTTCTGTGTGTGCAGCACACATAAAAACAGCAAATTGCCATGAATGATTGTTTATGTGCAGGAAGGTGTCCCTTCCTGCACATAAACAATCAATAAAAAAGGACTCCTTGCAACTTCTATGTGTGCTGCACAAAGCAGCACACATAGGAGTTACAAATCACCATTAGTGATTGTTTATGTGCAGGAAGGGCCACTTTCCTACACATAAACAAGCATTCCCTTAACGCAGGCACCCTTGCACTATGGTGCATTGGTGTCTGCGTTGGTGCTGGGCAGCTGAGTTCAGCTCCAGCGCTAGGGAAAATGCAGGGATGTGCCGTACCATTGTAAATATGGCGCATCGCTGCGTTTTCAGAATGGTGGAGTGTGGCGTTAGCAATTTTTGCTTAACACCACACTTCGCCTATTCACTGGTAAATATGCCGCTTGGAATTTAAAAGGAAACTGCAATTTCAGGATTTTTTTGTGCCAACACACTAATGGTGAATAATAATAATATTATTAGCATATTAATAGCGCATATTAGCGGAGACAATTTTTGTACATTGGGGGTAGGAGCTGCAATTTCACTGTGCGCAAACCATTGCGTACAGCATGTAAAATGGGCCCAGCTGTTTACAATGGACTCTGTTCTCAAAATAATTGTGGATGTACTCATTTAGGCTAAAACCTGCGCATGGAGTAAATGTCTAACTTTTTTAAATTCACAAATGGTTATAGGAATGCTACTAGTAAATTGCAGTTTTCCCGCAGTTCTGGAATCATTGTGAATTCCAAGTTTCTCACATTAAAAGCATTTTTACATGTGTAAATGTAGCATGTGGACATTTACTTTCAAACATTTTCATGCTTTCTCTGCAAGGGGAAAATATTTTCCCGGTGGAGAGAACCCTTGTCCTAAGCCCCGAGGCAGAGAGCGCTTCACTGAGCACACCCCGCAAATGTCCGATGGCGAAACAAAGGTGACTGAATGATAGCGAAGTATGCAGGTAACAAAAACCCTTCGAAATTGGTTTACATCCCTTAAACTTCCACAACACGCCCCATCAGCTGACTGCAGTGGCGGACAGTCCCTTCTGGCCAGACTCATCTTCGTAAATACCACCACATGATTTCTGTGAAGTTTATCTCTAAACAGACTATTTAAACCCTGGGGCCCTATTACACACAGGGTGCACTTTCCCTGTTTGCGCCATGGCGCATCTTGAAACAGGTGCACCGAGCACAAACAGTAAAAGTGTGTGTGGCCCTTTCTGTAATACCAAAGTGCCCCGGGGGCACGGAAAGCGGGCACACATGCCCATTGTACCTCCCGGGGCACTTACCATAATATGGCCTTTGGGGCCCTATTACACATAGGGCACACTTTCCCTGTTTGCATCACGGCGCACCTTAAAACAGTTGTGCCGGGCACAAACAGGAAAAGTGTGCCCTAATACATTGAATGCACTGCCCCCAGGCAGCCGCGAAGTGGTGCTGTCCTGGGGGCAGAGAATTCAAGTGAAAAACGGAGCGCCTTTGAAGCAGCCGCTCTGTGTCGGCGGCAACCCACCGAGTGAGAGTGGATTTGAGAGGCGGTGAGTGGGTGTGTGAGTGACTGTATGGATCTGTCAGTGGGTGTGTGAGTAGCTATATGGGTGTGTGAGTGTTTGTATGGGTGAGTGAGTGGCTGTGTTGAGAGGCTGTATGGATGAGTGTGTGTGTGAGTGGTTGTATGGGTGTAGGATGAAGGACATTTTATTTCAGTCTCTATCCTCGCCGTCTCCCTCTACTTTCTCTCTCTTCCTATTTTAGGCCTCTTATCTCTCCTTCCCGCTCAACAACTTTCTGGTACTCTCCCTTTCTCCCATGCTGTCTCACTCTTTGTATCGCTTGCCACTCTTTCTCCTATCGTTGTATATTTCACGCTCTCTCTGTTCTCTCTTAGACCCTCTCTAGGTGGTTTTCTTCCTTCACTCTTTTTTCACTCTCTTCCTTACACTCTCTTGCTCATTCTCTCATCTTTCTGTCTCCATCTTTCTCTTTCTTTCATCTGCGTCTCGTGTCATTCTCTCTTTAGGCCCCTTTCTCTCTCAGCTCACCTCTCTCTCTGGGCAGCTCCCGCCTTCCTGTCACCTCTCACACAGCTGCATCGTGTCAGTGTGATGCAGGTTTGAGAGATGGGTGAAATACGATGATAATGCTTGAGTCTGCCAGGCCACCCACTGTTCCTCCTTATCGCAGTGTGATTGGATGTCCAATGTTAACTTTTGTTTCTCAATATCACGACATAGCCAAATTCAAAGAAAGTCTCTGTGGACACAGTGCTGTGCCAGTTGCTGCTGAAATTATCCAGGAAGTGGACCATGCGTGACTCCAGAGGTACCTTGGTACCACCAGGTGCCACCAGCAACACCCTGCTGCCCTCAGCCCTGTGCATGGCCGCAAACTTCTGCATGAGTCCGGCGAACATTCTGGCCGGTAATCAGGGCCGGCTGGCCATAGCGGGCACCGGGCGTTTCCCCGGTAGGCCGCTAGGGTTGGGGCCGGTTTTGGGCCCCTGGGGGCCGTTTTTGTTACCGGGGGTCGGCAATATCGGCCCCCTGTAACAAAATTGGCCGAAACCGGCCCTCGCAAACAGCTCGGCTGCACCCCCGATACCCCCAGGGGAGGGCGGCCGAGCAGTTTGCCAGGGCCGGTTTTGGTTCCCAGTCCGTCCCTGCCGGTAATGGAGGGAACCGCCAGATTCCATCACAGCGAGATTGCCTCGGCTGCATGTGTACAGGAAATACAGTAATGGTTAGTGGGGCCAGGGCCTGCCATTTAGGTGTGGGCAAAATAAGTTTAAATGTAAGCCATCTTTAGTAGTGGGTGACAGACTGATTTTCCTGCACTGCCTTCGCGGTGCTCAGCTGGCTGGATGCGCTGCTACTGGTGCCTGTGCAGGATTGCTGCCCACGGGTGAAGGCCAAGCAGAGCTGAGGTAAGCAGTAGCGCAAACACTTCTATCTGGACCATAACTTTGATCCTGGAAATATTGTTGCAGATGCTGGCTAGCAAGGAAAATCAAAGCTGCCTGACGTCTGGGTAGGTGAGTCAATCTCAGGCCAATCAGACCCTGAATTGTCAGTGCAGTAGAGCAGGCGCCTTGCTGAAAAAAAAGAAGAGGCAAGGAGTCGCTCCCGGGTCCATGTGGGGCTGTGAGCACTGACTGTTCGCGATCCAGAATTGTTTGACAACAAGAAGTCCCACGTGGTACGTGCTTCAATCAATCAATCACAAGATTTGTAAAGCGCACTACTTACCCGCGAGGGTCTCAAGGCACTGAGGGAGAGGGGGGGTGTTGCCGCTACTGGTCGAATAGCCAGGTCTTGAGTCGTCTCCTGAAGGTCAGCAGGTCTTGTGTCTGTCGTAGGTTGAGGGGAAGGGTGTTCCAGATCTTGGCGGCGCGGTGAGAGAAGGATCTTCCTCCGGTGGTGGTTCTCCGGATGCGCGGGACGGTGGGCAGGGAGAGGTCGGCGGAGCGGAGCTGACGGTTGGGAACGTAGAAGGAGAGTCGACTGTTGAGGTAGGCTGGGCCGGTTTTGTGGAGTGCCTTGTGTGCGTGGATCAGGAGTTTGAAGGAGATTCTCTTGTCGACGGGGAGCCAGTGCAGGTTTTTCAGGTGGGGGGTGATGTGGCGCTGGCGTGGAATGTCGAGGATCAGGCGTGCAGAGGCGTTTTGGATTCTTTGCAGTCGTTTGATGAGCTTGGTCGGGGCTCCTGCGCAGAGGGCGTTTCCGTAGTCGAGTCTGCTGCTGACGAGGGCCTGGGTGACTGTTCTTCTCGTGTCTGTCGGGATCCACCTGTAGATCTTGCGGAGCATGCGGAGGGTGTTGAAGCAGGAGGAGGAGACTGCGTTGACTTGCTTGGTCATGGTGAGCGTTGAGTCGAGGATGACTCCCAGGTTGCGTGCGTGGTCGGTTGGTGTCAGGGGTGCCCCTAGTGACGAGGGCCACCAGGAGTCGTCCCAGGCTGATGGGTTGGAGCCGAGGATGAGGATCTCCGTCTTGTCTGTGTTCAGCTTAAGTCGGCTGCACTTCATCCAGTCGGCGACGGCTTTCATTCCTTCGTGGAGGTTGGATTTGGCGGTGAGGGAAAGGATCAGTTGAGTGTCGTCGGCGTAGGAGATTATGTTGAGGTCGTGCTGTCGGGCGATGCGTGCGAGTGGAGCCATGTAGCTGTTGAACAGTGTCGGGCTGAGGGAAGATCCCTGGGGTACGCCGCAGATGATCTCGGAGGCTTCGGATCGGAATGGGGGGAGGCGGACGCTCTGGGTTCTGCCGGAAAGGAAGGAGGTGGTCCAATCCAGGGCCTTGTCTCGGATCCCTGCGTCGTGGAGGCGTGTGCGTAGTGTGCGGTGGCAGACAGTGTTGAAGGCGGCGGAGAGGTCCAGGAGGATGAGGGCCGCCGTCTCGCCGTTGTCCAGCAGGATCCTGATGTCGTCTGTGGCGGCGATGAGGGCGGTCTCGGTGCTGTGGTTGCTGCGGAATCCTGACTGAGAGGGGTCCAGGATGCTGTTATCTTCGAGGTAGCGGGTGAGCTGTCTGTTGACGATCTTCTCGATGACCTTAGCTGGGAATGGAAGCAGGGAGATGGGCCGGAAGTTCTTGAGGTCGCTCGGGTCCGCCTTGTGTTTTTTGAGTAGGGCGTTGATCTCGGCGTGTTTCCAGCTCTCTGTGAAGGTGGCGGTCTCGAAGGAGAGGTTGATGACGTGGCGCAGGTGGGGTGCGATGGAGCTGCCGGCTTTGTTGAAGATGTGGTGTGGAAAAGGGTCTGATGGGGAGCCGGAGTGGATTGTGCCCATGGTCTTGATTGTGTCCTCGGTGTTCACGTTGACCCAGGCTGTCAGGGGGTCGTGGTCGATGGGGTGCGGCGGGACTGATGTGTCGGGCCTGTTGGGGTCGTCCGGGAGTCGAAGCTGTCGTGGATGTCGGCGATCTTGCGGTGGAAGAAGGTGGCGAGGGAATCACACAGGGCTTGCATCGGCGGGATGTCGTTGGCGTTGGAGCTGGGGTTGCTGAAGAGCTCCTTGCTGTTGTGTGCGTTGTTGTCGAGGCGGTCTTTGAAGGAGGTCCTCTTGGCGGACCTGATGAGGTGATGGTGGTTGCGGATGGCGTCTTTGTGGGCTGCGCGGCTGTCCGGCGTCTTCTCGCTGTGCCATTTGTTCTCCAGTTTCCGGCAGGTGCGCTTGGATGCTAGGAGTTCCGGGGTGAACCAGCTGGCTCTCTTCTTTTCTTTGGATTGATTTGCCTGCGTGGCAACAGAGCAGAGAGTTCCTTTTAATGTAGTTATGGCCTAAGTATGTACAAACATTAATACAAGTATGCCATAGCTGCCAAGTTTTCTGATTGGTTATGTGTGACATTTCCATGGTTTCAACGTACTTATGAGTGACATTCAATGACCAAAAGTGTGACACTTAAAGTGGCACTTGCTCGTGAGTAAAACCAAGTAATGCAGTGCATGGAAAGACATAAGTATCAAAATATACTATTTGAGCAATCAGACGAAGAACTTGAGCCTGTTGCAAAACATATTAAATGGAAGATCATTAACCTACTGCCCATTACTAAGATGATTGATATTGGAGGTAAATATGCAAAGAAGGAGCACCTTTTCAAATCTATTTCTTTAACTTGCATTTCTCAATTTATCTTTTAGGTTATTTTATGTAGTTTCCTGAAGATTAAAGACCAAGAAAAGATTTTAAAAATGAGTTGAACTTTAAGTCAGTCACTCTCATTGCACTCATCTTCGGCGAGTGCTCTGCAGCTGGACTCACCTGTTTCACGATCAGTGACTCAGCCCCTCTGCAGTACCGGGCTGAGTGAAGCCAGAGAGTGCGTCTTTGGCCCGTGTTCTGCAGAGGGGTGAGTGAGCTCACAGTGGCAGTGCTGCTGTAGAGTGAGCTGCTGTTGGGGGCTGCCCCTAGTCTCACAATGGGTTGTTTCTGACTGAGGCCTGACTTCACTTCCTTGCTGAGTTTTTGTGGTTGTAGTTCTTATATAGCGCGTACTCGATGTGAAGGGAATGGAGCACTTTACATGAGCACTAGTTACATTACATTCATATTTTTTAGGCACAGGCGCTGCACAGTCACTGAAGCTGACATCTGCTGCCGCACTACGGCTGTTTGGTTTTAAGCGGGCCGGTGCGGGATGTGTCTCACGATGGCCCTCCTCAGTGTATGGCAGCTGCTTGTCACCATCGTCCCTCCGAGTTGGCAGACCAGCGCTGCTGGCACTTCTAAGTGTGCACCTGTGCCCAAAATACAGACGCATCGGTCACACTGTACATTCCCCGAGGTGAGGGGAAGCTAACTCGAAAGTTGTTGACACACTCCAGTGTCAACAATATTTTTTCAAAATTGGGTTTGCAAATCGGAGGTGTCTTGGGTGAAGGAGTGCTGGAGCCCAGGAGTGAGGGAGGCACACTAGGTGAGCAAGTGCTCCGACCCCACTAGTGCCAAAATCCCCACATTGCATCGTCCCTCACTAGCACACACGCAGTTTATGGCAGCACCAGCTAATTTTCTACGGTGGGCGCGGGCAGAGAGCTTGAAGATAAGCAATCCGAGTGCTGTCATCTGGCCAATCACTGCAGCATGCGCATGGATAAAGTACCGGGTCCACAGGCGATTGGGTCTGGAACTGCTCTCAGTTTATTTTATTTTCTGACATTGTTCTTCTCACGTGGCCATGAGAGGCTGAGACCAACTCATTATATATATATTTTTAAAAAGGAAGCCACGTTCACAGCTGCTGGCGCAGTGGGGAAACAATGTATCCTGTAACTTCCTGTATGCTGACAATAGAAACGTAAATCCTCTGCCTGGGCGGCTGATAAAAATTGCCTGCAGTGGCAGCCTAAGGCAGCAACACGGCAGGATTTCAGATCGTTTTTCAATGTGGAATTGCCAAGAAAACACACTATTAATATATGTCCTCGGGACCTGGGCCACCCGGGGGCTCAACAAGAACCAAGTGCTGGAAGCCGTTTTTGTTTTTTCTTTTTCAATTTTGCTGTGAACTTGCGAATCCACTATGAAATCACGGCAAAATTGAAAAACAAAATGCTTTTTGGCCCTGGTGGGGTTCCTTGACCCCCTAGCACCAGGCCTAGGGGGTCAGGGTATTCCTAACCTTCCCCCTTCTCTTTTTTTTTAACATTTTTGATTGGGACTCAGCTTAGTCCGAGTCCCAAGATGGCTGCCAATACTTCCTGGCAGAAGTGCTGGCGGCCAATCAGATCTCTGCACAAGATCGGGAAGATTCCCCGAGTGTCTGTGCCTCTAGATATTGTATTAAACAACTGAGACGGACCACTGAAGAGTGGTGGGATCACCCTATTAGTGTAGGGCACCGAATGGGCTTTTAAAAGAACCCTCACACACCAACCGAGTTGGTGTCATGCTTAATCATCGGGTTCCCAGCTGGGTAGCCGAATGCTACCCAGCTGTGCTACGACACCGGTTTACAGTGGAGCGGGTTTTTTTTAGATGTTATGTGTGATGAAGTGATAAAGTGCAGTGAAATTAGAATTAAAAATACCTCTGGGAACCTCACTAACCAATACTTTATTCCCAGTGGCCCAGGGTATAATAATTTTTTTTTTAATAAACGAGATGGATAATATGTCAGAGCTACTAGTTGTGTCTGAATTATTCCTTGGTCACAGCTGGGTAGCATTCGGCTACCCAGCTGGGAACCCGATGATGAAGCATGACACCAACTAGGTTGGTGTGTGAGGGTTCTTTTAAAAGCCCATTCGGTGCCCTACACTAATAGGGTGATCCCACCACTCTTCAGTGGTCCGTCTCAGTTGTTTATTACATTATTATTTAGGGACAAGGACGGCCTACATACTGTCCTAACTCTCTCCCTTGTTTACTGAAATGTGCCTCTAGATATACAACTTTGGTTTTCTTTTAATAACTCTAAAACTGCTGAACGGATTTCCACCAAATAACTTAAAGCACTCTTTCTGGACCAAAATCTACCTTTCTGCTAAATTTGGTGTAATTCTGTCCTGCGGTTCGGGCTGAAGACAGGTTCAAAATCCCTATGGGAATTAACATGGGAAACACACTTGTTTTTAACCCTCTCCCCCCACGAAAAGAACATCTTGTGACGTTATTGGAGGTCCTAAACAGAATTGAAAAAAATAGCTTACCTCTCAAAAAAGAAAAAGAAAAATGTACCTTCTTATAGGTACTCTAATACCTTGGGTATTTCAACAACGCCAATGAAGTAGTCCCAAAGCCGAGTCTAATCAAGTCACCACAAACCAGAAACAAAGATGAGTTTACATCCTTCCTTGGTCTATTAGAGTTCTATTAGAGATTTATAAAGAATTATACAGATAAGGCTGACACTATGAGCCTTATCAAAATTTATGCTGACTTCCTTTGGAGGAGGACTGTGAAAAAAACATGCAAGTACTGAAAGGTGAACTGGAAAAGGCTGCCTCTGTAGCTCACCAGCACCCTTGAAGTAGCTCTAAGAGGTGGAGTCAAGCCCAGCACCTCATTCAGAAAGTGTGTGCATTTTAAAGTGCAGCACTCCTCATCTCAAGACCCTTTAAGTGGCAGCTACTCAAACCAATGGCAGCAGCTCACGATAACAATCAAACACACATTGTGTTAGTCTATGGGGTGTGCCACATGACCCTCTCTCTCCACTCTCGATCTAGGCAAGTCACAAGGAAATGGACCATGTTGCAGGCCTTGGGCTATCAGTTGCACCATGTGTGTGAACAATGGGCCTGGAAAGAAGAGCGTCAGCATTGGCCTGAGCAGTAACCAGTGCTGACCCACCAAAGTGTGGGAATGCCGGAGCCAGAGTGAAAATGTGTTAGCTAACTGCATAAACCGCCCAAAGCAGGCTATGGGGCAGGGCTGAGACAAATAAGAGTCTCACGTGCATTCGTATGTGCATATGCCTGTGTGCAAATTTATGTGTGTGTCTGTGTGTGTGACATTGTGTCCCTCCCTAAAAAACAGTGGCACTCTCTTTAACATATGTGTGGTGTCAAGGACCACCAAAAGTATATACCAAGCCCCATAATAAGGGGTTCATCTCTGTCAGAATTGTTCATGGCATAATAGTGTCAATGGCTTAATATTGGTCATCCTTGGTCTAGTTGTGACATACTGGCAGCAACTGTCCATGTGAGGCTTTCGTACATGTGAGAACCTTGTGAATATGATAAACAATGTTTGAGCACTGTGCATTTCCACAAAATGAGAACTGATATTTTGAAGGCAAAAAAATATGTTTTTGCAGAACAGGTTTTTACTCTGGACAACTGAGTTTCTTTGCTTAAAATAGAAAGTGGCATTTGATTAAAAAAATTGCATTTTCAGAAACTGATAGACTGATAAAGATAGAAGATTGCAATTACAAATCACCTTTAAAGTTGATAGTTGATTGATAATTCAATGTGAGTTGGGGAGACTGATTGCTGTGGTTATGTCCTTTGTGCCTGTGGGCATGTGGTGCTTTGGCTGTTATCTCATTAGTCAGGTGAGGCATTTATTATTGATGAGGCTTTTACTGGCATATCTGCTGGTGTCTTCACTTCAAATACTTGGTCACTACCGATAATTCTGATTAAAGTGTGCATAGTGTTATGTTAACATATGTGGTCACTGTTTTACAGTGATAAAATTTCCTAGTAGCTCCAGAGGACTTTCTTTGAACAGAAGTATCTCTCTCTACAGAAAATATTGGTGATTCCTGCTTTAGATTCTGTTGTAGCTGTTGATGCTAGTAGGTTTCGGTGCTGTCTTAAGCCAAGTTAGGTCACATGAAAAGAAACGTATAGCTTTCGCTTCACACAAACTGAGAAGCTCAGGAATTAAGTATTCTGTGATGGAAAGGTTGCAGTTGCCAAATGCAAGAGCTGGCTGAGGAACAAACCATTTCTTATAAGAACATACCACAAACCACTGGGGAGCATCCTAGGGAAAGATGGATTCAAAAAGGTATCTCAAAGCACTGCAAAGCTAGCGTGCAAATTACACAAATATGGGTTTACCGTAGAGTGTATATCTGGTACAACTAATGTCACTACTGATTTCTTGTCTAGAATGCCATGTGACCCTGATATTTGTGGCAATGAATGGTATGAAGATGATGAATATGTTGCATTTGCATGCTCATTTGATACGCCAAATGATGAAGGCACATTGCGCTCAAAGCAGTGGATGACCAGTATCCAAGAGGATACTTAATATAACATGTTATCGAAATGTATTATTGAAGGTTGTACAAAAAAATAATTTAGATGTTAGCCTGCGATTATTGTGGCAGTTTAGGGGTGAACTAACTATTAATCATGAGGTTACCACAAGAAATTACATTTTAATTGTACACAGTTGACAATGACATTGCACTCAATCATTAAATGCACGTGGGAATTACAGGTACCAATAAAAAACTCAGAACCAACTATTGGTGGCCCACTATGGACACAAATGTGGAGGCGTATGTACCTTACAGGTATGCAAGGATGCTGACAAAATCTGCAAGGGGTGCGCCAGCCCCTGACTCCTGTGAGCCTTCCAGAATGCCCATGGTAAAGGGCAGGAGTTGTTTTAACAGGCCCAATGAACAAGTTACATTTAATAAGGCATTATACTGTTGTTGTGGTGGGCTATTACAGTAAATGGATTGACTTAAAGTTCCTGAAATACGCAACGGCAAATGAAGTGTTTGAAATTTTCTGCTGTCATGGCAAATTTCTTTATAGCAAGGCATCACTTTACCACCCCCAAAGTAATGTGCAAGTAGAGCGTGCCAAACGTTTAATAAAGGAGACTATATAATTTGCTCTTAAGCGGAACTTACATGTTAATTTGTTGTAACTTTCACAGGTCTTGTAAGGTTCTTTACAAATGTTGCTAGCACAGACATGCTGCAGAGGCATAGCCCCTATTGCCACCTGAAGTGTGCCTGCTATACTTTTGTATTTTCTTAGCCAGAAACTAGTGAATGACTCCTTCTGTGCTTCAGAGAATATTGCCTCTGCATATTGCTCATCACACACAATGTGCTATGCAACCCAGAATATCATTATCTGAGGAAAACTGCACTACTATCTGGGCTTGTACAACCTTCCTAAAAGTGCAGGCTTTGAAAAGGCAAAAACACTGAGAGAATCCTTCTCATAAAATGCCCTGTGGGGTGGATTTCATTCTCTCTGGTCAGTGTGACAACCTCGTGTTTGGGGTGTGACACTCCCAGAAGACAAGCATTCTTGGCGTGGTAGTTGGTTTTGGGGCCCTCAGTCAGGTCTGATATCTCTGTGTGGGGGGTTTTCATTGTGAGTCCAGAATGAAAAACAAAACAATGACTTTATATGTAAATGGGGGATAGAGAGAGAGAGAAACCCATCTGGTGGCTGAATTTCAAAACGTGAAACCAGAGAACCTGGAATCAATGCTGACTTCGCTGTTTGTCCAAATTGTATGATCCTACGCAAATATTTTATTTCACACAGTGTACTTTTAAATGCTTGAGTTCAGGATGTGTCCTGTACAAGCACATCTTATATTTGATTTAGTAAACTGTAATGTTGCTCCATCTATGATAAGAATCTAGGCTGTGTTTAGGGTTTGCATGATTACTGACTTGCCTCTGAGTTCACTGATGACATTGTTGGTAGGGGGACGAGGGGGCGAGCCATGAATGTTTCTAAAAACTAGCACTTTTAATAAACATCTGTCTATGCAGTGATATAATCTGATGTACTAAGGTGAAACACTTCCGCATGTTGAAGAAATACATTTTGTTGAATTTTGAAGAGACTGTATCATATTTTTACATTATGTTTGTTGCATGATTCACTTGCCAAATGTTTTCAAGGCTCAGGTCATGCACGCAGTCTTAGAGCCAAGTCAAACCCATGGCTCTGCCCTGGCTTAGCTCGCCCTATTAATTTGCCTGCATGCCCTCCTCCATTTGCAACTCAGGCTTAGTACATGGGGCCATCATTCATTTGATTAAATGATTTGTAAAAGGCAAGGACTAGCAACATGAAGCCCTGACAACATGCACCAATTTGTCAAGTCTACCATCATTGTAGTCATGAGTTCCCAGCGAGAACTACCAGACCCAGGTGGGCCAGGCAGAGGTGTAGCTTCAGCGGGGGCATTTAGGGTGTGATACCCCTCAAATTCATTCTTGATTTGGAAGTTGGGTCTGGGGACCCTGAGTCTGCTCTGCTATGTCTGCGTCAGTTTTTATCATTGCTCCCATTTCACTAAAAAGTTTTAACTTGGTATTTTTTTGGATCATGATCTTCAATATATATAGGGACTGGTTTACCAAAAAAGTAGTAAAGTTGCACCTCTTAAAGTACTCCTTGAAAGGGAACAAATGTACTGCTTTTTGGCATTCACAAACATTGGCAGTAGTAGGCTTTTAAAGCTGCACCAGTTTCAACTTTCTAGGCATACTACTGGCAATCAAAGACTCAAAAGGTAATGGGATGAATTCTTGCAAATAGTCTTACAAGTAGCAAGCATTTCAACACATTGTTTTTCGCCTACTGTGCCCCTCCAGAAAGAGGCCCACCGAATGCAAATCAGTACTGACCCTGCTCCTCATGGGAATAGTCCATCCCGACCCATGGTCATTTCACCTCTCCACCCTGCAGTTCACTGCTTTTTTAGTTCTGAAATTTGAGATTCACCACCCCCCCCCTGTATCTCACTAACTAAGCTACGCCCCTGAACCTCTTCCTGTAAATTGTTACAATGAAGTTGCAGATTCTGTTCCAGGGTCATTTCCTCCTGAGAATGGCCCAGGAAGGGAGCAAGGACTGACTCTTATCCTTTTTCTCTCCAAATGATCTACAAGAGTCTCCAGCAGGTGGATCATGAGCTGCCAGTAGCTTGTAGCCTGTCTTGGAGTAGCTCGCTGGCTCTCAGTTGACTTTGGCAATAGGAAGGTGTCTCCCAGCTGATGCTGAGAGGAAGGTAACTGGGGGAGCACGCAGCCCACCCTCTTCCTAAATAAACAAAATGTGATGCTGCCTGGAAACAAGCATGATCATAAATGAATGTCTCAGATCAGAGCACACAGTTTATAAACTTTCACCCTGATAAATGCGGCCTCGATTAACCTTTATTTCATTATACTAAGTGTCAAATATTCAGAGGATTATTATATTGTATTAAAGATGCATTTTTCAAAGTTGCACTACACTGACATTTTTAAATTTTTTGTTCCTTTATTCCTTTCATTCTTTCTTTCTTTCTGCCTTTCAATATTTCTTCCTTTCTTTGTTTTTTCTCTTCCTTTCTTGCTGGTCGCCTCATTTTCTCCTCTTCTTCTTTTTTCCTCTCCTCCTTTTTTTTCCTCTCTTCTTCTTGCTCACTCCTTTCTCCCTCTTCTTTTTTCTCAAACTCCTTCTTGCTGTTTATTTCTTTCTCTCCTCTTTCATTCGTTCCTTTCTTCTCTATCCTATTTTCTCACTCTACTTTCCGCCTCTTTTTTATTGCTCATTTCCATATTTGTTTTTTTTTTCTTTCGCCCCTTCATACTTTCTGTCCTTAATTCCTTTCTTGCTCATTTATTCTCCTCTCCTGTGTTCATTCTTTGCTTCCTTTTTGTCATTTTGCCCTTCCGTTTCGTTGTCTCGATCTCACATTCTTTCTTTTTATTTTTCCAGTCCCCTTTACCTTACTTCCTTCTCTGCTTCATTCTTTCTTTCCTTTCCATCTCTTTCCCTCTTTTCTTCTCCCATTTGGTCCTTCTTACTTTCCCTCTATTCTTAATTCATGTTTGCTTCATCTCACATTGATTCCTTTGACCCTTCTCTCCTTTTTTTTTTTCCTTGTGGTGCACCTTTTCTTCCTTTCAATTTTTCCTTCCTCTTCTTCCTTCCCTATTTACCTCTTGCCTTCCTTTCTTCCTTTGTTTCTTCCTCCATGCTCAATTTTTTCTTCCTTCCTCTCTTTTGTCCCTTCTCTTCTTTGTTCTTTCTTTCCTCACATACTCCTTTTCTTTCTTTCCTTCTTTTTCCCTTCCTTTCTATCACCTTTCTCTTTGTCTTTCATTCTTCCTCTCTATTTTATTTTATATTTTTCTCCCTACTTTTTTCAAGAGCGCTAAACTTCATAGAGCAATCTCTTCATTCATTATTTCGTGTTTCATCATTACCTTAAATGTATACCCACGGACTTCGGGTGACTGCAGAGATATGTTTATTTGCAAAGTACTATGAAGTACGCATGTATAGCTTGATAAAGGTAATAGCTAAGCGTGAAGTGTATAGGTTAATGGTAATCTTCCAGGTCCTAGATCTCATAATGAGAGCTGTCATCCCATGTAGTTCAGGATAAACAGACAACACACTCCAGACACTCTCCTTTTATAGGTGATTGATAATCAAGAGTAAAGGGACAAAGCAGGTCCTTCGGGACCTTACAAGGTGTAGCTTTAATGCAATTAGTGACTTCTGCTCATTGCAGCAGGAATGGGTGTTGTCGAGGAAGTGTTTAACCCCTTCGCTGCGCGGCAAATTACGCCGCGGTGCGAGGGGGGTAGGGCTGGGCGTGGCGCTCGGGTGCCCCGGACGGCTCCCGGCCGTCATGAGTCACAGTAGGCGTGTGCTCATGACGGCCGGGAGCCGTACGAACTCCGCCCACTCTTTAATTCTTCCGCACAGGCGGGGAATTAACCACGCGTGGGCGGAGCGGCAACGTTCGGACGGCTCCCGTCCGTCATGAGCACACGACTACCGTGACTCATGACGGCCGGGAACCGTCATGAGCACGGAAGAGGTTAAGTTTCTTGGCCTGGGGCGTGGTCTGCCGAGCTGCGGAATGGCCGCTGTGTGAGCGAGCTCCGCCGGCCGAGACCAAATCCTGCATTAATCGGGACAGATTGAGAGCCACTGCAGGCCTCTCAGATACCCTAACGCTGCCTGAGGAAGTGTGGTAGCGGTGGTGCCGATCGCTGCAGCGGCTGGTCAACAGACAGCAAGCGGCGAGCTCTGGAGGGCTGAGGCCTGGCGGCTGAGGGCTGATCCCCGATCTGGCGTGGGCTGTGGGGCCGCCCGGGGACGTGAGGAGCGCCGAGGCCCGTGGTCGGTGAGGGGGCGTGGCGACATCGGAGGCCACCTTTTCATGAGTGGAGGAGTTGAAAAGCATTCCTGCCTGCTGTAGCTCACGCCGGGTAGTGTTTTGGGCCCTGCGTCCCCCGCCGGCGGTGCGGAACACACGCCCTGGCCGCTGTCTGAAGATTTCGGGCAGAGTGTGGACGCCGAGACATGAGCTGCCAGGGCGCTGCAGATCCTGCTGTCCTGGATGCTTGAGCGGTGGAGTAGCGGCTGACATTGGAGATCGGGCGAGGTACGGAGCTAGGCCCGGGGGGAAAGGAGATTGCGCCGCCATTTTGGATACTGGTCACCCGAGCCCCGAGGTCCTGGAGCCGGGGCACACGGAAAGGGGTGTAAACCTGGCCAAGGGAGTTGCAGCTGCGTCAGAAGAGATTTATTTATAGGCACAGTGAGCCAGGCACCGGGAAGCTGATAGGACGACGTGAAGGGAAATTAAATAGGGGAAGCAGGCACACATAAGGGTATGGCGTGACCCACGCATCGGAGAGGCTCCCTGTCTGCGCACTGCTTGTGAGGTGTCCTGGTGCCTGGTCTTTGTTTGGTCGAGAGAGGCCCGGCTGAGTGACGCGTTTGTGCCGGGGTGGAGTGTAACCTGCCTGCGGGCTTGAATCGTGGTACTGAAACCAGCGGACATGGACAAACAAGAGGCCAAACAGCCGAAGCTGACTTTTGATAACAGGCGAGCCACGAGGCTTACGGAACTGGATTCGGAAGCGAGCTCCGACAGAACGCCCGAGCCACATACGGAGGATAACGGAGAGGATCTTAGGTCATTAATGCTTGAGATGAGATCTAGCCTGAGACCAGGTTGGATGTCTTAGAGAACCGCAACACTGAGTTCCACGAGTTCCAAGTAGAAACTAAAGAACAATTGCTACACATGGACAGGGTACTGGGCATCATTCGCGCAAAGAATGAGGATTTGGAAGCCGGGTCCCGCCGTAATAACTTGCGTATTACCGGGATTCCGGAAACGACGGCCATTAGTAAGATGGCGACCTACATTACTGACCTGCTTCATGAACTCTTTGACCCTCATCTATCCCATGTGTTTGTAGTGGAGAGAGCTCACCGTGCTTTGGGGCCGAGGCCGCCAGTCGGGCCACACCCAGGCCCATTCTAGCTAAAATCCTGAATTACCAGGACCGAGATCTTATCCTACGTTTGGCTAGGGAAAAAGGGGCCATAACGCACAAAGGTAATAACATTTCCTTTTACCCTGACTTTACGCCTGCCGTGCAGGCGGCGAGGCGTGAATTCCTCCCGGCAAAACGCATATTGCTCCAAGTGCAAATTCCATACTCTCTGCTGTATCCTGCGAAGCTTAAGGTAACACAGGATGGGGCAGCTCACTTTTTAACGGATGCGAAGTCAGCTCTTAAGTTCGCAAAGCATGTTGGGGGGAAGAAGGCTAAACAAGGCCCGAGCTCAGTGGAAGCAGCTGCGAACAACTTGAGCGACAATGATTAACAGACATGCTAAGTGTGTTGGACCTGTGAATGGTATTTATGCAATCTGAGCTGGGGCTATGGCTAGCGGGTAGCACAATGATTAGGCTACGCTGCTACGATATATCCATGACCTAAATCCATAGACCCGTTGCTGCCGTGGGCGGGCGATACCAATAATAAGTTGGGGCACGTATGGTTCTCAGCAGTTTCTCGGCCACCCTGTTTTTTGACAGGGGAGTACGCAGGCGTCTCTACGTCCCACAGGGAGAGCTCCCACCAGTTGTTTTTCGTGTATTTCAGGACTTCCTGAGTATGTTTTTGAGAGGGGGTTTATCACAACCTGTTTGGGGGGTTGGAGTGGGTGGAGGGTTGGGAAGGGGTGTTGTTGTTATGTTTTTAGCCAGTGGAATGCTACATAGCCTACAATGCCGTAACAATGTATTACTGTCCAATACACAGTGCCGAGCCCACACTGTAATTCTTCACAGATTTCTGATTGTATTCAAATGTCCAGTTTAAATTTCATAACATGGAACATCCGTGGCCTGAATGATAATATAAAGACAAGGCTTGTTCACTCCTATTTAGCACGACACAATATAGACATATGCATGCTACAGGAGACGCACCTGAATGTTACACCTTCTCCCCGGCTAAAGAATAATAGATGGGGGCACGTATATTCTGCAATATACTCTAATTATGCAAGAGGGGTGGCCATACTGGTCTGGAAGGGGTTGGAGTGGCGGGATTGCGACACACAAATTGACCCGGAGGGTAGATTTATTATACTACTGGGAGTTCTGGGCGGAATCCAAGTTGCCCTAATAGCAGTACACAGCCCTAATGTTGATTCCCCCAGCTTTTTCCAAGAAATATGGGCTAAGGTGAGAGCGACTAATTGTGAAACTATTATTTGGGGTGGAGACTTCAATGCAATATTGGATGACACATTAGACAGGCAGGGGCAGTCCCGCTCGCTACACCCCTCAGCTAGCACAGCGTTAAATGCTATCATATCAGATGGGGAATTGATAGACATCTGGAGGCATTGTCACCCGATGGTAAGGGAGGGGACATGTATTTCCGAACATCATAAGGCATGGTCCAGATTGGATTATTGGCTGGTGTCCCGAGATGTTGCTACCTGGACCTGTGAGACACGACATCTTCCTAGGTCCCTATCAGACCATGCACCCAGTCTCCTGCAAGTAACACTGCCCAACTCTCTCCCGCGTATGTTCAGTTGGTGGCTACCGCCAAATGCCCGACTGGATGAGGCGTTTAAAGAAGAAATCAGAAGGGATATTATCGATTATTTTACACTCAATGCTGGCTCGGTTGCGACACAAGCTACTTTATGGGAAGCTTTTAAATCGGTAATCAGGGGGAACTGCATAGCACGGCAGGCGGGAGTATTGAAGGCTATACGGGTACTGTAGCATCTTTAGAAACACAAATCAAAGAGCTGGAGACACAATTCTACACGAAGGGAGATCATGAGACTAAGGCACGCTTGAAAGAAAAACCGTTAGAGTTCGAGGAAGAGGCACAGCGTGAGGTGCAGTTTTTGGGGAAACATGCCCAAGCTAGAAGATATGGAGAGGGGGACAGGCCCGGGAGAACCCTGGCGTCACTGCTTCGGGCTCCATGGTCCACAAATTATATTACTGAAATTAAAGGAGAGAACCAAACCGTAACTAGAGGCCCAAAAGAGATCCTAGATACCTTTTCCCAATTTTATTCTAAATTGTACACAACAAATAATGTCCCTGATCAGGGAGAGCTCCAGTCATTTCTTGATTCACTAGAACTAATATGGTTGGACCGCTGGCATAGAGAATTTCTAGATGACCCCTTCACGGTAGCAGATGTTACCCAAGTTATTAAGAGCCGACCGCTGGAGAAAGCCCCGGGGTCGGGCGGTTTAACCACTGCATTTTATAAAACGTACGTGGAGGAACTGGCGCCACACTTAATTGCAATGTATGAGGAGGCGCAAACAGCGGATGTTCTGCCACCAACGATGCGAGAGGCGATTATAATCACCTTACTTAAACCCGGGAAGCCAGAGGATGAACTAGACTCGTACAGACCATTGTCACTAATAAATGTAGACGCGAAGATTTTGGCGAAACTGGTCGCAAACAGATTGCAGCCCCTACTTCCCCTGATTGCTCGCCCAGATCAATCGGGTTTTATCCCTGGGAGGTCTACATCTCAACCTCAGAAACTTTTTTTCCGTTGTTCACTATCTTCATCCAGACATACAAGCCGCAGCAGTGTTTCTGGACGCCACAAAGGCGTTTGACACGCTCGAATGGGCCTACCTCTTCGCAGTTCTGGGTAGAATGGGGTTCAGCCCGTTGTTCCTTAGCTTGGTCCGCCTGTTATATACGAAGCCAGCTGCTAGGATCCGCGTGAATGGCCAACTGTCCGACCCGTTCAATATCTCACGCGGCACCAGACAGGGATGTCCCCTGTCTCCATTGCTGTTCGCAATAGCGATGGAGCCGTTGGTGGCAAGCATTAGGCAACACCACACTGCTAGGGGAATTGGTTTTAGCACTAGAAGCCTGCTTATCTCACTATACGCCGATGATGTCACATTGTACATCATAGACCCAGCAACGAACTTAGCCCACTCCTTCGTGAGTTTATTAAATTTGGGGGACTCTCCGGAGTTTCCATTAATTGGGCCAAATCTATAATCTTCCCTCTCATGGACGCTACAGTTCCAACCCCATCCGAATTTCCACTTCAATGGGCAGATGGTCCGGTGAAATACCTTGGAATATTGCTAAGCAGGAACATGCAGAAAATATGGGATATGAACTACGGGCAGGCCGTTTCATGGTTGGAAGGGAAGATAGTGGCATGGGCTGGACTACCGCTGTCTCTGGCAGGGAGGATTGCAATAGCCAAAATGGTGGTGTTGCCGAAACTGGTGTACCTCTTCATAAATATTCCGATTCCCCTTACCCAAGTCTTTTTTAAATCTCTGCGGTCGTTACTGATTTCTTTGGTGTGGGCGGGCAGACAGGCACGGATATCATGGGAACTTTTGACCCTTCCACTTCATCAGGGTGGATTAGGAGCCCCGGACATGTAACTATATGCATGGAGTGCACAGACTCAGTTCCTGCACCATTGGGTGCACCCAACCCCGTTTCAACCACATCTAGCTGTTGAAACAGATGTGGCGGCGCCGATACCTCTGTAGGTGGCGCTCTACCAGACCTACAAGCGGCCCCGAGACGACATAGACACAGTTCAGACTCTGCGATGGGCCTGGGATGAACTAAGGAAAAGGGCCAATCTCACAATTCTTTATGCTCTGTCAATGCCGCTGGCACACAATCCCATTCTGCCTACTATGGGGGAAGGTACAAGTAGAATGCTAGCACAAAAGATGGGACTTAAAACATTTGCTGACCTCTATCCAGGCGAGGACTTCCGGTCTCCTCCTGTACCTGTGGAGGAGTGCGCGGTGCCATTCTCTGAACTCTTTTTATATTATAAACTCAGGGCTACATGCAGGTCCCTCCACGACACCTTCCTGCGTCCTCCGCCGGTATTGCCCGCACTGGAGAATGTGTTAAAGACAGAGTCACCTCGCAGACTAATAACACGTATCTATAACCAAATGTAAAACGCAGCCCCCCTGGTTAGACCGAAGGCGCTTCAGGCATGGAATAAAGAACTCCATACCCCAATTGCTGAGGAGCAATGGGCTTACTGCTGTAACCAACTTACTGCCCTCTCTCCCAATTATATACTCCGTTTAATTCATTTTAAGTATATACACCGGTTTTACAGGACTCCCATCCAGTTGTACCGTATGGGACTAAGGGAGGATGATAGATGTTGGAGATGCGGATACGCCCAGGCCTCATTCCAACATAGGGCGTGGAGCTGTCCACAGCTGTCCTCTTTTTGGGCTCACATATTCACTACGATACATAATATAATAGGTACAATCGATGACCCCAATCCCCTACAAGGCTTACTGGGATATGTAAAAGATACGCCCGCCAAAACGAGGAAACTACACGCCATGCTTCTCCTGTTTGCCAAGCGCCGGGTAGCTATGCATTGGGGGAGGAAGGGAGCTCCCTCCATGAGAGATTGGATCAAAGATGTTACATATGGCCATACACAACTGTCCACCTTTTGGAAGCTGATGCCGGCGGCATCCAGGCCTAGGGACATGTGGGAGCCGTTCTTGGTATGGGCGCGAGCGCAGCAGGAGGGGGGAGGGGGACTGCCAGACGCATCTGTAGAGGTTAGGTTAAACATATGTAGGCCGGGAAGTTGGGGAGAGTATGCGATAATGAAAAGAATAATGCATACAGGTCACAGAATACTCCTTTATTCCGGTTAGAACGGGTAGGAGCTATTGGACTGGATGCAAGGAACTGAGGGGTGTTATATTGACAACCCATTGGTAGACGATGCATGAGGTCCTGAAGATTCTAATCCAATTTATTGAATATTGAACAAATGGGCGAGCACGACTGTAATATTATTTGTAAATCTAACAGCATGTTAATGTAAGGACAACTATTTAACGAACAGAACTGGCATGTTGTTTGTAATGTTTGCAACACTGTTTGAAAATACCAATAAACAATTTTGTTTTTTTTTAAAGTTTCTTGGCCTTTATGTACCGTAATTGAATCCATATTATGAGGCAGTAGCTCATGATGGGCCTTAAGTATCAGCAGTAGCTCTTACTATTAAAAAGGCTGGAGACTCCTGATCTAAAAGTAGTAATTACGAAAATATGTATTTTAACTCTGGTAGCGTTATTTACCCATCCCTAGAGTGTATGGCAGCGGCAGGCGTCGCCCCCCCCCCCCAGCACAAGCAGCTGCAAAACTTGAAAATTAAAATGATAATAAAGCATGCTTATTATCGTTTTATTTTTCGCCATACCATGGAACCTAGGGGGCGGGGCCATAGGGATGACAGGCACAGAGGGAGTGATAGGTGCACTGTTGTCAGTGCGCATGATGGTTTGGCTGGCCGTCTCAGGATGGCCAAACCGTCATGCGCACTGTATGTGTCTCCAACCCGAGCTGCGTTGCCGGGTTGGAGACAGCAGGCACAGGCTCCCAGTCTCACTGGCAGTGCAAATCGAGGGCGCTCAGGCCAATCCTGATGCTGCTCTCATGCTGTGAGAGCAGCATCAGGATTGGTCGCAGGCCAGTCTGGGAGCCTGTGCTGCAGTGGAGCCAGAAGAGAGGCAATGTGGCAAGATTCAGGTACGTTTTTTATTTGTTTTTTTTGTTTTGTCCCCAGCTCCACTTTGCCCCGACACCAGCTGGGACTGGTGTTTGGCCGTATGATTTTATTTTAAAACAATCTAACATTTTTGTTAGTTACATTGAATTTATATTCTTCATGCTTGTATGTTTATATTTTTTCCTGAAACTATGGTGTCCCATCATCCTTGCCACTCTACATTACATTTGTATCTCAGTTCTGGTTGCAGTGTCACCCAAGAGTGTCCTGTTGGTCTTTCATTGCCCCTCCCTGCCGGAAAGAAATGGGGATAGAGTCTTGGCTCCTGCTGCAGATTTTTCCAAGTGGAGTTACCGCACAGCAAAATCAGGTCTGGTGTTCCAGCCCCTTGGAATACCTGGTGTGGGAACACCAGCGGACTCAGGATCAGGCGGAGCAGAATTCCATATGGTAAATCCCCACCATCTTACTCACAATTCGGGCCCTAGTGTTCCGAGACTTCAAAACTGCGCTGGATGCGCATGAAGTCTACTGTCTAAGCTCATCATGCAGCTTGAGTGATGGGCGCGGGTGAAAGTTAAAAAACATACGCCATTCATGCAACCCATAGTGTGTGTATATCAGCAACGTAGTTTGCATAAATGTTAGCATTAGTGTATGGTGGGCAATATTAAAAACTCCTAAACTGTGGCTGCAAAAATGATTTCTCATGTTCTTATTGATGTCATCAAATCATGTGTCTGCAACAATGATGTCATCAAAGTACGTACAAAATCCCAAACTACAAGACCAGATGTTGGAAACAGAAGGTTATCTTCAGATCCCTCCTAGAGGCTTTATGGGAATCGAAAGACTGACTGGGATAAATATGAACCAGGGACAATGGATAGGGCCCGACCGCACTAGGGTAAGATCAGACACTACCACACACTCAACAGTCAGGTGGGTTAGTCGGAAGGTTGCTAAACACACTTTCCTTATAGAAAACCTATGTAAGAATAGTCCGTTCCTGCCAAATCACCTACTCACAGCAACTGTGACCCAGCAGGATTGTCAGAACAGAAAAGCCTGCTGGATGAATCACAACTGCAGATCAAAGTATGGACAAAGAAGAACCAACAATCCAGGTAACTGGCAGACAATATGGTAGTCAAATATCCCAAAACATAAAATGACATAATGAGGCCACACAGTATTACACCATGTGGCACTACAACTTACTACATCACACAAGAGCAAACTTTATCATATCATGCAACTACATCATACAATACTAAGTGAGACTTCACGGTACAACATCACACAGGACAACTACACAATGGAACACTGCATGATAACCACACCATGACACTCCACAGAAGACCAGCCATACCACACCACAGTATAATACACCTTATCGCACTGCATCATCCTTGTGCACCCCACAGCTTTGAATATACTAGTTCAGTGTACACTTAGATAGAAGCAACTGCATGTATACATACCACTACAGAAAATACCACGGTATATATTTACTACTACATCGAAAGCACTAGTTTACACTGATAGGCTTGTCTATTCCTGTTATGGTTAGGTACGTGTTGGGGTAGTGTAAGAGGTAATGTTAGGTTTGGGCTTAGGTTTAGAGTCAAAGGGTACAGACAGGATTAACTTTACTGTTATTTTTAGAGTTAAGGCAAAAGGAAGGCTGAGGTTTTAGTTTAGGGTTATACTTAGGGCTAGGTTTATGGTTGTTGAATATGATTAGGGTTAGGTTTAGTGTTGGATAAAGGCTCAGACTTGTTGTTTTAGATTAGGGCTGGGGTATGTCTTGGTTTAGAGTAGGGTTACTGTTAAGGATAGGTTAAGATAAAGGGTTGGAAGAGGGTGAGGCATAGTATTAGAGCGAGGGTGAGTGTAAATGTTATTATAGAGTAAGTGTTAGGGAGTAGGGTTAAAGTATGTATCGAAGTTAGAATTAAGACTAGAGTCGATGTAGACATGATTTCAATGTGCTGGTGTCATTCTGGTGGCTAATTACATTATGTACAAATCCGGCCAATCAAATGGCAGTTCTTTAAATTAGCTATTTAGTGGTAGCTCGATATAATGGTATCCTCTACACTGACATACAACCCACAATACTACAGTTGCATAACACTCCATGTCTTACTAGACTGCACAATATAACACTGTCTAAACAATTCCACAACAAACTGATCATCCTAAAGACAACTGACCCTTACTTTGCGCATGTTTCTCCCCATTGTATCAAGAGTAGTTCATTAATTGCTCCGAAATTCTAGAGCTACTGTCAATTAGCCCCCTGTTCTGGGTGATTTCATCCTGGGATATCACTCAGAAATTCTTTGTGGAACCTCTAGAGGAACACAGGGAGGAATTAACTTGGGTAATTTTTTATATTTCATTAAGTAAGAAAATGGTTAATGGCTTTAACGAGGCTTGAACAGCACTGGCCATGATATTCTGCCGGTGGTCAGGCGGTCCTTCAAAGGGTTGCCGCGTGCAGCAATTATGATTTGTACGTAGATGCAGTGTGAGGAGAGGTTGGTACTGGCAGAGGGCTGCATGCAGTGGTCCTTGCATGCAGTTATAGAGCGTCTCAATGGTTATTTCATGGAGCATCGAGGGATTCACAAGGAGTGTGGCAAGGAGCCATATACTAAGCGCCCTATCCTGTCTTTCACCTGCACTTCTGTCGAGTGGGAGAGGCTTGGAGACTTCCACATTCCTTCAACGTAATCTGACAGACCAGGAGTGGTCTTTTACTAGCAGGGTGAACTTTCACTAGCAGGGAGGTATGAGTTTGTCTGAGTTGTTTGCCGCATACTAAGGGTATTAGTGGATGGCAAGTTAAACTGGATGCTTTTATCAGGTGAGGTTCGAAGCTAAACTCGGAGTAAATGTATTAGTGATGTTGTTCTATCAGGGCTCGAGTCGGGGTACCACGCGGGTGGACGGCATCCCCCCACTTATTTTACCGGGAGCTCGATAACTGGAGCAAATAGAGCCACACATTCACTCTTTGGCCTCTCTGGGGCGAGATCGGAGCTCATTCAGAACGCTGCTCACGCGCTGGCTTCTCTGGTGCAATCGCATCTAAGGGGTGAGCGAGGGGAGGCAATGAGTCTGATGGTGCAAGCCACCTTTCGTGACGTCACTTCCTGTCGTGACGTCAGCGTCCCCCACTTCTTTTTTAGGACTTGTGCCCTGTGTTCTATATTAAATAAGCTTATAAAGCGCAGGTGTACCCGGAGGTGTCTTGGCGCTAGCTGGAAAGGCAACCTCATCTCAGCTCAAGAATCTAATGGCCAAGCTATAAGAAGTGAGAGTCAAGCGGAGTTAAATAACGAGGTTTTTAAGGTTTCCTAAAAGCCAAGGGATGGTTTATGTGTTTTAGATGAAGTGGCAGAGCGTCCCAGGAACGCGATGCGCCATTCACAGAGCTTCTGCCTCCCCAAGAGAGAAGTCTGAATTTGAGAACAATTACAGTGTTTGCTGCGGATGATCTCAAGGCTCTCGATGTCCTGCGGGACTTTACACTGCGTCTTATAGGTCAATACAGCACAACACAAACAAGGAACAGGCAAGAAATCCGGTCTCTTTAACATCATTAGTCTGATTCCTTCAGCAAACCCATGTGACAAGCTGTAGGTGTAACGACGGAGGCCTACGAGGAACAACAAGCCTGTCTCTGCATTCACTCTGGCAGTGAGCACCCGCGTGAAGGAAAGGTCAGAAAGGGGGGAATGCAGGGGTCTATGGGACTTCAGTCTTCTCCCTCAGATGCCCATGCCTATCACTCACACAGGGCTGGGGCAGCAGCGTGTCGCTTTAGCTAGAATGACAAAACCCCTTGTGCCCGCCCAGATGCCACAACCTCTGAATAGGCCTGAATATGTAGAGTTGAGTGAGTGGATATCAATCAATCAATCAATCATATCATTTGTAAAGCGCATTACTCACCCGTGAGGGTCTCAAGGCGCTGGGGTGGGGAATGCTGCTACTGCTCGAAAAGCCAGGTCTTGAGGAGTTTTCTGAAGGTCAGCAGGTCTTGGGTCTGCCGTAGGTGGATGGGGAGGGTGTTCCAGGTCTTGGCGGCGAGGTGGGAGAACGATCTACCACCGGAGGTCGCTCTTCGGAAGCTGGGGACAGTGGCGAGGGCGAGGTCGGCGGAGCGGAGCTGGCGTGTGGGGGTGTAGAAGCTGAGTCGTCTGTTGAGGTACGTTGGTCCGGTGTTGTGGAGTGCCTTGTGTGCGTGGGTGAGGAGTTTGAAGGTTATCCTCTTGTTGACCGGGAGCCAGTGCAGGTCTCTCAGGTGGGGTGTGATGTGGCTGCGGCGAGGGATGTCGATAAGGGCAGTTCGGAAGGGGCGCTGGCTACCGAAGCTCTTACAGGCAGGGCTGGCGCTAGGCATGGGCAGTGTGGGCAGCTGCCCAGGGCCTCGCGCTCAGCTGAAAGACAGGGGGCCCCGCTTCCGTGTGAAAGGCCACACTTTCACAGTTAGCCCACCTGCTCCTACGAGGCCCCCTGCCCCACACTATCACAATACACATCTTGAGTCGACCTTGCTGGTCAGGGCGTCGTCGTGGCATTCCTGGGGGTGCAAGGGTGGGGGAGGTACAAACAGAGTGGGAAGGCACAGCAGCCAGGCCAGCAATTATGGCTCACAGTGTCAGGAGGGGCAGCACCTCTGTTAAGTACTGGCCATTCCCTTTCTGCATTTTGTTGCTAGGTGACAGAAGGCCCCTTTGTTTCCAGGACCAGCCAGACACAGGTAAGGCGAGGTGGATGAGGGGAGGAGGGAGTAGCCAGATCAACTGGCTTTTGTTAACTTCTACATCACCCTTTTTTTTTTAATGGGAATGTGTATTTAAAATGTATGTAGTACTGCCGGTGCTGGGGCAGTGTTTTACAAAATGCCTCGTTTCTGCTCGAAGGCCCAGGGAGGGGGCCCCTTTCCCTGGGCCTCTAAGCACTAGAGCAAGCTGCGAGGTCCAGGTGTGGGGGCCCCTTCCTGGGCCTTGTAGCCAGTACTCCCTCTATTCTTTCCTTTATTTGTTCCCCTGTGAAATTAATCCAAAATATAAAAACGCTTTTGCTGGAAAGGTCGTCTTTTTCTGACATTTTTCACTTCCAAAGTGCAGCCTTGGGATGGAGAGAAATAAAAGGTTCAAAATGTAAAAAATAACTAAAGCAAGACAGAGTGGGTCGAAAAGGGGCCAGATTGATTTTATTCACACCCAAAACACATTAGTGCCACTTTACAGAGTTTGCCAGTGAAGCGCTACTTTTTGTTTTCCTCGGGTGGGGAAGTGCACCATTCCTGGATGTACTGCAATACCTGCTTGATGGGCGGATTCGAAAACAAAATGCATACTGCGGCTCTGTATTCACGAATGTGGTGTTTTTAAACCATATTGCTTACGTTTTGTAAGGAGATAAGCAATGGACATTGAAACTGGTCACTTCCGGCCCTGTAGTCATGGCCTTAACTTTTCATGCAAAAGCACTCATTGATTTCTGAATAATAAGTGCAAAAGCGTTAAGGTAACCATGTTGTTCCTGCTTACATTTCACATGCTTTTACTTAATCTTGCATTCCTTATGAGTGTTTGCTTTTTCCAGGATGTTGTCACTTTTTTTTTAAGGCAGCATATTGCTCTTGTCTAGTGCATAATTTGAATTGAGTCGCCTCCAGGTGTTTATAGCGGGGTGCAATTGGGTTGTAGTTGAAGGCAGTGCGAGTTTCTCTCAGTGGGGCAGTATGGTGTTCAGTGGGGGAGAGGATGTGGCACTATGGTCAGAGCTGCCGAATTTGGAACTGGGGAACCAGGTTCAGCCTTCATGAGCAGTCCACCAGACCACTCTCCTGAGAGAGCACATTTCCATGCTAGAACTTAGAAGGCCCCGAAAGACCTTAGAAGAGTGGTGTCTGAGCACCAGCAGGTGGGCCATAGCGGTGGCAAGTGTGGGTTAACCTTGAAGGCCTGTCCACTACAACCCCTATTGAAGCTCACCTCGAGTCTTTTGGGCAGGCCTACGAAGCAGCACACCCTAGAGCAACAGTGACTCTGTCATTGAGGTCACAGGACCCTTGAGGAGGAAGGCTCTAGGGCGGTGCGACCGATGAGATCGCACTGAGGTGCTGACTTCGGGTGGGGCGTCATGTTTGCAAGTATATTATGTTTCTAAAAGCCCTTGCTGCCTCCTTCCTGGCCTCCAGCAATTATCGGCAACAATAAAAATGTCATGATAACTCCGGTGATTAATGTTCTTCCTAGAGAGAGATGGAGTTTTGTCAAGTGGAAGTTTTGACTTGTGGAAAGGTAGCACAGAGGGTTAATGTGCCTGCTGCAAAGAACATGTTGCAGATCACTAAGTCCACATAATGTAAAAAGGCCAGTGGGTTACTGCTTTTGTCAGAGAGATCCTATTGTTACTTGCAGTTTATAAGTCAAAATCCTAACATAGAACAATGAGCTATTAACTGTCATCTAAGAGTTGCATGCAAACTGCAGGGTATAAATTACAGCATTATGGTTTTTCCCCAGCCTTTGATTATTCTAATGTTGCAAAAAGGGTTCATTTGGACAGAAATCAATTCTGGTTATTAAAGAGAACCCCCAACCATCAATCACTATTAAACTATACTGCCTACTAGTATGATTGTCATGTGACTCCTAATCCTTTGTCTTATGTAACATTACCTCTTGTGATTTACACACGTATGATTGATTGTCTCTGTGTAATGTGTGATATAAAGTTCTCTGACACCCTACACTGGTATCAGTGGCGCTGTAAATCAAATTAAATGCATCTGAGCGAGAATGTGGTTATGGAGACTTGAGGAGCACTGTTAAAGGGTGGGAGTGAGGGAATCCGTGGCAGAGCGAGTCATTGGGGGGCACCAACATTGTCGCACAGGGCTCCACCAGCGCTAAAGGCGGCCACTTCTACTTCCTACAGTTCTAACACCAAATCAAAAATGTTGATTTGAAAACCCCTTGAATCTGCAGCATAACTTCAAGTCAATGTATGATTTAGTAGTGGTCTCGGTTGTTCTAAGTCTTTTTTATTTATGTACAATCTTTATTTGTTTGCAATGGTGTCTTGTATTTTTGTACTATATGTGTTGTGTTTTTGCACTTAACATAATTCTGCCGAGTAAAGAGCCCACACACAAAAAGATTGTCCTACGTCTCTTAGCATGTGCGTGTGGGATACTGGTGAGAGGATTTACATTAAAACAAATTGCAAAGTATTAATGTCATCCTAAGGTAGCACAATAATGGCACAGAAAGATAAGGGAGCCTTTTGAAATTTGCAATTATATCCATGGTGTGAGAGGTTTTCTCTTGTGTCATTTTATATTTTGAATGATCCGCCCCTCATTACCTCAACAGGATCTCCCCCTTTATGAGGCAGAACTGGAAATTGTATCATGCACTCATCTGGAAACAATCAGTTAACGAGGAATAAATAAAATACATCTTAGTGAGACCTGCACCTAGCTTTTCCATCCAATGTGACAAATGTAATCCATTTAATACAGTTTTAAAATATATGGACTTATTTCATTTGTATATTTATATTTTTGTCCATGTTACTGATATCCACGTTAGGTCTCTTCAGTGATGCCAAATAAGATCAATAGTCCTGCGATGTCACTTTCTGTGATGTCACTTCTTGTGATGTTACCAAGGGCGGCTCCTCCACTAGGGCGGAGAAGTGTCGCTTCACTGCTTTCTCACAGTGCGAGAAGCAGAAACACAAAATGCTAAAACTACCATTTTATGTTTCTGCTTCTGCACTGCGAGAAAGCAGAAGTGTTTGGTTGGGGGCGGGCGGGTCTGCTTTAGGGCAGGGAGGAGTACCTTGCCCACTGCTAAGGGCGCTGACTGTTTGGTCGGTCCTCCGGGGCCGACCAAACCAGTCATGCGCACTCTGGTCTTTCTCCATGTAGGCTGCAATGCAACCTACATGGAGAAAATGGCCTCCCATAGGCGCCTGGCTGGTCGGCGTCCCGACCAATCACAATGCTGCCATTGCAGCGTTGTGATTGGCTTAGGGGAGGGAGGCTGCCTGCTTCCTGTTCCTGCCAGAGGCAGGAAAGCAGGAGAGCAGGTCAGGAGCAGAGACGACGCGAGGCCCGGGAAGGTAAGTTTATTTTATTTTTAAATTAACCCCCCCGCGAGACCCTCCACCCGCGAGTCATGCCGGCCGCGACTGGATGTTACATGCAAATTAGAGGGGCCTCACATCTTCCCTTTCGCCCGGGGCCCCAGAAGTTCTAGGACCGGCCCTGCTTACAGGGCCTTGTAAGTTACTCTACTAATGTGGCTAGCACAGACATGCTGCAGAGACATGGCAGAGACATGGCTCCTGTCGCCTTCCGAGGTGTGCCTGCTATACTTTAGTGTCTCCTCAGCCAGAAACTTCTGCGTTTCACAGAGTGTTGCCTCTGCGTGTTGCCAGTGGCGTAACACAGGCCCCCCGTAGCCCCCGCCGTGCGGGGGGCCCCCCAAGCCCCAGGGTGCCCCCTTAGCACATTACTTTGCCCGGAGAGTTCATGATTGAGTCCGGAGGGGGCCCCTCCACGTACCCTGCAGCGGGGGCCCCTCAAGTTTCGTTACGCCAGTGCGTGTTGCTCATCACACACTATGTGCCCTCTATCCCAGAATATCGCCATCTCGGACAGTCAGAACTACCACCGGGGGTTGCACAAACATTCCTAAAAATCCAGGCTATGAAAAGGTTAAACCAGAGATGCAATCCTTTTCACACAGTACCCTGGGTAGATTTTCATCCCTGTGGCCTTTGGGACAATCACCTTTTGTGAACTATTTCAAATGGAGTTGCAGGGATCCAAGGTAGATTCCTCCAGAGAATGGCCTAGAATGGGAGCAAGGACTGACTTTTATACTTCTTGTCTCCTCCTGACCTAGAAGTGGTACTTAGGAAAATGTGCAAGTTTTTCTCCAGTAGCCTTATTTACCCACCGCTACCCAGCACAACGGATTAACTTTGAAACATTATTTTTTAAATATCCAATATTTATATAATTTTTAGAGAATCTATATTGTTCCTGTTTACATTTTTTTCCTGAAGCTATGGTGTCCCATCTTCCTCGACCATCAATTTTACATTTGCATCACACTGTATGTTTCCCTTTTTTGTTCAAACATGTAACTACATTGTTAATGTCACAAACTGCTTTTGTGAAACCCCCCTTTTGTAAAGCGCTTTGCTACCCATTGGGTCTTCGCTGCACTATCTACAGCTGCTTATAAATAAATACATTGTACAAAGAATTACCATACCTCATTACCATTTGCCGATGACGGACTGTGATATTAACCCACCGGGGCTCTCCAGGGGTATTCAAAAGGAACTCTGGGGCTGATTTTTAGTTCTGGTAAAAGGCCATCATCCCTAGGAGTTGACAAAGGCATTGGGGAAAAGATTATCCAGAAGACACAATTATTGTTTGTTGGGCGTGACTAGGAGAGCCCCTCCTTAGACAATGTTTTGAAATAGTGACTGCATTTGCAGTCAGGATCTATTTAAACAAAGTAAACTATATATGACAAGCAATCTTTTACTAGTGAAAGACCAACAGGACACTCTTGGGGGACCCCGAAACCAGAGGAATGAAGCCACCATCTTGCCCAACTAATGATTTGATCAGTGTTTTGGAGTCAAAGAGGACAGCAGATGTCCCACATTCTACCTCTAAATAGGCCTAGCAATGAAAACAGCACCTGGACCAGGCCTGCCAGCCAGTGGCGTAACACAAAATGGTGGGGGCCACTGCAGAATGAGATCAGGGTCCCCTGAGTCTCTTATATCTTAGAGCTAATTATTGGCCATTGGCTGAATAGGGGGCCCCCTGAAGGGTTGCGGCTCCCTGGAGAGATGGGTGGCCCCTGCGCCATAGGGGGTGCAGGGGCCGGCGTTATGATCCTGCTGCCAGAGCACCACAGCACTAAGAACTGTGTGCCCGAGCCTCATTCATGGTATAGGACACTGAGGTCGTAAGAAAAAAAAAAAATCTAGGATAATCATACATCTTGCATACATTTCTGTACCTATAACAGTCCTCGCTTTCCAGAGAAATGTTATCAAAGCAGCACACATGCAATCCCGTGCCTGTGCTAAGTCATACTTGCCTGAGTTCACATAGACAAGTTTCTTGAGTCTCAAAAGAAAGCATTTTCGTTTGCTAGCACATCTATTAGAAAAGACAACACCATAATTATCTCCTTTTCAAGGTGCAATGAGAACACATTGGCGACCGACCTCAGGGCGCTTATTATACACACCCGATGTCCCTCTTTGCGGGGGTGGGGGGGGGGAGAAGCCAATGCACCAGAAGGGTGTAGCCTGAAGTATTATATAGCAGGTCTGGAGAGGAACAAAGGAAAAGGGACCAATAAATCTACTCTGTCTATGGTGCTAAGATACTTTGAGGCTGGATGGCAAACTGCAGTCTTGAGCTCAAGATCTTTACTTCTGAGGAAGATCTCTCATAAATATGATTTACTAACATTTCTCTAATATGTGCATTTCACTTAACATACTCACATACCATTGGCATGCCTTTTTAGCTGTGTTGGGAATACTGTAATCCTCATGAAGATTGGCCATGAGCAATACCCCGAGTTGTATACCTCTATGGTCCATTCTGAGCAGCCTATGTTTACAAGCCTGAAATTAATGCGCCCAGATATGTCAAGCCTGGAAGCTGCAGGTGGATCCAAGCCTAGTTGAGCTGCATGTGGGATAGGCACCTGCCCTGCACAAGAGGGACAGGTGGATACACCCGCCTCCATCCCAGCAAGGGCAGTCTCCCCAGGCTCCGGACTGTTAGCCAGAAGCGGTAAATTGCATCTTAAAAGGGCTTGTTAATAGGCCCAGGATCGGGAACATCTGTGAAAAAGGACCTGGTAAAATTGGGTCCGCATGTTATTCCCCATTCCTGGCTTCTTATGTCCTAATGGAAGAATTTTAATGCTGAGATACCATTCAGAATAGGAGTTCCCGCCCCTTCCTTGGTATTGCCATAATGAAGGCCCCTCTGAGCTTCAGGCAGGAGGTACTTCAGCAGCCCAAACAACAAAGGGAGGGGCTACCGGGTCGCATCCATATGGGCTGATCATGAATAGCGCAGGGTGGCCGGAACTACCTGGGCAGGAATCACAAATTTCCTCCAGTTATTTCACCTTTACCATGCTATTCTAAACTGTCCTTGCCACATTAGTAAATAGCAAGTGTGACCCAAATTGACCGGGCTCATTACCACGTTTCCGAAATCTGCCATGCTTCCAAGCACATATTTCTTCTGTCTATGGCAAGAGAGATTGTGCGCGGAAGCACCGAGAGAGGCATCTAAGGTGAATTTGCACCCTGTCCAACTTGGAATTTAGGTGTGGAGGCAGGTGCAGCTCTTCCGTTATGTTGGGGGAGCGTCGCTCCCCCACCCCGCTGAGAGCCAGCAGAAGGAAACATGAAAAATAAAATGACAATAAGAGCCTTTTATTATCATTTTATTTTTCTTACGGCGCTAGAGCCAGCCGAGTCTAGGGTGGAGCGGGGCAATGATGAAGGCAGGGCAGGAGGGGTAGTGCACATTGTAAGTGTCTAAGGCCGGCCAAACCGACATGCACACTTAGATATCTCTTCACCCGACCTGTGCTGCACAGCAGAGTGGAGAAGAGGCACAGGCCTCCAGGCCCTGAGCGAGCGTTAAACCAGCCCGCTCAGACCAATCACGGCGCTGCTCTCATGCTGGTAAATAGTATTACCAGCATGACAGCAGCATCTTTATTGGCATCTGGGAGCCTGCACAGTGTGCACCAGCCCGTGGGGAATCGGTAGTAGGGACCGGAGCAGAAGAACACTTAGAAAGCGGCCGGCAGCAGCAGGTAAACACTTTTTACTTTATTTGTTTGTTATTAACCCCCACCGGTCCCCCACATCCTCCTACCACGACTCACCACCTGTCATTGATAGTAGCCGCCACTGTGTGGAAGTGGACCCCTCCCACCACAACCTCCTCACCCAGGGATACAGCTCCACCGAATTTGTGATTGTGGCCATATTTGTATGTGTGAAGTGCCACACGCCACAGAAAAGCAGGCATTGGCTGAGGCAAAAGACAACTGTCTCAACTGTAGCTGATTCCCATCACAATTTGAGGTGATTATTGTAAGTAAATGTTTATGTCTGGATCTGGATAAGAGGTCACGGAGCTTCGAGATAACATGAGAGAGCGCCCGGAGTGGAAAACATTGTGTTTACTCTCGCCATGTCAAACAGTGAACAAAATAATTCCATCAACGGTACACGTAAGGTTACCATGGGATTGTCATGGGAGCTGCTTACCTCAGTCCAAAGATCACTTTACATGGCTAATTGTCTCGTGAAGTGTTCATTCAGGAAAGAGCAACGGAGATTTCAGATGACGTCTTACACACTCATATGCTAAACACGCTCCATCTTTTTCCAGAGATAGTCTGGCTGATTCATAACTTTGCTATGGTTTAAAAGTAGGATGATGCTCTGTGTAAATTTGACCATACAGCTCTTCAATGCAACCAATTAAACAAGCACTTACAAAAACAATTCATTCATGTGTTTGTATGTGTGGTCGTGTGGATGTGTGAGTGGGTGAGTGCAAAAATAAGGCATCAGAAGAAAGGACAGATGACTGAGTGCATAATTTAATGACAGTGCACTGATGGACTAGTGAATGAGTACGCAGATGGATGAATAGGTGAGAGTGCATCTATTTATAAATGATTGGGTGAATGCATAGTTGAATGGAAAGGTTGCTGCGTGAGTGCATGGAAGCATGTTTGAATGGGATTTATTAGAAATGTTTATAAAGCTGAGAGTTATGGCTTACCTGAACAGAATAAAACATAAGTGTCCTCTACTTTCCAGTCCATCAAATATTGTTTTTACCAACGGATGGTTGAATGGGTAAGTTGATGAGTGAATGTGTGGATGAATGGATCTTGTTCTAAATGTTTACAGAGCCTGGGGGTGTGGCTAGCCATTGGTAGCGTAAAACAAAGAGTCCTCTACTCTGCAGTCCATCAAATAGTGTTGCTAACCACAAATTCCAGTTTTACGTGCATGTAACTAGTAGTGTATGGATCACCAAATTATGCCAAGATTTACCACCACAATGCCAGGGTCAGCATTGCACCATACGTCAGTCCTGGGCCACACTATGCCAGAGGAGGCCAATATTATGTCAAGAAGCCAGAAGGAAGTATCATCTGGCAAGGAATGGCCATGTGAATTCAAGTCAAGTCAAATTAACTTTATTCTGTCATAATAAATAGACCATAAAAGCTTATAAAAACAGTACATTATACAATAAAATAAAACAATTTAAACAGCAGCCCCCCCCCTAAAGGGAATCATGTTGCACAAAGAAGTCCCAAGGAGTCAGTTCCACATACAGTTCTACAAAGTTCAAGCATCTATCAAAAAAGGGTAACAATATATGGAATCAAAAACAATTCTACTATGAAGCCGTGAAGTCAAGACGAAGAGGTCGGTTAAAGGGAGAGAAAAAAAAGGTCCCAGGTGAAATTACACTAAAATGTTATTACTATTGGCCAAGCTGACCATACCAATTCCTTGTTTTAAGCACCAGTCTCAAGAAAGAGCACACAATTAAAGCAATCTCTTCGGAACCCTTAGATTGTAAAAAATGCATGGCTTCATACAACAGCGCAGGGAGTGCTTAATTAAAAACGGTTTAAGAATCGTAGCTGTATGAGCAGCATACAAAAGTACAAAAAAACATGACATGTAAAGTACTTTGGACTGACTCCTGATCGCACGGACAGGGCACTAAGTTGCACGACCAGTCATTACACTTAGAAAAGGTACCCCGTTTGTGGAATAGTTGCGTCCACTTCACCTTCAGAACACCCACCATCCACAGACACCAGCACCTACTCCCACGAAGAAGCTGGACCAAAATCACCGACGACCAGCTCACCTCCTCACTCAACAACTCCAGCCCAACCATCGCGGAAAACGACGACCCCAACACGGCAGCCCGAACCCTGCATAGATGGATCTCGGACAGCACCAACACCATAGCCCCCCTCAAGAAAAACAACAATACCCGCGCCAAGAAAGCCAGATGGTTTACCACCGAACTTCGAGAGTCCAGACACACATGCCGCCGCCTCGAAAAGGCCTGGAGGAACACCAAATCCACAGAAGCCCACAACAACTTCAGAGCCGCCACCAACGCTCACCATCAACTCATCAGAGAAACGAGGAAAAAAGCGATTGAAGACAGAATCTCCACCCACGCGCACAACAGCAAGGAACTCTTCAGCATCATCAAGGAGTTTGCCCAACCCACCAGCGACTCTACCGACATCCCTCCCTCACAAGACCTCTGCGACAAACACAGCACCTTTTTCCACCACAAATTCAAGAGCATCTACGACAACTTCGACGAAGACAACCAACACACTGAACCCTCACCAACCACCCCCGACACCTGGAAACCAGCGATTGACGACTTGACAGCCCTCACCACCGAAGACACACTGAAGACAATGAAATCAATCCACTCAGGGGCCCCCACGGACCCCTGCCCCCACCACATCTTCAACAGAGCCGCCGACACCATCGCACCCATGCTCCGCCACACCATCAACCGCTTCCTGGCGACCGCCTCGTTCCCCGACGACTGGAAACACGCTGAGGTCAACCCCCTCCTAAAGAAACCCTCAGCGGACCCCACCAACCTCAAAAACTACAGACCCATCTCCCTGCTCCCGTTCCCAGCGAAAGTCATCGAGAAAGCCATCAACAGCCAACTCGCCACATTCATTGAAGAACACAACATCCTCGACTCCTCCCAATCCGGCTTCAGAAAAAACCACAGTACGGAAACCGCCCTCCTCGCCGCAACAGACAACATCCGCACCCTACTGGACAAAGGAGAAACAGTAGCCCTCATCCTCCTCGACCTATCAGCGGCGTTCGACAAAGTCTCCCACTGCACCCTAATACGCAGACTCTACGACGCAGGAATCCAGGACAAGGCCCTCGACTGGATCCGCTCCTTCCTCTCCGGCAGGATGCAGCGGGTCAGACTCCCCCCTTTCCTCTCGGACCCCACACCTACCACCTGCGGAGTCCCCCAGGGCTCCTCCCTCAGCCCGACGCTCTTCAACGCCTACATGGCTCCACTCGCCCCCATCGTCAGAACCTACGGACTCAACATCGTGTCATACGCAGACGACACCCAACTCATCCTCTCCCTATCCAACGAGCCCAACACCGCCAGACGCAACTTTCGAGAAGGCATGGAAGCCGTCGCCAAATGGATGAAAAACTGCTGCCTACAACTAAACACCAACAAAACAGAAGTACTCATCATGGGCCCAAACCCAGACGCCTGGAGCGACACCTGGTGGCCCCCCGCCCTCGGAAACCCGCCAACCCCCATGGACCACGCACGCAACCTGGGAATCATCCTGGACTCCGAGCTCAAAATGGACCACCAGATCAACTCCGTCTCATCTTCCTGCTTCCACACCCTCCGCCTCCTTTGTAAGACCTTCAAATGGATCCCCCTCGAACACCGAAAGACCATCACTCACGCCCTGGTCACCAGCAGACTCGACTACGGCAACGCACTCTACACCGGAATAAACAAAAACCTCACCCGCAAGCTACAGAACATCCAGAACGCCGCCGCAAGACTGGTCCTCAACCTGCCAAAACACTGCCACATCACCCTGCACCTGCGCACACTCCACTGGCTCCCCGTCGAGGCGAGAATCACCTTCAAGATGCTCACCCACGCACACAAGGCCCTCCACGGCACCGGACCAGCATACCTGAACAGCCGACTCAAATTCCACGCACCCCAAAGGACCCTACGATCAGCCCAGCTCTCCTACGCCGTGGTCCCCCGTACCAGAAAGACCAGATCAGGAGGCCGCTCCTTCTCCTTCCTCGCGGCCAAAGCATGGAACGCCCTTCCGCTCCACCTCAGACAGACAACATCGCTCCCCATCTTCGCAAGAAACCTCAAAACCTGGCTCTTCGACAGACCCCCTCCTTGATGGAATGGAACCTGCACCCCCCCCCACCCTTAGCGCCTCGAGACCCTTACGGGTGAGTAGTCGCGCTTTAAGAAAACCCTGATTGATAACAAACCCCTGAGGTGAAACCTAAGGAGAATAAAGTGCATGTAGCGCTGTGATTCAAATGTTAAGAAAGGTTGCATACACCTCGAAGGATTGAGGAGCAGATATTGGGTAACAGACACACTAACCCATCTTTTTTCCTCCCAGAACGTGTAGCATATGTTCTTCAATGTCTTCTTAGGTATACTGGGCAGGATTCGAAGGGGCTCTTCAAATAAATCCCGCCTGCCCAGGACCAATGTCAAATCCCTGATACCTCTCAAACAGGGGATCTCTAAAGATTGTGAGAGAGACAGGCAATCCTTAATTAACAATCTATTTAGGGAGAGAACCATGTTCACCCAAATCCTACGCCACAATAACAGTAGACGAGACCTTAAGATATCCTCGAGGTATGTGAGCCCTAACTCCCTGTGTGAGATAAACGAGGAGGTAGACGGTGGTAGACCCAGGAGGCATCGTGTGAATTTGTTTTCAGTGATCTGTAGTGGCATTAGCGCCTAAGATCCCCACACCCCTGCGCCATAGGTAGCCATTTAGCTCAATAAATAGCCAGCATGTGGGTGAGTGATATTTTGCCTACTTTAGCTGCAAACGAGAAGACTGCATTAATAATCCTTGCAAGCTGAATATTTCTGTTAACTATCTGCGGAGAATAAAACCCCCTGAAGTTAAAGGTAACCCCTAAGTAGTTAAAGATAGCCACCTCTGTGACAGAGGTTGCTTGGAGCTTAAAAACTGGCCTCGGCCCGACCTATGCCCTCAGGACATTAAAGAAGACTTGCTGGTATTAATCTTGATGTCTAGTCCCTCCATGATGGAGGCAAAGGCGTTCAGAAGGTGCGGCAGAACACACGATGTACGACCCATGATGACAGCGTTGTCTGCATACAGTAACACTTGAATGGGGTGGCTGTCAATCTGGGGCAGGTCCCTGCACCTTAGGACTAAGTCCCTCTTCAGATGATTTATATATAAAGAGAATAGGAATGGTGCAAGGACACATCTTTGTCTGACACCTCTACTCACCCTAAAAGATTCAGAGCACTCCCCACCCAGCCCATACCTAACAACAACAGTGGAGGCGCAATAAATTTCCCTGATGGTATTAATGACTGCTCTATCTATACCCAGGCCTAACACGATGCCCCACAGTTTTGAGTGGGATACGCAATCAAATGCGCTGGACAAGTCCATAAAAACCAGATACAAAGCGCCAAGCTTAGCATTTGTGCATTTCCGCAGGAACAGAAAAAGGTTAATTCACTGGTCTTCTGTCCCCATCCCTCTCCTGAACCCATACTGAATGTCCGATACAACAACGCTCTCCTCCGCTCAATTTTCCAGGCCAGATAGGAGGATGCGACCTAATACTTTCACAGTACAATCCAGGAGGGAAATGTGTAGCAGCCAGGGTCCCCCCAGTTACCCTTCTTGAAGATCGGAACGATAAGAGAGGTAGACCAAGAGGGGAACATGGTGGATAAACTCACAGATCTCAGGGCATTGGCAACGAGAGAGGCCCATAATTCTAGGTTGTTCTTTAAAAGGTCCAGAGGGACCCCATCCGGACCAGGAGCTTTGCAGCCCGGCTGGCCTTGATGGCCATGGTCACCTCTTCCAGTGATGGACAGTACTTGGGGTGTAAACCCTCCTCTGGGACAACAGATGAAGCGCTCGCATTGCCGGGTTCACTGGAGTAAACTTCCCCAAAGAAGACAGACCAGTCATGGCCAGTTATGGCAGAGTCGATCAAGGGAGCATCGTTATCTTTAAGAAAATGCTGATTGATAATAGACCAGAAGGCCTTCTGATCGTTCCTAACTGATGCTTCCTGGAGTTCCTCCCAAGCTTGTAGTCTGAGGATTTCTTTCTGGGTAGTGATCACTTTCTTATATAGCTTCCTACAGTGTACAACCTCCGCAGGAGATCTGGGCTGAGCGTGGAGGGCGGCCATCAGCTCTTTGTGGTTCTTTGAACATGAAACGTCAAATCAACCATTTGCCCTCCCAGAGTCCGCATTGGGAGCCCTAGATAGTGCACAAGAGACTGCTTCCGAAAGGTTGATAAATGCATCTCTAATACTGTCAACGTTGGCCTCTGCATCCAAGCAGGTCTCCAATAAGGCACTATTACCTTTAACTAACTGAGATGTGAAAATTTCAGGATGAACAAACTCCCATTTAATACGAAAACCCTTTCTCTTGTTGGCAGTGATGCCAGTGATTCTCCAGGAAAATACCCACCTCTGACCACCAGTCACTGATATTAATTACCTGGATTTGAGGAAGAAGATCACTCATGGTAAGATTGTGTATGGACTGATCCCCAACCCTGTCAGCTAAAGTAGAAGACAGTAGAATAAAACCCTTTACCCACGTTGGTCAAGGGAAACAAACCAAGCATTGAGCTATGTTCATTCGCAAAGCACAGGTTAAATTTCATCACTAGATAATTAAAATTGCTGCCAAGTACACCGTGAGGAAAATGGGGAGAGGGATTCCCTTCGCAGTCGATTATACCACAGGGATCTTTGAGATCAGGGGTGCAAAGGTGGACATTGAAATCACCTCCGCAGATCATACCCAACTCTGTGCCAATTCTGGTATTAAAATAGTCCAAGTCAAGGTCCAGTTTTATCAGGATACTGCCTCTGTCCACAAATAGGATGTTATTATAGAAATTCAAGATGCCCAGATGTGAACCTGCGGCGTAGATAAAGGGTTCTAAGTTGACCATGGTTGAGATATAGATGGCTAAACCCCCTTTAGAGCGTCCAGAGGGAGATGAAATGACTGGTTGATAGGATGTGCTGTACCCGTTGATATGGACAGGCCGAACAGACCATGTTTCCTGAAAGCATAAAATCGAGTGGGAACACACAAATTTGGTCGACAAATGGTACTCAATTTAGCCTTCTATACGGCCACATGTATTAACAGAATCATGCCAGGTTCATTGTTAGTGTATGGGGTGGGCGTTAGTGTATGGGGTGGGCGTTATCATGGACATGGAATATGATAGGTGTAGGAAATCTGCATTGTCTGTGTGGTGACCCCAGATTTTTTGCCTTTGCTGGACCCTATTTTAGTTGGTGAGTCTAGACCTCTGTGCACTCTACCTCTGCTAACCAGTAGTAATGTGCCAGTGCCCCAATTTTTAACATGGTTGAATTGGCATACTCCTAATTGGTATATTTAACATGCCTGTAAGTCCCTAATATATGCTATTAAATATACCCAAGCCCTTGAATTAAATACCCCTAGTGGACTGCAGCACCTATTGCACCATCCACAATAGTGACAGTGCAAACATGGCTTCAGGCCTACCGCTGTAGCCTGCCTGCAGCAGTGCAAAATATGCACAGTGACCTGTCAAAATAAATCCGTTTGACAGGCAAAAACCTTCCTTTTCAAATTTTTGTAAGTCACCCATGTGTGCTTTCTAGCCCACAAGGTGAGGTGCATGGTATTTATAAGTGGGACATGTAAAAAATGTATATTACCATATCCTTACAGTGACTAGCACCCAAAAGCTATTTTCTCTGTGCCAGGCTTAGCTGTTCTATGTAGAAAACCAAAGTACAGAATAAAATACTAATATTGTATTGGACAAGCTTGGTGAAGTCAGGTTTTTAATAAATATTGAGGAAAAGTAACTTTTAGAAAGGTACCCTTTTGTCGCTGACATTCCTGGGAGCTAATTTGCATTGGCTCACCAGCTAAATATTATGTCCTAAATACTGCCCCCTTAAGTGTATATTAATGTCTCCAATGGAATTATATTTATGTCAGGCGATATTTCAGACAAAAATATTCTGACAACAATATTCTAGTAGAATACCCCTGTTTCTCCTATCTAGGAAGACTCTCAGACAAGCTAAATCTAACTGTGTTCCAGAATAATCGAAGCTGGGAACTCAGACCATGTTTTTCATTATAAAGACCTTTATTAATCCATCCTCCTGTCAATACTCTACCTTGTACCCAAGAGTTCTGTGATCGAGGTGCCACCTTCATCTCCAAAATGGTGAAAGAGATCTACAAAAACATTAGAAAATCCATATCTGTAAAATAGGCTAATCTCTATTTCACAGCAAAGAGTGGGTGGGACCCATTTGACAATGCTGTACCAATATTCAGGAAAATTACATAGTTGTCACCATCAGCAGCTGTAAATCTGGCTCTCTAGAGGATCCCTGCCAAATACCAATTAAGCTGTTCTTGGTACCTCCCATCTCAAGTTATGTAGTGCAGACATTTAATGCTAGCCCGCACTCAAGGGATGTTGTTACTAATCCTTTTAGAACTGTAGGTGGATCACCATCCTGAAAAAACTGACATCAACTCTAACAACACTGATAACTAAGTGCAAATCACCCTAGAGCCTGCTCTGGTGAACATTTTGGAAAAAATTAGTTGTTAAGCAGTTATCCACTTATTTTGAAAATCATACTTTCCTCAGCTCATGAAAGGCAGGATTTTGTCCAGGATAGGAAACTGAATTCATCCTGGAAGTAGCAATGAAATAAGCCAAGATAGCCTTGGAGGGGGTTGGCAGTAGTGATCCTTTTAGCTCTCACTGCTGCAACAACGCAGGAGGAAGGTGGGGGGCAGAGCAAGCAACCATGCAGGAGAGGGAGGGAGGAAAGGCATGCAAGTAAAAGGGAAAAAAAGTACCTCTGAAAGTGGCAAGCAATAAAAGGAAACTGGGGAAGGTAAGCAGTACGTGGGCCATGTTCCAGGGTAGGGGAAGAGGAAGTGAAGCCGGTACTGGCTGACTAAAGAGTAGCAAGGAAATGAGAGTGACGATGATGCCAACCAAAGGTAAGCAATGGGTGGGCTTGAAGCCCCCTAAGTAAAAAAAATGTCTTGCAAATGACAGCACATGTACTGTTTCAGGTGAGACCTAAGTATAGGGTGAGGGGAAAGGGAGGCACAAACTGTCAAAGAGGCGAAGGTGCACGTCAGACATACTGAAGGATGTGAAACAATCAACACTGGCCCCAAAACAGTTGTGTCCTGACGAAGGGTAAACAGTCTTTACCTCACAGCCTCTACTTCACAGGACCTTTACCACGCAGCTAAGTAACATGTTGTAAAGTATTTGTACCTTTACCACGCAAGTAAATATTTTGTTTAAATAACTTACTTTTTATGTTATTTAAAAAAGTAATTTTACGGTTTAGGATGGGTAAAGGTAAAGGGAGATGAGGGTGAATTTAGGGTTTAGGGGTCGGTAGATGTAGTGGAAGTTGAGGGTGACCTGAAGGCTCAGGGTGACTGGAGGTGAGGTGAGGGTGACTTGAATGTTTAGGGTTGTGTTGAGGTAAGGGGAGGTGAGGGCAACTTGAGGTTTCGGGGTGGGTAGATGTAAAGGGAGGTGAAGGTGACTTGAGGGCTTGGGATGGGTAGAAGGGGAGTGAATAGAGGCAAAGGGAGGTGAGGGTGACTTGAGGGTTGGAGGTGGGTAGAGAAAAAGGTAGGTGAGGCTGATATGAGGGCCCAGGGGTGGGTATAGGTAAAGGGAGGTGATGGTGGCTTGAGGATTATAAGGTTGGTAGAGGTGAAGGGAGGTGAGGGTGCCTTGAGGGTTCAGGGTTGGGTAGAGGTAAAGGGAGGTGAGGGTGACTTGAAGGTACAAAAAGGGGTGAGAAGAGGTAAAAGGAGGTGACGGTGGCTTGAGGGTTCAGGGGCGGGAAGAGGTAAAAAGAGGTGAGTGTGGCTTTATTGGATAGTATGATATAGTACGGCCTGTCATGGCATGGTTTGGTATGGTATGGTATAGCCTGTCATTTTATAGTATGGTATAATATAGTATGGGCTGTCATTGTATGGTATAGCCTGTTACTGTATAGTATGGTATGGTATGTTATGGTATGGTATGGTTTGCTATTGTACAATATGGCATGTTATGTTATGGTCTGTTATTGTATAGCATGGTATGGTGTGATATGTCATGGCCTGTTATTGTATAGTATATTATGGTATGAGCCTATAACCTCTGAACTGCTAACTGCACATGTACACATGCATTTAGGCAAGTGCCGGTATTTTCAGTTAGTACAATTTAAAAGCATGCTTTCTGAAATTGGATAGGAAGGCAGCATAACACGGAATGGGACCAAAACAAGTGTGAGTTAGCAACAAGCACACCCTTAGTGAATGCTGCTATTATAAATTGTTTTGTTATGCTGCTTGGAAAAGACTGGTCAGAGAAAAGAGGCTTACTGGAAAGTGAAATGTGGAAAAGTCTGGAAAGCAAACAACAAGCGAGGGAAGCAGTGTGCCCAAGACCAAAAAGCAAACGTGAAGGGGCATAAAAGCAGCTGAAAAATGAGATAGAGCGACATAAGAGCATGTAAAGAAGACATACAAACAAGCAATACACACTCACAAAAAAAGGAGCGTGGAAGAACACTAATCAAGAAATCAATCAGTACTTGGTCCATGCTTTAGGGAAAAAAGCAAAAACACAGAGATGAAGTGAACCCCACATGAGCAGACACCTCCTCACCAATGAAAAGGAAGAAAATAAGAGTGACAATAAAACCAAGCAATGGTAAGTAATGGGCAGGATAAAGGCCCCTTTTTAGAGTTTTTTGTTTTAGAAACAATAGATTGTCACAAGTGTCAGCACATGCATGCTGTCTCAGGTAAGACCTAAAAATAGTCCACTCTAGCCACTCCCAGCAGTCTGAAAATAGTATTAATCTTTCATTCCCTGCAGAAAGAAAGAACGCGTTTGAGAGATATTGAACACTATTTAGTTTTTGCAGATCTTTGAAAACTTTCTTTTTCTGTTAAGCTTGTGTCCCTTTGGTTATGGTGCAATTTAACTGTGTTCAACCCATGAATCTGGTTATGTGGCCATGGGCTCTGTTAATAAATTAAATTGGTTAATAAATGCAGTAAATAATCATGCTTCTAGTAAAACCATTGTCATTTATTCCAAGATAATTGGTTTCCCAAACTCTTTTTGTGTAGTGGACACAGCCTTAGTTATAAATTCAAAGCCACATAATCCAATCAAAGTGGCCGGTTCTGCATACACATATTGAAGAAAATGGGTGATAGGCAGTGCTTAAGTTGAGCCGGTGGTATCCGGTGCTCAGCACCGGCACTTAATCATCAACACCGATGCTTTTCATGAGCACCAGTTAACGTGGCACGAGGAGATTAAATGATTTGCCCACAATCACAGGATGTTGAGCTGACACCGGGACTCAAACCTGGTTGCCCATCTCCAAAGTCGGCAGCTCTGGCCATTACACTACATCCTCTCCCCACTTTCATAGTTTTGTTTTAGGCGGTGCTAACGGGATAAATGGGCTGGAGCAAGCTGCCTCCTTACGAGAGCCCCTGCACTTATTTTTTTACAAATTAACCACTGGTGATAGGGCCAGCTCTTGAGGTACTCCATGTGAACTTACCTCGTAGGTACATGTATCTGACAATAGTGAAAAACACTGAAACTGAATGGTGAGGAGGCACGGTATCCTCCTTAGCCCAGTGCCATCACACCCCAGTTCGTGGAGACGGACAGCGAGATGTTATGGAAGAATACGCTGAATGCAGCTGACACGGGCATTGGTACCAAGGCTCGGACACTGTCTCTGTTCTCGGGTTATCGATGATTGTCCAAGACATAAACCAGGCTCGTTCAATGACCATGGCTGACTGCGACTGAAAGCTGCATTGGAAGTGGTTTACGGTGTTGCTGGCCACTGTACATGTCTGGATTTGCTAGGTGAATGCTCCTTCAATGGAAGTTGCAGGTTAGAAATGGAACATCGTGCTCTCATGACTTTTTTTCAAAAGATGGGTCAATATTGATCCTTTCACAGTGGCGTGGACACTGCCGTGCAAGAAAGAACCACTGTCTATGACAGGCTTAATTCTCAAATCAGATAGATGCTCGAACAGTACCGTTTTGTACAGGTGTCAGGAAGAGGATCTCATGGACAGCTTGATATTTTACAACGTCCACAAAGAGCTGATGTCTGTGCATCGGTCAATGTTAATGTGAAAAATCTGTCTACAGGTAGCACAGAGTCCTCAACAGGATAGGTCGCAGTAACATTACACTCAGTTGTAGATTTACTAGGAGACCTATTATTTTATGATTTGGTTGAAATATTGTCATATACATTTATTTTATTTGAAGAATGAACTAATACAATGACATCATTGCTGACTGGGTGGGTCTTAGTCTTTGTTAAGGCAAGGGGACTTCTGCTTGACAAGAATCTTTTTGTAAAATTGCATTCCTGTAAATCCTGTGCTCTCTGCACCTCCTTCATTCTCTAGATTAATCAGATGTTATGTGTCAATCCTAATAGTTGTAGTTTGATTATTTCATTATTTTAATAACTCTTTGCTTTGGGCACCTGCGCACCATGAGATGCTCTCATGCTGACTTTGTGGCTATGTCACAATGAGTGATTTGATGAATGATTAAACAGAATTCTTGTCAATCTACGTTTTTCAATATGTGAGACTGAGAGACTGAGTAACAGAGATCTGGCATTTCGTCTCTCCTGGGGCATGCTGAAGCTAGTCTTTGAGTGTCTGAGTCCATTTTGTTATTTTCTGTATTCGTTTATTTATTTAGTTGAAAGGTATCACATAGAGAGATGCTGTACTTAGCTCACTGTCATATAAGAAAAGACAGGCAGTGAAAGATATAAACTGTGGTGGGTGTTGGTGGTGTGAGATGGGGTGTACAAGCCTTACAGAACAAGTAAGGACATGGTAGTCACTTAGGATAAGCAGGCTCATTTCTTATTTGGTTTTGGGATGGATGCATGAGAATTTGCCATGAAAATAGGGTGATTAAAGGCAACTTTGAATGTGGATGATGAGGATAAGTCCAGTTGGAGAGCATTCCAGTGGTGTGGCGGGAGAAAGGTAAACAACCAGAATGTAGATGACAAGGCAAGTGGAGTCACAAAGAGTGGTGACTCTAAAAAGCAGAGAGACTGTGATGGTGTGCAGAGAGAAACAGACATAGATTATATCACGTTGGAAGAGCTAGTCCATAAACAGGCTTGTGGACCAGGGTGAATAATTTCTAAAAGGCTCTGTTGCTAAATGAAAGCTTGCTTGTGTGGTGCCTATTGATAGATGTGGGTGCAGAGCAGGGTAGCTTACACACAACCCTGGAGGCACAGCTGAACATTTTGTCAGGGGGCAGGATACAATGGAGCAAGTTTCTGAGTTGAAGACTATGGGGCAGATTTACAAGCCCCTTGCGACATCTTTACGACACCGTTGCGTCACTTATGTGACGCAGCGGCGTCGTAAACAATGCGCCACTATGCGACAGATTTACAACGTGACGTATCTAGTGAGATGCGTCACGTTGTAAAGCCCTGCGCTACATTATACCTGCATCAGGTATAATGTATGCAGGGTGGGCGTTCCGTCGCAAGGAAGCCCCGTAAAAGTGACGCAGTGAAATCTACAAGATTTCACTGAGTCACTTTACGTCTCCGCTGCGTCAAGACCTTACGCCTGCTTGTAGCAGGCGTAAGGAGTGACACAGCATTGCAAGCATAGGATGCCCTGAGCAGTGCTGGAGTTGCGTCGCGCTTGCGACACGACTCCAGCACTGCGTCACCTATACGCCGACAGACGCTGACAGATGCGTCACGCATCTGTCTCTCCTTGCGCCACGGTGCTCCGCATTGTAAATGCGGCGCATCCATGGTGGCGCAAGGGGTTCCTCACGTAACGCAAAATAACTGGCGCATCCCTGCTGATCTGCAGGGATGAGCCAGTTATTGTAAATCTGCCCCTATTACTTTAGTCTAGCACTCTCAGGAAAAAACAGGTATAAAAACGGGGAGAGAGTGTGGCCTAACGGCTAGGGCAGTCAACCTCAGAGCTGGGGAACCGGGTTCGAGTCTCGGCAGGGATGCTCAACATTCTGTGATTCTGGGCAAATCACTTAATCTTAATCTCCTGTGCCTAAAAAAAAGAAAAAAATTAACGTGTCCCTCTGTAACACAACTGGTGCTCCTGTAAAGGGCTCTGATACCTCCGGGTCTAGTTCGCGCAATATAAAACTCCACAAAAAAAAAAAAGTCAGGTGAGTGGTATCAGAGTTGGGAATGTATTTTGAAGGTGTTAGCAAGCAGCAGTGTTGTCGAGATGATGAAGAAGGAAACTCACAGATTAATATCAAAATGAGCCTCCAAGGTTTCTAGTAGTAGTGTTACTATAATATTACCAACTCCTAAAATAGGTTTAGAAATCGATTACGAATTACAATTTGGAAGTGGCGCGTTGTGGGTGTCCCTTCCAAACTACGATCAAATATCATTGAACACTCCTGCCCACGTTGGGAAATAGTCAATTACCCATGCAGCTTATGACCTGCCAGCTACACTGAGTTCACACTGAAAAGTAAATTATTACAAAAATTATGAACTCATGACATAGATCCAAACAGCTTTATGGCACGTAAAATAGAGTGGAAAAAAAAAACAAGACAAAATCATACATTCACCCCAGTACAGAGATCTGGGCCTAAAGTCATCGTTTTTTTGCTCACCATGCCATTCCAGTTTGAACCCAGCCATATGCAAATCAGTCTTGACCCTGTGCCCAATGGGAACAGTCCAGCCCAAACTGCCAGGCCAGGTCCTCCCTGGACTGGAAACAAGCATCCTAGGACCGGTTTCTGGGTTTCACCCCTCATCAGCCAGGATAGCTTGACTCCAGAGGCATGGAGAGCACGGGACCCACGTCTGCGCATACCCATCCCACTCGGGGTGCTCAAGAGTGTGATGTATTACACTGTACACCCACCCAGCACAGGCGTCACTTGTCAGGTGACCCTCATAATAAAAGGAGCCCTGGGCCAGTTCCAGTACCATAGTCACTGTGTCCGTGTGCCTTATTCATTAGCATGTGACCTAGTGACCACTAAATTACAAAGGTGATGAGTGGGTCTTATCCAGCGTCTGAGGTAGCAGCCGCCTCACAGTTTCTCATGGCAGGAGTATAGCCCGAGGCACCCTGCACCTGCTTCTGCCGCTGTCTTGACCGGTCCTGAAGTGGGAGTGACACGACTGTACATCCCGTGCAACAGCCCAGCCCGGCCGATGCCTGTCTGATGAGCACCGTGCATACCCTGGAGGTGCTGTGGCCCCATGTGAAGCGTCCAGTCGCATGCACTTACGGCCAGGAGTCTGGCCCCAGCAAGGAAGAGCCCTGAGTCCTCCAAGTATGACCGCCCCTTGCTCACTTTGCCACTGGATTCAAGCTAGCCTGGCTGATGAGGGCTGTTAGCCCGAAACCGGTCCCAGGATGCTTGTTTCCGGTCCAGGGAAGACATGGCTTGGCAGTTCGGGCTGGACTGTTCCCATGAGGCACAGGGTCAAGATTGATTTGCTTATAGCTGTGTCTGAACTGGGGTGGCGAAGTGAGCTAAAGAATGATGATGGATTCAACCCAGATCTGTGACTGGGGGTGAATGTCTGAAAAGTTTCAGCGCTCCGTCCATCATCTCCTTGTGTTTACGTAAAATAGAGTAGCATACTTCTATAAAAAATTATTTTAACAGAAAAATCAACCAAGCATTTATTTGCATTACACCCATGCCACCTCTTCTCATACCATAATAAGAGTTTACAACAGAACCTTTACACTAAATAGTAAGAATATATACTCAGAACAGAAACAACAGGACAAACATAGTGGGGAAAAGAAATAACAATTGCAATTCTTTGACCTCAAAGTTGGCGTGGTAATGGATTCACAAAATGTTGAACTATGGTAAAGATTTCAAGGGGAGTAGGCAGTGGTTCAGTGGACCACTGCCAACTCTCACAGAAACGTTTTTTTAACCCCGTTCCCATTAAGGAAAGTGGACAGTTTGCAAAAATTATTTTCTTTATTTAAAAATCAATCACAGGCATGATGATGGTATACTAAGCCTTGCAGGCCACCATCCCTGGTATTATAACCAATCAGAGTGAGTGATCTACTTGTTATGTTATATTATGTCATGTTATTAGGGACTTATAAAGCGCACGGCTACTCGATAGAGTGTCCCGGCGCTACAGATTCTGGGTGGGGCTAACCGTGAGCACTATCTTGCATAAGTCACACTATTGCTGAAAAAGCCAGGTCTTCAATGACTTTCTAAAAGGGAGAAGATCCTGCATCTGCCTAAGTGCCAGGGGGAGACTATTCCAGAGTCGTGCTGCTTGCACCTGGAAAGAGCGGCCCCCAATGCGAGCATGGGAAGATTTAGGGATGCGAGCCAACTGAAGTGCAGCCGACCTCAGAGCACGACGCGGGGAATAGAATTGAAATCTCTTCCTGAGGTAGGGGGCCCCCATCCCATGAAGGGATTTAAATGTTAGAACCATGGCTTTAAACATAATCCTCTTGCGGATCGGTAGCCAGTGCATGGATTTCAAGTGGGCGGACATCCTAGTCCTGGGCCCTAGCATAAAAATAGCCCTTGCCACAGCATTCTGAACCACCTGTAATCGAGTCAGCATGTAGTCGGGGATTCCCAGGTAAAGGCTATTGACGTAGTCCAACCTGGATAGGACTAACACCTGGACCACCGTTTGTCTATGTGTTAACGGCAAAAGGGGCAGGACCTGTCTAAGCATTTTAAGCACTCCAAAACATGAGCCCACCACGGATTGTATTTAGGAGTTCATGGATAGATTATCCTCCATCCTGACTCCCAAATTTTTAACAGTCTTGACCGAGGTGCTGGGGGGGACATGTCCTGTGGCCACCAATTCCGCCACACATTGTCTAATGGGAGGTCGAAAAGTATAATTTCCGATTTATTGGGATTACACTTAAGTTGGTGAAGTTGGAACCAGGAAAACACCTCAGAGAGGCAGGCATTTATTGCCTCTCCTCTGAAGTCTGACTTCTTGTCACAGGTGAAGAGCAGTTGCGTATCATCCGCATAAGATACAATTTTCGCTCCGTGGGCTTCAGCCAGAAGCTCCAAGGGGGACATATACAAGTTAAAAAGTGTGGGACTGAGGATTGAGCCTCATGAACCCCCACCTTGAGGGGGGATGGGTGCTGCGAAAGGAGGGGACCAAACCGTTTGCTGGCGATTGTCCAGAAACGAGGCAAACCATCGGAGTACCGTGCCCCCGCAGCCACATTCTTGAAGCCTCCGAAGGAGCAAATCATGGGGCACGGTATCGAAGGCCGCTGATAAGTCCAAGAGTATCAGCACAGCCTTCCCTCCCTGGTCTAGGGTCTCTTTAATGGTCTCCGAGACCTCAAGAAGCGCGGTTTCCGTGCTGAAATTTGACCTGAAACCGGACTGACTCTGGTGGAAAACTTGATTGGCTTCAGCATAAGTGGTAATGACCCCATTGACATATTTTTCCAAGACCTTCGAGAAAAGGGGGAGCAAGGATATTGCCCTATAATTAGAGGCTGACTCTGGGTCTGCTCTTGGTTTTTTTAGCAGGGGAAGTATTTTGGCGTTCTTCCACCTGTCCGGGACAATCCCGGTCTCCAAGGATGTATTGAGAATCCGATTTAGTGCAGGGTTAATTACCTCGGCTAGTGACACCAGAGTCTTGGCTGGGTATGGGTCGGATGGAGAGCCCGATTTGAGGGCCTTCATAATTTCCAAAGAGATGTCCAAAGATATAGGGGGGAACTGCGTGAGAGGCGGGCTCCGTAGCTGCATAGGTGGGGTGAGAAACGCTCGAAACTCACCCTCAATCATGGGCAGCAAAGAGAAAGTGTCTTGGATAGTTTTTATCTTCTCATGGAAATAGGAGGCTAAATGGCTCGTCCATTCCTCAGTCGGAGTAAATGGTGTTGCCACTGCGTTTGGAGAAAGAAACTCCTTGACTGTTTTGAAAATTTCTTTACTATGGTTAGCAGCCTGGGCTATTTTGGAGGCCCCAAAAAAAAAATTCTCTTCTAAAACTTTCTTATAATGCGCTTTTAGTGCCAATTTGTATGTTGTTTTCTCAGAGAGGTCAAAGTTTTTCCGCCAGGTTCTCTCCAGGCGTTTACAGTCACTCTTACTCTTCCTGAGAGCGGCCGTAAACCATGGTGCAGAAGCACGCAGGACCTTAGCGGATCGCACAGAGGGAGGAGCGAGCTCGTCGGCTCGCAATTGGAGCCAATTGTCTAGACCTTCCGCATCCTCCTCCACCCTCCCAAGGAAGGGGATTGGGTGTTTACTGAGGGCTGTGGTAAGAGCCTCAGCTGTGATTTGATAAAAAGGTCTGAAACTGCGTGAAAGTGGTCTTCCTGGGTGTTACTGGAATTAGGCACCTTCTTAATCATAAAATCGATCATGGCTTAGTCAATGCTCAGTAGGTAGGTTGGACTGAGACCCTCTCTGAGCTGACCTATTAGAACATAGGTTGGTATGCAAAATACGTTTCTGTTCACAAAAAGTAGAGTGGCAAATTGCAACTGCTTTTTGATAACCAGAAATATAATATATCTGGCTCCAAAAAAATTCTCTACAGGGCACATACAAGATTAGACCAGAAGGGAACATAGGAGTAATTTTTCTGTTTCTGAATTATGAAACTACGGTCTTGCCTGTCACATTTGTGTTGATGTCCATCGCAGCTCCTTGTCCCACCCATTGTACGCAATTATGTTTGTAATGGATTTTTACCACATGAACCTAGACTCAAGGCAACAAGCTCTGTACAGGGGAGAGCTTTTACATTGTAGTGGGTGTAAGGAGGGCAGGAAGAAGTAAGGAATTTGGAAAGTGACCACATATGTGGCGAAGACAAAGGACAAATGATTGTAGGAGAATGAGCTTCCGAGAAAGCGACTGAGGTGTGCTCTTAAGTGGCATGGTTTTGGGTGAAGAAATGAGTTTTCAATTATTTCCATAACCTGAGTAGTAAGCTTGCCTGCCACATATGAACTCAGATGGTCTTCTGGATTCTGGTCACGTAGCTGGACAATGTTTTGCGTCTCATCCTTTCCTTCGTGCATTGCCTCATTTCCATTCCGAGATAATGATGCTACGTGTGGTCCATGTTCATCCTAAGGTATTGTTCTAAGTGGACTCATTTGGCAGACCACCTCTCTGCACCTACTCTTACCATGTGCAACTCTGGGTGTATCTTACACTTCTTTCTATTTCAATTCATGTGCAAGTTAAGCATATACCGGTTACTGCTTTCTTCTGAGGTGAATCTAGAGACTCCCTCATATCTATTTAAATTTGAATGCTTATTGTGAAGGCTCCGTGGAAGTTTCATCTCACTGGACCGTGCCACGAGCAGCAGCATTATGCTCTTGCTCCAATCTTGCTTTGTCCAGTCTTGCTTGCTCCAGTCTTGCTTTCTACCAATATTGTCTTGCCTCATGACCGGTAGTCCTAGCCCAGCCCATTGTGCTATTTATAATCCTGCCCAGTGCACTCTTGAATAACAAGCCCAACATGTGAATGGGTAAGCCCTAGCCTTATTGACTTTTAAGAGGAACTGATTGCATTATTGGCCATTCCGCCACCACCGGCTAATTAATAGAGCAATTTAATGGTAGAAAATGCCCATCAAGACCTGTATTGACAAGAAGTAGCTAAGGAGCAGATAGATGGAGCCCAACATTCACCTTGAAGACTTAAAGATTAGATGTAGCTTTTGAAAAGACACTCACAGCGATCATGATGGTGTTCCAGGAGGTGGAGAAGACGTCTGTGGAGTTGTCACCTCGGTAATTCTTGTGCAGCTCCCAAAGGAAGTAGTCATTAGTAATCTGTGAAGGAAAGATACAGACATTTTCCCTTGAAACTGCATTAATGAACAGAGCTAGCACCAGCCGCGGCCAGTGCAGGTAAGAGTGGTGGGGAGGTGGGGCCGGGTGGGGGGGGGGGGGGGGTATTTTGACAGTCGTCAACAAGGGAAAATTAATTATTTATTTAATTTTCCCTCTTCACCGTCCGTCGAAATCCCCCGCCCCCTGGCCCCACCGACCCACCGCTCTTACCTGCACGGGCCACGGCTGGCCAGCACCACAGATCTTAAAGAAGCTGAGTCGAAACAAGCTTGTGAATAGACGTGGAGTACTCAACAGATTTGGGGCTAATACTAATGGTGTCAACAAAATGTGATTCAATGATTGACAAGTGGAGAAGAGCAACACATGGCTGTTGAGTCAAAAAAGGCCAGCTGTAGGGCTAGTGACATCACACACACTTTAACACCAGTTGATATCACAGGATGACAGCTTACACAACCCTTAGCCCTCTCAAAAGCCTCCTAATTACAAGTTACAGGCTAGGGGATGATAAAAAAAAATAGAAACTACAGAAAATAGCAAGCACTGGCAAAGCTAATAGCTCTCCCCTGTGCGAGAGCTGTTGGATTTGCCAATGTGTTTCCGCCATGTTGTACACCCGCGTGGCTGCTATTCAGCATGGCTAAAGGTTAGTGGCGTAGTCAAGGTGGCGTGGAGTGGAGTGGAGTGGCATGGAGTGGAGTGGAGTGACGTAAAGTTGAGTGGTGTAAAGTGGAATAGAGTGGAGTAGAGTGGATTGGAGTGTTGTAGAATAAAGTGATGTAGCGTGGAGTGTGTAGAAAGGAGTAGAGTAGAGTGTCATGGAGAGGACTGGAGTAGAGTTCCATAGAGTGGAGTTCCGTAGAGTGGAGTGGCATATAGTGGAGTGGTGTAGAGTAGTGTAGAGTAGAGTAGAGTGTCTAAGAGTGGAGTGGGGTAGAGTGGAGTAGAGTGCAGTACAGTGGCACAGAGAGGAGTGGCATAAAGTGGAGTGGCACAGAGTGTCGGAGACTGGGATGGAGTAGTGTGGAGTAGAGTAAAGTATCGTGGAGTGGAGTAGAGTGTCATAGAGAGGAGCTGAGTAGAGTGTTGCAGAATGGAGTGGCATAGAGGAAAAAAAACTTGGGCCCGCTGAACCCTGACAACTACAGACCCATTACAAATGGACCTTTCCTGGGCAAACTGATAGAAAGAGCAGCGTTCGCCCGTTGTCACAATTCACTGAAGAGAATGACATACTTTCAGACTTCCAAACAGGATTCCGTCCGAGAAGAGGCACTGAATCTGCCCTCCTTGCCATCTGGGATGACCTGAAGAATACAGAAGGCCGCAACGGGGTTGCTGCGCTACTCCTCTTGGACCTCTCGGCTGCCCTTGACATGGTTGACCATGACACTCTGAAACAAAGACTCTATGAAGCCGGCATAGAGGGTACTGCTCTAAACTGGATCGTGTCCTACCTTCGAAACAGAACTAATGTCATCCAAACCCCACCTTTCTCGTCCAAACCATACTCCACAAAAGCAGGGGTCCCTCAAGGCTCTGTCATCTCGCCCATGCTTTTCAACATCTACATGAAGTCATTACAGGTACTGATCAATCAATTTCACCTCACGTGCTATAACTATGCAGATGACACGCAAATACTCCTTCAACTGGAATGCCCCAAAGACATTGGAAAATCCCCAATTTTCAGTTGTCTCAGAGCCGTGGATCAGTGGATGACTTGGAGCCATCTCAAATTGAATGCTTCCAAAACGGAAATACTCACGTGTGGCGATTGGAAACATTATGACCCGCTTGCCGCCTGGCCTGATGAACTGGGATCACCGCCTAAAGTATCGAATGAAGTAAGAAACCTCGGAATGACCATGGACTCCAAGCTATCGATGAATGCCCAAGTGGACAAACTAGCAAGATCAAGCTTTGTCACTATAAAAACGCTGCAACGAATTTTCCCTCATTTGGGATTTCCACACAAGGTCCAAACTACCGTCTCCCTTGTTCTGTCCAAACTCGATTACGCCAATAGCCTCTACCACGGATCACCTTTAACAACCATGAAAAGACTACAACGGATTCAGAACTCGGCTGCCAGACTACTCTTGCATATCAAACCGCGAGACCACATCTCACCAGCCTAGAAAGCCCTACATTGGTTACCGGTTGCCAGAAGATCCAAGTTCAAGCTGCTTTGTATCACCCACAAAGCAATACATGGAATGGGACCGCATTTCATCAGGAATAAAATCACCAAACACATTCAACAAAGGAACCTCCGCTCTAAAGGGGCACCTCGCCTCAAAATCCCAAGATACAAGAAAAAAAAACATGGGTGGCACATCCTTAAATCTGTATTTTTGTAAAGCGCGAACTACTCACCCTTACGGGTCTCAAGGCGCTGGGGGCCGTCGTGGAAATTAAGTGAGCTATTGCCCAGAGTCACATGGTGCTGAGCTGGGCTGAGCTGCCGCCGGAGCTGGGGATCGAACCGTGAACCCTGTGCTCCGAAGTCAGCTGCCCTGGCCGCTGCACCACACCTCACCACTCCTTCTCTGTTCAAGCAGCCAAACTATGGAACTCTTTACCCCCCAACATAAGATCCACCGACAGCCACCTTATCTTCAGAAAACTACTCAAGAATTGGCTCTTCCCCACATAAGCACCATACGCAAACAGAAATTTACAGCATATCCCTCTGTATATAAGCATGTATTTTCACTATTGATATGTACCTATCTTTGTGTATTGCTTTGTATAAACATGTAGAATAATTATGTTGTTAAAAAAAAATAATAATAATAATTAAAGTACAATAACACTTGAAAACCGGAGTTTATCTGGTGCATCTTTGGTCTACATGTACTTGTTTCCATTGTGCATCTATGTACCTTCCATGATCTTGGATCTATGTGTTTGTTACTTTTCTCCTGAAAAAGCATATCCAATGCACTACCCTATTTCTCATCCTGTACCTCTATCAATATATTTAATCTACATATACTTACCTCCTTTATGCATCTATATACTTTCAATGTACTTATGGATCTATATATTTATCACTTTCTTCTAATTTAGCATTTCCAATTCACTACCCTATTTCTCAGCCTATACTTCCCTCAATATATCTTCTAGCCCAACTTTCTGACTCATCTCAAACTTCTTTCTACTACTCTTTCCAATGCACTACCCTATTTCTCACCCTATACATCTATCAATATATCCTCTACATCCACTCTCTCATTTATCCCAATCCCCATACCACTACTATGATCCCCAAAAATAACCCTTTTCTAGACTCTCCCCTACTCTACCCCTCCTTGCATCATCTGACACCTCTTTTACTATACCAATCCCCCAAAACAAACCTTTCTAAACTCTTCCCTCTGACTCTTCCCCTCCAAAACCCCTTTTACTCATCCAAAAGCCTCCTCCTACTGCTATGAACTCCCAAAAAATATATATATATCCAAATCCTTCCCTCTTCTATCCCGCCGCCTACCCTTCTCTATCCAAATAACTGACTAATATCCATCACTCAAATTACTTTCATATTTCACCAGACTAATTTTCAACACTAATCTTTTATGGGTTTCCAGAGTAGCGTGCTACTCGCCAAAAAAAAAGCGCTTCAACACCCCATCAGGGGTAACAAGCGCTATATAACTACAAACCTTTTTCCTCTTCTATCCTTCTGCTATCCTTCCAAATCAAATAACTGACTAACCTATCCACCACTTAAAATTACTTTCATATTTCACTATACTAATTCAACACTAATCCTCTATGGGTCCCGGAGTAGCGTGCTACTCGCCGAAAAAGCGCTTCGACGCCTCGTCAGGGGTAGTAAGCGCTATATAAATGCAATTACAATACAATAGAGTGGAGTGGCATGAAGTGGAGTAGAGTGTCCTACACTGGAATGCAGTAGAATGCAGTAGAGTAAAATGTTGTGGAGTGGTGCAGAGTGGACTGTCTTACAGTGTTGCATACTGTCACAAAGTGTCATAGAGTGGGGTGGAGTAGAGTGGAGTGGAGTGGCATACAGGTTCGTAGAGTCGAGAAGAGTGGAGTGGTGCAGAGTGTCACAGGGTAGAGTAGTGTAAAGTGGAGTGGTGTAGAGTGGAGGAGTGGCATAGAGTGGAGTGTCCAAGAGTGTAGTGGTGTTGAGTGGAGGGGCTTAGAGTGGAGTAGAGTGCCATGGAGTGGTGTAGAGTGTAGTCTTGTGGAGTAGCGTGGTGATGTAGGGTGGAGTGGTGTAGAGTGGAATATAGTGTCACAGAGTAGAGCAGTGTAGACTATAGTGGAGTAGAGTGGAGTGTTGCAGAGCAGAGTATCATACAGTGGAGTGTCATAGAGTGGAGTGGCATAGAATGTATTGGCATAGAATGTATTGGCATAGAGTGTCATAGAGTGGAGCGGCTTAGAGTGGAGTGGGACCGAGTGGAGTGTCATACAATGGAGTAGATTGGAGTGGCTTAGAGTGGAGTGGAGTGGCGTAGAGTAGAGTGGAGTAGAGTGGTATAGAGTGGAGTAGAGTGTCTTAGAGTGAAGTGTTGGGGAGCACAGTGGGGTACAGTGGAGATGAGTGGCATAGAGTGAAGTAGAATGTCGTAGAGTGGACTGGCATAGAGTGGAGTGGCATGGTGTAGAATGGAATAAAGCGGCCTGGAGGGGCATGGAGTAGAGTGGAGCAGCATAGAGTGAAGTGGTGTAGAATGGCATAGAGTGTAGTGGCATGGAGTGTAGTGGCATTGAGTGGAGTGGCATAGAGTGGAGTGGCATAGAGTGGAGTGGCATAGAGTGGAGTGGCATCGAGTGGGGTGGCGTAGAGTGGGGTGGCGTAGAGTGGGGTGGCGTAGAGTGGGGTGGCGTAGAGTGGGGTGGCGGAGGGTGGAGTGGAGTGAAGTGGCCTGGGTGGTGTAGAGTGGTATTGAGAGGAGTGTTGTAGAGTGGAGTGGAGTGGAGTGTTGCAGAGTGTCGAAGAGTGGAGGGGCATAGAATTTCACAGAGTAGAGTATGGTAGAGTGAAGTAGAGTGTCATAGAGTGGAGTGGCATAGAGTGTCACAGAGTGGAGTGTTATAGAACGGAGTAAAGTGGAGTAGAGTGTGGTAGAGTGGAGTAGTGTATAATTGAATGGTGTAGAATGGCGTAGAATGGAGTAGAGTGGTGTAGAGTGGAGTGGCATAAAGTAGAGTGGAGTAAAGTAGTCTGGAGTAATGTAGAGAGTCATAGAGCGGAGTGTTGTGGATTAGAGTAGAGTGGCGTAGAGTGGAGTGGTGTGGTGTAGAATAGCATAGAGTGGAACGGCATGGAGTGAAATAGAGTGGAGTAGAGTGTTGTAGAGTGGAGTGCCATAGAGAGGAGTGGTGTAAAATGGAATGGCGTGCCATAGAGTGGCATGTAGTAGAGTTCCATAGAGTGGAGTGCCGTAGAGTGGAGTGGCATATAGTGGAGTGGTGTAGACTAGAGTAGAGTAGAGTGTCTAAGAGTGGAGTGGTGTAGAGTGGAGTGGAGTAAAGTGCAGTACAGTGGCACAGAGAGGAGTGGCATAAAGTGGAGTGGCATAGAGTGTCGGAGACTGGGATGGAGTAGAGTGGAGTAGAGTAAAGTGTCGTGGAGTGGAGTAGAGTGTCATAGAGAAGTGCTGAGTATAGTGTTGTAGAATGGAGTAGCATAGAGTGGAGTGGCATGAAGTGGAGTAGAGTGTCCTAGACTGGAATGCAGTAGAGTAAAGTGTTGTGAAGTGGTGTAGAGTGGATTGTCTTACAGTGTCGCATACTGTCACAAAGTGGAGTGGCATAGAGTGGGGTGGAGTAGAGCGGAGTGGAGTGGCGTACAGTGTCATAGAGTGGAGTTGAGTAGAGTGGAGTGGTGCAGAGTGTCAGAGGGTAGAGTAGTGTAAAGTGGAGTGGCGTAGAGTGGAGGTGTGGCATAGAGTGGAGTGGCCAAGAGTGTAGTGGTGTAGAGTGGAGGGGCTTAGAGTGGAGTAGAGTGGCATGGAGCGGGGTAGAGTGAAGTCTTGTGGAGTGGCGTGGTGTTGTAGGGTGGATTGGTGTAGAGTGGAATATAGTGTCACAGAGTAGAGCAGTGTAGACTATAGTGGAGTAGAGTGGAGTGGAGTGTTGCAGAGCAGAGTATCATACAGTGGAGTGTCATAGAGTGGAGTGGCATAGAATGGATTTGCATAGAGTGTCATAGAGTGGAGCAGCTTAGAGTGGAGTGGGAGCAAGTGGAGTGTCATAGAGTGTCATACAATGGAGTAGATTAGAGTGCAGTGGAGTGGAGTGGTGTAGAGTGGAGTGGAGTAGAGTGGTATAGAGTGGAGTAGAGTGTCGTAGAGTGAAGAGTTGGGGAGCGCAGTGGTGTACAGTGGAGTTAAGTGGCATAGAGTGAAGTAGAATGTCGTAGAGTGGACTGGCATAGAGTGGCATGGTGTAGAATGGACTAAAGCGGCCTGGAGTGGCATGGAGTGGAGTAGAGTGGAGCAGCGTAGAGTGAAGTGGTGTAGAATGGCATAGCGTGGAGTGGCATGGAGAGTAGTGGCATTGAGTGGAGTGGCATAGAGTGGTGTGGTGTACGGTGGAGTGGCATAATGTAGAGTGGAGTGAAGTGGCCTAGGGTGGCGTAGAGTGGTATCAAGAGGAGTGTCGTAGAGTGGAGTGTTGCAGAGTGTCGTAGAGTGGAGGGGCATAGAATGTCACAGAGTAGAGTGTCTTAGAGTGAAGTAGAGTGTCATAGAGTGGAGTGGCATAGAGTGTCACAGAGTGGAGTGTTATAGAATGGAGTGTCGTAGAATGGAGTTGAGAGTGGTAGAGTGGAGTGGTGTTTAATTGAATGGTGTAGAATGGCGTAGAACGAAGTAGAGTGGTGTACAGTGGAGTGGCATAAAGTAGAGTGGAGTGGCGTACGGAGTGTTGTGGATTAGAGTGGAGTGGTATAGAATAGCATAGAGTGAAATGAAATGAAATTTGTACTTGTAAAGCGCACTTATACCCCCAAAGGGGTGTCCTGGCGCTGTACGCATACCGCTGTGGAACCCTTCCTGGCTTTTCCCTGTGAAATGTCCACTCCTGGGCACCCCCAGGGTGAAGCCAGGCATCCCAGCGCTGTTGTGGAGATTAAGCAAGCTATTGCCCAGAGTTGCAGAGTGGGACCCATGATTAGAATAGGCACCGAGGCGAGAATTATCAGGTCCGAGGAAATTGAGCCCAAGACCCGCCGAGGCGGGAATTGAACCCTGGTCCCGGGCCAGATCTCTGCATCAGGGTCTGCCGCTCTAACCATTGAGCCACACTTCTCCACTGAGTGGAGCGGCATGGAGTGAAATAGAGTGGAGTAGGGTGTTGTAGAGTGGAGTGGCATAGAGAGGAGTGGTGTAAAGTGGAATGGCATGGCATAGAGTGGCGTGGAGTAGTGGCATAGAGTGGAGTGGCAGAGAGTGGCACAGAGTGGCATAGTGTGGAGTAAAATGCATGGGGTGGCATTGAGTAGAGTGGCATAGAGTGAGTAGCAGGGAGTGGAGTTGAGTGTGATAGAGTGTTGTAGAGTGGAATGCAGTAGAGTTGAGCAGAGTGTCGTACATTGGAGTGTTGTGGAGAGTCAGAGAGTTGAGTTGACTGGAGTGGAGTGGAGTAGAGTGGAGTGGCATAGAGAGGAGTGGTGTAAAGTGGAATGGCATGGCATAGAGTGGCGTGGAGTAGTGGCATAGAGTGGAGTGGCAGAGAGTGGCACAGAGTGGCATAGTGTGGAGTAAAATGCATGGGGTGGCATTGAGTAGAGTGGCATAGAGTGAGTAGCAGGGAGTGGAGTTGAGTGTGATAGAGTGTTGTAGAGTGGAATGCAGTAGAGTTGAGCAGAGTGTCGTACATTGGAGTGTTGTGGAGAGGCAGAGAGTTGAGTTGACTGGAGTGGAGTGGAGTAGAGTGGAGTGGCATAGAGTGGCGTAGAGTGGAGTGTTGTAGAGTAAAGTGGCGTAGAGTGAAGTGTCGTAGAGTAAAGTGGGGTAGAGTGGAGTGGCGAAGAGTGGAATAGAGGGGCATAGAGTGCAGTAGAATGTCATAAAGTGGAGTTTAATAAAGTGGAGTGGCATAGAGTGTTGTTGACTGGAATGGAGTAGAATGGAATGGAGTGGAGACGACTGGACTCAGGACTCTTTGGACATTATCCTGCCAGCTAAACTCAGTTTTTCAACCAGACTTCATCCCCCTGCCACGTGATTCACCAAGGCTCTACAAGTGGAGAAAAAGCAGTGTAAGGGTCTGGAGAAGTCTTGGAGGCTATCCTACGACAAGGACAAAAAAAATGCTCTAGAACACTTTTCAAAGTAGTTAAGGAACTCTTTGATCCAAGCAAAGTATCTCCATAGCCTGTACTGTCCCAGCTTTAATATGAGGAGTTGGCACACTTTTTTTGTTAAAAAGGTAACGGACATCCAACATTCTCTGACAGCTATTTGAACGGAAGAATCCCAGTCGATTGATAGGACTCCCAGTACCAGATTATGGATGCCTCCTGCTAAGGAGGTATCAAACATCTGGGACGAATCATGAGCTTGTCAGAAAATGAACTCATGGGCCAAGCTGGACTCCTCTCATTTTCTGTCTCTGGTTCTACCCATAAAGTCTGGCTCCCCGCAAGATCCTCTCCCTCCAGCCAAGCTTAGCTCATTGGACTCAGACCTCATACTTCTTTTGGTAGGACTACTTAACTCCTCCCTACAAGAGAATCACATTTCACAGGCATGGAAGCACACCATGGTCCTGCCCCTCTCCAAGAAGCCTAACCTGGACCCTTCCAATTGGTCAATTATAGACCAATTTTGATGCTTCCCATCTTGTCCAAACTTTTGGAGCAACTTGTTAACACACAACTTTCCACCTTAGTGGATCCCCAAAATTCCTTACATCCTTCTAAGTCAGTTTTCAGAGCAGGACACAGTACTGAATCCGCCCTTTTGGGAGTCACTGAACATCTCATGCAGCTTCTGGCTAAGGGGGTGACGGGCAAGCTGATTTTACTCAATCTTAGCACAGCCTTCAATAGTGTGTCACAAGCCACTTTAATAGAGAGACTGGAGAACTTAGGTCTTCAAGGGACAGTCTTATCCTGGATGACCTCTTTTCTAAAAGACTGCACCTTCCAAGTCTTTTGGCCAGTGCTTTATCCAAACCTCGTGTCCTTACCTCTTGAGTTCCTCAAGGATCAGACCTAAGTCTGATGGTATTTATTATCTACATCCGCGCACTGGAGGACTTGGTGGAAAGTTGTGACCTCACCCTGTTCTGTTATGCAGATGACACTCAAATCATCTTTTCCTTGTCATCTGCTCAGAATCACAACTCTGAGTGCTTGAACTCCTGCCTGGGTTTGATTTCTACTTGGATGAATAGTAATTCGCTCAAATTCAATGGCAACAAGACAAGACCGAGGTATTGGTTCGTGGTAAGAACCCCCTGCATTGGGGCCCATAGCCCTGGCCAGAAACTTTGGGCGCTCTTCCTGAACCAGCCCCCAAGGTAAAGAACCTCGGCTTCTGGCTGGATGACACGCTGTTAATGAAGCCTCAGGTAGCCAAGGTTGCCGCAACATGTTTCGCAGTCCTGAAATGGCTGAGAAAAATCATTTGGATGCTCCTGTTTCCAGCTGGAATGGTCATTCAAGCTTTAATTCTATAGAGACTGGACTACGGAAACATCCTCTATTTAAGACCCAATAAAGCTTTTATTAGATGTCTACAAGTAGTCCAGAACTCGGCCACCAGGCTCCTATACTGTCCTATACTGTCCTATACTGTCCTATACTGGCCTCTGTGGCCGTCCTTCTCCGCGAGCTTCACTGGCTCGCGGTCAAAAAATGGATACAGTTTAAAACATTACGCTACATACACGAGGCTAGGTCAGTTGCTGGTCCACGGTATCTTCAAGAACTGGTGATAGCCTACCAGCCCTCCCGTTCGTTACGCTCAAGTAACCTGTCCCTCTGCATAGTCCCTAAAGTTAAACTGGCACATATGGGAGGCTGCTCCTTCTCATACTTGAGCTCCAAGTTGTGGAATGCCTTACTCGAGTCAGTGAGAAGTTGCATCTCATTGACCATCTTTTGAAAAAATCTGAAGACTGGATGTTCTAATTCTGTTGTACTTTGCCAGCCTAGACCTGTTGTCAAAACGCCGGGAAACCCTGTGAGGGTTTCCCCTCACAAGACTCATATAATAATAAAAATAATAATGAGTGGAGTAGAGTAGAGCGAAATAGAGTGGCACAGAGTGGAGTAAAGTGGCGTGTAGGGGCGTAGAGTGGCATTGCATAAAACGGAGTAGAGTGGAGTGGAGTAGAGTGGAGTAGCATAGAGTGGCACAGAGTATCGCAGAGTGAAGTGGCATTGGGTAAAGTGGTATGGAGTGTCATAGAGTAGAGTGGAGTAGAGTGTTGTAGAGTGGAGTGTCGTAGACTGGCATAGAGTGGCGTACAGTGTAGTGGCATGAAGTGGAGTAGAGTAGAGGATCCTAGGCTGGAATGGAGTAGATTGGAGTAGAGTAGAGTGTTGTGGTGTAGTATAAAGTGTAATATAGTGGAGTGGCATAGTGTGTCATAGAATGGAGTGTCATAAAGTGGAGTGGTGTACAGTGGAGTGGCATATAATGTCACAGAGTGGAGTCGCATAGAGTGGATTAGAGTGGTGTAGAGTGGAGAAGCTTAAAGTGGAGTGACATAGAGTGGGGGAATGGCCTAGAGTGGAGTGGCTTAGAGGGGAGTAGAGTTCCGTGGAGTGAAGTGGAATGGCGTAGTGTAGAGTGGACTGTTGTAGATTGGAATTCAAGTGTCAGAGTTGAGTGATGTAGAGTGGAGTAGACTGTCGTAGAGTGGAGCGGCATAGAGTGGAGTAGAGTGGGGTGTCGTAGAGTGGAGTATAGTAGAGTGGCATAGAATGGAGTGGAGTAGAGTGTCGTAGAGTGGAGCAGCATAGAGTGGAGTAGAGTGGAGTGTCGTAGAATGGAATGTAGTAGAGTGGCATAGAGTGGAGTGGGGTAGAGTGTCACAGAGTGGAGTGGCATAGAGTGGAGTGGAGTAAAGTGGCGTGGAGTGGTGTAGATTTGATTAGAGTGTTATAGAGTGAAGTGTTGCAGAGTGGAGTGGTGGACAGTGGAGTACAGTGGCATAGAGTGGAGTGGTGTAGTGTGGAGTGGCGTAGAATGCCAGAGTGGAGTGGCGTGGAGTGGAGTGGCATACAGTGGAGTAGAGTGTTGCAGTGTGGAGTTGTATACAGTGGAGTGGTGTAGAGTGGAGTGGCATTGTGTAGAGTGGACTAAAGTGGTGTGGAGTGGCATAGAGTGGAGTAGAGTGACATAGAGTGGAGTAGGGTAGAGTGGAGTGCCATAGAGTGGAGTGCCGTAGAGTGGAATGGCGTAGAGTGTCACAGAGTGGAGTGGCGTAGAGTGGAGTGGTATAGAGAGGAGTAAGACTAAAATAGAGTTTTGTTGCATAGAGTGGAGTGGAGTGGCATAGAGCAGAGTGAAGTAAAGTGATGTGGAGTGGCGGAAAGTGGAGTAGAGTGTCGTAGAGGAGCATATTGCAGAGTGGAGTGGAGCAGAGTGAAGTGGCAAAGAATGCCATATATTAGAGTGGTGCGGAATGGCATAGAGTGGAGTAGAGTGTCGTAGAGTGAAGCAGAGATTGGAGCAGTGTAGAGTGGAATGAAATGGGGTGGCATAAAGTGGAGTAAAGTGGCATAGAGTGGCGTGGAGTAGAGTGTCAAAGAGTGGAGTAGCGTAGAATGGAGTGGCGTAGAGTGGAGTATTATAGAGTGGCATAGAGTGGCGTGGAGTAGAGTGGCATAGAGTGGGGTAGCAGAGAGTGGAGTAGACTGTCGTAGAGTAGAGTGTCATAGAGAAGAGTGGCGCAGAGTGGAGTCCCGTACAGTGGAGGAGAGTGTCATACAGTGTAGTAGAGTGGTATAGAGTGGAGTAGACTGGAGTGCAGTAGAGTGGAGCGGCTCGTAGTGTGGTGGCATAGAGTGTCAAAGAGTGGAGTGTCATAGAATGGAGTTTCGTAGAGTGGAGAGGCATAGAGTAGAGTAAAGGGGACTGTTGTTGAGTGGAGTGTTATAGAGTCGAGTAGAGTGGAGCTGCATACAGTGTCGTAGAGTGGAGTGGCGTAGAGTGGAGCAGAGTGTCATAGAGTAGAGTGTTTCAGAGTGGAGTGAAGTAGAGTGGAGTGGCATATAGTGGAGTGGAGTGTTGTAGAGTGCAGTGGCGTAGAGTGGAGTGGTGTAGAGTGGAATGGCATGGCGTAGAGTGGAGTAAAGTGGTGTAGAGTGGAGTGGAATAGATTATCATAGAGTGTAGTCCAGTAGAGTGGAGTCCCGTAGAGTGGAGCTGAGTGTCATACAGTTGAGTGTTGTGGAGTAGACTACAGTGGAGTAGAGTGGAGTGGGGTTTAGTGGAGTTTCGTAGAGTGTCTTAGAGTGGAGTGTCTTAGAATGGAGTGTCATAGAGAGTAGTGGCGTAGAGTGGAGTGGCGTAGAGTGGAGTGGCATGACGTAGAGTGGAGTAAAGTGGTATGGAGTAGAATCTCATAGAGTAGAGTGGACTGGAGTAAAATGGAGTGACGAAGAATGGCATAGAGTGGAGTGGCGTGGAGTAGCATAGAGTGGAGTAGAGTGTCATAGAGTGGAGTGGTGTAGAGTGGAATGGCATGGCATAGAGTGGCATGGAGTAGAGTGTCATAGAAAGGAGTGCCATTGAGTGGAGTGACGTAGCATGGAGTAGCGTAGAGTGTTGCAGAGTGGTGTAGAGTGGAGTAAAGTGGTGTGGAGTGGTGCCTGGAGTGTCACATTGTGGAGTCCCGTAGAGTAGCACAGAGTGTCGCACACTGGAGTGTTGTGAATTGGCATAGGGTGGAGTAGAGTGGAGTGGCGTATAGTGTAGTGGCATAGAGTGATGTAAAGTGTCTTAGAGTGGAGTGGCATAGAGTGGAGTGGCATAGATTGAAGAGGCATAGAGTGGAGTGAAGTAGAGTGGAGTAGAGTGGAGTTACGAACAGTGGCGTGGAGTGACGTGACATAGAGTGGCGTTGAATGTCATAGAGTGGAGTGAAGCAGAGTATCATTGAGAGGAGGGTTGTAGAGTGGCATAGAGTGTAGTAGAGTGGTATAGAGAGGATTAGATTGTTGTTGAGTGGAGTGGTGAAGAATGGAGTGGCGTAGAATAGAGTAGTGCCATAGAGTGGAGTGGCATAGAGTGGAGTGGCATAGAGGTGATTGGATTAGAGTGAAGCACAGTGGGGTGGGATTTCATAGAGTGGAGTGTCGTTGAGTGGAGTGGCATACAGTGCCGTAGAGTGGAGTAGCCTATAGTGTTGTAGATTTGAATGGTGTAGAGTGGAGCGGCATAGAGTGGAGTACAGTGTTGTAGTGTGTTGTTGAGTGGAATGATGTAGAGTGGAGTGGCGTAGAGTGTCATAGAGTGAAGTGTCATAGAGTGAAGTGGCTTAGAATGGCATAGAGTGGAGTTGCTTGAGTGGCACAGAGAGAGTGTCAGAGTGGAATGGAGTGGTATGGTGTAAAGTGGAATGGCATAGAGTGGCATGGAGTAGAGTGTCATGGAGTGGAGTAGCGAAGAGTTGAGTGGCGTAGAGTGGAGAGGCTTAGAGTTGCACAGAGTGGCATAGAGTGGAGTAAAACAGAGTGGATTAGAGTGGAGTGGGATAGAGTGGAGTGGCATAGAGTGGAGTGGCTTAGAATGGCATAGAGTGGAGTTGCTTGAGTGGCACAGAGAGAGTGTCAGAGTGGAATGGAGTGGTATGGTGTAAAGTGGAATGGCATAGAGTGGCGTGGAGTAGAGTGTCATGGAGTGGAGTAGCGAAGAGTTGAGTGGCGTAGAGTGGAGAGGCTTAGAGTTGCACAGAGTGGCATAGAGTGGAGTAAAGTTGCGTGGAGTGGCATAGACTGGCATGGAGTAGAGTGGCATAAAGTGGAGTAGCAGAGAGTGGAGGAGAGTTTCATAGAATAGAGTGCTGTAGAGAGGTGTGACCTAGAGTGGTGTCCTGTAGAGTGGAGCAGAGTGTTGTACAGTGGAGTGGCATAGAGTGGAGTAGACTGGAGCGGAGTAGAGTGGGCGTTTGGGCAAAATATTGGAATAAAAATATCGAGATACAGAAATATCGTGTCAAGAATATCGGACCTTCAAATATATTGTGGACAGGAGTATCTTAGATAAAAATATAATTTTTAATGTTTTTAATACCATTTGAGGAATATTGATGTATCAAATATTGTTTTTTAGTGCTAATTAGTATGTAGTGTTTTACATTTCTTTTTATTATATGTGTTTATGTTTTTGTTAATTTGTTTATTTTTTAGTTAAGTTGTAAAAATGTTAAAGTGATTTGTTTTATGTATTAATGTTTTAAAATAATTTTTGAAATATATTTAGTTGAGGGATGTTGGGATATTAGGGGCTAAGGGTGAGGAGTTTTTAATAAAATATGTATTTTAATTAAAAATATATACAAATTCTGTTTTGCATGTAAAAATCTATTTTATTATAATAATATTTTATTAACAATTTAAATTGTATATTAAATATTATATACTTTAATAGAATTTATTCAAATAGTTTTGGAATATATACACTTAATTAAAACTCAACTCAAGTAAAAAATTCAAATTTACAGAATATTTTCAAAAGAAAAACATATTTTTTTAACATTTAAAATAATTTTCCAATTTTTATTACATTTGTATTGACAATTTTGTTATTTGAAAATTATGTAATTAGATTTTTAAAAGTGTATGAATGGTAGGAAATATTAAAGAAGATATTGGGATTTTACATCAATTTTATAATATACAGATTTCAATTTTATGTTAAAATATTTTATGTAAAGGTTAGTAGTTTAAAATTGAGTGTTTGAATGCTATTTCTTTTACTGAAATGTTAGAATGCTTAGCAGTAATTCAGTACATTTAAATCTTAATTTATAACATTTTAGGAGCATAAGTATAAATGTGACATGGATTTATAATTTTTCAAGATTTTCGTGTCCAATGTCCAATGTATTTTCTCAAATTAGTATAGAATGGAGTGGGAATAGTAAATGTCACCTCTTTAAAGTCCAGCACTTCTCTTGAGTTGGTTTGGATTGAAGTTGCAATAGTAAATGTCACCCCTTTAGTGTCCAACACTTTCCCCAAGTTAGTTAAGGGTCTGATTATGAGTTCGGCAGCCTTCTGACCACCGCACTTGCGGTGACGCCGCAGTGACGGTTCACCGTCTGCCAGATTAGGACTTTCACCGTTGTGCCGGCCATGGACTACCGCCTGCACCAGGGAACCGCCGTTCCCTTGCGATGGCGCGGCGGAGGGCCAATACAATATGCAGAGCTGGACTAGTGCATTCCCGCCGAGCATATTTTGAGTTCCTCCACCGCCAACCTTTTCATGGTGGGTTAACCACCATGAAAAGGATGGGGGTGGTGAAACAAAGGTTGCCCTACAGGGCCCCCATGCCCCTTCCACCATGGGGATGCATTCAGAGGGGCACAACATGTGCCCCCCTGTCTGCTTGCGCCACAAGTTCCAGCACGGCATGGACTTCACAGTCCATGCCGTGCTGCATGGACTTTCACAGTCCATACCGTGCTGGAACATTTTTACCACTCCCGTTGGGGTGCCTTTTTTCTGGCACCGCCATGGGAAAGACAAAAAGACCGTCATGCTGCACGAGTTACACTCGTAAGCAGGCAGGCGGTCTTTGTGCGGCTTGGGCGCAGCCGCGCCAGTGGAGAGCCAGCGCAATTGCGCCGAACTCCTAATCAGGCCCTTAGTTTGGAGTGGGAACAGTGACTGTCACCCCTTTAGTGTGCAACATATTTTTGTACATTGATAAACTTTTTTAAGTATATTTTTTCACATTATTTTCATTAGTATATAATAAATAATTGTATACATTTAATTTTGTTATTAAATTTATACCTTACACGTTTAAAAACTTTTTACAACATTGTTTGACAAGTTTAACATTTTTAAAGAAGTATTACATGTCTTTTTAACATTTATTAAACATGTTTACTATATTTCCCATTGATTTCTATGTGAAGATATTCCTTTTTTAGTTTACATTGACCGTAATTCTTTTTTTACAGATAACTTTCTTTTGGATAATTTTTCCGAGAACCAAGTCGCGGTTAGGTGCTGCTGTTCGTTGGAACAGGTAAGTCCTTTTTTTAAGGATTTTTCAAGGGTTTTGGGGGGTAGGGGGGGATTTAGGATGTATGTTTAAAAGTTGAGAATTGTGTTGTTTTGTACATTTAGGGGCCGATTACGATACGACCCATAAATGCTCCGACCTGCAGTCGGAGCCTTTAGGGCACGCACGGCCCGTGGTAGGAGTGCCGGTCGGGCGGTGATGTGGGGCGGGGGAGGGGCAGGGTGGGGGGTAGTAAACTACGGATTAAGGCCGAATACAGGTAAGTGAACATTTAAATAAATAAAACGAATTTCGTTGTGAGCGCTGCATCGCCAAATGCGATGCAGTGCGCGTACGCATGCAATCGGACTCGATTCGGTCGGACTCCCATTGAAGTCAATGGGAGCCGGTCGTACAACGCGTACGCGGGCTCCCATTGACTCAATGGGTGCGAGGCGAACAAGGGCGCCCCCTACAGCGGGTACGCGTCGATGCGAATTGCGCCGTACATGCACAGGTATTGGGGACCCATGGGTCCCCCCTGTGTGCGACTCGCGCGGCTACGCATACAGGGGGGTCCGACACGGACCCCCAAAGTCCGGCTCCGACTGCCCTTTGGAGCCGGACGGCGCGAGTCGGTCGGACTGCTCGAGGCGCACATCGTACTTGCCCGGCCGGGGAACGTCTCCATTGCGCAGTGCGAGTCGTGTCCGTGCGAGTCGGTCAGAGCGGTTCGGACCCGCGTACGAGTCGGTCGGCGATATTGCGTGCGCTCGCATCGTACTCGCTCGCCCGGACGCACGTACGAATCGGTCGGGAAAGAGGGCTCCGAATCGGATCCGGTTAAGCCAAATCCGATTCGGTGCCCTACCGGCCGAGATCGGAATCGGCCCCTAAGTGTTGTGTACTTTTATATTTGGGACTGTGATCTATTATGCAGGTGGGTTTTTAATGTTTGTTTCACAGGTTTTAGTTCCTGAATGATTTTTATGGGAGTTTATGTTTTATTTTTAAGGAAATCAGTTTTGTTTTTTTATAAATCAATGGTTTTTACTTTTGGATTTCCTGGAGTGATTTAAAAAATACTTTTTGGGCTTTTATGGAACCTACAGATTTTGGATTCCTTCAAGGGATTTCAATCGGATTGTTCATATGTTTGCATTGTTTTGGGGGGCTTTTTGCTTTTGGATTTTTATCTTTTTTGTGGATTCCTATTTTTTATTTTGTGGGGATGGAAAAAGATCTGCAGCTACAAAATTGTAAGTTTTATTTATTACTTATTTTGTGTGGATGGGAAATGTGATATTATATTGTTTATGCTATATGTATGTTATTATGTGCAATAGTTTTGAATATGTGTTTTATTTATTTGATTTTACGTATTGAAATATTTTTAATTCGTTGGTGGATTATTTTTATATTTTTTTATATTTATTATATATATATATATATATATATATATATATATATATATATATATTTTTTTTTTTTTTCACTTCTCCTCCCAAAAGGAAATGACGACGCCGTGTTCTGGCCAAAATTATACTTTAATGTCGGCTAAATTGAAATGTTACCCGATTATTTATAAAAAGAGATATAATGCGAGCTCCAGATAGCGTAAGTCTCTAGACTAACACATTTTTGTGTACACTACAATTGATATTTGAAAACTAATTGTTTTTTTAATATGCAGGTTCAAGCGTTCTCAATGTTAGATGCTCGAAAACAGTACTGTTATTAATGAAATTGTGTGAACGTTGTCGATAATGGAAATGTTTTTAATGAACTACGAGTCTGTTTTCCTATGCACTTTGGTTGTAGTTTGTCACGTGACACGGTTACCATCACTGCATTTAAAATGGTTGAAACTTTATGTAACATTGTTGGTGAGCAAGCCTGCTGGACAGGCGAAACGCGTCCAATTTAGCCGACATTAAAGTATAACAATTTAGCCGACATTAAAGTATAATTTTGGCCAGAACACGGCGTCGTCATTTCCTTTTGGGAGGAGAAGTGAAAATTAATCGGACCGGGCTTGGTGGGTCCGTGATGACGACGCGCTCTCTGTTCAGGAGTGCGACGGTTTGCAGCAAGCAACGAGGTGGCAATATATATATATATATATATATATATATATATATATATATATATATATATATATGTTGTTATATCAGTGTTTAATCACCTGTTGAGTTTATTTATTTGTTTCACTGATATAATAGATTTGGTGGTTTATAGTTTGTTGTAGTTTTTGAGCTTTTTTGGTAGGTGTATATTCAATTTATAATATGCTTTTGGCTATCATTTCTAAGTAGCACGGTCCTTTGTTATTTATGAAGAGTTTGGTTTTAAATTGTAGCATGTACATTCTTTTAGTTCAATTAGTTTAGGGCCAATTTGGGTAAAGGATTGCTCTATTCTTAGTTCTTGGTAGCTTTGTTCTTTTTGTAAAGCTTTGATACATTTCTATAAAATAGGTTGAGTTCTGCCTAGAGTAGAATGGAAGGCATTGTACCATCCTTCCACTGCACTGTTTGTTTTGGCTTCCTGTGCCAAGGTGCTGTCATAGACATTCTACCATGGTATCTGGTACTTGGCTCAGCACCTGTGTCCTGACCGATGCAGTCTGCCAACCCATGTATCTTCAAAATAGTTCATTAGGGGACTAGGGCCTGATTACGAGTTCAGCAGTCCCACCTCCGCTGTCGCGTCGATGTCGGTTCCCAAGAAGACCACTTTGGCGGCGGTCTCCAGCCCGCCGTATTACGATGTTCCCGATGGACCGGCGGTGGTCTTTCTGACGACGGTGAGTGTTTTTCATATTTGTCGATGCATGGGTGTATATTTTGACTGCACAAGTGTTGAATGTACACATATGCATGACACAGGTGAAAAAATACCTACTACCCATTGTTAGAGTCTGGACCATATGTGTACAGTCCAGTCAATGGGTAAATTCCGCAAACCGACTTACCTGGATTTCGGCACCAACAGGGTCGTTTTTGTCTAGGTCAAGATGCTGCTGTGAAGGGGAGCCCTAGAGGATGGTATCCACATCGGTGATTGAAGGGAGGAAAACGGAAATGGGTGAGCATGCACCCTAAATCCTTCAATTCTGCTGATTGGAAGCAGGTGGTCCCACCACCACGGTCGGCCCATCAGAAAGCCAAGTCGTAATTCGGACGGCGGTGACTTTCTCTGTACAGCCCTATGACAGCTGCTTTTCCCCAACTGCCGTTGAGGCAGTCGGCGAATGCCTGGCGGTGTTGGTGGTGCTCTGGCTGTCTTTCATTCAGCAAACCGTCAAACTCGTAATACGGCGGGTGGACAGCCTAGTCGGCGGCAGTGAATCCGACGCCACCGTAAAGGCGATCCGAAGATCGCCAAACTTGTAATCAGGCCCTTAGTGTAGAGTTTTGGAGGTGTCTCCATATACTTGGATTAAAGTGATAGTAACAGCCTTGTATGGCTGTGTGGGGGTATATTTTTAGATTTGTTTGAATCATAGTTTGTTCAACGTCTATGTTTATTTTTGGGGAGTAGTAGTTATTTGTATGTTGTGTTATATTATGTAGGAATTCATAGTAAGTGCTGCCTTGTTTGTTTGGTAGTGAAGCATATACAAAAGGGATATTGATGTTTTCACATTCACCATGTACGGTGTATTTTTGAGTGAATGGTCTGGGACACATTTTGAAGGTCCCATCCATCATCCAGGTTTGGCATTGGGTACGTTTCATTAAGTTGTATGCTGTGGAGAAAGTTAAGATTTGTTTTTCATTATTTAAATTGTAATGTAAAAGGAAGGGTTCCTCATGTGTTAGTTTTAAATGGTCAGGTATATCTATGTCTTGGTATGTTCTATGGGCAGGTGAAGTATCGCTGGTGGCTTTTTTAGTGCATGCAGTTAAGTGTTTTAAAGTGGGTTTCGGTGTTAGTTGGCCTGTTACATGTATGGGGACTTTGGGTAGTATGTCTTTCACAATTTGTGCCTGTAGGTTCCTGTGAGCTAGTGCTTGCCTCTCCTATGTATTGTAAGATTTCTCTAACTTCTATTTCTGTAACATTTGGGGGGTAGTTGTGCTCTTTTACGTTTATTACAAAATTATCTTTTGTAGTTGCCCTCCCATAGTATGCATTCGAATAATATTTAGTAAATTTCCGGTGTATGGTTTCTGTTGTTGCACTTTCTGAGCTGCAGGTGTAGCCCATATAGGTTAATAATTGCTTCCCTTTCTGTGAAGTTATATATTTAGCCTCTTCTGTCATTGTATCTGTAAATAGTTTAACAGTATAAATATATTATAAATGGGCTTTTGTTTCTTTGTTCTTAATATTTTTTTTAAATGCACTTTCATGTTATTTATTTACTTGTATGTTTTTTTAGGTGTTTTGAACCATTCTGAAGCTTATTTTTTTACCTCGTTTTACCTTGGAGCAGGTGCTGAATTTTCTGTTGAAAGAAAAAAAAGTTATATCAATCAAATATAGTATTTAGGGAGATTTAGGGAGTTAGGTTTATTTGTGGTCGTTGGTTGGGAAAGTGTTTAAATTAATATATATGCATGCTTACTTTATTATTTATTCTTGGTTCTTTGTTAAAGCTGATATTTTCAGGCAGTTTGTTGGTTTGGAAGTTGGTTTTCTTTTCCTTTAGGTAGTCTATGTAAAAGATAAAAGTTACAGAGTGTGTTACAATTTATTTGTTAAATTATATTTTTTACTTTAATAATAGTTTTTAGTTTACATATATGTATTACTTACTTGAAATTGTAATTGTTGAGATGTTGTATTTCTGTATTTATTGCTTCTTGTGAGAATCTTGCAGTGTTTATCATTTTCGAAGAATTTTAGTGGTTTTAATTAGTGTACCTTTTATATTGTTGGCCTAATTGTTTGTTTGATTTTATTTGTTAAAGTTGTTTATAGTGTTATTTTATTTGTGGTTTATAAAGTTCGAATTTTTTTTATCAGTTGTGTCCATGTTTGGTAAACGCTAATTTACGTTTTATTTCTGTAGCATAATATATAGTTTGTTTTATTTATATATGAATTATATTGTACATATGTATTTATCAATTTGTATTAATAAATGTATGTGTATGTTCATAGTTAATAATAGTTGTTTTGGTAGCTTTAAATATATGTGTTTTAGGTTTATGATTTTTTAGGTGTTTGTTTAATTTTTAGTTAATGTAATATATAGTTTCTATTATAGTTTATTATATATGTTTTGGGTTTATTTGAATTAATTGTTTTAAGTTAAATTTACCTTTTTGGGTGTATTTGTAAGGATTTTATTAGTTATATTGGCTATAATATTGTGATCGATATTGTGTTAATCGATATTTTTGATATGTTATATGTTTATTTATAGACAATGAAATTAGTGTTTCCCATATTTTTGTTATCAATATATGTAAAAATTGATATTATTGTAACCAATATTTGTGTGTTCGATATTAGTGATTTAAGTATAGGGAGGCAATATTATTCTAATCAATATTAAAATTTCGATTAATGTGTATATCGATATTTGTAGAATCAATATTATGTCAGAGCTCCGTAGAGTGGAGTGGCATATAGTGTAGTGGTATAGAGTGGTGAGGAGTGTCTTAGAGTGGAGTGTCATAGACTGGAGTGGAGTAGAAAGGAAAGGCATAGAGTGGAGTAAAGTGGAGTGTTGTAGAGTGGAGTGTCATAGAGTGAAGTTGTGTACAGTGTCGTAGAGTGGAGCAGAATGGAGTAGAGTGGCATGGAGTGACAATGTAGAGTGGAGTTGAGCAGAGTGGAAGGGTGTAGAGAGGCATAGAGTGTCAGAGTGAAGTAGAGTGTCATAGAGTGGAGTGGCTAAAAATGGAGTGGCATAGAGTGGAGTAGTGTCATAGAGTGGAGTGGCGTAAAGTGGAGTAGAGTGGAGTGGTGTAGAGTGGTAGTGGTGTAGAGTGGAGTGCAGTGGTGTGGGATGTCACAGAGCAGAGTGGCGTACAATTGAGTATAGTGTTAAAGTGTGGAGTATCATTGAGTGGAGTGGTATAGAGTACAGTAGAGTGGAGTAGTGTAGAGTGGAGTAGATTGGAGTGGTGTAGAGTGGAGTGGCGTAGAGTTTCAGAGAGTGGAGTGGCTGAGGACCATATGTACGAACCAATTTTGCATTTCTTATTTTGGGCCGTCAAGAAATGCAAAATTGCCTTTGGGTATGTGTGAAAGGCATATGCTGCGTCGCAAAATGTGATTCGCAGAATAGGAAATCGCTAATAGGGATTTCCTATTTGGAAATCAGTAACAGCATGTACACAGCATTTCCATCAGTTGCAAAATGGCCATTTAGGAAATGCTATTACCATCGAAATGCATAAACTGCAAGTTTATTATGTAAAGCACATATCATTACTAATGTCAAAAAGTAAATAAGCATCTGCTTCCCGCGGAGGAAAAAAAACACAGAAACATAATCAAAGACCAACTCTAAAGGAGCCAGACATCCTCATCTTCCAGCATAACTGTACTGAAATAATTCACAGAGTGAAGTGAGTATGCCATTTTGGGCTCGATTACAACTTTTGGCAGAGCAATGGCTCGGCGGTGCAAACCGATGTGCCACCGGGATCACTGACAAAATATCGAGAGACAAAATATCGTGTTCCCAAAATATTGGGACATAAATATCGATGTCAAAAATATCGACATTCTATCTTCAAAATGGTAAGTACTAAAATATCGTTTTTTTAAAATGTATAAAAATAATGTAAAATAAATTAAATAATACATATAACTTAAAAGAAATATTTAAAATTATTAGAAAATGTTAACAATTATAAGTAATAAATGTAATGTAAAATAAATTAAACATACATATATAAAATGTATTATATATATTTACTTAATAATAATTAAGAAATAATTATTTTAATAAATTATAAAATGTTAGAAATATATTAAAAATTATAAATACATATATATATATATATCAAAGAAACCAGGGTGTCCCCAAGGAAACATCACACATAGAAGGGTTCCCGCTCAACACCTCCGGCAGCAGCAGCCACAACGAGCACTTGCAGCTTCCTCTTTGCAATATGCCAAACGCGTTTCAAGCCGTAGCCCTTGATCACTGGCATGCAAATAACATAGCGAGGCACCCAAGTAAAATAGGAACTTTTATTGGATAATCAAAGTCACGCCCCTGTGGGCGTAAGCAGGCATGGCATTGTGGTAGATGCAGTCCATCTGCTAAAGACTCACGTCTCCTTGTAAACCCAAGTGGATTAGCTGCCTCACGATGTTAAACAATGTCAACCCGGTTGGGTGGAAGCACACGAGAAGAACGCAGTGTTGCTCCCAATACAATCCAGAAGTGAGGCCCTTCCACTTCGAAACGTGCCCGTAATAACGAGCACCAGGATCCGCCAAACTTCAGCGGCGGGACATCTCCGCGGCCGGACCAGCCGCAAAACATCAAAGAAACCAGGGTGTCCCCAAGGAAACATCACACATAGAAGGGTTCCCGCTCAACACCTCCAGCAGCAGCAGCCACAACGAGCACTTGCAGCTTCCTCTTTGCAATATGCCAAACGCGTTTCAAGCCGTAGCCCTTGATCACTGGCATGCAAATAACATAGCGAGGCACCCAAGTAAAATAGGAACTTTTATTGGATAATCAAAGTCACGCCCCTGTGGGCGTAAGCAGGCATGGCATTGTGGTAGATGCAGTCCATCTGCTAAAGACTCACGTTCCTTGTAAACCCAAGTGGATTAGCTGCCTCACGATGTTAAACAATGTCAACCCGGTTGGGTGGAAGCACACGAGAAGAACGCAGTGTTGCTCCCAATACAGTTTGGCGGATCCTGGTGCTCGTCATTACGGGCACGTTTCGGGAGTGGAAGGGGCCTCACTTCTGGATTGTATTGGGAGCAACACTGCGTTCTTCTCGTGTGCTTCCACCCAACCGGGTTGACATTGTTTAACATCGTGAGGCAGCTAATCCACTTGGGTTTACAAGGAACGTGAAATTACTATTCCCACTCCAGCAAGTGCAACAGTAGGGAAAGTGTTGGATAGCGGAGGGGAATAATTTACTATTCCCACTCCAGCGAGTGCAACAGTAGGGAAAGCGTTGGATAACGGAGGAGTAAAAATTACTATTGCCACTCCAGCGAGTGCAACAGTAGGGAAAGTGTTGGACAGTGGAGAGGAATAATTTACTATTCCCACTCCAACAAATGCAACAGTAGGGAAAGTGTTGGATAGCGGAGGGGAATAATTTACTATTCCCACCCCAGCGAGTGCAACAGAAGGGAAAGTGTTGGATAGCGTAGGGGTAAAAATTACTATTCCCACTCCAGCGAGTGCAACAGAAGGGAAAGTGTTGGATAGCGGAGGGGAATAATTTACTATTCCCACTCCAATGAGTGCAACAGTAGGGAAAGTGTTGGATAGCGAAGGGGAAAAAATTACTATTCCCACTCCAGCGAGTGCAACAGTAGGGAAAGTGTTGGATAGCGGAGACATAAAAATTACTATTCCCACTCCAGCGAGTGCAACAGTAGGGAAAGTGTTGGATAGCATAGGGGTAAAAATTACTATTCCCACTCCAGCGAATGCAACAGTAGGGAAAGTGTTGGATAGCGGAGGGGTAAAAATTACTATTCCCACTCCAGGGAGTGCAACAGTAACGAAAGTGTTGGATAGCGCAGGGGTAAACATTTCTATTCCCACTCCAGCGAGTGCAACAGTAGGGAAAGTGTTGGATAGCAGAGGGGAATAATTTACTATTCACACTACAATGAGTGCAACAGTAGGGAAAGTGTTGGATAGCGTAGTGGATAAAATACTATTCGCACTCCAGGAGTGCAACAGTAGGGAAAGTGTTGGATAGCAGAGTGGTAAAAATTACTATTCCCACTCCAACGAATACAACGTTAGAGAAAGTGTTGGATAGTGTAGGGGTAAAAATTACTATTCCCACTCCAGGGAGTGCAACAGTAGGTAAAGTGTTGGCTAGCGGAGTGGAATAAATTACTATTCCCACTCCAATGAGTGCAACAGTAGGGAAAGTGTTGGATAGCGGAGGGGATAAAACAAAACATTACAGCTATTGAACCTAAATCCCCAAACAAAACAATTACTAACAATATTTATCAATTAATAAATATATATTAATGATCAACTAATGATAAATTTATTTAAAGTATATTACTTTCAACACTCTACCCCAATAAACACAAAAACACACACCTAAAAATATTTACACAATTTCCATAACTAATTTTACATTAATAAATTAATAACAATTAACAAATCATTAATTAATTTTTAAAAACTTTCTTCCCAACATTTACAATTCACAACATCACACATCAAAATGATTCCACAATTAGCATATTTAAAATGTAACTAATTAATTAACATTAATTAACAAATAATTAATTAATTATAAATATTTTACCTCCCACCATATTCCCCTATAAATGCCACCACCAATGTCATAAAACATGACACAATTAAAATAATTTATTAACAAGTAATTAATTATTTAACAATTAACAAGCAAAATAAAAACAATTAATAATAAATTAGTTCACACAATTAACACTATAAAATAACATTAAATAAATATTATATTATAAATATTAAAAAATGTATTAAAATTAAATTACTTCCCACCATACTCCCCTATCAACCCACAACGCACCCCTAAGAAAATGACACAATTAACATAATTACCAATTAATTAATAATAATTAACAAATTATTAAATAATTAATAATAAATTAATTACCACAATTAACAATATAAAATATTAAATACATAAATATAAATTAATGAAAAATATTAATTAATTATAATTAAATTACTTCCCACCCTACTCCCCTATCAACCCACAACCCGCGCCTAAAAAAATGACACAATTAACATAATTACCAATTAATTAATAATAATTAACAAATTATTAAATAATTAATAATAAATTAATTCCCACAATTAACAATATAAAATGTTAAATACATAAATATTAATTAATAAAAAATATTAATAAATTAATTATAATTAAATTACTTCCCACCCTATTCCCCTATAAACCCACAACCCGCTACGGAACTAAAACGCAAAATGTAATTAAAATAAAATTAATAACTTCTAAAAATTATTAATACATGTATTATAATTAAATTACTTCCCACCCTATTCCCCTATAAACCCACAACCCGCTACGGAACTAAAACGCAAAATTTACTTAAAATAAAATTAATAACTTATAAAAATTTAACACATATATATTAAAAAACAAATGCAATACTTAGACAAAAAAATAGAACACATATATTTAAAATACAGACTAAAATAAATAACACTAACTAAAAAAACGATATTTTTAACAGCTTAGGGCCCTATTACGATGGCGGGCAGACAAAGTCCGCCCGCCACCGTAACGGCATGCGGGACTGTCCGCCAGAGGTGCGGCGGTCCCGCTGTGGCCATTAGGAAGCCACCGCCACCGTGGCGGTGGCATCCCCCATCCACAGCATTGTGGCGGGCGGTGCTGTGAGCACCGCCCGCCACAATGCTGTGGATGCACGTTGTGCATTGGCATGCACAAGGTGACAGGCACCGTGCGGTGCCTGCCACCTTGTCCATGCCAATGTAGGGGGGTACCTGTGCACGCCCCACCCCCCCAACACTCTGGGGGCCCGCAACGGGCCCCCAATAGCGGAAACCGCATGCCTTTCCATGGCTGCAACGCCGCCATGGAAAGGCAAGACTCCGCCGGCATTGTAATGTGGATGGAGGTGTCTTGCAGACACTGCCACCATATCCTGGCAGTTTTCCGCCCGGTCGACTAGTCGACCGGCGGAAAAGCGGCGGACGGTCTTCCTGTCCGCCGCGGACCCCCCAGCCATCCTAATGTGGCGGGGGGGTCATTCATGGCAGGATGGCGGGCGGATCGCCCCCGCCGGGCCAGCAGTGGCTACCGCCGGACCGGCGGGGGTTATCTACCCGCCATCCTAATGGGCCCCTATATTTTTTCAAACGATATTAATGACTTCGATATTGTTAAAAACGATATTACTTACCTTAGACTCGATATTCTTGACCACGATATTCTGACAGTCGATATTTTTGTATCACGATATTGTGCACTCGATATTAGTGCAAGTCGACATAAAAAACTCGATATTTAGACTATTTACCGTGCCACCGCTCCACCGAAAGTCACCGCCCGCCCGCCAGATTACGACTTTTAAGTAGTCTGGCAGGTGGTTGGCATGGCAGTCCCACAGCGGTGCCTTTAAAAAAGGCACCATAATGAGACCGCACAACAAGGTTCCTACACCTCATCAATCAATCAAACTGGGAATTGTGAAGCGCGCTACTCATCTGTGAGGTCTCAAGGCGCTGGGGGAGGTGCAGCTCCGAGTCAGCCGAAGAGCCAGGTCTTGAGGCTCTTCCTGATGGTATGCAGAGTGGGGGAGCGTCTGATGTTGATCGGGAGCTCTTTCCAGATCTTTGCCGCGATGTGGGAGAAGGCTCTTCCACCCGCTCTGGCTCTGTGGATGCGTGGTGTTTCGATGAGGGCGAGGTCGGCGGAGCGGAGGTTTTTCTTGGTACGTGGAAGGAGACTCTTTCGTTGAGGTATTTGGGTCCGGTGTTGTGGAGGGATTTATAGGCATGGGTGAGTAGCTTGAAGGTTACTCTCTTCTCAACAGGGAGCCAGTGGAGGTCTTGAGGGTGTCGGGTGATGTGTTCATGTCATGGGATGCCGAGGACGAGTCTGGCCGTGGTGTTCTGGGTGGTCTGGAGTTTGCAAACAGGGATTTGTTGATTCCGGCGTAGAGGGCATTTCCATAGTCCAGTCTGCTTGTTATGAGTGCGTGGGTGACGGTCTTTCTGGAGTCGAGGGGATCCATTTGAAGGTCTTGCGAAGGATGCGGAGGGTGTTGCAGCATGGTGAGGAAGGAGTCGAGTATGATGCCGAGGTTCCGGGCATGGTCCGTGGGGGTGGGGGGGTTGCTGAGAGCGGTGGGCCACCAGGTGTTGTCCCATGCTGAGGGGGTGGGCCCAAGGACAAGGACTTCTGTCTTCTCTGAGTTGAGCTTCAGACAGCTGCTGCTCATCCAGGATGCGACGTCTTTCATGCCTGCCTGGAAGCTGAGTCTGGTGGTGTCAGGTTCCTTCGTGAGGGAGAGGATGAGCTGGGTATCGTCGGCGTAGGATAATATGCTGAGTCCATGCTGTCTGATGATGGTGGCGAGGGGGGCCATGTAGATGTTGAAGAGCGTGGGACTGAGCGATGATCCTCAGGGTACTCCGCAGTTGATCTCTGTGGGTTTCGGAGAGGATGAGCGGGAGTCTGATTCTGTGGGTTCTGCCGGTGAGGAAGGAGTGGAGCCAGTAGGAGGGCGGTTTCCTGGATGCCGGTATCATGGAGTCTGGTGGTGAGAGTGCGGTGGAAGACGGTGTCGAAGGCTGCAAAGCGGTCTAGTAGGATGAGGGCCGCGGTGTGGCCTTGGTCGAGGAGTGTGTGGATGTCGTCTGTGGTGGCAAGGAGGGCGGTCTCGGTGCTGTGGTTCCTGCGGAATCCGGATTGGGAAGGGTCGAGGATGAAGTTCTCTTCGATGAAGTTCGTCAGCTGGACGTTGACGATCTTCTCAGTGAGTTTGCCCGCAAAGGGGAGGAGAGAGATGGGTCGGTAGTTTTTGAGGTCCGTCGGGTCTGCAGAGGGTTTCTTGAGGATTGGCTTGACTTCTGCGCATTTCCAGTCATCGGGGAATGTGCCGGATTCAAAGGTGGCATTGATGGTGCGTCGTAGCTCGGGTGCTATGGCGGCGGTGGCTCTGTGGAAGATGTGTGGTGGGCAGGGGTCCATGGGGGCTCCTGAGTGAATGCTTTTCATGGTCGTGGCAGTGTTTTTGGTGGTTACCGGGGTCCAGGCGGAGATGGTAGGCTGGCTGTCGTTGCTGGAGGAAGGAGTGATTTCGGTGTCTGGTGTCTGTTCGCTGAAGTTGTCGTAGAGGGACTTGATTTTCAGATGGAAGTAGGAGCTGAGCTTGTTGAAGAGGTCATGGGAGGGTGTGACTTCTGTGGCTTCGCTGAGGGGTTTGGTGAATTCCTGGATGATGCTGAAGAGTCCCTTTGAGTTGCTGGAGTTAGCGAGGACTTTGTTCCGGATTAAAGTCCTTTTGGTGGATCTCATGAGTTAGTGGTACTCTGTCATGGCGTTCTTGTAGGTGGTCTGGTCTTCCACGGTTTTGCTGTTTCTCCATCACTTCTTGAGACGTCTGCAGGTGCGTCTGGATTCTTGGAGGTCGTGGTGAACCGGGTGGCCTTCATGGGGCGCTGTATGTCCGGGTTGCGGAGGGGGGAGAGCTTGTCTGCGCAGTTGGTGATCCATTTGTGTAGTTCTTTGGCTGCAGAGTTGGCGTCGGTCGAGGTAGGAGGAGGATCGTGGTTGAGGGTGGAGTTGAGGTGCTCCTCTGTGATCTTGCTCCAGTTCCTTTGCGGAGGGCGTGGTGTAGGTTTGTGAGTGGTGGCTTTGTCGAAAGAGAAGTGTACGCAGTGGTGGTCCGTCCAGGGGGGGGGGGTGGTGTGGCTGAAGTGGATGTTGTTACCTCCTGCGAAGATGGGGTCGAGGGTGTGTCCTGCCTTGTGGGTGGGGGTGGTGATGAGCTGTTTCAGTCCAATGTTGGCGAGGTTGTCCAGGAGGGTGGAGGGGTTGGGGGTCGCTGAGGTTGTCGAGGTGGAAGTTGAGGTCTCCGAGCAGTATGTAGTCCATTGAGGCGATGGCGTGGGGTGCGATGATGGTTGTGGCGAACGCAGTTCAAGGTCTGGGAGGTCTGTATGTGAGGGTGCCGCGTAGGGTCTTTATAGGGCTGGTCTGGATCTGGAAATGGAGGTGTTCCGTGGGGGACGAGGAGTCGTTCGTGCTGGAGGTGTTGAGTCGGAGGGAGTTCTTGTGCGTGATGGCGAGTCCTCCTCCAGGGTGGTTGGGGCAGTCCTTTCTCTGGATCTTGTATCCGTCAGGGATGGCAGTAGCGATATTGGGGCGGAGGTGGGGTTGGTCCAGGTTTTCGTGAAGAAGGCAACATCTGGTGAGAGGGTTTTGAGGAGCTCCCAGATTTCTACTGCGTGTCTGTGCAGGGAGCGCACGTTGAGGAGGATGCATCTCAGGGCTTCGGGTGTGTTGGTGTCCGGCGGGAGGGTGGTGGCCGTGGGGGTGTGGAGTTTGGTGAAGAATTGTCTGCAGTGTCGGCAGGAGAACTGGCCGTGGGTGGTGTTCTGCGTAGATAGCTGGCAGTTGTTGTTCCTTCCGGGGTTGAGTGCGTGGAGGGCAGCTGAGTCGTAGTGGTGGGTGGTCGGAGAACCAGGGTCCCTTTGGACGGCGGCATGGACTCGAAAGTCTATGCTGTGCAGGAACCTACGTGCATGCACACAGAGGGTACATGTTATTCATTCAGTGGAGGCACAGGGGGCCCTGTAGGGCCCCCTTTGTTTCGTCTCCACCAGGGTTTTCATGGCGGTGGAACTGACATGAAAACCCTGGTAGAGATGAAACTTGTAATATGCTTGGTGGGACCACGGCGGTCCCGCCAAGCATATTGCGGCCTCAAGACTGTTGCACCACCTTCAGGGAACAGTGGTTCCCTGGCGGTGGTCCCAGTGCAGTCCGACTGCCCAAGTCGTAATCGGGCAGTCAGACCGCTGTTGCAGCGGTGGCTAGACTACCACCACTGCACCACCATGAGTCATGCGGTTCTTGGACCGCCATACTCGCAATCAGGCCCCTTAGTGAACTGTAAACACATGTACATACCTTACACTCAAACACATTTGTTAATTTTCTGCATAGTTTTCATCAGAGAATTTCTAGCAAATAGACTGAGTTCGTTTTCAGATGAAACGGCAATCAAGTCAAACTGTTTGATCAAAATAATCTATGGCTAAACCTAAACACGATACATATAGAATGTTCCATAAATGTGTGTCCTAACATCCATTTCTTTTTGCACATTACCATTTTCTAGTCTTCGGGCAACCTAAGAGAAAATATGACTGTCAAGCAAGTCATGTTTTAATGGTTGAATGAGGCCAAATTTCAACGTTTCCCATGATAGCCTTATTCATATGGCTAGGAGTTGTTTCAAGGCAGATGGCCTTGTTCAGTGTTTAATGAACTGGCGGGTAAGAAACAAGTTACATGTTATTCAGACACTTTACTTCACCCCAGTGACCAGCACATGTCCTTCCAGAACATCCAAATACCAACCACTTAAATTGCTGATAAAGTGAATTGTGGTATCTCAGGTCAATAATGATGCAAGACTTGCAGGCAAAACAAGTGTCAAACAATAGGCAAATGCTACAATATCCCAGAAATGCTTCATAGATAACCAACAATGTATGAAGTGCTGGAACGAAAATACCCCATCAGTGTAAGAAGTGCAGACATCAGAGCTCTCCAAAGATGCACAAACAATTGTAGAGACCACAGGTGCGGAACAAAGGTACAGATGACCAACAATGCAAGAGGCACAGTCAACACAAGTGCACCACTATGTCAGGAACCAAGACAATCCGGGTGCACAGCCATCACTAGTTCCCTATAAAGGAGAATGCAGGAACAACCAGTGACCAACAATATAAGAAGCACAGTTGCCTGATAGTGCAAGAAGAGAAGGCACCACATATGCACAACAAGGCTACAGGCATAGACGTCATAGATGCCCAAAATCCAATAGGCACAGACATCATAGGTGCAGAACGACACACCATAGGTTTCCTCCCATTAATGCAAAGTCAGCAGACACTGTAAGAGTGAAACAATTAAATCAGTGCAGGCACCAAAGATCGTCAGCAGTGAAAGAAGGGCAGTTGTCCAAGGACCTGAACAAAATAGGTGCAAAAACCACAGACCATCAAGTGTAGGCAAAACTGGTGTTCAACACTGAAAAATAACAAAGCACCACAGCTCCCCAACGATGCAAGCATTGTTGCCACATAACAATTCAACGAACACTGTTCAATAACGCTGCAAGAATGAGAGTTAATGAGGGAATCCAAACGTGCAAAAAGCTGCCCATGTGTTACAAGGATCAGAGGCACCACTTGAAAACAACCACAGTACGTGACAACCAAGCACCACAGGTACACAACAAAAGAAACAGCTCAAACTCCAGACATGCCCAACTATATAAGTACAGAAATGGCAGGAACACAACAGTAGAAGGGGCACAGGCACTGTTGATGTCCAACAATGCATCAAGTGCCGTGGGTCCTTAAGAGTGATACATTTAGGTTAATCGCAAATTTCATAATTTCACAATCTCAGTGATAGCTAAAGTCACTACTGGCGCTGTTTCCAAAAATCGCAATTTTGCGATTTCCAATTTTGCGATTGCCTAATAACGATTGCAAGTCCATTGGATTCGCTATTAGGAAATTGCAGGTTACATACTTTCCCTTTTGTGGTTCCCAAATAGCGATTTCTACAGATTCGCTATTTGGGAATTTTGTACATATGGGCCATAGAGTGGAAAGGCATAGAGTGGAGTGGCATAAGTGGAGTGGCGCAAAGTGACATTGACAACCATCTTTAATGTAATGGGGCCAATATTAATAACATGATCCGAACTCATATCAAGCTTTGTCATATGGGGCAATAGAGTAGGAAAGTAAGTGTTGAAATGTGCAGATTATGCAGGGGCATAGATATCGATGTCATGAGTTACAGATCAGCTTAAAAGTGCCAGGGTATGACACAGAAGATGCAGTACACCTATGAGACATAGGAATGGACATTCTACTGAAATATCCTGTAAGGGCATGCTGGAACTTTTCTAAGCTTTTTCAAGTCCTCCCTAATGAATTCCGTAGAGGCCCATTCTAACACGCATTTCCAGAAATGTGAATGGAAACTGGAATGAAACTGAAACAGGCATTATTAGGTTTACTTTTATATCTTTTTTCCAATTTTAACCCCAAACCTTTTAGTCAATACAGTTTACTATTTCTTATTACTATAGTTGTACATTAAGTTCTTCATTTGTTAACTGTTGCACCTGTGTTGGGCTTGTTGATTTCTGTATTCTCAGCATATCCGAGGTAAGCATTTGGCCAGTCTTCTCTTGCAGGCTGCTCCTTGTGGTTATTGTGGGAACTCAGCAAAAGATTATTACAACTTCTGCCACTTGCCTAGCCTGCCATGCAAGCTGCTGTTTTAGAGTGAGCGAGTGAGCGAGTGAGTGAGTGAGTGAGTGAGTGAGTGAGTGGTACTGTGATGCATGCTCTTTAGGCGTTGTTTGGTCAATGTGGTCAGTAGTCTTTCATTTTGTCCCACAAGATTTTAAGAAGAGCAAATCATTTAAGGGCACCTACCTGCTTTTTGTATGTAAGGGCGAAGATAGTGCCAATGAGCTCCACAGTGAACATCACCAGCAGCAGCACGAAGAACTGAAAGAAAGAAGCAGCCCTGTTATCCACCGAGCTGAGCTTTCATTTTACGCAGGAAGGGTATGTCCAGGTGTCACTTACGTTTCTAGGATAATAATCTTGTTCACAAATTACATATTTACAAAAACTCCTTTCCCGCAAAGTCCAATATGTTTACTTCTTTTTGTGTTTTATGCCAATTTGCTTAATAGGCCCAGATTCACATAGATTTAACACAACACAGAGCAGCAAGTTAAGTTGTTGTGCTGTGTCAAGGAAAGGGTAGGGAGCAGAATATTGTCAAATCTACTAAGAAACAAAGTTAATTTCTTAAGTGAACAGATTTTGTAAGGAATCCTCAGCTTATCCTTTTTCACATGGCACAATCAGGAGGGTTTTGTGAGAGAACACAGCACAGGGTACATTAAACAGCAAAGCAACATTACAGTTACAAAGTAAAGAAATTAAGCTTGCCACATCATTTCGTTCAAAGAATACAATTGTAGTGATCCAAATGATACAAAAACAGAGTAGATCTAATGGATCCTGAGTAATTAATAATGAATTGGAATGCTTTTTAAAACCAAATGTGTTGGCTGCGATTCTCAGAAATGGCCACTAGAGAGCACAAGTGCATGTGTTTATGGCACTGAAACAAAGCACCAACCCCTATTAAAAAGAGAGTAGTTTCCGGAAGATGTGTCTCCTCTAAAACCATATACTTCACTGACTTTTAGAAGTCAATGTTATTTCTTAAAAGAAGTGGATGGATAAATGTCTATATATTCAGCACTAGGTCTGTAATTTGTTTCTTAGTTATCCTAACGTCCCCAGCTTCTCAGGGAAGGATTTTTGGACTCCAAGCCATGGGTTCATGTATCAGTCAGATCTGCTGACTTTAAACCCAGGCGCCATGCTGTGGTTGTTTTTTCCAGGTAGAGAATGCTGTGCCTGTCCCTGGGATCTCTACACTTTCAGGTTCGCAGAAAAAGAAGCTCGCAAGCAGGCCTCACTCCGTCAGGAACTGAGGGCCTGATTCACAGAACTAATCTGAGACAAAATCCTAAACTTAGTACTTTCGGTATTCATAGAAGGCATTTAGTAGTAGTGAAGTTAGGATTTTGTCTTAAGTTTGACTTAAGACAAACTTAAGACAGACTTAAGACAAGCTTAAGACAGACTTAAGACAAACTTAAGTCAAAATCCTAACTTTACTACTACTAAATACCTTCTGTGAATACCAAAAGTAGTACATTTAGGATTTTGTCTCAGATTAGTTCTGTGAATCGGGCCCTGAGACCTCTTCTTCTTGCGAGTCAGCAAGTGCTACCTTCCCCAGTGGAATTCTTCCTGTAGGTGGTCCTCCTGTCTCTTCTTCCTCAAGTAGCTCTCAACCCGGAAGATGGTTAGCAGCGTTATAACTGGTCCCCTCAGCTGTGAATGAAGTTCTCATACTAAGGGGTAGATTAGCGGTTTTTACCACGATGCTTGGGTGCCACAGTATGAAGTAACAAGTAGCAGTGATTCACCATACATTTAGAAGTGCACACTTCTGTTGCATGCAAAAGCAAGCTAAACCTTTATTACTGCTTTAACTGCCTCCATTTTACCATACTTTGACACAGTACCAGGCCCAGATAGGCACAAAACAAACTCACTGATACTTCATTACCTCCCTGCGCACACTCCTCATAACCAAGGACATGCCAGTCCTCACACCTTAAAGTTAATAATGGCATCACTTTGTGAAGGCCACCTTAGTACCACGCATAACAGCAGTCTGTTGCGACTAATTACCTTGATTTTACTTTATTAACTATAGGCTACAAGAGTAACCTTTCAACGTATTTCCTAACTGGAGCTAGCACAAAATCGGTTGTTCACAAACTGTACAACTGAAAAGCAAGCAGCTGAGTGCAGCTGATTGCAGTCGCTTATTTATGAATATAACACTTACATCTATGTTACACCTAAATCTATGGTAGCTTCTACGGCGCAATTACAGCTGACTTACACAGTGTTATGTGTGGTATTAATGTGGATAGTTTATTTTCGTTTTGAAATCTAGCATTGTGCTAGACTGCTAGATGGGGTTTTTCCTAAATTCAAATTAGCAGGTTTTGCTTAAAAGGCGAGTGCAGAAAACTTTCTCTGTATGTTCATATTTGGAATGTTACTTTAAGGCATTCTGTGCCATGTTAGCACACAGTAGGGCTGACTCACAAAGAAGTCAATGATGCCAATTTAACTGAAAACAACCAGTTTCCAATTATAGGGAAAGACGTAGCCGTTTAGACCTATTTAGCAGGTCAAATGCCACTTAGTCAGAGTCGAAACATCAAATCACATTCAGAGAAAACATGGCAAAAAGATGGCTTTCCCACAGTGGAACTATCCTGAGATGTGTAAAACAAACACACCCTTGCTTCATTTCTATGTACAAAGGCAATTTGAAACCAAGGAGTCCCATCCTTCAAGATCCTTATGGATAAGATTAAGGAATAAGATGCTCTCGATTTCCCCTTTGTGTGAAAAGCATGCACACACCTTCTACATGGAGAGGAAATATAAATAAAATTATGTTTCACCCAGATCAAGTTTGCATCTTACTGGGATTGCCCAATGCCTGGACATCTGTCACACTACAGGCCAGACATAATGTAGTAAGGATTTGCATGTCACATTATGGAAAGTTGAGGGCCATCAGAGTATCAGTGCAGGGAGATGTTGCCTTCTTTTTTTTATCTTGATCTACCACAGCAGAGGCCAAGTCCACCTCAACAAAGGTCATGTTCCACAATGCACAAACAAATACCAACAACATAAAAATCTCTGCACTCTATTTAAAAACCCCTGTACACCAAAGAGGAGGTTTGGTCTGCACAAAGAGTACCTTGTCCGTCATTGAGAATTCCCTGTCTACCATGAAGACGCCAGTGCTCAATTTGAGCTGGTGGTTTCCGGTGCTCAGCACTGGCACTTAATTGGCAACACTGACACTTATAACAGTCTGCACATGGTGGTGCTGTTTGTCAAATGTAGAGATGAGCACAACAACAATTGTATATGAATCACATATACATTAGAAATAATGAATACCTTCCGACTAAGCCATTCTTAAAGAATTTGGGGCATGGGATGGTCTGCATTTTCAGATTTGTAGGAGCATGATGGCAAGTAGTTGTGCTGGTACTGTTATTGCCAATGTTGGCAGGAGCAATGGGTGGTTTACGTTGCATTGCCTCCTGAAGAGGGCCCCGCCACTTATGTTTTTACAAATTAAGCACTGGAAGAGGCCCTGCTTGCCATGGAGAAGGCCTCATTCTATATGGGAACCCCCATCTCCATAGTGAAAGCGCTGTCCATCATTATAAATGTCCCATCTAAATTACTGAAGGTCCTGTCCACCATCTCAAACGTAGACTATAGGGAAGGCCATTTTCAACTTGGAGAAGCCGCTCTCCACCAATGAGAAGGAACTTACTACCACGGAAGAGGTGCTGGCCATCATGGAGCAGGTTTTGTCCACCATGTAGAATTTACTCTTTTCTATGAAAAGGCACTACCCACTTTGCAGAAGGCCCCGTCCATCATGTAGATGCCCGTGCCAACCTTGGAGAATGGAACATGATGATGCGTAAGGTCCTGATCTGCCGACTTTGGCAGGTTTGAGTCTCGGCGTCAACATTCTGTGATTCTGAGCAAATCACTTAATCTCCCCGTACCTACAATTAAGCGCCTTGAGACCTTCATGGGTGATTTGCCCACTTTACAAATCCTGGATTTAATAATTTAATCAGCGAACGGAGGTCCCTGCTTATACAAAAGGCCATGTTCATCACGTGGAAGCCCTAGGTCTGTGTGGAGAAAGACCTGTCTATAGTGGGAAAGGAAGCACCTGTTCATCTTGGCGTAGGTCTGGGTCACCTCGTAAAAGGCACATCATAATCTTATTCTGGAAAATAATAGGATTTTTATATAGTGCAATATTGGAAGTAAACCCTCAGATGGCTTTATGAAAGTGAGAACTTGCAGATTAAAAAACAGTCTCTTCGCATCAGGACTGAAGGGATGTCAAAGAATTCCTATATCCAGGCATACTGTTTTCCCACCATATTCCACTGTTATTTCAGCTAAGTATACTTGCTCTAAAATCCACCCTGTCATCCCAATGTGAGTATTTTTCATCAAGATGTCCCCCAAGCACGATTCTCACTAGACCTTCCAACCAGCAGTCCAGTAGCCCACGCTCAGAAGGCATTTGAAAGACTCATATGAAATGGGCCTCACAGTCTGCTTTTTCTGAGCCTGTTTGGTCCAATAAGCATCCAATCGCTCTCTTGTGCACATAAATCACATTGCATTTTAAACAGCATGCTCTGGGTCCATAGACTTACTGCCATCAACAGGACTTTGTTCTCCCTGATCGCTCCAAAGCACCCCAGGAACCCCAGCAGGGTCAGGGCCACTCCAACCATGAGGATGATGAAGGCCCCGGTTGTCAGCAACGGGTTGGAAGTCACGATGCTCTGAAAGCCATCCGGGTCCGCAACAACCCAAATACCAACTGCGAGGAGACATATCCCGCCAATCTGTGGGAAGAAAACGAGGATATATCAGTATCACGGAAAGAGGCACCCTCTACAGCCGAGTCCAGTCCCATTGTGCTTATGAAGCATGGCCGCGAGGCACACTCCATCGAGCAGAGGGATGACGTTGAGCTAAACTGTAGCATACTAGTGCCCACATTCACTAAAACCTTGCACAGGCGCTCACGCGAACCAAAACACTTTAGCATTGACTACGTGGGTCTATAGAGTGAAGAGTAAATTGAAGCAATGCTTTGTGTCCCACTGCGTCTTGCGAAACAAACGATCCCTACAACCAACAGAGCAGCAGAGGTGACCTCACAGTTGACTTCTGCGTAATGTGATGTTTTTGGCTCGATGGATAGTAGACTTATTGGGATTTTTTTGTGAGACTTTACCAAGTGGCTAAACTCATTTGTATTTCAACTAGTGTAGGAAAGCAATGGGCCATGGAGCCCAGTGTGCACTGTTTTACATTGTTAACCAGATGTGTCCTACATGGCTGTGTTCAGAGGCGCAACTAGAGCCAAATTTGGGGGGGGGGGGTCTAAGAAACAAATTCGGGGTGGGGCTAATTCTTCCAGCAATAGGCAGAGAGGAGATGAGATGCAGGGGCTCTAAGAAGGGGTGAAAAAACAACAAAGCCTCATTAACAAGCGAATGGTCTTCTAAAGACCTGTGAAGTACTCGGGTGCGGCTGTGTGTGTGCCCGGGAAGCTGTCTCAGCCCGGGCTGACACACACGACGGAGGGGGGGGGGCTGAAGCCCTTTGAGCCCAATGGGCGTTGCGCGCCTGGCTGTGTTTGTTCAGATCATACTGGGGAGAGGATATAGCCTTACGGCTAGAGCGGTGGACTTCGAAGCTGGGGAACCAGGTTTGTGTCTAGGCAACGACGCTCAACATCCTGTGACTCTGGGCAAATCACATAATTTCCCCGTGCTGTAACGCAACTGGTGCTCATGTAAAGCGCTCTGATACCTAATATCTTCGGGTCTAGTTCACGCTATATAAAACTCTCAAAAATAAAAAATACGGCATCACTAGAAAAGGTGGCCAATGAGAAGGGATAAGAGGAAGGTGCATGCCCTTTCCATGGATCCTCTGCATCTGAATGTATACATTCTATCCAACGCCCCCACCCATTAGGCATTTCTTGGCCTGGTAGCAGAACCTGGGCCCTGCTCCTGTTTATGCACCTGCTGCAGCGATGTAATTTGTAACCGATAGGGCATTAATTCGAATACTAGCTAAACCGTACACCTATCCGACAGTGATAAAATGATTACCATTGAGTTAGGGAATAATTACTTTATTTAAGCGACCAGCCACAACACAGTTTGTTGGGTGGGCTGCGTAAACAGTGTTTCAAGTGATGCAGGTTCTACATGACCTGAGTGATGAATCATCTTTTTTCACCCAGGGATGCCACAAACAGGTTCGTCCAGCAGATGTCAGGCTTGTACCATAGAAATAAAGGTAAAATACCGCATTAGTGAGGGCCATTGGAATTATGCGGCAGGGGAGGGTCAATTTATGTGTCAGGGTTGAGTAAATTGTGTGACAACAAAAGGCAAATTATTTGGCATAAGGTAGCACATTTTGTGATAGTAATACTTCATTATTTGTAATTTATGCACTTGCTAACACGGTCTGGTCGTTGGTTGCACCTCATCAGTACCAGTTTAAAACCCAATTATAGCAATAAGCAACAGAAAGGTGGCCAGTCAACCTTCGCAAAGGGCCTTAAACTACGCAGCAACAGATGTCGCTGCATTTTTTTAGTAACTTTTGAACCGTTTGAGCTAGAAAAAAATTATTTTTTTAGTTGGAATCTGCAGATTATGCAGCAGAAAATGGATTATGTGGCACATGCGTCAAATATATAATTATGCAAAAAACGCTGCGGCCGCACTATTGTATAATTAGCTCTAGCGTTAGTCCAATGTAAAAATGGAACCACTCCCGGGTTCACATTCTGAGTGGTTTAGGATAATGCATTGGTACTTACACCTCATGAATTAATGATACTGTGGGTAGCGGTAATTCAGCGATGCAGGAATGTGGTGGTATATGGAGAAGGACCTTCAGCAGCCCCTTAGAAATGGGAAACGACCTCTTGAATCGTGCTGCTGCACCTCATATATGTAGTGATTCTCCTTTTCAGCTTTTTACCTTCTTGAGAATGTTAACAGCTTATAGCTGTTGGAATGCCCAGTTGGTAACACCAGAAGGGTGGTATTCCTGCATCTCTTGTAATTCTTGATTTTGCTGGTAACTAGCCTTGGTGGACGAATCGAACATTACACAGCACTCCAAAGTTTTGAACATGTAAGAGATCTGATTGAATATGGAAAGTAACAATGGTAAAATGATAAAACGCATTGGCTTTTGGAATGTCAAAGACTCCTTCAATAGCTGTACTACAAGGGTGCCCATTTCAGTGCTGCCATCTGAAAAAGGATTCTAGGGACCTCAAAAAAACAAATTAATTATAAAATCATATTGCCACCCCGCTTTTGAATACTCTTCTCTGATGGCTGCCAAAAAGCATGGGACGCACATAAGAAGACTTCTAGTGCTGTCTTGCTGAGCGTACTTGACTGCTAAACCCAACTGAAAGCTACTAGATGATGTCACCAAGATTGTGTCTATCATGCCCCACCTCTCCTCAACAGTGTTTGACTAACAGTCATGGAGATTGTAATTACCACAATCCTTGCAGCTTTATTAAATAAAAGATAAGCACCAAAATGCCTTGGCTTGTGCTGCCAGAGTCTTTTAAAGATTTTCCAGTATTCTTGTTTAGTCGTCTGCCCATTTTTTATGCGAGAGGCTAGGGAATGTTTTTTTGACTTGTCGCTGCTCATGTGTTATTTTTGAGCCCCTTTCATAGGCTGGCTGATATTGGATGGTGCAATATTGTTCATTGTTTACTCTATGCTAGTTGATATTGAATAGTTTTTTGTGCAGTATCAGCTACGTGGAGATCATTCGCTTAGGACGGTTGGTATGGGGTTAACAGTCTTTGGGTGTCCGGGTGAAGTCCAGGTGAATTGTGGTTGTGGGAGAGTGTTCATAATGGGGCACAATTGAGAGCGCAGGAGCTGACAATGAAGGCAGCATGGCCTCCCCTCAGTGCACCTAAAGAGATGGTCACATATGTACCATTTGTAATTACTAATTGTTAAGCCTGGCCCTTTTTGCAGGGCTTTCCCCAATTTGTTTGCATTCTTCCTCCCATTTTTCTGACCTTTTTCTGTTGGCCTTAGGACTCTGCGCTCTTTACCAGTGCTAATCTGTGCTAAAGTACATATGCCCACTCCTCTAAAACATGGTATGTTTGCTTTCTCCGTGATTGGCATATTTGGTTTACTACTAAGTCCCTAGTACTGTGTACTGTGTGTGCCCAGGGCCTGTAAATCAAATGCTACTAGTGGGCCTGCAACACTGATTGTGCCATCCACATGAGTAGCCTTGCAAACATGTCTCAGACCTGCCACTGCAGTGTTTGTGTGTGCAGTTTTGAACTCATTGTCCAAATGTATAGTTGGTTGTATGCACACCTGTATTACTCCATTTATTCCAAATTATTCAAGATCTATTTTATTCTCGTGTGCAGACTGAGCCCATGCCCTGCCCTCGTTGCACGTTTATGTAGATCCAATTGCTTTGGAGCGCGGTTGCGCCCCATCCCAATCGCACATCGTTATTCCTGAATGTTCATCAAAGCACGATTCTTAACGCAATTTTATTCCATTTTATCTGATGTTTTTATTTTGTCAAAGTTTTATCCATGTCACACATAAGGTTTCGAACTCTCCCATTTCTTCTAATGCTCAAGATATGTCCATCCAGGCCTTTTTCAAAGCATGCGGGAATGCATTATTCCTCCTGGGTACTATACTACTGTGTGTGTGTGTGTATGTGTGTGTGTGTGTATATGTGTGTGTTCGTACAAATACTTTACACATTGCCTCTGGGATTAGCCTGACTGCTCTGTGCCAAGCTATCTAGGGGGTGAGCAGGGGTTATTTTAGGTGTGTAACTTACTTACCCTGAATAGGGTCAGGGTCCCTACTTGGACAGGGTGCAAACCACTGCCAACTAGAGACCCCATTTCTAACACTAATCCTAATTATTTACAACACAATCATTGTTACTCATTTGTATCAAACAAGCACTAACAAAGACAATAGGTCTAGCTTGATTGTGATTGATTGTAAAATCTTTATTTGATTATATCAAATAATCATAAAAGACTGAAAAGTACGTTCATCCAAAAATAACAATCATAACAATAAAACAAACACAGATAAAACTTGTGGTATCACAGTCAGATAAATCAGAGTTATTAAAGCATATAAAATCAATGAATTCATAGATACTCTCGATAATACAATCACATAGTACTAAAAGTTTGCTGAGTTCCACGAGGAAAGGGCACCTTTTAGGGATGCACCTACAGCATAACATACAGCTGGTTCAGCTAACGTTTGTAAAAAAAGAAATGCTGACCTGTGTTGGTGCAATCCTCATTTTCGCAAAATAGGTATCAAGTGCCTACGCCAGAAAGGTGCATAATAAATACAAAAAAGGTCAAATGCTCAAGCGTTTGAGCATGGGCGTCTGCAGAAATTTTTCCAGGGGGGGGCAAAAATTTTACTTCATCACCATCCTCCGGCATGATTGAGCACAAGTATTAAATAAATAAATAAAAAATCTAATAATACAAAGAGCTTAAATAAACAAAGAAACCCATAGGGGGGTGGAGAGAAAAATCTTGTGAGGCGCCACAGCAGATGACCTGGCAACTACAATGAAACAAAGGAAAAAACTATAAATGGCCGGGAAAAAAAATCCCTAAATCATATTGATGTGGTTCTAGAGAGATCCACATCAGCAAACCTTTCATTGATGATACAGTGGACGATTGTGTCAAATTCAAGAGCTAGTAGGATCAGCCTCGCTAAGTCACATTGTCTAGAACAATATTAATGAAGCAACTCATTAAGTACCAAAGCCATGACTGATTCCATCTATCTACTTGGACAGAAACTCACAGAGGAATGTCCTCTTTAGAGTCTGTGGAAAAGCGAGAGAGGGACATCACAGTGCAGAAGTAAAGGCCAGGTGCAGGAAAACTGAAACAAGGAAAGCAGGGGACTGATAAATGGGTAGGTTTTAGGTGTACTCTGCAAGTCATTGAACACGGAAGTGGCAGGGCTACATGTCCTCTAATGCACACCTCTTTAGAACAGAGGCAGAGACCAAAAGGCAAACAATAAGGATGGACGGAATGGAGTTCATGGGTTTGGTGAGATGGAGTTCTGACAGACTTGGGAGTTACATTTAGCTAGGAGTAGGGGGGCAAGAAAATGGAGGACGAGCTTGAAGCCATATTTTACGTTATGCAGGGGCCTTGCCCATTCAAGAGAGGAAACTGTGTTTTGAGGTCACTTAATAAAAAGGTGATGTGGTGAGAGTAAAAAAGTACTGTAGATGGGAGGGGTAGGGGGGTAATGAGGTAGCCCCAGCTCTTTCTGGTGTTGCTAAAGCTAGGACACAGATGCCCAAGGCTAACAGATACATTTAGGAGAAAAGTAATCTGCTAAAGAGGCAGGTCCGGAAGCATTACATCATATCAAGTAAGACTTGCTGGGGATTGATGAGAGATGACCAAAGGTGGAGATAGACGAATACAGTTGCTTCTAGTTTTAAGAAAAAGGGGTGGGGTAACCAGTCAAGTGAACATTCTACCTCTTAATTTGTCTAGAGGGTTCGGGTCAGACATAATATAACCTGGAATCAATGAGATATGGCAGTGCTGGCCTGATACCGGTAAGTTTGAGAAAGGACTAATAGATCAGTGTGAAGAAGGTGTCTGGTAGGCCTAAGAGGAGACCAATATGCCAATGCAAACTGGACAGGGCCTAGAACCCAAAGAACTAGGTAAAGTGGTGAGAGAGATAGCCGAGAGTCAAATACAGGCTAGGTTATTGCATAGTAGATTGTAATGGTATGATGTATTAGTTTTTCATTGACCATTCTATTAGTTTAGAAACTAAAAGGGTGGGGAATTATTTTTAGTTTTTTCTTGTCTCAATAATAACATGAACTTTATTCAACTTTAAAGTTTGTCTGTGCTGATTTCATTGCTCCTTTTCGTCCTTCAATGACAAGCCAATTAGTTTGATCCCAAAGAGATACTTCTCCAGTTGCTAGCCCAAGAGAAGTGGCTTCAAATATGCACACCCCATGTTGACACCATTGCATACACACACATGCATAGTCTCCACACCCATTCCTGCCTAAAGAGCTGCACTTCACACCGACAATGCCCCTATGGAGCTTGAGGTTAAGTTTTGTTCAAAATAGTGACACCTCACACAGATCCCAACAGAAGCATAGCGCTTTGCAGACACTTCTTCAAAACAACTGCATCTCTCAAATACACCAAGGAAGAGTTCTTCCTTTCTGAGAGACTGCCTGTTGGTGCTACATAATTAAGGCGACAAGATGCCTGCAAGTTACGGGGAGAATTACTTTTCCAGACCTGGGTTTTGCTTTTACATTATTAGCTAGTGTGTTAGACCAATTTGATTGAAATAAAATTAACCTAGACTACAGCTCCCAGAATGCACTGGTATGGCAAATCAAAACTGGAAAAGTTGTGCCCTGGTGAGTCATCTGGTCACCCTATACATATGACTGATACTGCCCCGAAAACTGTATATTCGAGGACAGTGCCCAACCACCACAATGTCACCAAAGCTCTGCAGTTCACCCAAATAAAGACCCACATAAAGGGTGAGCCTCATACCAATACTTATTTCTTCCAAACATTAATATCGACCCCCGCCAAAAAGGTAAAATAACAATGCCACGGCATGGGGTACTTAATACCAGCACAGTACTCCCAAAGACATAGCCCACACAAGTGGCTTTAGCTGCAACTCCCCGAAGAGGCCCTCCTCAGAAATAACCCCAAAGCACACACAGAAAAGAGCGAAACCCCACAAATATTCCACCACAACGAGCTGTCAATTAAGTCATTCTATACTGCCCGCCACCCCGCCCCCCATGCAAAACGGCAATCCTATTTCTGTTCATGAAATGGGGGCTAGCTCACTTCACACTCACCACAGGTACTAAACCAACTTCTAGGCGGAGTTGCATCACAAATACACAAGGCGCCTCCTCTCAAGTTTCACATAACCAACTGAAACCCTTACCCCTAATAAAGCACCTTACATAGCATTCCTCTATGTACCAATATTTCACACAGCCGAGATGTACTAAAACAAAAATCAACATCTTCCCCAATTAAATAAACGATTTATCATACCGACACTTTGAGGATACCAAAAATAAGCAAAACATGCAGTAGTCTGACTGCTAATTTAAACAACATTTTGTATCTAAAAGGTGTAAACAAACTCCAAAAGCAAGAACGTCAATATAGTTTCAGTGATGGCCCTTGTGCACTCACTATTCAGAAATCAACGAGGGTTTTTGCCTGAAAAGCAAAGGACATGACTACAGGGCCCAGAAGGGACCCGTTTCAATGTCCATTGCTTAAATCCTTACAAAACATAAGGAGTATGGTTTTAAAAGACCACATTCATGAACATAAAGCTGCAGTGCACATTTTATAAACTAATATAAGGAAAACAGTTAAGGATCACTTTAAACGTTTTCTACACCATGCATCAACCAGATATCGCATTACCTCCAGTAATGAACTTCCTCACCTGAGGAAAACAATGCTATTCAAAGAGGAGAAAAAATGAAAGTAGTGCTTCACTGGCAAAGTCTGTAAGGTGGGGCTAATGTGTTTGGTGAATAAAACCAAGCTGGCCACTTTGTGACCACTCTGTCTTGCTTTATTTAGTTATTTATTTTTCGTATTTTTAACATTTTTTTTTTTTCTCCATCCCGAGGCTGCACTTTGGAATAGAAAAATGTCAGAAAAAGACATTTCCAGCAAAAGTATTACTTCCTTTTTAGAACCATTTCAAAGGTGAATGAAAGAACCAAAGGAGAGGAAAGAGAGGGAAGCCAGTTCTTGGAGTCACGGTTTTCAGCAAGTGAGGAGCTTGTACAACTGTAGATTCGTTTTCGGTTAACATCATGTTACGTGTTTATTTTGAAGTTTTGTAATGCGTTTTGCAAGCTGCCTTTCGGATACTTCAGCGCACTGACGCTAGCAGGCAGTTAGAAAAATGAAAATAAAGACAAGGGACGGGTGTAAACAAACTCGGCACTTGCAGTGCAAGGGTAGTCGAGTGAACTCAGTATCGTACATAGCCCATAACTCCACCAGTTAGCATCACGCCAGCTTCACTCGCTCCCAAGGCCAAAGTTCACAAAGGGCTGTGCAAGCGCTAAGAGTAAGGGCAGGTGGCACCTTTAGTCTGGTAGTCTGGTTCTGCTACGAATGAAGCGCTCTGTTGCCCAAAGGTGAGGTCGGAACTAGATAAGAGATTCATGATAAATATAATAGAATTATGCAGCACCAAGTAATAGGGAGCGAGAATGCGCCCCTCACAGCCAGACGGTTTATCAGTAGTGGCTCAGCGCACAATAGGACACTGGGGGACGAGGGAAGAGCACCCACCGGAAGAGACATCTCCCTTCTGTGGAGAAACTCTGGGGTCCCGCTGAGAAGTGGAATGAATACCTGTAGGGCAGGTGTCAGGAGTCCGGGTGGAAAAATGAACCGTATTCAAAGAGCTTGTGTTGCAAGCTGGGGTGGGGGGTACTGATTGAGTGTCAAGCCACTATATCTGGTAATACTTGTTTAATTTAATAATGTTAATTGTAAGTGTACTGTACTCGACTTATGTCACATTTTATCGTTAGGTACGCACGCACACTCCACTCCCATTCACCCCCTCACGACCCCATCCAAAACCCTTCGCTGCATGTTCCGGGCATTCAGTTCCAGTATCTTTCAAAATGGGTTAAAACTTCAGTAACTCTTCTTCGATGAAAGTTAAGCGCAACGGTTCTCTTTTCGGTTTTCTGACTGAGACAAACATAGCATAGCCATGGGAAGTGAACACTGCGGAGGGTCGAGCCGTCGAAAGCAACACACAACACTTCACTGACCTGACCCTTCAGCAGGGCCGGACTGGCTACCGGGCGTTTTGGCATGCTGCCGAGCTGGGGGCTGATTTCGTTGATGGGGACCTGCGTGTGCTGAACGAAATTCGTTTTGCCTTGTTTATTTCGAAGCACTCGCAGGTCTCCATCAACGAAATTAGCCCCCACTGCAGTGACATCAGCCCCCAGCTCGGCAGCATTCCAAAACGCCCGGTAGCCAGTCCGGCCCTGCCCTTCAGCCTCGAGGTGGGGGGCGAATCTGGTATCCCGGCAAACGTCACTCTGGGGCGCGAAGGGAGCTCCATAGCAATGCACTTCTGGGGGGAGACCCCGGTGTCCCCCCCCGGTGTCCTGGGGATTTACACTGAGCGCGAGGGGTTTCCTGAGGGGACGGTGGGCTACAGTAAGCCCCTAGGCTATCACCAGTGACAGCAGCTGCTGGTGAGTGCGTGATCAGAGTAGAAGTGCGTCATACGCAACGGAGGTGAGCGCGCTCTTAATATTGACGGCCCTGCAGACAAACACCACTGTGGGGGCTGTCAATAATGACACAAGTAGTTACCGTAAGGCGCGTCCCCTCGCGCCTTAAAGTAACAACTTGTATCATTTTGTGTGAGCCTGCTGCCTCATAGTTGATGGTGGGGGCTGACTTGGGAGAGGGTAGGAGGGACAAGTTACGGAGTGCCTGAGAAAAAGAAACCAGGCATCTGAATTGAATCGAGCCGCACCATCCACGTCACCACCTGTACGGCCCGCACTGGATGGACCGGCGATCCAGGGGGGGCAAGCGCCCCTCCTTGCCCCCCCCCCTGCGGACGCCCATGCGTTTGAGTGGAAATACCATCAAACGGGCACGTTGCTTACCGGAGAAATCGTATTGGCCGACTGGAAAACAAAGATAACTTCTAATGAAGCCTATTCAAAATTTCACAAATAAGGATCTCTTCCAGGGGTTGTTTACTAGTGTGGAATAGGGCTCAAGGCCCTCCCTAGTTTTAATGATCAAATAATCTCTCAAGGTAGCTTTATCCAGGACCTCCATTTTTCTGGATTCTTTTGCGCCTTGAACGAAAAGCTCCCTGATCTTAACACGCTCTCCCTTGCTCAACACTTGAGGTGAGGAGTACAGTTCAGGTCTGCCTAATAGGCCCGCCAACCAACCTGACGTGACTCAGCCACAGAATCTTGTGGCCATGCACACAATTTAAGAAATCCTCTATCACATCATGGGTAAGAGCAGTAAACTGATTGCTCAAATCGACATCCACAAGAGCATGGGAGCAAATCTAATGGTTTCCTCCACATAGACTAAATTAAGTTCTTCATGCATACATTTTTTTTAAGTACCCCGGGCCAAACCTAATAGCCTTCCACAGAAACGATTGACCTCCTGCTGCAACTTGCTGCAATCTCGGTAACCCCATATTCCAGCCCCATAGGCCAAAACAGGAAGGCACTTCAGTTTATACACCTCCAGCAAGGGCTGAATAGGTTTACTGCCCACGCTGGAAGCAAACTTAAATAGGGTACAACAAGATTGATTAAAATTCGAGCAGAGATTAGAGAGGCAAGGTGCCCAACTTATCCTTGCATTGAAGGTTATTCCTAAATAGGGAAACTCAGTAACCTTGCCAATGACTTTACCTTTGATGGATATCAGCCTCATTTTACTGGTCTGCTTACCACACACCATAAAGTGGGTCTTAGAAATGTTTGTGCTGAGGTCTAGACCATCCATAAACCTATAGCATCGACCAGCCCCCTAAGGCCGTTAGAAGTACGGGAGAGCAGGACTGCATTATCTTTTTTTTTTTTTTG